>OX422142.1:180527813-181727813 GCA_949129095.1 Volucella bombylans
CCTTAAATATGCGTCCTAGAGGGTCCAAAGTTGAACACAAAAATGGCTATAACTCCTAAAATAAGCGTCCTAGGGGGTCCAAAGTTGAACACAAAAATGGCTATAACTCCTTAAATAAGCGTCCTAGAGGGTCCAGAGTTGAACACAAAAATGGCTATAACTCCTTAAATAAGCGTCGCAGGGGGTCCAAAGTTGAACACAAAAATGGCTATAACTCCTTAAATATGCGTCCTAGAGGGTCCAAAGTTGAACACAAAAATGGCTATAACTCCTTAAATAAGCGTCGTAGAGGGTCCAAAGTTGAACACAAAAATGGCTATAACTCCTTAAATAAGCGTCGTAGAGGGTCCAAAGCTGAACACAGAAATGGCTATAACTCCTTAAATATGCGTCCTAGAGGGTCCAAAGTTGAACACAAAAATGGCTATAACTCCTTAAATATGCGTCCTAGAGGGTCCAAAGTTGAACACAAAAATGGCTATAACTCCTTAAATATGCGTTCTAGAGGGTCCAAAGTTGAACACAAAAATGGCTATAACTCCTAAAATAAGCGTCCTAGGGGGTCCAAAGTTGAACACAAAAATGGCTATAACTCCTTAAATAAGCCTCGTAGAGGGTCCAAAGTTGAACACAAAAATGGCTATAACTCCTTAAATATGCGTCCTAGGGGGTCCAAAGTTGAACACAAAAATGGCTATAACTCCTTAAATATGCGTCCTAGAGGGTCCAAAGTTGAACACAAAAATGGCTATAACTCCTTAAATAAGCGTCCTAGGGGGTCCAAAGTTGAACACAAAAATTGCTATAACTCCTTAAATAAGCGTCCTAGGGGGTCCAAAGTTGAACACAAAAATTGCTATAACTCCTTAAATAAGCGTCCTAAGGGGTCCAAAGTTGAACACAAAAATGGCTATAACTCCTTAAATAAGAGTCCTAGGGGGTCCAAAGTTGAACACAAAAATGGCTATAACTCCTTAAATAAGCGTCCTAGGGGGTCCAAAGTTGAACACAAAAATGGCTATAACTCCTTAAATAAGCGTCCTAGGGGGTCCAAAGTTGAACACAAAAATGGCTATAACTCCTTAAATAAGCGTCCTAGGGGGTCCAAAGTTGAACACAAAAATGGCTATAACTCCTTAAATAACCGTCCTAGGGAGTCCAAAGTTGAACACAAAAATGGCTATAACTCCTTAAATAAGCGTCCTAGGGGGTCCAAAGTTGAACACAAAAATGGCTATAACTCCTTAAATAAGCGTCCTAGGGGGTCCAAAGTTGAACACAAAAATGGCTATAACTCCTTAAGGAAGCGTCCTAGGGGGTGCAAAGTTGAACACAAAAATGGCTATAACTCCTTAAATAAGCGTCCTAGGGGGTCCAAAGTTGAACACAAAAATGGCTATAACTCCTTAAATAAGCGTCCTAGGGGGTCCAAAGTTGAACACAAAAATGGCTATAACTCCTTAAATAAGCGTCCTAGGGGGTCCAAAGTTGAACACAAAAATGGCTATAACTCCTTAAATATGCGTCCTAGAGGGTCCAAAGTTGAACACAAAAATGGCTATAACTCCTTAAATATGCGTCCTAGAGGGTCCAAAGTTGAACACAAAAATGGCTATAACTCCTAAAATAAGCGTCCTAGGGGGGTCCAAAGTTGAACACAAAAATGGCTATAACTCCTTAAATAAGCGTCGCAGTGGGTCCAAAGTTGAACACAAAAATGGCTATAACTCCTTAAATATGCGTCCTAGAGGGTCCAAAGTTGAACACAAAAATGGCTATAACTCCTTAAATATGCGTCCTAGAGGGTCCAAAGTTGAACACAAAAATGGCTATAACTCCTTAAATATGCGTCCTAGAGGGTCCAAAGTTGAACACAAAAATTGCTATAGCTCCTTAAATAAGCGTCCTAGAGGGTCCAAAGTTGAACACAAAAATGGCTATAACTCCCTAAATAAGCCTCGTAGAGGGTCGAAAGTTGAACACAAAAATGGCTATAACTCCTTAAATATGCGTCCTAGAGGGTCCAAAGTTGAACACAAAAATGGCTATAACTTCTTAAATATGCGTCCTAGGGGGTCCAAAGTTGAACACAAAAATGGCTATAACTCCTTAAATAAGCGTCCTAGAGGGTCCAAAGTTGAACACAAAAATGGCTATAACTCCTTAAATAAGCGTCCTAGGGGGTCCAAAGTTGAACACAAAAATGGCTATAACTCCTTAAATAAGCGTCCTAGGGGGTCCAAAGTTGAACACAAAAATGGCTATAACTCCTTAAATAAGCGTCCTAGGGGGTCCAAAGTTGAACACAAAAATGGCTATAACTCCTTAAATAAGCGTCCTAGGGGGTCCAAAGTTGAACACAAAAATGGCTATAACTCCTTAAATAAGCGTCCTAGGGGGTCCAAAGTTGAACACAAAAATGGCTATAACTCCTTAAATAAGCGTCCTAGGGGGTCCAAAGTTGAACACAAAAATTGCTATAACTCCTTAAATAAGCGTCCTAAGGGGTCCAAAGTTGAACACAAAAATGGCTATAACTCCTTAAATAAGCGTCCTAGGGGGTCCAAAGTTAAACACAAAAATGGCTATAACTCCTTAAATAAGCGTCCTAGGGGGTCCAAAGTTGAACACAAAAATGGCTATAACTCCTTAAATAAGCGTCCTAGGGGGTCCAAATTTGAACACAAAAATGGCTATAACTCCTTAAATAAGCGTCCTAGGGGGTCCAAAGTTGAACACAAAAATGGCTATAACTTCTTAAATAAGCGTCCTAGGGGGTCCAAAGTTGAACACAAAAATGGCTATAACTCCTTAAATAAGCGTCCTAGGGGGTCCAAAGTTGAACACAAAAATGGCTATAACTCCTTAAATAAGCGTCCTAGGGGGTCCAAAGTTGAACACAAAAATTGCTATAACTCCTTAAATAAGCGTCCTAGGGGGTCCAAAGTTGAACTCAAAAATTGCTATAACTCCTTAAATAAGCGTCCTAGAGGGTCCAAAGATCAACACAAAAATGGCTATAACTCCTTAAATAAGCGTCCTAGGGGGTCCAAAGTTGAACACAAAAATGGCTATAACTCCTTAAATAAGCGTCCTAGGGGGTCCAAAGTTGAACACAAAAATGGCTATAACTTCTTAAATAAGCGTCCTAGGGGGTCCAAAGTTGAACACAAAAATGGCTATAACTCCTTAAATAAGCGTCCTAGGGGGTCCAAAGTTGAACACAAAAATGGCTATAACTCCTTAAATAAGCGTCCTAGGGGGTCCAAAGTTGAACACAAAAATGGCTCTAACTCCTTAAATAAGCGTCCTAGAGGGCCCAAAGTTGAACACAAAAATGGCTATAACTCCTTAAATAAGCGTCCTAGGGGGTCCAAAGTTGAACACAAAAATTGCTATAACTCCTTAAATAAGCGTCCTAGAGGGTCCAAAGATCAACACGAAAATGGCTATAACTCCTTAAATAAGCGTCCTAGGGGGTCCAAAGTTGAACACAAAAATGGCTCTAACTCCTTAAATAAGCGTCCTATGGGGTCCAAAGTTGAACACAAAAAATATTCTTACCTGATAAACCGTTATTATAGTGTTCGGTTTAGATCCGCCCATTCTGTTCCATTCCTGGCCTCATTTGGAGTTCCACAAGTCAGTCATCTTGGTCCTCTTCTCTTCATTCTTACTATTAACGATGTTGGGAGGGTCATTAAAAACTCCTCTTTCGCCCTTTACGTTGACGACCCAAAAAAATTTTAAATTATTTCTTCTCTGACTCTGCCCTTCCTTGATCGGTTTTCAATCTGATGCCCCAAAAACTGTCTAGAACTTAATATAGCCTAATGTCAATCTATAACTTTGTCACGTAAATGCAAACCGTCTCCTCCCCGACTTTACGTTCTCTATGGTCAACCAATTCCCTTGTTCAGACTTTTCAAGACCTTGGCATATTATTCGACTTTGAGCTTAATTTCCGTTTGCATATCGACAAGATGATCCTCAGAGCCACCTCCTCACTTGGCTTTATTTTACGGTGGTCGAAGGAATTTTTTAACCCGTACCTAACTAGATCTCTCTATGTTACCTTTGTTCGCCCCCTGCTTGAGTATGCCAGTCTAGCTTGGTCCCCCTTTTACCGAATTCATGTTATTTATAACATATGATATTTAACGTCGATTCCTTCGATTTGCTCTCCGTGGTCTGCCCTGGAACTACCTTTTAATCTTACTTTCCCATCCTTGAGGACCGTTTGAGGACCGCCTCAAACTCCTCAATATGAATTCTTTAGAAGAACGTAGAAATATTGCTGATATTCTTTTCATTCATCGACTGCTCTTAGGTTCCATCGACTGCGCATCCATTATCAACTTTATTTCGTTCAATACCAACCCACGTAATCTACGTCGTCATCGTCTCTTTTATCACCGCTCCTCTTATGGCTCTAACGAACCAATCTCCCGTATGCTCCGAAATGTCAACTCAAACATCTCCCTTTTTGATTTCCACTTGAGCACTCCTCGTCTCAAACAAGATTTCCTCCATCATTCCCTTGATTCCTAGCTCTTAAGTCTTTCTGTTGTATTAAGCCAATAAATGGGGGCCTCAGTCCATACCAAAATTAAATTAGAAATGACCTAATGTGATGACATAACAACCGTTTGAAGATAGTTTGTCTTTTAATTTGAAACCCTTGAAAATTACTATAAATGTCGTTCAATGATTTTACAGCTATCGCATCTCAATTACAACTTCATTCGAATGACTTGACAATAGCCCAACCAATTTTGCAGCACATTTCCGATAGTTTGAGGCTGCATTTCACGAAAATCTGGATTAGTATTGTCCTACTCGTATCAATATTTAAGAGCACCAAACAAAGATAAGGAGTGAAAGAGCTGTTAACATCCCCCATAGAACTAAAAAGTGCTTAACAGTATGAATCGTTTCTTTTGCAAAGCACTGTATGTACGAGTATGTGTGTGAACGAATTTCATCTGTCAAGTCAACTTCTCCCCTATGCAACAAGAAATTGATTAAAAAACTCCCCTTGGCGGCCGGCTGCAAAAACGGCAAACAAAATCAATCTTTTACCAGGCGCACAGGACAATATGCAATGCATTCAACAACTCCACCAGAGCACTTTCACTTTCTAATCACAGCTGACAGGAACAGGGTGCGCTTTTACGACATCACAAACTACCCCTAAAAAAGATTGCAACACTGCCAACAGCAAGAGAAACAAAAAAGAGAAAAGAACAACTGAAGTACAAATACGCCATTGGGGGGCATCGTCATCGGCAGTAACAGATAATGGCACCCAATGAATTTGTTTTGAATTTTTTCCCACCAAGAACTCAGGAATTTCCGTAAGCATCCATATCTACGGGCACATTCCTTCGCGTACAAATACATGACCAGACCATGGCCACAGAAATCCAATGCCAAAGAAAACGAGGGAAACAAACCTGGAAGAGGGTCGTAAAACTGATAAAAATGATAACGGTAATAAAAGTCGAACCCGATGTACGTGTACAAAGCGCGACGGTATCATTTTGGGGGGCGACCGACATTTAACAGCCCATTAAACTGTCGAAGTTAATGCGCTCATAAACCCATCAAATCAGTCAAAGCACCAGGAGAGCAGGGCTCATAGAACGGTGACTGTTTTTTGGAGCTACGTTTCTGTATTTTCAGTGCCATGTACCGTATGATGTAAACTACGGATACCAATCCATACAAGTGTACTATGCCAGGTCATACGGTTTTCTACCCGTAAACGGGAATTGAACATCTAGCGATGGCTATGCTGCAGCAGTTACGAAAAACGAAAAACGACAACAAGGCCAAAAAGGATTACGAGAAAATGCAAATTAAAAAAAAAAAATTTCCTCGGACGGTCACTAGGAAGGACATGGTTTTCGTCAGGAGTCAGTGAAAGGGGCAACTATTTGTCCTCGTTTTGTCCTATTTTTTTTTTTTTTTTGTACAACTTGCACTTGTGTTTTATTGAGATACTTTTATAAACTTCCTGGGCTTCCCTTAATTTGTTTCCCTGTAAGACACAGAGTACAAAATATAATAAATAGCCGAATCGAGTTGATGAAAAGGATGCGAGTAATTTTGAATTAAGCACAATATCAAAGGAAACTTCTTCAAAAGATGTCATTAGTGAACAGGTTGGAAATATGATTAAAACAAAATATACAATAAACACCTGAGAATGGAACGCCTTGTTTTTATTGCCTCCATAAAGATGTAATAAGATACGATGTTGGTACATAACAATATTTAGACGAGTATTGAAGGATGTACTCGTACATACGAGTACGAGTACTATATACAAATTACACTAATATACTCAAAGGGAAGCAAATGGAAGTAAAGGGTCTAAACTGCCGCTGGCCAACAGGTAGTTAACCCTAAATGAAGGTAAAAACTTTGATGGACTTTTATGTACATTTTGGTGCCTTTTTCTTTCTGACATAAAATTGATTTAGGTTACCCAAATATGTATTTTAAACTCTTTTTTGAGACAGGGATTTCCTTAATTATGAACTCCTCTCTAAAATCGATTTTCATCTCGTTGCTTCTTTGCTAACCAGAGCATGGTATGGCGAGAGTGTTGTCCTCAAATTCGTTCTGCCCACCGTCCACAGGAATCTGTCATATTAGAAAATTGTCAAGTATAACTTAGCATCAAGGAAACGACAATGAGGAGTTATTATTATTGACACACTGTACCAACATAAAAGTAAACAGCGATCCAGACAAATCTTGTGCGACAGTGAGCTGACAGACATAACTCTCTGATATAAGAATTTACTACCTTTAGATGTCTGTCTACGAGGACACTCCGAGCCCGAGCGGTAGTGTTCATTTGCTTAGCATGTCCCCGGTCCCTCAGTCCATGGCCCTTTTCATAACGTCAATGTCGCTGTATAATTCAGCATTCGTTCTTTTATTGTCAGTTCGTTATTGCATCTTCTGCTACAAATTCTAATTATGCAAACTGGTCTCGAAGCAACCAAGGACATTTTTATGCCAGCCATACAGTAGAGCTTATTCTGCAGTTTTTGGCGAGTATAACCATTCCATATCAAATTTTATTACAGTATTTATTCAACAAGGTAGCGTCCTGGGTTGATTTTGAGCCCTCGACAATCAATCAACGATCAACCTGTTCGACGACTTTTTGATCAGAAGACTGCTAAGTTTGTGGATTTTGAGCTGCGGGAACACATGCTAGCTAATGCAACTTTTCGCTATACCACGAAGTCTTGTACCACAAAAGATGCTCTTTTTATCCTAAGAGTAACTTGGCAATCAAATCGCCAAAGACGATCTTAACATCGTGCTTAGGACACTACTTATAAATGTGGCCGAAAAGCTTGTAACAGCAGTCGTTGGTACCAGTTCTGAAGATTCTAATAAGAAATCCAAATCCAATTAGGCCATGCTTTTTCTCTGCATAGTAATCAGTAGAGGTCAACTTATTTTGCTTGACTCATCTCATTGCACTTCTTCTATAGCAATGGTATCCGCTTTGCAGAGGTCTAGAGCCTCTGATAATGGTTCGAATGGATGCTGAATATACCATGAGCGTAGCAGAAAGTCGTTGTCCGCTTTTTGTTTGCCGGGGTCGCCAGCGGTTTTGCTACCAAGTGCTGTTTGTTACTTTAAGACAAGGCTGAACAAAAATCTGCAAATAGTTATTGCAAAAAAATTAAAAACAAAGTCAAACATAAATGTGTTTTTTGGGGTCCTGCTGTTTATTGTAGGCTTCATCTGTAACGCCATCTATTGACTAAATGTACATGAGTCGAGAAAGTTTGATGATTCACGGTTTGAAGGTCTTGAGATTCTTCGCTTGATGATGATCAGAGTTGGATTTCTTCTGGGTTACGTCATTTCTGGTGATTGTCGAGGTATTGATGAATTTCCATGTAGCTTGAGGTGTCCTAGGCTGTGATAATCATTCGGTGGCCTCGTGAACTCGCCCACTTATCCGCGCTGCCATCTCTGAGTGGACTGGTAGGGGAGAATTTGGCAGGGATATAGAGGCGCTGATTTTGCGTGCGATATGCATCTCAAATGCAATGAAATTGAATCTTTTTTGAAACGAATCGTCGCTGGTGCAAATGGAGCAAGCTATCAAAGAAAAACAGTGAGAATTATTAGGGAACTTTGTTCCACCATGTCAGCGCTAGACCACACACATTTTTAGTACCTCGTGAAAAAATATTGTGCCATGTTTGGAAAGTAATATCACATCCAGCATACGACTACAGCCCCGATCTGCAAAATGAATGGAAAAACTTTTAACAATGACGATGATCTGAAATCTTACTTGGTCCAGTTTTGTACTTATAAAAACCAGAATTTCTATAACCACGAAGTTGCCAAAAAGATGACAGAAAGTCGTCGAACAAAACGGAAAATACTTATTTCATTAAATTTTATTCTTGTATAAAAAAAAAAACAATAAGTTCTGAGCGTCTAACATACGATTCTGATCGAAAATTACCCGGAATTTCCCATTCAAACAAACCGCGCTTGAGATATTGTCAAAAGCTGGAACCTGTCAACAGGCTGTCAAATATCTGACTTTTCGCAATGTCAAATTTGGTTGAACAAGGAGTTTGCCTGAAATTGTGTGTTTCTAACAAAATATCATGTGCGGAAGCGTTGAAAGTGTTAATTGTAGTCAACGGGGACTCGACAATGTCGAAAACACATGGGTACGAGTGGTACAAAGAATTTAAAGCGGTCCGTACTGTGGCTGATGATTTGCCTCGTTCCCGTCGTCCATCCACCAGTATGACTGACGTTAAAATCGAAAAACTTCAGAAAATTGTCCTCACAGATCGTCGTGTGAGCATCAGGGAGGTAGCAGCCGATCTTGGTATCTCGTTCCGATCGAGATGCACGATGTTTTGGGCATGAGACGAGTTGAAGCGTGGCTTGTGCCGAGAGTGCTGAATTTATTTCATAAACAGTATCGCATTGATGTCGTCAAAGAAATGCTTTCCTTATGCCAAAGCTCCGCAAGCTCCGTAATCAATTGACATGGCTCGTTGTGGCTTTTTCCTATTCAAGTTACCACTTCGCGGAAAGCATTTTGAGAATTCGCACAACAAGCTGAAGGCGATTCCAAAATCAGCCTATGAACAGTGTTTTGAAGATTGGAGGAAGCGTTGGAATTTGTGTATTGCTTGGAATGGAGACTACTTTGAAGGGAATAAAATGAATATCGACGAATAATTGAAGCGTTTTCGTTTTATTGAATAATTCCGGGTACTTTTTGTTCAGAATGCATGTTCGAATACTTGTGATTGCGCAAAAGTTACAAACTGAATATCGCTAATGAACCCAGTACGAGTATGTTAGAATGTTTGATGTAGGGATTGCAACTGAAAGCCGATAAGCCATTGACAACTCCGCCTTTTATGAGTGAGGTTCTCGTCAATTGTTCACATGCGGCCAAACAGTTTGTCTGTTTATTTACTGTAGACAGGAAACCGAGAACATCTCGTGAAGAATTCAAGCTTCCAAAACATATGACAATTGACAAAGTCAGTTTCGTAGAAAGAAAACATTGCAAGATCAATATTACCATGATCGTATATGTTGCAAAACTTTGTCGTAAATAGACCTACTTTCTTGATGTTCGATACTTGGTCTAACTTACGAGTAAATCAATGGAGTTAGAATCAAATGTTTCAACAATAAACTGTAGAGTAGTGCGGCAAATATGGCCCACGTGGGTAATATGGCCTACCACTGTATTACCCAAGCCAAAACCCACAGCGAAATAAGAAAATGTTTATTGCGAACACGTTTAAACCGGTTTAGCCACAGTCTTTTGTGGTGAGTGTGGCGCGACAGGTGTGGAAGATATGCGGGGCATATTGTTTTCTTTACTTTCATTGTAATTTTTTGGCAAGTTAAGAAAACTTGTTTTTACAATAAATTTTGTGTTACTTTGGTAACTTTTTTCTAAAATTAGACAGTGTTAAATATTTTCTTAATTTGTGTGATATTATAATTAAAACAAAAAGTTTATGAAGTGTGTTGAGAAGTAAAATGAGTGAAAAATGCATAGTGTGTTTATTGTGGCCTAATTGTGTTGGTAATACGGCCATATTTGACACGTTTTCTCGATTGCACTTTTATTTTTATTTTTATTTTTTAAGGCTAAAATGTCTAAACAAAGTTAAAAACCACGGAAGACTTGGCGACAGGAGGATATGATGGATATCGGCAATCAACAACAAAATAATCTGATCTTTGAAGGCGTCCAAAACTGAGGCGATTGGTGGCAAAAAAGAAGTACCATTGGAAGAAGCGGTAACTGCCAGATTAGGAAGGAATACTATATTTCCACCAGAATTAGAAGAGTCCCTAGTGGATTACTGTTTAGAAATGGAAAGGTCGTTAGCTTTCCAGCTTGCCATTAAAAACGGGATTCCAAATCCATTTTCTATTGTCAAGAAAGTAGCAGGCAGGGACTGGCTTCGTTTGTTCCTTCGACGACATACATTGTTGTCTTTCCGTCAGCCGACTGGAACATCCTTAGCACGCGCTTCCGGATTTTCGAAGGAAAACGTCGCCATATTTTTCGACAACCTGGAATTGCTTATGAACAGGTACCATTTCGCTCCAAATAAAATATATAACGTGGATGAAATGGGTATTTCTGTTGTCCCATTGAAAATGCCTAAAGTACTTGCCTTGAAAGGTCGAAAACTAGTTGGAGCATTAACTTCAGCTGAAAAAGGTTCTTTGATAACTTCAATAATATGCGCGAGTGCAGAAGGTTCATTTGTTCGTCCTATGTTCATCTTTCCGAGGAAGAGAGACAACCTTCAGTTAATGAAAGGTGCGCCATCAGGCTCCATATATGCAAAACATTCATCCGGATGGGTGTAAACTAACTTATTTACAAAGTGGTTCAAACACTTTTTGGAATCAGTCAAACCATCCTCATCATCACCGGTGCTGCTTATAATGACTGGGCATGCAAGCCCACGAACAAATCTATCGATTCCTCCGCATTCGAGCCATAAAATACAGCCGCCTGACAAGAAATTACTTGACTGAGGAAATTCGACGATGGGTCATCAATAATACAAAAATCTTAACATGCTACGACAGAATTGAGCTATTCAGTCGAGCCTTCCTTAAGACTCAAACTGGAGAGATCGCAGTTAATGGTTTTTCGACAGGAATATGCCCATTTGATAGAAATATCTTTCAAGACCACTATTTTTTTGCAGCAGAAGAAGTTAATACAATATAATCTCAACCTAATGTGGAAAATCTTGCGCCTACCAATCCATGTGACAATGAGGGGGAGATGCAGATGGAGCCAGATCAAAATGTACCATCGACTTCAGCTGGAATAAAATCTATTTCGGAAATAATGAAATGCAAACCTTGAACAATCAAAACATTCAGATGAATCGGAATCGGAATCGCAGCCCTCGGGAACTACTTCTTCAAATCCATCAACGACCTTTTTTACTCCACTTGAAATTTCTCCTATTCCTGTCCGGATTAAAAAAAACTTCGAATTGTGTACGAAAACGAAGAAAATCAGATATCATTTCGTCATCGACTTATAAAATGTCTCTGGAAAAATCCATTAAATTAAAGGATGAGAGGGAAAAGAAACTAGGACCTAAAAATGATATGATAACAAAAGACCCATTAAAGAAGAAGTTAGAAATATCTTTACACAGACCTTAACGTAATAATTTGAATGCGTCTTAAACTTTAATTTCAGAAGGTTCTTAATAATGTGATGTTGGGAGGTGAACAGATCATACCGAAAAAAAGAAACGCATTCGAGAAGAACAGAATCTTCATCAGAAAGTCATGACAGTAATTTCATTCCAGACCCATGGTTCCGACCCTAGTCCCGATAGAAGTAAGCAGGCAGATGCTAAATGCATCTACTGCTCGAGCTTATTCTCTGAAGATAAGGAAGGCAAAGCTTGGGTACAATGCGGGCAATGAACGACAATATTTTATATGTGCATTTTGCTGTTGTTGAAGTTAAAGTTCTTCGCAGAAACATTTCGTTAAATTGACCTCTTTGTAAATGATATGCCTAGTCTTATAATACAACCTATTGTTATCAGTGAGCTTAGCTCTGATCACACCTTAGCGACTCTGTAACTGCTGAAAATTACATAAATAACACTATCCAGTTTTTCCTTAAGAACAATACTACTTTACCACCCAGTGTAAGTCTTGTTACAGAAGAAGATGTGCAATTCATAGTAAGAGACCTAAGGCTAAGAAAAGCAAGATGCCATCAATCTTCATTTACTTAAAGTAAAGTATTTTCTGATAAATGCCTGTTTAAAAATTAACTACTTTCCAGAAGATGAATGGTACAATTGGTAGATCTACAGGGATGATTTTATTGGACATAGAAAAGACATTTGATACAGTATGGCACAACGGTTGGCATAGTTTTGTCCCTCATTAATTGTATCCATTTTCGTAAAACCGCACATTTTAAAGGCTTTGATCGAAACGAATTTAAATTTTCGGTTTCGTCGATAATCAAAGTTTTTTTTATTTAAATTTAATTTTTTTTAATTTTCGCCGGGACATTTTACCGAACGTAATGTCCAAAATAACAGACGTCAAATAAATGATTCTACGATGTAAAAGAATTCAATTGTAAAATCCAGATGCGACTACTCCATACATTTACATTTTTTTTGTATTTATATGAACTACAAATACAAATATACGCCTATGTATGTGTAACCAACTTACGCTTATCCGATTCTTTTGCTTCTTTTCACTTTTGTTTTTGCATGCTTTGAATGGGTGTTGGAGTATGTGACATTGAGGGAATTTTCTACGAAAAGTAACACGAATAAACATGTCGCAAAGTTCGATTTAAGGAGGTTTTCGACTTACGGAGAGTCGACTTATGGAGTGTAAAATATGGGAAAATTTAAGTCGTGGGTCTAAGTTCTGAAACATTTGTTCGAATTATAGAAAATTCGAGTTAAGGATGTTCGACTTACAGAGGTTTGTTTGACTGTATATACATATGTATATGTATCTCGGTATCGATATGAAGAAAAATGTGAATTCAATTTAAATTGTTTTTATTCTTCAATATAATCTCCCCTAACATCAATGCATTTGTTACATCTTGAGATAAGCTTTTTTAAACCCTCAAAAAAATAAATTTCCTCTTTCTCTGCAAAATACCCATTTATTGGCGACTTGAGTTCTTCATCATACGAAAATCTTTTTCCACGAAGACATTTTTTCAAATCCGGAAACAGGAAATAATCACTAGGGGCAAGGTCTGGACTATAGGGTGGGTGTTGGATTTCTTCGAAACCACAATCTCGCGCAGCAGCCTTGGAAACTTGCGCCGTGTGAACAGGAGCGTTGTCATGAAGAAGCAACACACCCGCTGCGAGTTTACCCCGTCTTTTCTTTTTAATTTCCTCCCGCAAATTATGCAAAGTGGAAGCGTAGGATGTGGCGTTGATGGTTTCACCTTTTTTTTTGTACTCAATGAACAAGATTCCCTTTGAGTCCCAAAAAACTGTGGCCATGAGCTTCCCGGCAGACGGAGTAATTTTGAACTTCTTCGGGGGGTCTGTTCCTTTTTTATGCCACTGCATGGACTCTTGTTTGCTTTCAGGGTCATAGTGGTGGACCCATGTTTCGTCCCCAGTAACAATTCGATCCATAAAACCGTCCGCGTTCTCACTACACATCTCCAAAAGCTCTCTACAGCATGCGATTCTCACTTTTTTCTGAGGCGCTGTGAGCATTCGTGGCACCCACCTTGCACTGACCTTTGAAAGGTTAAGATGGTCATGAAGAATGGTGTGAATGGTACCAATTGAAAGCTTGGTGATCTCTGCCATCATTTTCACCTTTATTCGGGCATCCTCAAGAACAAGTTTTTCGACTTCTTTGATGCTTTCTCCCGTACAAGCAGTAGCCGGGGCGCCGGAGCGGGGGTCGCCTTCAATGCTCTCTCTGCCTCTCTTGAACTCACTTGACCACTTTTGCACAGTTAATAATGAAGGTGCGGAACCCTGGTAAACAGCCACCATCTCTTCATGAATAGTTTTTTGACTTTTTCCTTGCTTAGTGCGAAATTTAATTACAGCGTGATGCTCAATTTTCACCATCATCGTCTCAGTTGCCATTATGATTCTGTTTAACTAGAGATAAAACGCGAATTAATAATCACATTTATATGAAATCTTACATGAATGCACTAAAATAATAGTATTACTTGATAAATAAGTCAATTTATATATACAACCACAGCTTCACCCCGATACCGAGAATATGTTGAACGCCCCTCGTATGTATATATTTTTTGTTTGCGATGACTAGAAGAGTTGAAATCGTGTCAATAAAGACGCACTCTTTTTTTTCAACCCACCACCTTTAGTTTTCATTATTTATTTATTTTTTTTTGGTGTAAAATTGTTTTGTTATGTTATTATTATTTATTGTAGCAGAATATTTATACATTATTTCCTTAACTAAATTGCACAATTTACAGAGTTATGGTATGAATCTACCTTACTACTGATATAATTATAATGTTTTAAACAAGCAAAAGAACAACGCAAACAAAATCTTGAAGGAAAAGCTACAAAAAACCTTCATTAAAACAAAACAAAAAATTTAATATTCAGTAACGATAAGAAGGGTACTGCACCGCCCAGTAAATTTATCAAACCAAACTTTTAGTTTTACAATAATGAATTAAGTAAATCAATAATGAAAACATAAATGGATAAACAAAAGTACTCAATAATAATAAATTAACAGAAAATGAAAAGAAAATAATAAATAAATAAATAAGTATAAAAAATGAATAAGTAAATAAATAAATAATTACAAAGGTAAACAAAAACAAAACAAAAAAAATAATAATAAATAAATATATATATATATAAGAACAAGCAATATATAAGCAAGTAAACAGAACAGAAAACAAAATGAATAAATACAAATCAAACAAAAAAAAAAAAAAATAAATAAATTAGTAAAATTAATATCACTGAATCAGTCATATTTTAAATAATGGTGAAGTAAACTATAAAGCTAGGTCTGATATTAAAGTCTGACTAGCGCCACATTTTCCCCATGCTGGTGACCCATAAAACATAATTCCTTGAAAAACTATTTTAAAAATCAGGAGTTTATTTTCATTACTAAGTTTGGATTTGCGATTAATAAATGGATAAAGAGTTTTGATAGTTATGTTAATCTTTTTAATTATTTCCTGTACATGCATTCCAAAAGTTAGTTTTTTGTCTAGGTGCACACCAAGGTATTTTACACTTGAACACCATTCAGTGCTTAAACCATTTACTTGCAGTTTATTGCGTGGCAAGAAACAGGCTTTTCTTTTTCGAGTGAAAAAAATAACCTGTGACTTGGAAGCATTTATTCTAATCTTCCAATCGAAAAAGTAATCTTGAATGACATACAGTGCAGATTGCAGGTTAGTTTCAATGTTAAAACCAACTGAATCTGATGAAATGATGCAAGTGTCGTCGGCGAAAATTGCTTTTTCGCAGTTTGTTAAACATGGGAAGTCATAGGTAAATATAGTATACAAGATTGGGCCCAGCACTGATCCTTGAGGTACACCTGCAGAAATGTTATAAATATCGGAATCTCAACTATTAATTGAAACCTTGAATTTCCTTTCGGACAGAAATGCTTGGATATTTCTGATTAAGTACATTGGAAAATTAAGTCGTAAAAGCTTGTGTAATAAAGCATCGTGCCAAACTGTATCAAAAGCTTTCTCAACGTCAAGAAGTACCATTCCTGTAGTTTTTCCTCTCCTAAAGTTATTTCTAATGTATTTAGTTATTCTATGTACTTGATGGACTGTACGAGTACTATGAAGAGCCCTAAAACCAAACTGTTCAGGTGGTAGAATGTTATTTCTTGTTAATTGAGAAACAAGTCTATTCTTTAATAATGTCTCAAAGCATTTGCTTAGAGAGCTTAAAAGACTTATTGGCCTATAATTGCTAGGCATGTTTGCACTTTTACCCGGCTTTAAAATTGGTATAATTTTAGCTGTTTTCCAAGCATTAGGAAAGTAATTTGTCTTCAGACAGCAGTTAAATAGAATTTGTAAAAATTTTATTCCTGATTTAGGCAAGTTCTTAAGGTATACATTTTTAATGCGATCAAAGCCTGCAGATTTTCTTTTTTTGAGGTTTAAAAGAACATCTTTGACTTCTTCAAATGTAACCTTTTCCTGAGTACCATTTGAAGGACCTGATTTAATTATATTGATTGAGTCACTAACAACTGATTCAACTGTGCTATTGGAAGGAATACCGCTAGTTACCAATTGGTTATCATAGAAAGTTTCTGCCAGGACATTAGCTTTTTCGGTGCTAGAAATTATTACATTGATTCCTACTTTAAGAGCTGGAATGTGCATGTTTTTCTTTTTAATTATTTTGACCACGTTCCAAAATGGTTTACTTCCTTTGTCTAAACTTTGAAGTTTCTGATTCCAAGATCGGTTTCTGTAAGTTAAAATTGAATCTTTTATTAGAGCAGTCAGTGCCTTAACTTCAGAATTATAGAAAGGCTCTCTTGTTCTTATCCATTTACTTCGATTACTATTACGAACTTTTATTAGTTCAAGAATATATGGAGGTAATAAATTTGTATTATTGTGACGTATTTGTTTTTTAGGAACTGCGTTTTCAATACTTTCTTGTACAGCAGTTGCAAAACAAGAAATACTGAGGTCTATCTGTTGTTGATTGGCCACATCAGTGAAAGGTACAGGAATATTTGTTAACCTAGATCGCAGTTTCAGTCCTATATGTGTTCCAATTTGCATTCTTAATGTCTAAAATTTCATGTTGCCTTAGCAATGGAGAGGTTAGAGATCTAATTAATACCGGTAAATGATCAGAGCTTAGCTCGTTTATGACCATAGGCTGATTAAAAAGATTAGACATGTTACTCAAAAATAAATCCAAAGTTGATGGGTTAGATCTATTATTAGCAGGGTAGTAAGTTGGATGAGGAGGATACAAAATATCAAATGGATGCCTAGAATTAAGGTTTGCAAGAATGTTGCCCCATGCATTTTCCCTGTGCCTGCAATTAAAATCACCCCCGATTAGAAATGTCTCGTTTGTACTTATAAGCTTCCTCAAGTCGTTATTTAAATGAAATCGTTTCACCGCATTAGCTGAACCTCCAGAAAAATAAGCGGAAAATATTTTTAAAGCGGTACCATTTGCAAAAGTTATTTTAATTCCTATGTTTGGAATAATTCTAGTATTTACAAGTGGAATTAACTCATGTCGTGTTGTTTTTTTCACTAAAATGGCAACACCGCCCCCCCTTCTGCCAACTCTATCAAAACGATAACAAATGTACTCTTGATTAGTCAATTTGTGGTCTAAACTTAACCATGTTTCAGACACTAAACCTACATCAATATTATGCTTAATAAGAAAATTAAAAAATTCCATAGATTTGCATCGAATGGTTAGAGCATTCCAACATACGAGTATTATGTTCATGGCTATTCTATTCATGGTACTTAATCGCTAATTGTGCAATTGTGTTGAACTGGTCAGCTTTAGTTTTGCATTTACCCAACAAAGTTATCATCTCCGCAGTAAGCTTGTTGATTTCATCCAATGAAAAAAGACCGCTGGTGTTATCATCAGCAGCAACATTATTTATCGACCATGCACCACAGTCCGTGGGAACAGGGACAGGGACGGAAACAGGTTTTACAAACATGTGCGCCCGCCAATGAGTTGGGAGCGGTGGGAAGTCGGAGGGGTTTGGTTCGTAAGGCTGGTGCATCTTTTTGACAACTTGAGTTTGACGCTTATTCTTAGTAGAAAGCTTTTCTCTCACATCGAAAAAGCTTTTACGGCTCAAACATGAGAGGTCAGTGGACTTGTGTGTTGCATTGCAGTTTGCACATTTGATGTTGGAAGAATTGCACTTACTTGTTTCATGATTTTCAGAACAGATCGCGCAGTGGGTCTTGATGTGACAATTTTTTTCTCCATGCCCGAACATCTGGCAATTGAAACACTGTATATAATTTTGCTTTCGACGCCGTGCAAAATCCCACTTCACTTGTGTTCTGAATATGGATGGTATGTTTTTTTTTAAATCTGCGAGCCTAACCGAGCCACATTCAAAGAGCACTATGTAGATAACATCACTGAAATATTCATGCTGTTTTTTTGTAAGTTTAACATTTTCACATTTTAAGCCAAGTGTGTTTAGTTCTTTTTTTAAGTGAACAATTGGCATTTCGTCAAACCCAAAAAGAACAACTTTAAATGACCTTAATGTTGGAAGGTCATGTGTAAAAAATTGCCAATTTTTAGATTTCAATGAAGTACATACACTTTCATGATCTTCACTTTTGTCACAGATTATTTTTATGCCGATTGAGATTTTTTTGATACAGTAATCTTTGACTTTAATTTCATTCAGCAAGGAGTGAACACTTTCAGATGATTTATGCAAAACGCAAATGGAAGGAATCTTAATTTTTTTTTAATTGGTGGAGTAGTTAACACTTGTTCACACTCAATATTGTTGTTCGAGTCCGGAAGGCATTGCAAGGGGGTAAACCGCCCAAATCTATAGTTTTGGTCATCCGCACTCATTTTCCGATTTTTAATGTTGAAAGACAAATTAATGTCTTCAACTAAAGTTGGTGAACGATTACGTTTGAGAATGTTAGTTTCTTTGAATGTAGCGCACAGAAAAAACGTCTGATTAGATCAGACAGCCGATTAGTACTGTAAAATTGTTTTGTATATTCTTAAATTATAAAAAAATATTTAACAAAAATACGTTAGTAAAAATAATTTTTGTTTTTTTTCATAACAATTTAAAAACAAAAGCTTAAAATTTGTGCCTCTAGACCAGAATATCCCCCAGCGTTGTCAGAACTTTTTTCGAGCCAATCGGTCTTTTGAAACCATTTTTAATAAAAAAGAGGGATTTTTACGTTGAAAGCGGAACATACAAAAAACCATAAACATAATTAGTCAATAGTTTACTTTTATTTAAGATTTATGTTAAGCTTTAAATAATGAGACATAGACATTTCGTGCTATTAAAATTGCTTTAAGTGCTTAGACAAATACTCGTAGACACTTTTTCATACAAACCTTTTAGTAGTAGGACATAGAAATATTGGCGATTAAAATGTAGCTTTAAGTGTTTAAGCAAACAGATATTTTTTAGAAGAAAAACAATTATGTAATACATTGCATGCGAATAATTTATATTATTTACGAGTATATTTATCTGAAGTTCTAACTTCTTTTAAAATTTCTTTTTGTTTTTAATGAGGTTGAATAACGCTGTACAGGAAAGCTCAAGATTGAATTGGATGAATAGTTCAGCTTTTATTTAATTCACGGAACAATTGTTTCTGACATCTGACCATTTGAAATTCATTTGGGAAAAAACGCATTCGGGAAAACAGTTTGACGTTGGCACACTTAATACGAAAGCAACAAGCTTAAACTTATTCTTGCAATCATTTTTTGGAAACCGTTTGAAGAGCTGATGCCATTTTTGTGCCGCGCTATCTTTCCGATTTTCTACTACTACATCTAAGGATGAATTCAACAGATTATATTCTTATTCTCATATAAGTTGCCATAGAAACATCATCTGACAAATTTAATAAGGATACAGCATTTTCAATCATCTCAAAACTAATTTCATTTTCTAGGTTTATGAATCCAAGTTTTGCGTAAATATTTTCATCTGAAAAATCAAAACGTTTACTTATATGTATATGTTTGACTGTTTGTGTAAAAATTGTTGAAGTTTTCGACTCAGTCAATTTATTTAATGTCTGTTTTGTCAGGAAGCCGAAAAATCAATCCTTTTGCATTTGAATCAGCATTGAGCGGAAGACACATAATGAGTCATGCATTTCTGTTATGGCAATATCATTTGCCTGAGACTCTTTCACTAATGTACCAAAACAACTCATAACATTATGAACGAAATGGAAATAGGCTAGAATCTCCTCTTCTTCTGAAAGAAATACTTTTTCAATGGCTTTCGCATATAATCTCGGGTTATTAAAGTAACTTTTTAAGGCAGCCCAAACCTTGATCATTCTTTCAACGGCAGGATATTGACGTGACGCAATAATTCAACCCACTCCATTTCCGTACTTTCAAGTATTTCAATTAATTCTGCACGACGTTTAGTGGAATGTGAGAAATGTCCGTAGATTTTTAAAATGATAGTTTCTTCATCGATCTCTAATCTATCACAGGCAATTTTGCTCATGTTGTACAAGATATGGACTGATTTCGGTTTTTCTTAATAAAGTTTGTGTAAACAGAATGTTTTGAACCAAATTTTACATTAGCATTGTCAGCTCCATATGGAGTAACTTGCGACAAACTTAGATTATGTTTATCCAATGATTCAAAAATTAATTTTGTTAATTGGTCGCCCGTTTCATTATTACTTTCCACAAAATCCAATAATTTGTTTTAAAGGGTACGCCATCTAACGTTTTTTTTTTCAACTAGTGGTTATTTCGTGAATGGTAATACATAGCTCATGTCTGATTTGACAGATAATTAGTTTTATCCTTCCGCTGAACAAATATGGTTGTATGTACGCTTGAACAATTCTGGGAAATATTGCGACATTACTTTGAAAATCATGGTAATGTTGCAGAATGTGTGCGAAAATTGGATTTTGGAAGAAGAGAAGCACCGTCACCTCCGTATGTTCGTTATCTTGTGAAAAAAGTGAAAGAAACTGGCATCCTCATCGATAAACCAAAGCGTGAAAAGCCAAAAACAGTGCGTACACCCGAGAATATTGCTGCTGTGGTAGAAAGTGTGCGTGAAGCGCCATCAACATCAATTCACCGTCGTTCTCAACAATTGAACATTTCGGAGACATCATTGAGACGAATTTTGCATAAAGACCTTGGTATGACGCCATACAAAGTCCAATTGGTTCAGGAGTTGAAGCCAACTGACCATCCAATGCGTTTTCGCTTCGCTAAGTGGGCCTGCGATCGACTTAGAGAAGATGCCGATTTTGCAAAAAACAATCATCTTTTCAGATGAAGCTCATTTTGATCTTGGCGGGTATGTAAACAAGCAAATTTGGGGCACAGAAAACCCGCACGCATACATTGAAAAGCCGATACACCCAAAACGAGTCACTGTTTGGTGCGGATTTTGGTCCAGAGGCATAATTGAGCCATTTTTCTTGGAAAATGAGCATGGAGTTTCCGTTACAGTCAATGGCGATCGTTATCGGTCCATGTTGAACGAATTTTTGTTTACAAAAATTGAAGAGGAGGATATTGGCAACATTTGGTTTCAACAGGACGGCGCTATATGCCACCAGCCGAAGCTACACTCGATGTTTTGCGCCCTGTTTTTTAAGATCGCATTATCAGCCGCAGAGCTGATGTCGTTTGGCCACCTCGGAGCTGCGATTTGACGCCGTTAGACTATTATTTGTGGGGTGCCGTAAAAGATAAGTGCTACGCCGACAAGCCAGAGACAATTGACGCTTTAAAGGACAATATTCGTGAAGCCATTGGTGAAATACAGCTGCACACAATCGATAATGTGCTTAAAAATTGGACAGATCGTGTAGGCTACTGCATGGCCAGCCGAGGCAGCCATTTGAATGAAATTATTTTCCATTATTAACCGGAAGGATTGTACTTTCAAATAAAAAAAGAAATTTGAGAAAATATTCAGTAGTTTTATTTTATAGCTTAGTTGAAAAAAAAAAAACGTTAGATGGCGGACCCTTTATATGCCGTTCTCATAACAGAAATATCGCACACAAATTGGGAAGATTTTTCGGTTTCCCTTATTGCTCGCATCCGTTGAAATTGAAAAAAATAAATTTTCTCTTAAACTTTGTGTTGCTACTTTCAAGGCTTCTTTAGCCAAAGCTTGACACACTATTGCTTCACTTTATGTCCTACCACATTTAACGTTCTTTACTAATTTTGAATCGGCGGGGCAGTAATTTTTGGAAACAATCCATATTATTGTAGCCTAATGAATGTTTTACGTTGTGGTATACCGAATTAATTTCTGCTGCTGATGTTTTGAGCATAGTGCCGACATGATCACGAGCAGAAGGCGCCTGAAAATAGTTGAGAATTACTAATGCCTTTTGTACATAGCCTACAAAAAGCTCGATACTCACTATCCGCTTTGTACAGCCAATTATAATCTTTTTCCCAATTGGTATTGTATTTCATTAGCCGATGCTGTCCTAGTCTGGCTTTCTTTTTCGGTGTGATGTTTCCCGGCTCCGAGCAATCCGAAACAAAACTATCGGCTTCTTCACTCATCTCTCTTAACGAATTTAACTAATACAAAAAAAAATAATAAATGCTCGGAACCAAAATTAAATGTTGCCTATTTAAAGTAATTAAATTATGCAACTCAATGATCTAGGATTCACACTACCTTTGCAATTGCAACTGACACGAAATAGAAGAACTTCTACCTTGCAAATACGAGGGGCGTTCAACATATTCTCGGTATCGGGGTGAAGCTGTGGTTGTATATATAAATTGACTTATTTATCAAGTAATACTATTATTTTAGTGCATTCATGTAAAATTTCATATAAATGTGATTATTAATTCGCGTTTTATCTCTAGTTAAACAGAATCATAATGGCAACTGAGACGATGATGGTGAAAATTGAGCATCACGCTGTAATTAAATTTCGCACTAAGCAAGGAAAAAGTCAAAAAACTATTCATGAAGAGATGGTGGCTGTTTACCAGGGTTCCGCACCTTCATTATTAACTGTGCAAAAGTGGTCAAGTGAGTTCAAGAGAGGCAGAGAGAGCATTGAAGGCGACCCCCGCTCCGGCGCCCCGGCTACTGCTTGTACGGGAGAAAGCATCAAAGAAGTCGAAAAACTTGTTCTTGAGGATGCCCGAATAAAGGTGAAAATGATGGCAGAGATCACCAAGCTTTCAATTGGTACCATTCACACCATTCTTCATGACCATCTTAACCTTTCAAAGGTCAGTGCAAGGTGGGTGCCACGAATGCTCACAGCGCCTCAGAAAAAAGTGAGAATCGCATGCTGTAGAGAGCTTTTGGAGATGTGTAGTGAGAACGCGGACGGTGTTATGGATCGAATTGTTACTGGGGACGAAACATGGGTCCACCACTATGACCCTGAAAGCAAACAAGAGTCCATGCAGTGCCGTAAAAAAGGAACAGACCCCCCGAAGAAGTTCAAAGTCACTCCGTCTGCCGGGAAGCTCATGGCCACAGTTTTTTGGGACTCAAAGGGAATCTTGCTCATTGAGTACAAAAAAAGAAGTGAAACCATCAACGCCACATCCTACGCTTCCATTTTGCATAATTTGCGGGAGGAAATTAAAAAGAAAAGACGGGGTAAACTCGCAGCGGCTTTGTTGCTTCTTCATGACAACGCTCCTGTTCACACGGCGCGAGTTTCCAAGGCTGCTGCGCGAGATTGTGGTTTCGAAGAAATCCAACACCCACCCTATAGTCCAGACCTTGCCCCTAGTGATTATTTCCTGTTTCCGGATTTGAAAAAATGTCTTCGTGGAAAAAGATTTTCGGATGATGAAGAACTCAAGTCGGCAATAAATGGGCAATATTTTGCAGAGAAAGAGGAAATTTATTTTTTTGAAAGTTTAAAAAAGCTTATCTCAAGATGTAACAAATGCATTGATGTTAGGGGAGATTATATTGAAAAACAAAAACAATTTAAATTGAATTCGCATTTTCCTTCATATCGATACCGAGAATATATTGAACGCCCCTCGTACACAACAAAATAATATACGAGTATTCTATAAAACCGTCAAGAATATGGCTTAGGCAAAAACGGCGAATACTTTGTATGAAGAATGCATGGTATGATATGACCCATTACTTTATCTTATCCTTTTCTTGCCTATTAAACCGAGTATTGTAATTCGCCTCATATTTGTTTTTTGATGCGTATTTGTCAGAAAGTGACCTATGTTGATACGAAGATCACACAAAAAAACATGTTCCGTATAAGAAAGTAAAGTTGTGGGAAGTAAGTAGTTATACCACCTTCATCAAAAAGTTCCCGTGTGTATCAAACCACCGTATGGCGCTCCCATTGTTCCGATTTGAGTTTTTTTTTTTTTTTTTTGTTAAGTTGTCAAATTCCCTCTAAATCTTAGCGTCATAGCTTGACATTTGCAGAAGTTACGTAGGAAAAGTGTTTCGGCAACGATTCTCTAAAGAAAACGGTCGTTTACCAGTGGCACGAGCGGTTCAAAAGTGCTAGTGAGTCAGTCGAAGATGATGAACGCAGTGGCAGACCATTGACATCGAAAACCGACGAAAACATTGATGGTGTAAAAGAAATGTTGGTCAATAACCGCAAATTAACCATCAGAGAGATAGCGGAGGACTTGAACATTGCCTATGGATCCAAGACATTTTGGTTAATAATTTGGGTTTCCGTCATGTAGCAGCAAAGTTCGTGCCAAAAGACCTCAATTTCATGCAAAAGAGAGACCGTGTTGACGTCGCAAAAGAAATGATTTGCGAGGCTGAATCCGATCCCACATTCATCAAAAGGATCATTACTGGAGACGAGAGCCGAGACCAAAAAAAAACACGTCGTTTTCAGTCAAAAAAGAAGGCAATGCTCACGGTTTTCATGGATTACAACGGTTTAGTGCATCATGAATTTTTGCCAGAAGGCCATACAGTAAACAAAGAGTGTTATTATTCAGCAATTCGCCGAAAGAGACCAGAATTGTGGGCAGAAAACTCGTGGATTTGGCACCATGATAACCGTCGCACAGTGCCATCATTATTCGTAATTTTTTGAAGAAAAATGCAACAAATACCATCCAACAGCCACCGAATTCATCTGATTTGGCTCCCTGTGAATTCTTTCTGTTCAATCGAGTTCAAACTACGGGGAACGCCTTTCAGCAGCCGAGAGGAAGTAATGGAAAAAACCGAAAACCGAATATAAAAAATGTTTCGAGGATTGGATCAAGCGCTGGCATAAGTGTGTTGCAGTCGATGGGTATTACTTCGAAGGGGACAATATAGATTTAGATGCATAAACTTGTATATTTAATTTTCTGAATAAATTGTTGATCAAGGTGGTATACCCGGTTTATCCCGCTGAAATCGGGACGTCTGGCAACGCTGATACCCCCTTACATGGAGGTTTTTTTTCATAGTTTCCTCCGAGATAGAATACTCTACCTTACTATTTATCGATTAGTCAACTTATGCAATTCTAGAGGAAAGATAAAACTATCAAAGCCTTATGTATTTTACGATACCAAATCTGAATTTAATTTAGTATACGAAATAAATATCTATCTATCCATCTAACACCGTGAATCGAACCCAGTCAGGAAATATCGCATATTCTACTTTGGATAACTAGAACACATGGAGCTTGCATGCAAAGCCGAGCACAACTACCCTTAAATCGATCAGGAAAACCTGTAGAACTGATCTGGAACACCGCGGAATAAATAAAAAAATAAGTAAAAAAAGCTCAAATTTAATAAAATGTTGGGTATTACTCGTATACTGCACGTACGAGTATGTGTGATATTTATTTCTATAGTCTATTGATCTTATTTTGTATATGTACTTAGTTTATTTAATTTATGTTCCGTTCAATAATAAAAATATTTAACAATGGATTTTTGTTTTGAATTTAATAAGGAACTAACATATTAGCAGTTTTTGGATTTTATTTTTAAGTATTAAGATTTCCGTTTTAGTTTTAATTATTTCTTAACAAATTTCCTAAGGTACAACTCAACTAAAAAGTTTCTATTCGAACTTAACCAAGTTATTGATAGTTGTATAGTTCCCATGCGTATAATTTCAACAGAAAAAGGTTGGGATGCATGCAACTGCATGTAGTGTGTTCCTTCATTAAAATATGTTCGCAAAGGCCCATTATTAATAGGTTATGTCCCTCGACATGTTCGTCCTCCTTGGCGTACTCCGACTATCCTTTATTCGCAGAAAAAGTGCAATAAGTTAAGGTTACCAATAAATTACAAAACTTTGAATAAATTACCCATAAATCAGCTATAAAATGAATATAATCCTTATGCCCTTTTTTGTCCTCGGAATTCCATTTTCCTTGTTCAGATACGTTTGGCTTTAATTCTGAGTATATGGTGGACATAACCTGATCCCATTTTTAGTTCTATGAAATGAATCAAAATGATAGATAAAAGATCAACAAAACAATGAAAAACACTTGTCAAATAAAAACTGTGCATCATCTGACAGTATCCTCAAGTGAACAATCCCGACTATGACTATAGCAAATCAGAATCCAATTGCGTTATATTTGTATTTATAGTCTTGTAAATCGGTTTAGTTATTCATGAGATCTAATTGAACTGTCTTGCCCGAGTGTGAATTGTCTATGTAATTTAGACAATTATATGTTACAAAAAAGTGGTAACCTACTATAGGTATACACTCATGGGACATGAATTACAGGTTTCATCGAAGTGACAAATGGGTTTTGGTAATTACACACTTGAAAGCGTGATGTTAAGCTGTGAACTTTGGAAAACAAAAAATCAATTTGTTAACCAAAATATTCAAAAGGACAACAAGTTCTATAATATAAACGATTTAGTTGTTGGTATTGTTTGGAATATAATAAATCATCAGGGTTGCCAACTTGATGCTTAGGGAATCAGTTAAAATTTTTCTCCCTACTACAGCTTTAAGACTGAACTTTGAGAATACCAGGAAAAGAAGACAAGAGAACCCCACCTGAAAAATCACATGCAGTTCTTGACATCTACTACAAACTGGAAATGTGAAATTGGGTAAAAATTCCAAATAAAGTGTCGCGAAAATGTTCGAATTTTCATAAAATGGGGTAGGAGATATTGAAGCAGTAAGAAATAGGACAATTTTCCAATTAATCCAACCATCAGCAACAATTGTTATGAGTGCAAGCCATTGCTTAGTATGAACGCCAGAGCTCGTCTTTGAAAGGCTCTAACAATGTCATTTTTCTAATCTATTCCAACATATTCCTTTACCGACGACAGTACTAGCGTATGTTAAGCTCATTAAATTCCAATATTAACAACATAATTAATTGGGGAACTAAAACACAATGCTGTCTGCTGTCGTTAAAGCGACATTTAAATACTCAACCCTTATCCGTGAAACCGAAAAACTTTCCATTCTCGCTATGTGTGACGATGACAATGACGATACAACGACCACATATTTGATGTCACCAAAATTGCTGCGAAATGTCTAGGTTTCCTCAAGCGATGTAAAACACCGAAAGGCGTAGTCAATGTCCACGCCATAGATTTTTCGTGAAAACGACGGGATAAAATTATAACAAGTATTTCGAATTATTATGTATTCTAATTACCAATCTTATGGTTACAGAATAGATACATCACAAGTTTATTGCATGTAGCAAGGGTCTATGGTAGTTAAAGTAACAGACGTAGACCTCACAATGTATCGAATTCAAGTGCCTTGAGATGTTGGTGTTGCTAATCGGGCAGGAATTGTCACGGGCATCATACCGAATTGCGCAAGCATAAAGTTATTCAGCACTGTCTTATCGCTGTCGTCATTAATATTAAAGTCTCCTATGAGAATGAGGGTATATGCGTAAAGTCTTCCAATGTCGGTATAATATTATAAATACTGACCGAGTATCGAGCCAGCGACGACAGGAGCGAAGAGTGATGCAAGCAGGAATTTCAATTCCACGTTCAGGGTTACGTTGATCATGCAGATATGGGCGACATGTGGCTCTATCAGTCGAATGTCTAATGCGAGTGCTGACCTTGCACACCTAGCAACTCCACCAGCAGTTCGTTTGCCACCACCACGCTGATTGACTGATGTGCTATCGCCAACGAGGAATTCGAGGCCTAAAATCGGCACAGCATTGCATTTATCATTAATCCAGATCAAGTCCGAATAGCTCATTATTTGATCCGTAGCTATATCTGTCGAATGAGCGACTAAACTGTGACTGTTGTGACCATCCACTATTATACGTACACGCCCATCATTCACCTCATAATTGTTGCTCGGCGCCGCACCGGGAAATTTGCGCAGCTGTAATGTTATTGTTGGCAGACGATGTTCATCTAAACTAGTATATTCTTGTTTAATTTCGCTAGATATTTGACTACCGTCCTCCTTTGAGCCATGATAAAACCGCTGATCACCACGCTTGCTCTGTAAGTATAACGCTTCTATTGAGGTAACGCGACTCAGCGCTACGTACACTAGTTGAGTTTCTTGTTTTTCATTTCTTCTTCGATGCTGACTCAGCTCTGACATTTGCTCGGCACTGGATTTTTTAGCTTTTTTTAAATTCCTTTTGGTGTGAGCTTTCCTCTGATTTGCGTTTTCTATAATTTCGTGCATATTTACGATTCATATGAGACGACATCTTTAATTTTTTTGAAAATTTTCAATTTAATATCGATTTTTACGTATATTTCAGCGATTATTTTTATTGTTTCACTTGGAGTCCCCGTAGTTCTTCTCAAGCTCTGTACAATGACCCCCGAATCAACGTCCTAGTTATTCATAATTGTACACAACGCTAATTCACAACAATTACGCGTGTGCATATACTAGCCCGATGACGTCACGGGCAAAACAAACGCTGCGCGATAAACACGTACACTGTACAGCCATGCTCTATCCACTGCGACCTTAACCGTTGTTATCGCATTATTAGTCTCGTAGTTATTAACAATTGAAATTTGGCGGTATATTGTAGCGCTAGAAAGTTTGACCGGCTATCACAGTACGTAACGAACGAAAAAACGTTTTCACGTCAAAAAATGTTCGCTCCCTCTAATCTGCAATCAATATACATACATTTATACGCTCAAAATTGGATTACAAGATGCCCACTTTCGGACTCGTACTCTAAAATATTGTGATTCGTTCCTAAGCCGTTCAACTCGCTTATGAAATGCCCTGCCTAGCTTTTCCTAGTCATTATAATCTTCAAACATTTAAAACCAACGTTCGTCGGTACCTCTCTTTCTTCCCTCCCTGCTGTTCCTTGGCCCGTGTTGTGTGCAAGCATTTTAAATGTACTTAAACCCCTCTTTTCAAATTCATCCGCCCTCATAACTTTCATTTATGGGGTCATCTTTGGGGTCAAATTTGGAGTCCTCAGAGAAAACAGAATGGGTCCATTCTGCCCTATCCACTAACTTTCATACACGCGATCTATCAACTTTCTAACTGCATGGTCATAGTATGCTGGTGCGCCATCGTGTTGGTACAAAATTGCCCTTCTTTGGTGCAGTGGTATATTACCTAAAAGTTCTGGTAAATTGCTTCGCAAAAATTCCAGGTAGAGACTCGAATTAAACCTTGGAAGAAGCCGATAAGGTCCGATCAGCTTATTACACAATATTGACGTTGAACTTACTCTGAAAAGCTAGGTATTTCATGGAGTGGGTGTTACTTTCTGGCCAGGTATGTATATTGTTTAAATTAGTGATTCGATCCCTGGTGATTTGGGACTCAAGAATCCGGCCGATAAAGATTTCTTCCACAAAGTGTCTTTCAGAAAGTGTCATACAGAATTCCAAACCCCTGATTCCCCGGGTTGTAGCTCCTGTACTTGTATATGATGGAATGCATGCATGCCTTCTGAATGTAGAATTCTCCAGATATAAGTCCTGCTTAGATTAAAATGTCTACCTAAGACTGGTATTTGGATGATTTCTGACGTAATGCGAAATGTCTTCGTAGCTGCGAACATCTTCTACTAAATCAGGATTTGAGTCTCTCCGCTGTTCCTGTCTTTCTCAACCTGGAAATCGTTCTAATAAATGTCCGGCCATTTGGGGGCAGGTCTTATCAGGGTATCGTCTCAGATGGGTATTACAATCTCCCTCGTTGACCGTTACCGTTGGAGAGACCATAGACATAAACCATATCTGTGTTGAAAAGTCCATCATCGAGGAGATTATGAATTAAACGTCAATATCTCGGTTAAAAACCACAAACTGGTTACGCAAATAATTTCGCAATCATTTCATGGTATTTCATAAGAGATCGGCTTAATTTATTTTTTAGGAAAAGGATGTGTAATTTTTTTACCTAAAAAAATGAGCGTTACCTACCCGTGAAGATCGGTTTTTCCGCTTTCAGGGGTCATAGAACGACGTAAAAGAATACACCAAATTTTAGTCTCTAGGTGTACGCGTTTCAGAGTTGGAAAAAGAGGGGGTGAATAGGATCATTTTGAAAAAAAAATTGTATAACAAAGTCAAAATTGTAAGTTAAAAAAGAAAACCTTTGAACTTCAATAACTTTTGAGAAATTAATTTTATAGTAGCGCAACACTTATTTTGAAACAATTAAAGTACTCATCATTCTGAGCTCAACGATACACTAGTATTCGACACATTATTCGGAACACCCCGTATATATGCTAATTGTTCTTCTCATCAGACATTCTCAAATTCAAGACCATTACTAGGAGGATATCGCAAAAAATGTGTTCTCTTAAGTTTACCCCACATTGTGCTGATACACAGTTTCTCAGTGTCCCGCTCGATTCACTATATTTCAAATTAGACATACTCGTACTCGTACATATCTTTATATTTCCTCTAAGTGTCTCTTAAAACAAAGGATAATTATACGTATTCTTACTTAGGAGGTTGTTGGCAGACTCAAAGGTCCTTGTCTGCGACATTGCGATACCGAGTACATAGATTTCAGGACTCTTACCTCAATATATGTGATCGCTTGGTTTTGAAATCAAAGGTTCGACATTTTTAAATGTCATGAACCAGGCGGTTGGTTCACATCTAGACCAAATACTTCATACGTCCTTTTACCACACAGGCCCTTGTATGCGAGGAAGTATCGTTCATTCAAGTCACATGCAGTGTCGAAATTTTCCAAGACGATGTAGTTGTCTGGCAGTGCAAGGAGCTTTGGTGGCTGTCACCAAGGAACCCTCCTTGGCACCTAAATGACTATGATACACCAGTTGGTTGGTGGAATACGAGTACTCGTACAACTCCACAAATATACGTAATTTATGCTTTCACCGAAGGGATTATCTAAGCTGCATAGGAGCTTGTCTCTGCTTTTGATGCACTAATGAAAGCACTCTACAATTCACCATTCATTTATGAAGAGGTGGTCGTTGGTACAAATCATACTGGATGACTTTGCACGCTGACTGTTTTTTGATTCTTGTCTTATAGAGGTTACCGTTACCGCCCAACATAATGACACCCGAACTCTTGTTGTTGCATAAATACAGGGTGCGGCAGAATCAGCTGAGCAGTTTTGAATAGTTATAAAAAAAACAGGGTATATGAAACAAACGTTTTTATTTTTGAAATCCGTAGAACTTACCATTTTATACGCGTTAGTTTTTAAAAATAATGTCTTTAAGATGGCGGCCGTTAGCTGCAATACTTTGCTGGAGCCGATTTATAAAGTTTTGAACAGCCCGTTGACACATTTCGAGAGGTATCGCGTTCACTTCTTCAACAATTAGCTGTAGCAGGTTTTATGATATCCCCAAAGAAAGAAGTCGCATATGCTTGAATCCGGCCACCGCGCAGGCCACCTCACCTCACATCTCAAAGACACTAGACTTCCGGGAAACATTTTTTCTTAAAGGATTTAGAGAATTTCGGGCTGTGTGGGCTGTAGCCCCATCCTGTTGCAAGCAAATATGTCCTAATCAGTCTTATTCAACACCCACTTCCATTCGGGGCTGCCGAAAATTTTGTAGCATTGAAACATAACGCCCGGACACGGTCACGCATCCCTCTTCAAAGAAGTTAGTTTAGGAGAATGTAGCGGTCTTTCGTGAACAATTTGGGGGTTGTTTTCAGCCCAGTAGAGAAAGTTTTGTTTATTCAGAATCCCGCTTATGTGAAAATGTGCCTCGTCGCTGCTGAAGAATGCTGCCTCAGGAGGGATCGCTGCAAACATTTCCTAGTCTGTTGGGTTCAATTATTGAACCATCATTACTCGTATTTTGAAGGGATGGAAATTCAAATCTAAATGCAGAATCTTTCTCAAACTGCGTTCTGAAACCCCCAATGCAATAGCGTGCCTTCGGGCAGAACATCTTGACGATTGCTCGAGTGCTGCTCTCACTAGCTCCACATTTTCTGGTGTTCTGATGGATCTTCGTCGGCCATGTGTATCTATTCTTAGTGTGCTACCAATTTCCTCCAACTGCCGAATCCAGGACCAAATTGTGTTCGCAGTAGGAGCAGCATTATTGCGCGGAATATTAAAGCGTCGCCGGAAATCTCTTTGCGTCGCAATCGCTGATCGGTTGTTTTCATAAAACGCACGCACGGCAAAGCCACTATGTACTCCGGTCCAAACCATGTTTGCTACTAAGTGGGGATGCCGACCGAACAAAAGGAGACCTAATGCAGCTGCGTACCCCCACCACCGCCCTAACACCTGCCCCACCAAACTGCTCACCTAGTTCTGCCGCAACCTGTATAAACGCGACATTCCCTATATTATCCCTAGAACGTAGATAAACTAACCTAGATGGCAAACTTTCCAAATATTGGAAAACCAAAACCGGTTTTCTACTGATCACCTCTATCCGTGTGATCCTGTCTGTGAATACGTGACAATTGTCATAAATAGCAATTTCCCTCCCATTTTACTAAAAAAACGTCATCCACATTACACAAAACGCGTGCAAATCGCTCTTGTTCTAGCAAATTCTGACAAGTTAAAGAAATGTAAAAGTGTTGGAATTCACTTACAGTGTGTCTGTGGGAAAGTTTAGGGTTTGCAGAAGTATTAATAGAGTTTTCCAGATAGGTTAGTTTATGTATAGTTAGAATCTGACCTACGAAAGGAATTTATATTTTTATCTTCACGAAAGACTCCAAAACCAATCCAGGATACAATGTGGCATCTTGGTGAAAGAGGACAATCTTCTTATTTTAAGCGGATACATATGCAATCCTGATGGCAATGAACTATATTGAAAAGAACAGATGGAAGGTTAGAAGTATCCGTATCTGTGACGCCAGCCAAGGTGCGCTAAAGAGCTTGCTGAAACTTTTCATCACTTAGAGCTTAGAGCTGGTACTTTTAGTTGCAAGTAGTCTTCTCGCGGTTATTTCGGATAAGTTCCATGGTTATTAAAGAAGAAATCACACAGATGGGTTTTTCTTCTTGTGGGAAGAGAGGAGCAGCTGCGCCACAGATGAAAGATGTTTTTTTCTATTTATCTGTATAACTCCTATCTATTCCAAATCTATTCGTGTTATTGTCAATTAAGCAGCGACCTGCGATAATGCCTTCTTGGATGTGGAAATGTGACCATTTCATAGAAGCTCGTAAGGGGCTCTTTGTACATCACACTTCTGACCACCTGTGCTGTGCCTCTTTTGGCAAGTTCATCATCATTACATTGTCTCCGAATACCTCATTGTACGGATACCCAGCAAAAGTGGGTTATGAACTGTTCGACCATCTCGTTGGTAACCCACAGAATGAATGTGGCAATATGAATGTTGAAGTCGAACTTTTCTAGTCAATTCGTCTGCTCTTTCATTACCATCATAACCACTGTGACCTGGCATCCAGTTAAATGGACTCTATTGGTGCTAGCTAGTATTTAGAGGAGTATAATGCAGACCCAGAAAATGTTTGAGGTTATTTCAAAAGGGTTGACAGCAAGTAGGGCAGCTTTGCTATCAGAGAGAATATAAATGTTCTTGTCGGTAGCAGATTTGCTTAAGTTATCCCTAATGCTGGGCTCTATCGTTTGTAACTCAGCTTGAAATACAGAGATGCTATTGTCCATACCTGGGTACAGTGAGGTATTGGTAGTTTCTGTGTATATGCCTGCTTCAACTCCGTCGTCTGTTTTGGATCCGTCTGTGTACCATACCAGTGAATCTCTTTTAAACAACCAGGGGTTTATTTTGTTCCCAGTTCTGTCGATCAGGGAATGTAACCTTGAAGTTATGGTTGAAGTTGTACTTGTTCAGACAGTTGTCTGCAAGAGTAACTCCTAATAGTTCATTTCTCCTGAGGTCAAGTAAAAGCTCTGGGTGAACTATTATTGAGTTATCCTCATCCACTGAGGTAAGGATGTAGGTGTTAGGCAAAGTTTCTTTCTGTCTGTGAAGATGAAGAGGTAAGAGGTTCAACAGAACCTCTAATGCTTCGGTGGGTATTGCTCTCATTGCACCCGTAGCACAAAGGCTAGTCTTTGAAGTTTGTGTAGTCTTGTAGACTTTTGTTTAGTTTTGTGCCACCATATTGGAGATGCATAAGTGACTTAGGCTTTTTCTGGTTCATAGTGAGCTCTTGGATTTTTCAATGGAATGGGTTTTTTGGTATGTGAGTTCTAAGTGAGTTTCTGATCCAGTGTTGGATCTTTAAGTTTGTCCAATTTTCTTCTCTTGATGAAGGCAACTATGGTGCTCAATAGAGTTGAACGGCCTCTGGAGGATTTGTAAGATAGTTTGTTCGAACTTACTTCTGATACGGATCGCAATATCATCAACTTATCATTAGACATAGAAACCGTCGCTGGTGAGTACACCACTCTGGGGCAACTTTCGCATCCGTAACGCTTAATTTGTCTCTGCCTTATGTAGCGTTGATATTTCTACTGTTAAGCATGTGGTTTATCCAGTTACATGCAGTATTATCTATTCCTGTGTTTTGGATGCATCTGTATATCTGAGCATGCTCGGTGTTGTCGGAATCTCCTTCGATGTCGAGGAAACAGCCCACGGCAATTTCTTTGTCTCTGAGCTATTTCTCAATCTTTGTGGTGAGCTTCCGAAGAGCATGCGTTGTAACATAGATTTGCCTGGCTGATAGGCAAATATATATCGGTTGTTATGAAGTGGGTAGCTTAACTATTGCCACTGCCATGTCTTTATTTGTGGTGTTCTGGAATTGGAATAGTTGTTATATTCTGATTTAACACACTACTGGTTCTTGGGTTTCCTTCATTCACGGAATCGTAGAATAACTCACCTGAGAGGCCTCTTATTTAGACCTTGTAAGTCTACGGCTCCTAGATAAAGGCAATATCTAGGTGATCCTTACCAAATCTATGTTTTAATAGCGCAGAGGCGGACTTTGCATTCTACAGATTATAATAAAGATTACAAAGATAATAAAGACTGTTGTGGGGATATGTTGGCAGAACTGCCAGGATTTTTACCTTCTCCAGTAGAGTGGCTAGCTTCTGAGGTCTTAGACTTTGAGAACAAGTTTTCTGAGGTCTTTGACCTTTGAAGGTATTTAGCCATCTCCACTGAGCTGATAGTTCCAGATGTGATGAGTTCAACTATCTGGTGGTTCATTTGGGTCTTATCAGTTCCAAGTTTCCAATTCTCACGTCGAGCAGTCATCGCTGTGAGGTAAACTTTGGATGAGCTGGCGCTCTGTCTTCAGGACTTGTCTCGATGATCCTTTTATTCTAACCAGGGTCCGCGAGAAGTTGAGGAAAAGTTTACATCTTTGGCTTAGGATGTAATCCTTAGAAACCCCATCCACTGCAAATGTGATAGTTTCACCTCCGTTCTTCTCCTTAATGACCATGAGGATTTTCCTGCTTTCTGTGGATACGCCTGAGTTTTGTTTTGCGATCAAGGATAGGAAAACGTCCTTGGTAAGGTTGTCTGCTGCTGGAACGAAAGCAACTCAGATAAATAACTTGGGAACGTCGTGTCCCTGAGTTATACGCAGATTTGCGTTTTTCCGTAGTTTAATTCTGCCTACCGCAAACATGAGCCAGTTTTTGGTTACTGTGTCGTGGCAGATAATCGACAACCATCCGTCTCTAGCTGAAGGGATCACAAATCTTATAATGGGACACCTTTTGTCGCATTTGGCCATCTCTCCCAGCAGGCTCTTCTTTACTAGCTTGACCCCTTGGTCCGCAATAATCAGCTCTAGTATCCCTGTAGGATAGCCCCGATGTGCTAAGTCACTCTATGCAATCTCCGTCCGCCACACGTTTTAGGCAAGCTGTCTTTTATTTTGCTTCCACTTAAGCTCTTGACTGCTTCTGAGTGGGTTTTGTGAACAGACTCTTGTTGTTTAGCGTGCTTGCACATGTGTCTTTAAGTGACTCTGCGTATGGTTTATGTTTTTTTCTCACTCCTGCCATAGGAGAGCTATCAATGCTCCTGCCACATCTGCTGGCGCTGGGCCCACTTTGTTCTTCTTTTTCTTCTTTTTCTTCTTTCCTCTGCTCGAGAACTAACGCCTATCTGGCCCTTTCCAGCCGTTTCGCCACCACTGGTTCAGTTCCGTCCTTAATGACGGCAGCGATTCGACGCTTTTAAGCTTCAATGAAGTGTTCGTATCTCTGCTGAGGCTTATTTAAGTATGTCGGTTGCTGCCACCTCGATGATTGAAAAATTTCGACCCTGTCCGAGATTTGAGATGGCGGCGCCCTTAGCATTAATTTGAGATGGGGTAAGATTTTGGTGAACGGAGTAGAGATCAATCTTCTGAATCCCTTAATAACATATTTTTGTTTTTTATTAGGATCGTTTATAAGCCTTGATTGCGCACTATCAAGGTATTGCTGGTAGAGAACGTTATAAAGCTGGGCGAATTGAAGGTATAACCCGAGGTAGTTGTAATAGTCTGCAAAAGGAATTGGATCGAAGGAAAACTGCCCATAATTTGTTTCTCTTGTTACGTAAAGAGCGAAGTTTAAAACTACACCACGGGGGGCTCGTAGAAGGGTTTTTTTTTGCGCGAAAAGGGGACGTAGAGAGAAATAGAATTGAATAATTCTCTGTAGAAGATAGAGAGGGCATCACTGAGTGACATATTGGCGAAATTAAAAGATCACTTACCAAGATATGCGTTAATTTTGCGGAAATTCGCTTTATGAGAGTCGTAAGAAGAGGCAACTGCAGATGGAGAATGCTGGATAGGAGAGTGGTGGAAAAGAGAAAGAAGAAGTGGCGGACAGAGCGAGACAGAGGAGTTTATGGGGTCAGTGGTGAAAATGAGGTCTATGTAATTGCCTACCCATATAGTTGGAGACCCCATTGACTTGGCATAAGCTAGAGTCTGTAAGCTTGTCCAAGAAGAGACATTCTCGAGTTAGGGTTTGCGATAAAAATAGATTCATCCTCTGATTGAATCTAGTGCAGTTGAGGTAGATTGAAATCGCCAAATACAATGATATCATCAAGAGGATCAGATAAATTAATTATCTGATCAACTGCATCGATAGCGAGTTGGTAGCATTCGATAGGTTGCGCCGGAGGGTTGTAAAAACACACAATGTACAGGGACCTGCAGGGGGGTGTTATCTTTATTGAAATGTAGTCAAGCTTAGAAGAAGTAGAAACAGCGATTGGAGAAGAGGTTAGGACACCTCAACACGGAGAATCATCTTTTGGACGGGTAAGATCGTCGTCTCGAAAGACGTTGAAACTAGGGGGGAATAATTCCTGATTCTTTATATCGGGAAGCGGATTAGTTTCGGTCAGAGCGTAGACCTTACAACATTTTGTTGTGTCAAAAGTTTGTTGAGTTATTTTAACTGCGGGAGGCAGAAGAGAGTCAAAAATGGAGCTAGCGGACGAAGATGTTTGGGGCGAAGCAGACACATTTTCAGATGAGAGATTTATGATATGGAAACTAATGAAATTGGAATATTTAGCTCCGGTTTTGAGATTGAAATTTGGGAAAGTATTAGGCTTGGTTTGGGGTGGAATAGAGGGAGTTTGAGTGTGGGTAGGAGGCTTAAAATTGGGAAAAATTTTAGTTTTAAAGCTACAATCGGAACTGGGTCTGTTTTGGGAAGTGGAGGTGGGTCTTGGCAAATTGGATTTACTTGCTAACTTAATAGATGGTTTAGGTAAGACGGACTGCTTGACTTATCGTGCTTCTTGGTCGTATTTTCCAACCATTTGCAGACACGCATCTTTCCAAGATTGAAATTGTTGCTGGTTGGATTATGGCCGGAATATTGAGCTTGAAGCTGGGCTTATTTCTGTGGTGAAATGTTGGAAGTAAATCGCAGTGGCTAATGGTGATGCCATATTTCTTTACGAAGAAATTCGAGATCCAATCAGCATCAGCATTTAGTGGGGCGCCTTTGATAAGAAGCGTAGTGACCAATTGATTCTCCGAAGCGAGCTTATCACGTCTAGGCTGCCATTCGGAAAGTGTCTAAGTTGAGTTGAAGTGATTGATAAGCTTCCGTGGGGCAGCGATTGGCGGAGTTAACATAGATGTGTTCTCTATTGTCAAGTTGGAAGAAACTTTGCAGGAATCATTAGGTTGAATCGTCCGCAGATGACTTGTATATGGGGGTGAGCGTGAATCCACTTCAGGTTCCATTAATTCAGCCATTTGCGATTTAGTATGTGGAACATTCTGGTAATGCTGCGGGAAGTTTGCTGGGTCAACGACTTTGCTGTTTATTGTTGCGATGTGATGTTCAATATCGCATACGAGGGATCGAGTCGCAGTAAGTTCATCACTGACATCGTTCACTTTGTCGAGGATAATTTCGAGCATAGGATCAGATTGTTTAGGAGATGGTTGTTTGTGTGACGAAGACTGTAAATGAATGTCAATGTCGTCAAGCAGGGAGCTTATTAACTCGCAGGTTTTTTGGTTGGATATAACTTGCGTAGAACAGATAGCTTTGATGTACCTTAACACTTTATTGTTTATCCATATGCTTTACTTTGCATTTTATTAGTTCGGCTGAGGTCTATACTGACTTACATAACTCTTCAACACTTTTAACACTGCTTTCAATAACCGAAATTTCATCCGTGGTCTTTTTCACGAGTGCGTCTTGGTAGAAGTCATTGGAATCGCTTAGGCATTTTATTGTCAAAAGCACATTCGAGAGGGGGGCTTTGTACAAAAAAAAATAAAGAATTCAAGCACTGGGGTTAAGAACAGGTGAATAGAGAGAACTAGAAAAACGCGTCTGACTGGTTTGAATAACTATCTAAAACTGTTATTCTAGACATTTCTCAGTTCCCTGCATCATTTAATCCTCGGCCCATATTCCAAAACACCTTGACTTGAGAACTCTGACTCTTGGTCCGTGGAGGTGTGATAAACTCTACTACACTTCCTTCCTTCCTCTATCCGCCACCTGAAGACGCCCCGGATTGCCTAAGAGCTCCCATTTTATAACGAACTTCGGAATTAAACATTGGATCAATGGCTTTACTCTGTATCTTTTACTCCTATTTGCGTTCTTCCCAAGATATTAGTGTAAGAGCGCGTGAAAATAAATTTTTTTTAAATCCGCATGCAAACCGTTTTTCTGAAATTCAAATTTCAAATCGAAAATCCTTCGAAATCATAGTGCAAACAACTAAAACTTGGAATATTTCTCGATTACCCTGTTTATCTTGCTACACAATTACAGTGTGAGATTCGACAAGTGCTTAATAGACAGGCTGCTTGTATGACAAAGTAAATTATTAAGTAGCTTACTCAATATAGCATAATTATACATCTCGAGGCAAAGTCTGTGTTAGTGGCACTAATGGAATAACAATCAGCAGTAAATTCCAGAAGCAAGGACATCTACAGATAAGCCAGCATAATTCTTGGTGTCCAGGGTTACTCGTATCTTGAACTTTTGAGTGCAAAACTGAAAATTTATTTTTGATTGCCTACGCATCGTTTTGAGGTCTATCAGGCACCTTAAGTGCTGCATATTAAATCAGCTAATGATAGGTCTTTGTGAAGTAGCTTTCATAAAACTAAACTGTTGTGTTCAATTCTTGGTCATTTCGAAACTTTGTCTGTTGTAAGAAATGCTGATAATTTTGAAAACTATCAGAAATTTTTACTAAGAGAAACATTGACGAAGCTCAATAGTTTAACAGGGGATATACTGCTCTACGAATTAAGGTGCGCTTAAACCGGTCTCTATTTCTTTAGAACTTTAAAATTTGAACTTAAAACAATTTTGCAATTTTCAAGTGAGTTTTTCGGTTTCCAAAGTGAAAAGTGATACACGTGTCCCATTAAATGGAAATCAGGAATATGATGGTCAAAATTATGGATACAAATATTTGCAGAAGTAGCCTTATTCTGGTAATGATATGTTGGTCAATAGTGGCATACTCTCTAGGATGTGAGTTGCTCAATTAAAAAAGAAAATTGTGAAGTATTACCTATAAAAGGACTTCATATAGTTTTGACTCAGAATGCTCAAACTAACAAATGTATTCGGTGATCAGTCATTGCAAAATCACATCAATATTATTAAGAGTACTCCAGCAACTAGAAATGCTTGTCCGAACCTAAGAATCTTGCCACTCCTTCCTGGGTTTGGTTGTTTTCTTTTTGTGGTTAGGCTGTAGTTTCTAGTGAGAATTGTGAATTGGAAAAAAAGAAAAAGAAAAAAAATTACGGAGTGTTAAAGTGCTACAAAAATATACATAATTCCCAAAAATAGTGTATTATCGAGTCTGTTTTCGAAAGCCACACAATCATCAACAATTGAGACCAGTATTGAGCAATATAATACAAAAATATACTTTTAAAGTTTGAGAAATTTCTTTTTTATTAATTTATTGCATTAATTCTAGAAGAGAACTTCGGCTAGCGAGGCTATTCATGATGAAAATCATTTTTATCAAACGTTGCTATGCTGGCCTTGCAACAAGACTTCAATTGTAACTGGTTTGCTAGCATGCAGAATCATAGAAAATAACCTAGAGGTGTCTAATCATCCCGAAACCAACTTATCAGCAAATTTTTTGTTTAACTACGCCGAGGATTTGAATCACTGTATGTTATGGCACAAATCAGTGATTGAATTTACACGCTTCGGCCTATTGTTTGGTTATGGTCACGTCAACGATCTCATTGACTGTAATATGGAATATATGTACCCCGTACCAAAAACAAAATTGATTGACAAACTCAAAGCAATGATAGTTTTCCCAATTCTTATGTTTCAGCAGCTGTCAACCAATGGCATCCTGCTGTCAAAATATTCAGTAAGGTTTGCCATTTCATCATACATCATTTTACGCTTGCCGAAATTGTAGAAATTAGTATTGTAAAAAATATTATCGAAACTCAGGCTCATCATGGCTTAAGTGTGCAGGCAATTCGTCGCACCGATGAAAAGTTTAAGCGTGAGTACACTCTTTTTTCGATCTTAAGCCACCAACCAGACAGAGATTGGGGCGAAATGAAGAAAATATAGCCGGCGTAGCGGTCTGTATCGAAGAAGACCCAGAAATGTCGATTCAACGCCGTTCAGCTAAATTGCGCATAGCCGGATTTGGGCCTACATCCACGACTGTTTACTTATTACCTTATTTCTTATTTATTTCTTGCGAAATGAGGAAGGAGACACCGTTACCGTCAATGGTCTCAGGTGTAGAGCGATTTTAACTGACTTTCTGTGGTCAGAGCTCGGCAACATCGATACATCCAACAAGACTGCGCTACATGGCATACAAGGGATGCAACGCTCGAAGTTGTGAAGGAAAAATCTGACGACTGGGTCATCTCATGGCGAGCATTCAATAATTGGCCGCCGCAATCGTGCGATTTGACACCACTCGACTATTTTCTCTGGGGCTACGTCAATCAATCGTCTACGCTAACAATCCAACCACTTTGGACGAGCTCGAGGCCAACCTTCGATAAGCTATTGCCGGAATAATGCGGCACATAGTGGACCGAGTCATCAAAAATTTGGCCAGAAGTGAGTTCTGTGATTAAGTATTTAAGAAATCTAATCATTCGTATTTCTTAACAAATAAGGCTGAATATTTCTAATACATTGGACATGATTTACTAAGTGTTAAGGCATTAAGTTATTTTTAATTTTGTAAACAAATATTAACACATTAAATATGAAATTGTTTGACAGACAACCGTCAGTGAAACATGGGTAGATCTCCGCCCACACCTCTCAGATCATTCTGATCTGGAGCTGCCTGGCTACGAACTAGTGCCATTATTCTTTTCCCCCCGCGGTCTCGCCACTTGCGTGCGTAGTGATATAGCTTACCAAACTCCACCCCAATGTAGCCCCTGTTCCAATCCGGAATTCAATTTCATGTGATTAAAATTCCATCCACTATTGCTTTATTTACAGAAGCCCCAAACTAGACAGTAATTCGACTTTTAACAAGTTTGATACATTGTCTGACTCTATTCAAAGAATTAGTATGAGGATGTAGTCCTCATACTGACGGGCGACTTCAATATACACAATTCTGTGTGGCTTCGACATTCTGGACAGACAACACCCGAAGGATGGTGTGTTGAGATCTTCGCTACGGAAAACAACTTAACGTAAATGAGCCCACGCGAATACCAGACGTTGATAGTCATACGGCCAACACCCTGGATTCTTTTAACTTTTCACCCTGATAAGACAACGCGGATGTGTTTTCCCCTCTAGATTCGTCAGACCATTGCGTCATATCAGCTACTTTCTTGTACACTAACCACGCAGTTAAAGCAAAAATTCCTAACACAACCGTATGGCAATACGAGCAAGCCAATTGGAGCGGACTTAACGCCTTCCTTAGAAATTTTAACTGGTCGTTATGCTTCCTCGATAACAACGTGGATGCCGCTGCTGATATGATCAAAGATACTGTTGTCTTTGGAATGAGATCCTTTATCCCTCATCGGAGTCAGGCTATCAAATCAAAAGAAAAGGCCTGGTACGACTCGAGACGCAAAAAGGCTAACCCGACAGAGGAAAACCGAGATCAAATGAACCAAAAATGACTGCAACGTCTTTCTTAGGCGTCAATACGACCAAAAACTGAGGCAAAAAATACTAAAATGTCCCAAAGGTAGTACTAATTATACTAGTAGGTCATTCGTTAAAACATTAGAAATTCTGCCTCATCCTCCATCCAATGCTCATTTATAATGACATTCCACCTATCAACTCTTTGGACAAGGCCAATCTGCCTACTGTACCCTTTCCGACCGGCTCAACACTTCCAGATTGTGCTTTATCCCCCCCTACACTTGAGTGTGTCGAATCTTCAATGGGACGAATCCACTTTCGCACTCGTGTTGAGCAAGAGTACATAAAGTTTTTAACATACACAAATCCGCTGGTCCAGATGGTATATCTCCCTTTCTTTAAAAGAGGTGTCTTTCCATGCTGGCAAAAGCACTGCGTAAACTTTTTCATCAATCTTCCTCTTTAGGACTCTTTCCGAGCAGATTGAAAACAGCATTTGTCCAGCCCGTCCCTAAAAAAGGCGAATCTTTCTCTCTCTCCTCCTACAGACCCATTGCACTTATGTCCCTTCTTTCCAAGGTCACAGAAACGCTGACAAATCTTCAGCTCATGATATGTCTCGAAACACGAAAACTTCTCAATGACCGGCAGTACGGTTTTCGTAGCAAAAGGTCCACTGGCGATTTGAATCCGCTAGGTCGCTCCTCTTTTGCTCGTAGAGATCACTTACTACTCTGGTCCCCGTTTGCAGCGTCACTCAATACGCTTTCCGTTGCTACTTTTAAGACCCAATTTGGTTCTGATAGTTTGCTTTTATTTGTTTCGGATATTCGGGTGACACCTTCTAACATGGCAAAGGAAAGCGCATATCTAGCTTTATTGATAGTCTTGTACTCAAACACTACGATATCGCAGTCATAATTGTTATTGGCTAGCTGTTATTTTAGCTTGAATAATGGGCCTAGCTGGACATAATAGACTCTCGTAATCTGCCGTTAGGCCTATTCTGGTACATTACTGTTTGTTGGTGGCAATTTTAAATTGTTTTCCACTCTGTTTTCTTGTTAGCATAGACAAAGGACTTGACGTAGCCCCAGAGAAAATAATCGAGTTGTGTCAAATAGCATGATCGCGGCGGCCAATTGATGAATGCTCGCCATGAGATGACCCAGTCACCAAATTTCTCCTTCACAACTTCGAGCGTTGCGTCGCTTGTATGGCTTGTAGCGCCGTCTCGTTGGAACCACAGCTCGGATACATCGGTGCTGTCGAACTCTGACTACAGAAAGTCGGTTAACATCGTTCTATACTTGAGTTCAACGGTAACGGTGTCTCCTTCCTGATTTCGAAGGAAAGTTTTCTTGTTGACATAGCCGACGTGCCAAAAATGGGGCTCGTCCGAGAAGATGACTTTTTGGCCAAAATCCAGATTTCCGGCCAACATTTCCAGCGCCCAATTAGAGAACTCACGGTTGTGTCTATGTTCGTCTGGCTTCAATTCTTGCGTCAGCACAATTTTATACGGATGTAGGCCCAAATCCAACAACAAAATAAGCTGGCGATGCCCAATTCAGCTGATCAGCGCCGAATCGACATTTCTGGGTCTTCTTCGATACTGGCCGCTACGGCGGCTATGTTTTCTTCATTTCGCACCAAGCTCTGTTTGGTTGATGGCTTAAGATCCAAAAGAGTGTACGGACGCTCCAACTTTTCCACGGGGCGACGAATTGCCTGCACACTGAGGCCATTATGAAGGCCGACCTCAAGACGAAATTCACGTTGCGAATTTACAGCTAAGCCGGAATTTCGATTATTTTTAATAATTTCCGCACGTTCGGTGACCGTAGAACGTTTGATGAAATTGCAAACCTTACTGAATATTTTGACAGCTGGATGTCATTGGTGACTTTGACAGCTGCTGAAACATAACAATTGTAAAAACTATCATTGGTCACTCGTTACATTGTTAATCGAGATAGTTCTCACTTTTGGGGGAAGAAATAAACCATTCGACGATGGAATGCATATATATCGCCTTCCTGTGAAATAAGCAACAGATTCATCCAGTCTGAAACGGGCACAGTAACCCTGACAAGTTCATATACAAATGAAAATTTGCAAAACTGAAATACGAGTATAACTGAAAATGTAATTTTGAAATTTTTTTTTTCAGTCGCATTATCTGACAATGGAAAAACTCTACGAAACATTTTCAAGGATTTTCCCATCAAATTCTGCCACTGGAACGCTTGGGTCGATTGATTTGAATATTTCCTTAATGCATTGCACTGGAGTTCCGCTTTTAGGCGTTATAAAGCAGTCATTAACATATAAAATAGTCGTCGGCCTTTATGGCATTCTTGTGATAGTTACTATGACACTCTTTTATACCGGGTTCGAACTGCACGATCTAATCCTGTCTTGGGGAGATTTGAACAACTTCACTCAGAATTCCTGTCTATCGCTTACTCATGTCACTGGATGCATTAAGGTACGATTTCGATCATATTAGTATAGACATAGAGTCCGTTTTAAGAACGTGAGTTTGTAGGTATTCAACGCCTTTTATAGGCGCAAGGACATCATAAGAATTATTGAAAGATTCCGAACCTTCACTAAAACATACGTGATCTCTAATGAACAGGTAAATATAATTATCTCATTCATGGAATGCTCATCTAAGTATGAATCCTTCTGCAGATACAAACATTCTACTGGGCTGAACTAGAAAACAAGATACCTCTGATCATTTACGCCACCTTTGTGATTGCCACCGGGATCTTTTCTATGGCAATAATTCTGCTATGTGAGTCAGATTTTTGTTTATCTTTATAAAAATTATTCCATCTATTATTTGTTGCAGATCCAACAGATTTTGCTGGAAAGATGTTCCCTTTTCGAGCCAAAATACCCGATTTTCTACCACCTGGGGTTCAGTTAGCCTACATGCCTTTGGGAATTTTATTCTGTGGCTTGCAAGTAGTTGGCATTGATTATCTAAACGTTACTTTGATAAATCAAACCAGATTCCAAATGAAGATTTTGAATATTGCTTTCGACAGGCTTGCAACACCAAGTGACATTAATCGGAATGCCAACTTTTATATCCACAAACTTGTTGAGCATCACAATTTGATTTTGGGGTAAGTAAGCGAGTAAGGTTTTTGTTTTATTTACCAAACAATCTGTGTCTTACAGAATTCACAAAGATATTGAAGATATCTTTACATTTCCATTGCTGTTACAATTTGTAATATCCGTATTGATCTTCGGACTGGCGGGTTTTCAAGCAACTGTGCAATCGAACTCTTCGCAAGTCACTATAATGTATTGCTATATTGGTGGGATATTTCTCCAACTGTTCGTCTATTGTTGGTTCGGCAATGAATTTTCAGTGCAGGTAAGTTTTGCTATTTTAAGAGAAAATTATTGGAAATATAGTATGTGTAAGTGAAACGTTCAAAAACGGACAAAAGGCGGTCACAAATATAGTCACAAAAGTGCAAGACGTGTTAGCATTTTTACAATTTGAGTTATTTCTATATGCCTCCCTGGCGTTAGCATGCAAATAAAGCCACATTTTGAAGATATCTCCAATGAGTCGGACCAAGAGGACTGGATCATATAGATCGAGCTATGCAACTAAGGGCACATCACAAGCCTATGCAGCTCATATGTTTCTTACCAACGATGATTGATTGTGCCGTACCAAGCTCCTGGAAAAATATTTTCTCAACGTTCGCCTTGAAATCCGGCAACATTCTGTTCCAGCTAGAAACCCTAAAAAACTTTTTAAAGGTTGATGCTGCATTAGTTGGCAAGTTGAATGAATTTTAATTAGGGATCTCTTAGGAGCGAGGCAAAGATCTACATATTATAAGGCAGCCGTCATTCCGACCGATGCAAGCATTTGAGAAATCCCCATGAAAGTTCTCCTCTTTTTGGGGGAATCATATTTCATGATGCCAGTGCTGGTATCCAATTCTTACTATTTTTCTTCGTTAGTAAAGCATTCAAATCTCCTACAAATCAGCGCTACTCTGGCATTGAATAAATCCACGAATCTTGGTACGCTTCGTCTCGCTAGTAAGTATAAAAGTTAGCTAATTTTTACATTTGAATGATTTAATTATTTTTCTTTTGGTACTTCCTCCAATCTAAACTGGAAATTGAGTCTCTATACTTTATTCCAATCACTTTCATTGAATATGGCAAAGCGAGCTGATTTGCTGAGCCTGAAGTTTGCCCAGTACCGTTTTTTGGACATTTCGGTGGATATGGATACTTCCTATTAGATCACGTTTTGTTACACTCCTTGATGTGCGTAATATGTTCCCTTATATTTTTCGTACCTCGTTCAAACTGCGTATGTTACGACTGGACGAACGACTGTCATTTATAACAAACTTTTAAGTTTAAGCAGTATTGTCACAAAATACTGCAGAGTTTTCGCGCTACTAAAGCCACCCAATGCTAACTTATGTACAACATCGTGAACAACAGACAGAAACAAGTAGTTAAATGGTGTACACTTCGATGTCTCCTTAAGTGTCGTCCATAAAAGATTTGAGGACCTGATCGAACATATCAGGCGATCCTGGCATGCTACAGAACACTGAGAACACTGATCTCTCGCTCTCCGAAGAGGATATAGGTGTTCTTATTAATAGGAAAAAATTACGGTGGGCAATTTTCAGTCCTTTAAGCCGTACAAATCTCCCGGTCCGAATGGTATTCTACCGAAAGCAGAAAGCACCGGAGGTGTGGCCTTTATACCGAAAGCTGGCAAACAAGGACATATTTACGTGAGTAGTGATGTAGCTTACCAAACTCCACCACAATGTGATCCATGTTGCAATCCGGAATTCAACTTCATGTGGTTAAAATTCCATTTCCGTGAGCAAACTATCCACTACTGCTTTATTTACAGAAACCTCAAACTGGACAGCAATTCGACTTTTAACGAGTTTGATGCGCTGTCTGATTCCATTCAAAGAATTGTATCCCTGTATCCTCATACTGAAATCGTTATTACGGGCGATTTCAATATACACAATTCTGGGTGGCTACGACATTCTGGACAGACAACACCCCAAGGACGGTGTGTTGAGATCTTCGCTACGAAAAACAACTTAACTTAAATAAGCCCACGCAAATACCAGACGTTGATAGTCATATCGCCAACCCCCTGGACTTGTTTTTAACTCACTAACTTTTTAACTCTCACCCTGATAACTACACCGTTGATGTGCTCTCCCTTCTAGGCTCGGCAGACCATTGTGTCATATCAGCTAATTTCTCGTACACCGACCACACAGTTAGAGAAAAAATTCCTAAAAGAATCGTGTGGCAATACGAGAACGCCAATTGGAGCGGACTTAACAGCTTCTTTAGGAATTTTAACTGGTCGTTATGCTTCGTCTATAACGACTTGGATGCCGCTGCTGATATGATTACAGACAACATTCTCTTTGGAATGAGATCCTTTGTTCCTCATTGGATGAAGAGCATCAAACGAAAAGGTCTGGTAATACTCGAGCTGTAAAGAGGCCGTCAGGGTTAGGGAAATGTTTTTTCGGTCCTTCAAGACCAACCCGACCGAGGAAAACCGAAAGAAGTTCAAGCGAGCCAGAAATGACTGCAACGCCTTTCTTAAGCGTGTGAAATTCCAATACGACCAAAACCTGAGGCAAAAAATACTGCAATGTCCCAAAGTAACAATTTTTGGTCGTTCGTCAAAAACATTAGAAATTCCGCCTCATCCTCCATCCCAACGCTCATTTACAATGACAGCTGGAATTGTCAGCTCCTTGGATAAGGCCAATCTACTTGCTGCACACTTTGCGGCCAGCTCAACACTCTCAGATTGTGCTTTGTCTCCGCCTACACTTGAGTGCACTCGTGTAGTGGCAAGAGTACTTAAAGATCTCAACATGCATAAATCCGCTAGTCCAGGTGGTATATCTCCCCTTCTTCTGAAGAGGTGTTTTTCCTCACTAGCAAAACCGCTGCGTAAGTTTTTTCATCAATCCTGCACTTTAGGACTCTTTCCGAGCAAATGGAAAACAGGATTTGTCCGGCCCGTCCCTAAAAAAGGCGAATCATCTTCTTTCTCCTCCTACAGACCCATTGCACTTACGTCCCTTCTTTCCAAGGTCATGGAAACGATGATAAATCGTCAGCTCATGAAATATCTCGAAACACAAAAACTTCTCAATGACCGGCAATATGGTTTTCGTAGCAACAGGTCCACTGGTGATTTGATGGCATGTCTCACCGAAAAGTGGAACCAAAGCGTACATCAATCTGGCGAAAGCAATATAGTTGCACTTGATATTTCTAAGGCATTTGACAGAGTTTGGCATCAGGCTCTTTTGTTGAAAATGCGTGCATTTGGGATCGTCGACTCTCTTCTTCAATGGATTAGAAATTACCTTTCGGAACGTTCAACTCAAGTTGTCTTGGACGGCTTCAAGTCTGATATTCACAAAATACATGCTGGTGTGCCCAAGGGCTCTGTTCTGTCTCCGACACTCGTTTTAATTTTCATTAAAGATCTCTTGTCTGCTACTTCTAATCCAATATATTCCTTTGCTGATGACAGTACTCTCTGCTTTTCATATTCGTTCCCTGTTCTTCGGCTGTAGAACGAGAACGCAGCGTATGCTAAGCTCATTAAATTCCGATATCAACAGCATAACCAATTGGGGAACTATCAATAGAGTGGAATTTAGTACTTCCAAAACACAATGCTGTCTCCTGTCGTTAAAGCCATTATCCATGAATGGTACTTGCATCGTCGAAACCGAAAAACTTTCCGTTCTCGGTATGTGTGTCAATGACATCTTACGTTGGAATGACCACATATTTGATGTCGCCAAAAATGCTACGAAATGTCTAGGTTTCCTCAAGCGATGTAAGGAATAGTTTACCCCCTCTGACCTGGCCTCAATATATAAGGCATTCATCCACCCAAAATTGGAGTACAATGTCAGGTGCTCCTAAAACATCTCTGCTCATGCTAGATAGGACTCAAAACCGTGCGATAAAAGTTATAGATGATACTAATATCAGTCAATCAATTGACACCCTCGAATACCGACGTAATGTCTCCTGTCTCACTTTGTTTTATCGCTATTTCCACCACCAGTGCTCCACTGAAATCGCCAGTAGCATTCCGCCCATTTAAACTTTCACCGTAACACCCGTCTCACTATGAATGCTCATCAGTATACCCTCAAGCCCATTTTCGGACGTACGAGTATTCTAAAATATCGTGATTCGTTCCTAAGCCGTACAACTCACTTATGGAATGCCCTGCCGATCTCTGTATTTCCTAGTCGTTATAACTTGCAAACATTTAAAACCAATGTACATCGGTACCTCTCTTTTCTTCCTCCCTAAATTTCCTTTAGTAATGGCTTGTTGATTGAGTCGCAGCATGCTTATATGAAAGGCAAATCTGTAGAAACTGGGGAAAATATGAAAGAGTCCACACTTCGGTGAGTTTGCGATGACGGTCTTCCTCGACATAGAACAAGCCTTCAGCAACGTGGAGTGCGGCGCCATTAAAAGCGCTCTAGTAGAGTCTAATATGTATTGAACAGGGCGTTACAAATTGGGTTTGCAACATGCTTGCAAGTAAGAACGTAAACTGTTCTATTGGACAAAGCTCGATTAGAATGTCTGTAACCAGTGGAACTCCTCAAGTGGAGTCATATCCTCATTCCTCTGGACGCTGGTTATCAATGACATCCTCAAAAAGCTTAGTACAATGGGTATAAGTGCCACGACAAACGCGGAGTGGAACTGTCCCTTTCGGACAGCGCGAAGTATCTGGGTGTGATTCTGGACAAAAAACTGAATTGGAATCTTAACGTAGTAGAAAGAATAAATATCTTTTTTCTGCTAGAAGAACGGGAGGAAAAATTTGGGGCTTAAAACCTGCTATGGTGTACTGGCTGTATACAGTACTTACGAGTACATATGGCGCCCTAGTATAATGGAAAGCAACAAACAAGAAAACGATTTACGGAAAATTAGCGGTGGTTCAAAGAACGACTTCCATAGCTATTACAGGTGCGCTCCATACCACCTCTACTGTAGCATTGGACACCTTTCTGCACATAACACCGCTTGATTTGCAAATCAAAGAATTTGTTGGCAACAGTACGACTCACGCTTTTGGGTCACTTCAAGAGCAGTAGTTCCAGACACGGCACGGTTCCAGCACGGCTGTTGCCAGGTAATCCAATTCTAATGGATGAAATTCCTTCCTTGGTCGACTTCGACATTCCGTATGATATCATATATCCGGAGAGGGAAGACTGGCAAAAAAATGCAATAACCAGGTCAAATGAAATTGCAATTTTCACAGACGGTTCGAAAACTGAGGAAGGAACAGGTATCTTCTCAGAAGACCCAGAACTAAGAGTGTCTATAAGACTACCGGATGCAAGCAGTGTCTTCCAATCAGAGGTTCTGGCTGTCCTCAGGGCGGCTGAGCTAATGAAAATGGGATCGGTATCCGGAAGACATATCGCTATCTACATCGATAGCCAGCCCGCACCTAAGACAATGGAACCAACCAAAATCAACTCTGATAGAGTCAGGGGCTGTCGCACAGTGCTCAGGGTACTATGCAGTCAGAACCGGGTAAGACTGTGCTGGGTGCCAGGACACTGCGGTATTAAAGAAAATGAACAAGTGGATAAGCTTGCAAGAAGAATAGGGCTATTCGATAATAATGAGGTTACTAACATCAAACCACCCCTTTTCATAGTAAGAGGCACCGTGGAGAAAAAAATCATAAAGACTGCCAATCTAAGGTGGCCAAGTCTTGAAGGACCCAGGGTATCCAAGGCTCTACGGCCGCTTCTTGACGGCAAAAGATCTAGGGAGTTAATAAAATTAAACAGGGATAAGCTTAGGACAATAATAGGAACACTGACAGGACACTGTCTCTAGCGGCAACACGCAAAGGGACTCAAATTTTTAGATACGGATATTTCTGCGGTGATATGCAAGCTGTTGAGGACATAATTTTATTTATTTTGGTGGGGGCTAACGCCCCCATTTATTTGTCTTAATACATGCTTAAAAACTAGGACTTAAAAACTAAAAGAAAACTAGGACTTAGCACTAGGGCTTAAAGCTAGGGATGGTGAAGGAGATCGGATTTGAGGGAGAGAGTGCTGCGATTAAAATCGAAAACGGGAGATTGGTTCGTTAGAGCCATATGTCGTGCGATGGATTGGTTGGTAAAAGAGACGGTGGCACGTAAATTACGAGGGTTAGTGTAAAAGTCTGAGTTGTAAAGAGGCGTGCAATCGATGGAGCCTGAGAGCAGTCGGTGAAAATAATGTCAGCTGCGTCCCTTCGTTCCACAAGGGTATTTAGGTTAATGAGCTTGAGACGATCTCGATAAGGAGGTAAGATTAGAGGATCGTTCCAAGGTAGACCTCGAAGAGCAAATCGAAGAAAACGACGCTGGATGCTCTCAATAGGGGATACATGAACTCGTTAAAAGGGACAAAACCCTTTGAAGGTCGTCAATAGTTCGGATGAAGAGGAGTGGACCTAGTTCCTACCTTGAGGAACACCTGAAGTGGCCAAGAAAGGGGCCGATAGGGCAGTCCTGAATCGAACACTATAAAAGCGATTATCCAGGTAAGAAGATATCCATTTAAACAAAATGGGCTCAAAACCCGGGACGGACAATTTGAACAGGATTAGTTTGTGAGATATCTTGTCAAAAGCCTTGCTGAAATCAGTTGTTATAACGTCAGCTTCTTTACCACTTTCTAAGGCTGAGAGAACAGAGGACACGAATTCGACGAGGTTAGTGGTAGTTGATCTACCTTTCAGAAAACCGTGTTGATTAGGGGAAATAAGAGATTTGCACTGGTAGCTTAAGGCTTCGTACAAAATGCTTTCGATGAGTTTGGGTAAATGTGAAAGTTTAGCTATGGGGCGGTAATTAGTGGCTTCGCTCTTTAATCCCTTTTTGAGTATCGGTGTTATGAAAGAAGATTTCCATATCTGTGGAGATTCACCTTGAGAGAGCAATAACTGGAAGAGATTTGAAAGGGGGTGGGAAAGTGTCGAGGAACACTTTTTAAGAAATATGGATGGAAGGCCATCTGGGCCGGGTAAGTATTCATCTCTAAGTTGTTGTATTTTGTATCACTGTACTCGTATGATAAAAACTTTGTGAGATGGAGGGGCCAATGGGGAAGTTAAGCATGTATTTGAAATAAGGGGGATCCGGTACGAAGTAATTATCGGCAAAAGATTGCTTAAAATAAGTAGCAAAAAAGTTGGCTATGGTATGCGGATCGGTTGATGATATATTTTCTTATGAGAGGGATGGAGGGAAACCGTCGGATCTTTTTTTGTTGTTAGGATCATTTATAAGCTCTGATTGCGCACTATCAAGGTATCGCTGGTAGAGAACCTTATAAAGCTGGGCGAATTGAAGGTATAACCCGAGGTAGTTGGAATAGTCCGCAAAGGAATTGGATCGAAGGAAAACTGCACATAATTTGTTTCTCTTGTTACGTAAAGAGCGAAGTTTACGATTTAACCACGGGGGGCTCGTAGAAGGGTTTTTTTGCGCGAAAAGGGTACGTAGAGAGAAATAGAATTGAATAATTCTCTGTAGAAGATAGAGAGAGCATCACTGAGGGAGTGATAACACACATACTGTGTGAATGCGAGGCAATATCGCGTAGTCGAAGAAAATTTTTAGGGAAATACTTTTTCGAAAACCTAGAGGAAATAGACGTCACGAACTTCACAGGCCTTCTTGGCTTTTGCAGGGAAATTGGGTGTTTCACCAGGGCGATTGATTAGGTTTTTGCCATTTGAAGACAAATTCAACAACCTCCACAGGGATCGCGATGGGCCATTTTTGTTGTCTGGTGTCTGTGTGATTACTTATCCATTACACCCGTTTTTAACCTAACCTTCTAAAGTTTCAATTTCAATTTATTTCAATTTATTCGGGAGTACAAGTAAGAACTGAGTCTTTTTTAGTACATATTTATAATACTCGTATATTTATGTAGCGCAATTTAGAAATTATTAGTTAACGTTATTAATATCGCATTATGAGCATAAAAAGGAGAAATTAATTTAGTTATAATAATATTAACAAAACAATAATAAGGCGTTAAGAAAAAAAAATATATATACTCGTATATATATATAAAGTAATGATTAAATAATGATTGAATAATATTTAGTATTTAATTAAGTAAAAGTATTTGAAGAAAATGTATATGGTATGGGGAAGGGAGCGGAAAGCTAAGGGGAAGAAGTAGGAAAAGAGAAGGGAAAAAAGAAAAGAGAAAAATGAAGAATGAATATATAATGAAAACAGAGAGAAAAATGCATTGATTACCGAAAGTGTGCAAGTAGTGCACTTTTAAATTGCTTTGCATCTATTATTTGCTTAATAGTGGCAGGAAGATTGTTCCAGAGTCTGGTGGTGTAAACTAGAAAGAGACGCGATGTATTAAGGTAGTTAGATGTTGGTGTTACCAAGTTTAATGTTCTCTGTGACTGAGCAAACTGGAGTTTTTGATATAAGTACGCTGGTGATTTGGTTCGGATTATTTTGTGCAAGAAGATACAGCACCGTAATTCCCAATAATTTTGAAATGTACAACCCAGCACAAACTTATGAAGGTACCTTACCATATCGTTGAAGGCAACGAGTAGTTTGTGCTGACAGATCGAATCAAGCTTACAAAAGATAGAAATGGCATAGTTAAAAATCGGAATAAATAGAGTCTTGATCAATCTTAATTTGGTGCTTCTTGGTGTAAAGCAAGAAAAAAGTCCAGAGTTTTCGTAATCCAGAGTAAATGCGTGAGACAATGAAGTTAACGTGGTCTGAAGCAGAAAGTGTACTATTTATTTTATAGCCAAGATTAGTCACAGTATTGGAGAAAGTGAGTCTTGTTGAATGGAGATAAATAGGTTCAAGCCATTCAGTACAAAAATGTTTTTTTGATATAAGTACCAGTTGACTTTTGCCAGGATTTAATAATAAACCATTATTCTGTGACCAAGTAACAATTGAGGCTAGATCTAAGTTAAATCTAGCCACAAGATCTTCCACAAGCCCAATGGGGCGGGATAGATAAATTTGTGCGTCATCAGCATAAAGATGGTCCGTAGCATTTTGGCAGACTTGTGGTAGGTCATTTATAAATATGCAAAATAAAATAGGGGCGAGGATCGAGCCCTGAGGTACACCAGCGGTTATATTGATCGGCGTTGAATATTTTCCATTGGCTATTACCCTTTGTGAACGGTTAATAAGATAGTCCCTTATTAATTTAACTGAACGCTCATGAAATCCAAAGTAAAATCTTAATTTAGTGCATAACATTTCATGATTGACACAATCAAAAACTTTTGAAAAATCGAGTAAGCAAAGAAGCGTTAGATAGTCTTTATCAAAGTTTAATCTGATATCATCAAGTACTTTAATCATAGCTGTTGAACAGCTGTGGTTAGCGCGAAAGCCTGATTGCACTGACGTCAGCAAATTAAAACCACTTAGATGACATGTTATTTGTTTTGCAAGGATTTTTTCGAGAATCTTAGACAAACAAGGTAAGATGCTTATAGGACGGAAATCTGATGGCAATTTTGGGTTTTCATTTTTAGGAACAGGAACAACCTTGGCTTTTTTACACAAATTAGGAAAAGTTGAACAAGCTATGCAAAAATTGAGAATATGGGTGAGACAACTCATTATGTAGGGCAGTAACATTTTCACAAAACGCAAGTGTACTCCATCCTCACCAACTGCATTGGATTTAATGCTTTGAAATACAAGAATCACCTCACTTTCGGTAACCACTTTAAACTCAAAATTATGCAGGGATCTAAACATAAGATTGTTGTCCAGGTGAAAAGAGGTATTATTGCAGGGGCGAGATAGGAATGCTTTATTCAAGTCATTGATGTTTGGAACATTCGTTGAATTTTGGTTTTTGGTTATAACAATTGAGCGCCAAGTTTCTCCAAAGTTTTTTTGGTGGTTGGTCGGCACTAATTTTGGAGAAGAAATATCTTTTTTTTGCTCTTTTTGTCATCATAGAAGCAAAATTAATGGCTCTACAGAAAACCTCTCTGTTATATCTTGTAGGTTCAATTTTCCATTTTGCATAAACCTTTCTTCTATTCCGTATTGCATCAAGCACCTTACTTGTAAACCAGGGGCATTTTTTGTTGCGGATGGTTACTTTTCTGAGAGGAACAAGCGTATTAAATAGCTCATTTATCAATTAAGCAAGTCGGCGTTAAAGTCACCACAGAGTATTATATTTTCATAGCATGCGGTGAGAGGTTGAAGACGAGAGAAAAATGTGTCAAAAGAACAATTACGATTTGGACTATAAACTACACTTATCAAACATTTAACATTATTTTTTGAGAATTCGGTTAAAACAAATTCAGTATCATTTCCCACTGACTTTCCCAAAACATTACAACTCAGATCAGGCCTGTGATATATTGCGATTCCACCACCAGTGGTTGCAGTGATTCTATTGTGCGGGACTAACTTGTAACCAGGGATGCCATATAACCCCTCATAATCACTATCATTCTCTAATGTCTTAAACCAAGTTTCGCTCACACATATAACATCAACTCCAGAATCTACAAAAATATGTCTAGCATAATCTAGTTTAGATGTACTAAGGCTACGAGCATTTCATGCCGATCATGCCGATCATGCCGATCATGCCGATCATTGAAAACGGCGGATTGACTGCGGCGGGAGAATATCATAATTTCCGTGTTTTGCTACAATTTACAACGCAAGTGAACAAACGTCGGTAAAGAAGTGCAAAAAATCTGCCATCATTATATATGAATACGATCCGCGCTCTATTCAAATTGTGACATTTCTCAACCGCAAAACCATTGATGCGGATTCCAGTCAACAAAATGATGAAATTGAAGAAGTAAAATATTCATAAATTGTATTTCATAATTACTAGAACAAAATATTTTAAATAGGAAAACAAATCGTCATCAGTTCCAGGTGTTGGTAGAACATATAAAGGGAAATCCGGATATCGTCAGAAATTTAACAAAAGTTTTGGTTGAACTTACAGCAAGAGCTGAATAGTTTGGGGCCTCCTACTAAAGAAATATCAGAGTGGAAGAAGGTAAATTAAAATAAATAAACTCTCAAAAGATGGATCTTTTCTAAAAGATCTTGAAGTTAAGAAAAGTTATTTTTATATAGATCATTGATAAAAGATGGATGAAGTTAATTTATCTAACGTTAAAAGTCTAGTTTAGGTTTGGTTGGATCACAAATCTGCCCTTCGTAAGAAATTTTGCCACAACAAGCGAAAACATAAGGCAACGGGTGGAGGCGAAAATATGGAGGTTTTTTTCACTCCTTTGGAAGAGGAGGTCATTGAGCTGATATGCTTAAAAGACTGTGTTTATGGTTTGCCTAATGCTAGAAGTTTTGGTGTACCATTGTCGGACGTGGCTTCCATCTCCACAGCGGCATTAAGGGATTTTGAGGTGGGTGCAGATGTCGATACGGAAATGCAGGCATTTCATCTGAGGAGATAGAAAATGACCTAAACAAAACAAATATCCCAACGCCTAGTACGACAAAAGAAATACCGAAGAGAACATTTCAGAAGCCAGTGCAACTTCTGGAGAGGCAAATCAAAATACAGGAACAGCTTTACGAAAATGTATCAACAGTACTGGAAACAGTCCAAAAGCAGTCCGAAGAAACAAATTCATGTTTATGAAAAATCTACCGGACAATCGATGGGCTCAATGATTCCCAAACCAATATAAACCAACAACTTTTGTACGAAATAAAAAGGCATAATGAGCAAATGGAACAAATTGAGCTGGAAAAAACAGGATTAAGAGGTAGACTGCTAGAACTGCAATTAATGAAAGTAACTGCAACCTTAAAAGACTAATATACTCGTATATATATATTTTATTTCCTATTTGCCACGAAGGCTGATTTGTGATATTTTATATTTTTTTTATTTATGACCTGACAACTGGTGGTAACTTTGCCTTCAACTCGCCCAAAATATACTTAAAACCAACTTTATTCAACCTGAACTGTTTGATAAACCTACAATTAAAAATATTAAATTCATGCTGACGAAGAAAATTGTTCTCAACTTACAATCGGGTAACAAAAAAATTCCCTTTGCCATACTCCTTATTTTCTGACGAATGTGTCGGCAATCACTTAGCTCTTCCTCCAAATCGAAAAAAAATTCAATTGTGTCCATAACTTGAATTTACTTTGAATTGGAGATAATTTTTCTTGTACAAAAATTCTACAATGACAGAATACAGCTGATATTAAAGAAGATCGGTAATGAGTTTCTACCGACCGATAATGTTGTGCATCCGCCGTTTTCAATGATCGGCATCAATATTTTACAAATTTTGCAAAAGTATAAAAAATTCTATAGCCAGAACAACAGAAAGGAATGAGAGGCAATTAATTATATTATTAATATTAATTCTTCCACCACTCCTAATGTACTCGCATATGATATACAAATCCTGAAATAGTAGATAGCCTGCCTATTCTTCGCCTTCTTTGCTGCAAATGATAGAAATGTGGCCAGTTTACGATGCGTTTAGTTGCCTCTTGTAGTGGAAGTTCGTTCTTTTTTTTGCTAAATTCTTTAACTACAACTTTAATGATTTTCAGATCCATTAGACAACTCAATTTCATATGGGGACCATAACATTTTTAAGAAAATTGCTCCCGATATAGGTACATATATACGAGGGGCGATCAACATATTCTCGGTATCGGAGTGAAGCTGTGGTTGTATATATAAATTGACTTCTTTATCAAGCAATACTATTAATTTAGTGCATTCATGTAAAATTTCATATAAATGTGATTATTAATTCGCGTTTTATCGCTAGTTAAACAGAATCATAATGGCAACTGAGACGATGATGGTGAAAATTGAGCATCGCGCTGTATTAAATTTCTCACTAAGCAAGAAAAAGTCAAAAAAACTATTCATGAAGAGATGGTGGCTGTTTACCATGGTTCCGCACCTTCATTATCAACTGTGCAAAAGTGGTCAAGTGAGTTCAAGAGAGGCAGAGAGAGCATTGAAGACGACCCCCGCTCCGGCGCCCCGGCTACTGCTTGTACGGGAGAAAGCATCAAAGAAGTCGAAAAACTTGTTCTTGAGGATGCCCGAATAAAGGTGAAAATTGGTACCATTCACACCATTCTTCATGACCATTTTAACCTTTCAAAGGTCAGTGCAAGGTGTATGTTGGGTCCACCACTATGACCCTGAAAGCAAACAAGAGTCCATGGAGTGGCATAAAAAAGGAACAGACCCCCGAAGAAGTTCAAAGTCACTCCGTCTGCCGGGAAGCTCATGGCCACAGTTTTTTGGGACTCAAAGGGAATCTTGCTCATTGAGTACAAAAAAAAAAAGGTGAAACCATCAACGCCACATCCTACGCTTCCACTTTGCATAATTTGCGGGAGGAAATTAAAAAGAAAAGACGGGGTAAACTCGCAGCGGGTGTGTTGCTTCTTCATGACAACGCTCCTGTCACACGGCGCGAGTTTCCAAGGCTGCTGCGCGAGATTGTGGTTTCGAAGAAATCCAACACCCGCCCTATAGTCCAGACCTTGCCCCTAGTGATTATTTCCTGTTTCCGGATTTGAAAAATGTCTTCGTGGAAAAAGATTTTCGAATGATGCAGAACTCAAGTCGGCAATAAATGGGTATTTTGCAGAGAAAGAGGAAATTTATTTTTTTGAGGGTTTAAAAAAGCTTATCTCAAGATGTAACAAATGCATTGATGTTAGGGGAGATTATATTGAAAAATAAAAACAATTTAAATTGAATTCGCAATTTCCTTCATATCGATACCGAGAATATATTGAACGCCCCTCGTAGTAGGTGTGCTGGCACATATGTATGACCTGGGCTTAAGCCAATAAACCCCTCCAATCAGCGCGCATCTGGGCTGACTTGCTTCAGTTGTGCACTCAAAGGTGTTTGAGGTCTCTCTCCATTTGTGCGCGTCGGTATAGGCGCGCTTTTCCTCTACTGCGTTGTCCTTCCGGGTTGGAATCGAAGACTTTTCGGGCCGGAATATTGGCATTTATTCACTCTCCATGTTATGAGACTATCTCCAGCAACTGGTCTTTGTCGTATACTGCACGTCAAGCTGGTTTAACAATTTAATTTAACAGCTTAAATATAATTTTGTTCCCAGAAAATCGACAGTGAAGATAAACAGGATAACTAAGTTCTTATTTGTATTTATGTAGAAAATTATTTTCTCATTTTCAGAATGAAACTCTGGCTTTGCGCGGCTACTGCTCATCGTGGTACAGTTTTGATAACAACTTTAAGAAGACACTCAACATATTTATGTTAAATGCTCAGCGGCCTTTGTATTTTACAGCAGGGGGATTATTGAATCTATCATTGGTTACCTTTGCTGGTGTAAGAATTTGTTATAACAGTAAATATATAATTTTTAGCTTTTCTTGTTTTAGATACTCCGTCGATCATACACGTATATTGCGTTTTTACGTCAACTCTACGCTGATAAATGAGCGACTACACTATGTACACAAGCTTTATATCTAAACCGCTGGAAAAATATTTTTTATAAATATTTTGCATTTTTTAAAATATGAAAAAATATTAATTTTAATAAACGTTTTGCAAATAAATGCTGGCAGAAAGGCTTTAGTCCTATACTTTGGCCCTTCTTGAAGTCAAACTTTTTTATTTCTTTTTATAGAAATTTTACCTAACGGATCTCCCGAAAATTACGGGTATGTTGGTTTTAGTTGTCAAAACCCAACACTCTAGCTCCGCAGTTCGTAGACGTAGGACTGTGACTTTTTTTGTCCACTTGCCCAACGTGATGACTGATTTCAAGCAGCCGAAGAGGGTCACGGAATGAGATATTAAATAAAACGCTAAACCGACCATAAGACTGCCATGTAGAAGATCAGCAGACTTAAAATCTAAGAAATGCTATGGGATAACCATAAACCGGAATCCAGTGTAAATACAGAATAGATTTGATTACACCAGAAATAGTTTCGTGGAGCCCATTTATGAAACTTACTTTAAAGAAGGCGCACTAAAGGCAGACAATTAACTATAGTTCCAGATATCTGAAAAATACAGACAACCCATAGACTGGAACATATACTGTCAACCAGAAATATAGACAATATTGAGCTAACGTGGTATAATCTCAATATGGCAATCATAACTGCCTTTCATCAAGCTTACTAAGCTTCCACACCTTGTGGAACAAAACACTAACAAAACTTAGAACAGAGACGAGAAAGCCCTTCAACCTGGCTAAACGTAATGGTGAATGAGAAATATATAGAAAAACCCTCACCATGTACAGCCAAAAAATTGAAAGGCCAAGACAGAATCGTGGAGAAACTTCTGTCATACAATCGATGGCGCCAGAAGTTGTCCCCTCATTCATAAAATCCTCTCTAAGCAGCACACTAATCCTATTCATTCAGTAAAAAAAACCTGATGGCACATACGCCGAAAACGGCCTACAGACGCTTCAGCTCTTAGTCGAAACACACCTCCCAAACAACATCCAGAGAGGACCGGAACAGAGTCAAGGAAATTTTTCATGAAGGCAAAATAATGTGCACTTTTCTTGCCTACTACTTGCCTACCAACCTGGAAAATCAACCACATACGCTCTACAAAGTCTGTCGATTGTTTTCTCGATATAGAAGGAGCAATTGACAACACAGAATTCTCCCAGATATATAGAGGCATTCAAAACATGAGAGTTGATGACAGTACATGTAAATGGTTAAAATGTATGCTAGAAGACAAAACAATAACAACCTCATTAGGCAGCAATAAGCTCAGTGTGATAGCTACGAAAGGATGCCCCCAGGGAGGAGTAGTATTACCCCTACTATGGTACATCGTAACTATTGAACTACTGATTACTCTCAGCAATGATGGCTTCCATGTCCAAGGATATGCAGACGACATATATCAGAAGTATAGTCGAAGACACAATCTCGGATCGCCTCCAAAGGGTTCTGAACCTAGTTGCTGAATGGTACACCAAAGTTGGCCTGAAAGTCAATTCCAAGAACAGCACCATAGTTAAATTCACTAAGAGAAAAAGGCGAGGAAGACTCAGAAATGCCACACTCTACGGTGAAACAATAGAGTTCTCTACGGAAGTCAAATATCTAGGAATGGCACTCATCTTGCTAAGACTATCGACAAGGTCAGATTCTCACCAGCAAAAGTCTAGTCAGAAAAAATTGGGGACTTAATCCCAAAATGACACTTTTCATGTAAACGGCAATAACGAGACCTATCGTCACATATGCAGCCACCGTTTGGTGGCATAAATCAACGCAGAGGTCAACACAGGCTAAACAAAACAAAATACAGAGACTAGCCTTTGTCTGGGCAACTGGTGCAATGAAAACTGCACCAACAGCTGCACTTGAAGTTATCCTAAACATCCCATCACTTCATCTAAAACTGAAGAAAGAAGCAATGGTAAATGCCTACATGCTCATCACAGAAGATGAATCCAATTCCAAACTAGTTCATACTGCTCATACTGTCCTTCATGAATTCAGAAAAAGCGATACAATGCTTGGAATATGCTTAATAGACAAATATCTACCACGGTATAACTTTCGGGACAACATTAAGGTTACATTTCCAGACCGTCTTAACGGGGAACAGGAAAAACGAACGTTTGCCAAGGACTCACATCCAAAATAATTGATAGAGTTGGAGCCGAAGTATAAGGCCCTCGCACTAAAATATCCATACATACCAATATGAATACAAACAGCACCATATTTCAGGCTGACATCTATGCAATAGATCTCTGCATTCGAGAGAATCTAAACAGACATATAACAAGTAAAATAATTTATATTTTCTCCGACATGAGAACAGCCCTGCTTGCAACAAAACTGGTCTGGGATTGCCTTCAACTCCTACAACTATAGGCCACCACAAACAAAGTCCATCTGATTTGGGTGCCAGGACGTAGTGGATATGAAGGCAATGAAAAAGCACACGAACTAACCAGAAAAGGATCCGCATCTCAATTCATGATGTCAAGACTATTCTGTGGACTATCAATTAACACAATAAAAGGAAGTACTCGTATCAAAACCGGCTAGAGAAAAAGAAGCTTCATTTCTGGAGAGAAACCGAAGGAAACAGACAAGCCAAAAACTTTATGACTAGCTGTTGCCACAAAAAAACAAAACAACTACTACAACTAAATAGAAGTCAGATTCGACTGTTTACAGCTTTCTCACAGGGCACTGCCGTTTGATACGAGTAGTTCGATACTTCGACGAGAGCGTACAACTTGTAAAGGACCGATCACGATGTATGGGATTTTTGTAGAATTAAAGGAAGGCAATGCCGAAGAAATTCACGAAGCAGTTCTCAGTCAGATGAATGGAAATAGGATCGACATTTCCAATGCAATGGCATTTTGCTCAGATAACGCTGCAGTAATAACAGCACGGTTGACCGGGGTCAGTGAAAGGCTAAGCACAGTTTGCAACAATTTGTTTTCAATTGGTTGTACATGCCATGCACTACATTTGTGTGCCTCGGTTGTCCAATGTAATGAATTGAATTAAAGCAACTTATGCTCACTTTGCACATAGTCCAAATCAGGACAAACAAGGACAGTGAAAAGAATCTCAAGAGAACTAATTGCAAACAGAATTAAATATTATAAAAGATGATTTAAGAAATAGGTGGAAGTATTTTTATTGTACCAGGAACTCTTGAAATAATTGACCTTTCCGATGAATTGTTAAAGTTTTGTTTGAGCTTTAAATTTGTCGATGTACAAGTACAATATACTAAAATTAAATAATCATCTGCTCTATACCATCAATTTTTCAATTCAGAGATTTCGCTTCAGTAGACAACTACGCATTGCAAGTGCAGACGAGTTAAATCCCTTGGCATAGTTGTTATTTTGTCTCAGATGTGTGTGATAAAGTGGACCTATTACAATCTCGAATACTTCAATTGTTCAATAACCATGTGCCTTTAAAAACAGTGGTGGTGCACAATAAAAGTTGTCCATGGCTTACATCTGAGGTTCATAATGCCATTAAAGTTCGTAAGAAACTCTATTCAAAGTGGAAGCGAAACTCAACTAGTCTGGGGAAAACTTCTGTCAAGCACGTAATTTCTGAACCTCCATCACGAGACTTTATAAGAAAAGATATTATTTATCTGGAAATGGACCAAAATCCCAAAAGGCTCTGTTGCTCATAAAGATGATGTTGTAGACGTTTTAACTGATCTTGATGATCTTAATGAGGCTTTCTTATCCAGCTCAATAGAAAGCATATCTTCCCTACCCAAACTTCAACAGTTTTCTGAACCACTCACAGTCTTTGAATTCGAAGCCCTATCGGAAGTGATGCCGTTGGTGAGGATGGAATTCCTATCCGGTTTTTTAAAATGATATTAACCCACATTCTTCATGAAATTACGCATGTAGTTCATTTTTATATTACGTCATCGTCTAGTTGGAAGCTGGCTTAAATCATTTCTGTCCCGAAAAAACCTCTACACACATCAGTATATTACCTTGTCCATCAAAAGTTTTGGAAAAAGTCTTCGCCAAGCGAATTTCAAGTCATCTACAATAGATCAACATAAGCTACTTGTTTCGGTCCAGTCTGGTTTTCGAGCCAACCATAGTAGTTATACAGCAATGGTTACAATTCTCGATGAGATAAGGATCAGCTATGACTTGGACTTCCTCACAATACTTTGCCTCCTTGACTTTTCAAAAACTTTTGACACAGTCAACCTCTCAATCCTTTCTGAAAAACTAAGAAGATATTTTGGATTTAGTGAAAGTTTGGCAAGTCTCATTACTAATTACTTAAGTAATCGCTGGCAAAAGGTTGTGGTTGGTGACAAATCCTCTCATACTAGGAATATACATGCAGGAGTACCTCCGGGCTCAATACTGGGTCCAACATTGTTTTGCATATTTATTAATGACCTCCCCGGATGATGCGCAAATATACTTATCTAGACCTATTGGTCTAGTTGAGGTTCTTGTTTGCAGATTGAATGAGGATCTATACGTACGAGTAATCTACCAATGGTCGCTACGTAACTGTTTGACCATCAATAGAGCAAAGTCTCAGCAGATTTTAAAGTTCACAATACTGAACTACTGCCGCCCATTTACCTTAACGACACGCAATTGCAGTTCGTGGAAACTGTAACCAACATGGGTTGGTTGTAAGCCACATTAATTACACTGTGGCACGCATTTACGGGGGTCTACGCAAACTTTAGCTGCTTTCTAGTTTTGCTCCTGTAAATACGATGCCGAGACTTGTTTAAAATTTACTTGTTCCGTGTATTGATCTCTCAGCATAAACTTACTGGTTAGGGCTTCGCCGACACGACCACATATCCAATTATCACAAAAGTATCCTTGGTTGTACGCTCCAGCAGTTCTTGTATGTTAGGTGCTGTATCTCCTTGCACAAAATTATTCACAACAGGTCGCCACCATACCTATTTTAAAAAAAACTTCAATTCGATCATTCGGCTAGAACATACACTCTTATAACTCTCTCCTCGAACTATTTACGTTCCTCGCGCCTTTTCTTCGTCTTAGCCTTCAGATTCTGGAACCCTCTGCCCACAAAAGTAAAACAAATAATTGGAGTCATACAATTTAAAAATGCTGTTTCAGAGCATATTTCATAAAAATGCAACAGCAGACTACTTCTTCCTTCCAGACTATGTCATTCCCCTTCTTCACACGTTCCCTCTTTTTGCATCCCTTTCCTGATTACTGTAGCTTTCCCTAAATTCTCTATAATGTTAAATTAAATCTTCTGTATAGTCCAAAGTTTTACTTTTACAACATTTTACTTATTTGTTTATTTAAATTTTTTTATCCATGAATTCCTATCTATTGCGTAGTGTCTTTCAAAAGTCGTGTCTAAATGTTATTTTAAAATAAAACTTCGTTTTTTGCTGGTGTTATTTTTTATGGCTGTTAACAATCATGTATGAAGAGTAGCATCAGTTAAATGTGCAGTGTGCACCACGAGCATGCCTGCAGGCTCTCATACGAACATTACTTACAATTTTCAAGGAGTCGCTCACCAATTCGGACCAATTTCGGTCAGCAAGTTGTTTTTCAGCTGTGGAATTGCTGTTGGCTTGTCCACATAAACTCTACTTAAAAAAAAAAATAAATCCAAAGAAAGCAATCTAATGGTGTTAAATCGTTTAATCTAGGGTGGCCAGTTTATGTCATCTGGAAACTTGGACAACAATGGCTCAATGTTTGCACGTGTTGTGTGCTTCGTAGCTCCATCCTGTTAGAAATAAAGATCGTCTGTGTCTATTTCTTCAATTTGAGGCCACAAGAAATCTTCAATCGATTTACGAGTAGCTATAGCCCTAACCATTGTCAGTAACAGCTCTTTCGTTTTCACCTTCGAAGAAAAATGGATCAATGATTCCACCAGCCCAAAAGCCACACCAAACCTTACATTTACATACTCGTATGTGGATGTAAGTAATGATTTTTCCGAAATTATTCCTTTCCCCAGGTGCGAAAATTTTGTTTGTTAACGAATCCATCCAATGTGAAATGAGCTTCACCACTACGACTACAGATGATTTCGCGTGTGAAAAGAAAGAAAACAGATCCACCATTCTCACAATAAGTTTGAATGCGTTGTTCTCGAGCGAAACATCTCAATTTATAGGTTCTCAATTAAAACATGAACACTTAGAGACTATAACTATTTTTATTAAATTACTTAAACTTTACAAATTATTAATGCTTGAGGAGCCAGAACACGTTAGTTTAATTCAAAGTTGGAAGTCGACTGACTATCTTCCATATCCCTTCTTGGTGGGAAGAACGCCATCTATCGTTCGGTACTGCCATTTGCAGTGTCGTCACAAATTCGTTCAACTACCGACATCTATGCGCGACTTTTGAAGATGTACATATGAGTTAATTGATTTAAATTAATTTATTGTTTTTTTTTTTTTAAATATTATAATTATAAAAATATTAGCAAAAAAAGAAAGAAATAAATTTATATTTTGCTACATTTTCATTGTAATAATTTTCATAAAAATGTTGCGTTTCTCTCTTGATCAATTTGTCACGTGTTGTTTGGATGTAATCCATTAGACAAAAATCCGTAAGACTCTCTTTCATTTTCGCTGTAAGCCGCAAATAATAGAGACATAGAATGTAAACAGTCTCTTCCACAATTCACTAAAATTAAACTATCAATAAAACCCGTCCGTTTAGCTGGATGTGTACACAACGTTCTATACTGCATCGCTCAACTTCTACGAGTGGTCTCGCTTACCCTTAACGACACCAATTCAATTTATTCTATATTATTAGTAATTATTATGTCGGGGCGGCGCGAACGCCATCCCCGGCTACCAAAAATTACACGCACGAGTTATTCGCATTAGGAATAATCGCGGAGGTCAACTCAGCCGGAAGTGCAATGGCCAAGCCTCGCCCCGGGGGAACCGCCTTCATGATCACGGTAACCCCTACGCCAGGTAAGTATGCTTTGCTCCGCTATCAGATATTCTCTTGTGCGCTACTTTGCACGAACAGCATGTGAATCGTGAACTGAGTGGAATTTCATCTTCAAAATTGTTTTTGTATTTGAATTCGTTTTCCCATGTCTCTATACGAAGTAGTCGAAAGTAAAAGATTGTTTTCGTTGCAAAGAAGCCGGGACAAAATGTACGAGTGTAGATACATACAAAAAAAATAAATATTCTACAATTAATATGTGTGTTACGGTCTACGGAGCATATTATTGTTTATTTTAAATGTTTTAGGCCGAGTGCCACATTTGAGTTGTTGAGAATAGCGTCCAACAAAATATGTAATTGATAAAAGGGGAAACAGTTGAGCCTGAGATAAGACAAATGTATCTAAAGATTGTGTCGTGTGTTGACAATAAAATAAAAATAAAGTCATGGTACCTACTACATACATTTTTCCGTGTTTTTTCTTATAATTCTTTACTTTCTAGGTGAGTAAGACCATTCGTATATGTATCTAGAACTAAGCAAACTTTTTAAACAACATAGCGCAGTAAAATTTCGACTTCTTGGTGGCTAAACAAATTATATTTCTATATATCTTCAAGCAATTTGTTGAATAACTTGCAAGACAAATGCGAGTCTGAATTTCTAAATATTTGTCGTATGCAAAGTAGGTATTGTAATTAGAAAGCTGGTATTACTTCTCAGTCTATGCGAGTCCATATGTCAGAAACAGGGCCCTCCAAGTAACCATTTCTTACAAAAAATAAAAAGAATCGAGAGTAGGTAGGTACTCCATAGTAAAAAACATTTCTTACTGACAGAATATGTTCGTTAGGAGCCTCCTTAGAATGTTTCAAGCAGTTAGGCTTGCAGTTTTTTTTTTTTAATTGCGCGCATATCCATGACAATTACTTGTCGAGCCTTGTGAAGGTAAGGATCTCCGGGGCTCCAGCTACATATACGAGTATGTGTGACTGACATTTCCCCATGCAAGTGCACAAAGCAATCAAGCGTACAGAAAAGATATTCTTAATTCAGAATGTGATATGACCAACTCGGGCCACTGTCAAGTGTGACATCATACGACTTATAGTGCCCATATACTAAACAAACGTATAGTTGCGCAAATTTATTTTCGCTACACATTACGCATACGGTTTGTACCAACATCACTTGTCGCCAGGGTGTCATAGTAATCGGAGCAATGACGGATTCGGCTTTAGCAATAAAAAAGGAACGCAAACGAAGAATTTGGTGCAAAGAGCGGTATAAAAAACGAAACGTATTACATCACTCGAAGTTGTTGAAAGAGATGGAAGGAACATCATTTAACGACTTAAACAATTTTGTGAGAATGCATAGAACCAGTTTCATGGAATTGTTACAAAAGATACATAAACCCAATTATGATTGATATAACATTTCTCCCCGTGAGCGGCTATCTATGACATATAACATTGCGTTTCCTTGCAAGCGGGGAAATATTTGACGACCTAACATTTTTGTCTGCAATCGCACCGCAAACAAGAGGAAGAATTATAATGGAAACCTTCGAAGAAATTATGTACATATATCGGTATTAACCCTCTGCTACGTGAATCAAATCCTGAGCAGGAAAAAGGTTTAAGTCTCTTAAAATGGTTTTGTTTAGGGACTCTTAGCCAACTTTTATTAAAATAAACTAAAATTATTAGTTTTATTAGTTTTAGAAATAAAAAATGGCTTCGTATGCGTTAAGGGCAACGAGAACAGTGTAATGTTTATGTTTATGTTAATACTAATGCTTTTGCAAACTCTTAACTTTCGCGAAGGCACACTTTTACATCTCTATAACCTGCCAGAATTTGCTGGAATAACAGCAATTTACAAGTAAAGTTGCTAGAATGAGAGCAATTTCGGCGCGTGTGTGTAATGTGGATGACGTTTTTTGAGTAAAATGGGAGGGAAATTCCCATCGATGACAATTCAAACGTATTCGCAGACAGGATCACACGCGTGAGATCAGTAGAAAACCGGTTTTGGTTTTCCAATATCTGTAAAGTTTGCCATCTAGGATATACTGTTGGTAAAAAAAACAATAAATCTACGTCTGTGCCACCAACCACCAACCATTGCAAACACACACATACATACACACTTTAGAAATCCTCTCCCACAAAATTCTTATCATGAAATCCCAAATAAACAAAACCCTTGCAAACAAATTCCTTTGTTTCCATAGTTTAAATTTCAAATCCAAATTACCAATTTCAGACACAGTGTCTTTGTCCTTTGTGTTGATCAGTCTAACGTACTTTCTCGAAGCCAAACTATAAAATAACACTTTAGTCGTTATGAATAATTATTTAACGTATTAGGTATTACAATAGTTTAAGTATTCTTGTTGTAAATTAGTCGTTCATTTGTGCGTAAATAAACACAATAATAGTCTATAGATGCAAATTCTTGTGCGATTGTCATTATTTTAATCCATAAGTTCATCTATGCATTCAGTTGTGTGCTATCGTTGATTAGTGTTGCTTGCGTGAAGCCTGATGAACTCATCGAGTATGTACAAGTATGTACGCGAATATGTGTACGAGTATGTTACCCAGTTTATCCGACAACTCAATGTGCGCTGAAGCAATCCGCATTGGTTCAATACCCGTAGAAATGCAGGTGTTTATATGAAATTATCCAAAATGAGCGAGAGAAAATTGAGAGAAGTTTAACAAACAGCTGATTGAACTGACACTTGACACTAACACTAATACATTGTTCTTATTTCTTTGTCTATACAAATATTTCGTTTGCAATCCCACATTTTAAATACACTACTAATACCTGCCCGAGGATGAAAGAATGATTAGAGCGCGAGAGAGTAAAATATTTCAATGCGATTTGGAAGTGGTGTTTATTTGAGCGTATTGAACCAATGCGTATTGCTTCAACGCACATTAAGCTGTCGGATAAACTGGGTATGTGACGCTTTGAAATTAAATTGATTTGCTGTCAGAGATATGAGTTTCACGGGTAAGTTTAGAAATGAATAATCTTTCTTTTATTCTTGTCGTCTCTAGTTGATAGCAGTTTTATCAAAAAAGTTACATTCTACGCGTACACACGATTGTAACTTATGACAAATACACCTATCCCCCGATTAACACGGTAGATACGTTCCTGAGAAAAACGTGTAAATCGAAAATTAAAAATTTTCAAGTCAAAACCGTGTAAATCGAAAAGCTTGCAGAAAATGCATAATTTTGCTATTTAACAGTTGTGATTTTTTTCAATATTTTTAGGTGTACACAGAAATAAAAATAAAATGCATTGACAGGTTAAAATATGTAATATATTACGGAAACACTGTTTTTTTATTTAATTACAATACATTAAACAGAAGAACAAAAAATAAAACCAAAGGTGTTTTATTATCCTTCATCACTATCAGAAATTACTCTCATTCTTTTTTTCGGAATCGAAGGTTGGAATTCACTTTCATCACTCGAAGTTATTTGTGCCGATTCGATGTTTGAAGCAGAAATATTTACATTCTGAGAGGTGGTAATAAAATCGGTTATTAACAATTGCTTCGAATTTTTTGTAAGATCTTTGTAAACTTCTTCATATTGAGCCAAGCAGCGATTTATGTCACGTTGGAATCGTAAAGCCCTTTCAACGTTTGTGTCATTTTGTATAAAATGATTACCCAGCTTTCTTCCCAATGCGAGTCCTTCGCGGATGACTTTAGCAGTGAATGTTACTGGTACTAATTCCTCTTCATCAGATTTGTCAGACTCACTTTCGCAAACTAAGTTAACTAAATAATCCTCACTTAGTTCTTTATCAGCCATTAACTATGCGATATCATCATCAGTAAAATCATCAAAACCTTCTCCGCCCAATGAATGCGCCATCTGTACTATCTGCGAATATTCATCATTTAACGTTGAAATGGAATGTTCATTTTTGACTACATTTGGCCACAATTTTTTCCAACAGTTATTGAGCGTTGTTTGCTTAATCGCAGCGTATGATAAGGCGATATGCTTCACACAGTCTAATATTGTAAAATTTTTCCAAGCACTAATAACTGTTAAAGATTCATTGTTCTCCATTTGTTCCAAAATATATGTAAAGGCTCGTTTTATGTACAAAGCTTTAAAAGTAGAAATTATGCCTTGGTCCAATGGTTGTAATAATGAAGTTGTATTTTTTGGTAAAAATTTTACTTCAACGTTCTCATATTCTAGATCTTGTGGGTGACCCTTCGCATTGTCAATTAACAAAAGCACTTTAAAAGGCAATCCCTTTGAACTTAAATATTTTTTGGCATCTGGGATAAAACATTCATGAAACCATTCAGTAAACATTGCAGCAGTAACCCACGCTTTCTTATTAGCCCTCCAATAAACGGGAAGATTATTGATGTTTACTCCTTTAAAGGCACGGGGCATTTTTGATTTGTTAATCACTAATGGTTTCATAATATAATCTCCTGAAGCATTGTTACAGAAAAGAATTGTTATGCGATCTTTTGCTGCTTTATGACCACTAGCCGATTTATAAAATTTTGAGACATAAGTCCTTTCAGGCATTTTTTTCCAGAATAACCCTGACTCATCAGCATTGAAAGCCTGATCAGGGGTGTATGAATTGTCGTTAATAATTTCTGCAAAATTTGCTGGATATTCTTGGGCTGCATCTACGTCGCCAGAAGCCAGTTCACCTTTTAATTTTAAGCTGTGTAAAGAATGTCTTATTTTAAATCTTTCAAACCAGCCATGACTTACCAAAAAATTTGGCTTCTTTTCAGTTGAAGAAGAAGATGGTAATTGCTCTACAATTTTTTCGTAAATTCGTAATGCTTTATTTGTTATAGCGGCCGTATCAATGGGTACTCTTTTTTGTGTTTGATCTTCTATCCAAAGCATTAACGCTTTCTCCATTTTTTCCATTGCGATATTTCTGGTGTATGATGTTGTGCCCATACTCGTGGTATTGCCAGCTGCAACACTCTTTCTAATTGTGTTTTCATTTGTTCTAATAGTTCTTATTGTAGCTTCGTTCATGCTATATGATTTTGCAACATCTACTACTCTATCTCCCTTTCGTAAGCGATCCAAAATTTCGATTTTAGTTTCTAAAGAAATAACTTTTCTTTTAACTTCTTTCGACATTATAAGCCTATAATTTTTTTTAATTTATGTTAATTTATAATAATCTAAATTATGCACTCACTTGTAATTTACGAATATGGAAAATTAAATCTTTCTGAAACTGTGAAACTTTCACTCAAATACAATTTTCCGTAGATAAAACTTTAATTTTATGCGAAGAAATACAGACACATTGTGCATGTGCAGCAACTCAGCACATAAGCTCGGGATTCCCCGTGAGATGTGTACACAGCACACGTGTTCAAACACAGTAGCATTTAGTAGAGTGCGATAAAAACAAAAAAAAAAACTTATTTGGAAAACCGTGTAAAAGCGAAAACGTGTAAAACAAGTACCGTGTAAATCGGGGGATAGGTGTATACACTGAAACTTAGATCTATCCTCTTGAGCACTTCAACTGTCTGAAATGTAAATATCAACAATTGACAAATTTAAGAGGGACATGGCTTTTGATTGCCTGGAACATGGAACATATCACAAAAAATTTGACTGCATTAGCGTTGCACGAAGTGAGTCCCCGCCGTACGGCTGCCTTTCCACCGTATTTGGAACATAAAATGCCCGAGACGACAACATCTCACTAATGTAATCGAACTATAAAACTAATGTTTCATATGCAACATATGCTCGAATTCGAATATCTAAAAAAAAGGAATGGTGTTGCCAACAACACGCGGTGTTCCCAAACGGTCCCCCATCTAAGTACTAACCGCGCCCGACGCTGCTTGATTTCGGTGATCGGACGAGAACCGATACAGTTAGTCAGTCAGTTTAAATGCATTTTTATTTATATACTTAAATTACTCTTATATGCTAGACAAAAAAATGCTTAAAAATTAGCTTAAATAACTTACAAATAATCTTATTCTAACTTACTGGCCCCATGCGGGCACTCTAAGTTAAACATAATACTTAATCTATGTCTTTCGACAAATCTTACAGTCTAATTTTATTTTATTTTTACATTTATTAATACTACAACTAAGAAAATACATTTTAATCAAAAAAAAAACTTAGTATCTGGACTTTTTTTAATTTTTTATAAAACTTAAAACTAAAAGCCTACAATCTACCTAAAAATAAATCTTAACCTACTTAACCTACTTACATCCAATGCATACATACATACATATATATACACACATAATATATATATACATAATATATATAAATATGTATGTATATATATTTTAGTTTTTTTTTTTTCATTTTTTATTTTTATTTATTTTTTTTTTGTTTTTATATTTTTTTTTTCTTAAAATCTAACTTAAACCTACCTAGAACTACGTAAGCCGGCCATGGCTAAAAAAAAATAGGCTGGCCCACCTTGCTTCACATGAAGCTAACTATTACTGGAGGAGTTCGACGACGAAGCATCCTCCCCTTCAAAAAGCCACCAAAATTGTTGGTGCTGCTGAGCAACATCCCTCCTGTCGCGACTCCCTACCGCCCTACTGAACCGGAGACGCTCCGCACTGCCATGTGCGACGTCTCTGTCGTAGTTGAGTCGCCTGTCCGCAGCTGTTCGAGCGACGTGGAAGATTAGCGGCACCGCCAATCTGTCCTGGATCAGACCTTTACTATCTAAATAGAGGAACGCTTCTGGAGGAATAAAGCCGTCATAGCGAACTCTCTCGTGATACATATGATTAGGGTAGTAAGCCCCGGAGATCAGGTCATTGCTCTTGCAACGTGCCTTCGAGTCAACTTAATGACGAAATTGTCCACTCTTATTAGGTTCGCCCTATTGTATAAGACCTCATTAGGATAGAATTTTATGTACTGGGACTCTGGTGTTCTGTATAGGCGAAGACAAGTCCTAAGACAAGCCCTCTCAAACACCCGAATCTTTTCCAATAAACTTGCTCTCACGTTGAACCACACGGGACATCCAAATACAAGCATGGGCCTGATAAGGGCCATGTAGCAGATTACCTTCACCCTCGCATCGAGTTGGCTGTTATAAAACAGTCTCTTTGTAAGGGCAAAAGCACCTCTAGCTCTGGCCAGAGCAACATCTATATGTTTGTTAAAGTACAGAAATTGATCTAGCCAGATCCCAAGGTATCTGACTACATTACGACAAGCAAGTGGCTGCCCTTGCTGTCCCACGATGGAGAACTTTCGCCAATTCTTTCTGGTGTCTCTAGAGGCCCCAGACAAAGGCGTCCTAAACAGAATGGTTTCCGACTTCTGAAAGTTGATTTTCAACTTCCAGTCATCGCAATATCGCTTAATTTTGTCGAAGTCGCGTTGCAAAAGTATATTAATGACCTTAATCTTTGGACCAGATCTGTACGCGATTATGTCGTCTGCGTACGCTATGGCATGGTGAAGTGAACCTATCAGATCACTCGTGTAAATGTTGAATAGGATCGGCGAATTTACCGCACCTTGTTGCAGACCGTTTTTAATGTTAAATGTTCCAGCAGAAGTCACATCGCCATTCTTCACGATGAACTGTCTACTGGAGAGCATATCGAAAAGAATATACAGCAGTGGTTTACTAATGCCCAACCTGTCCAGCTTGAAAAAGAGTCCTTCTAACCATACGGTATCGAAGGCCTTCTCCAAGTCAATCAGGCAGGCACCAGTGCACTGGTTCTTGCCTTTGTTCCATTGGATATCAGAAACCAGTTTAGACGCAGCATGAATGATATCATGCCCCGCCTTGAAACCGAATTGATTATCCGGAACTATATGTTTGTCCTCAACCCACTTAGTCAGGACTCTATTGATCACCTTCTCGAACACCTTACTGATGTTTGGAAGAAGACTGATCGAGCGGAGATTCGCCGGATTGGAAGTGTCTTTATCCCTTTTGGGGATGGGATGTACCACCGCAGTTTTCCAATGCGCTGGATAATGTGCATTATTCATTGCATTATTAAACAGGGTGGTATAAATGTTCACCGCTTCTAGAGGGAGATGTCGAAGCACAATGTTCGGTATTTCATCGGTTCCCACTGATTTCTTACTTCTAAGCGATTCAAAGATCGTTTGGAGCTCTTCCTTCGAAATGAACGGGGGTAGTACCCTATCGTTGGTGATGACATTATTTGCCATATTCTCGTCACTGAACTGGGTGAAACCCGAGCTCTCGAATCGCCAATTCACAATTTCATTTCGAAGGTAGAAATTGTGCACAAGGACTCGATTCTCCAGATCGTGGTTCGGAAAGTCTTCCTGGAAAGTCGCTCCTATAGCCTCTACCTGCTCCTGCGGATCCTCGATCACAAAGAAGTTGTCATCATCAACAGCCTCATTTGGATCTATGCCTGCTGCTACAAGTATTTGTTCGTTGTTCGTCGTTCGGGCGATTTTAAGACATGGAAAGTCGTTCTGATTATTTCTCCGAAATATTTTATTTATTTGCGGGAACATATTCGGGTTGCTGGTGTTTACAGCCCGAATTTTATTGTTCCAATACAAACTTACGGATTTTCTGTAATTTTCCTTTATTAGTGTTTGGAGGTTTTTAATCGACGACTTCAGTGTCATGATCTCCGGGTTATGTCTGTCAGTAAACTGTCTATACAAAGTTTTTAGTCTTGACAGTAGTCTACTTTTCTGTCGGTGCAGTGCGTCAATAGTTGCGTTGCGGAATAAGTCTTCTTCGTCAGTGCGTTGGTACCGAGGTATCGTTTTGTCCATTGTTCGTTTGATTGTCTCGTCCATTAGTCTCATATACCTGTCAATCTCCTCGTTTGACAGATTTCTGTTGGACGGTGGGTAGAGCGAATTCGAGGAGAGTGCTCTAGTCAGTGTTCTGGTGAAGTGTGTCCAACGCACCCTACTGTAATTGTAGGTATGCCTTTGAACAAACTCATCCAATTCCGCAATTTCGTTTGGAACAGTTATTTCGGTGCTGAGACCGCAATGGTCACTGTCATACACGAAAGTGCGTAGACAGTTTGTAGTTTGTTGGTTTGTGCATGTCAGTTGTATTCGTGAGTCGAACAGCAGAAGATCCAAATAGGACCCGTGTCTGGGAAACGACGGACTATCCGTCGCCTTAAGCCCGAGTCGATACATCACACTGTGCTGACCCCACCAATTGAATAGTAGGTTCCCTCTAGTATTTGGTGTATTATTTCCCCAATCACTGTGTTTGGCGTTGAAATCTCCGCCGATAATAAAATAGTTGTCTTCCAATTCCAGCCTCAGAGATTGAAAAAGTGTCTCGAGCTCTGAGATGAATAAGGTGGATTGAGTAGCCTCAGGTGCATAGACAGACACCATGTACAACCGCTTTCCACTACGGAGAGGGATATACACGATGCATGCTTCCAGCACCTGGAACCTACGTACCACACGACTGTATACTCTTTTAAAACGAATACCTTTTCGTACGAAAATCGCAACGCCTCCTCCCTGAATGGAGTTAGGTCGGTTTCTTCGTACTATTTTGTATCTTCTGTGCCTCATTTTGTGTCTCTTGGTAAGCTTAGTTTCGCTAACCAAAAGCACATCAGGGGCTTGGTCTTTAAGCAACTTAAATAGTGCGGCTCGTCGTTCGAGCCTAATCAGTGAATTCACATTCACAGCAAGGACCTTCAGGGTTTGCTCCGCCACGTACGTACCCATTACGGCAAAAGGTGCGTTAGGCCAGGCAGCAGTGCGTATACTTGGTCCACCCGTGCGGTCTGTTCAGTTAAATGACGTTGTAGCTGAGCCATCTGCCCCTGGATAGAGAGCAAGATAGCTAGCATGTCAGGTACTGGTTCAGGTGCTCTGGGCGCTGGGGCCTGAGAAGCAACCTTCGCTTGCTGTACCGTATTACCCCTACCTGCCGCCATTTGGGCGTAGGTAATATGGGGAGTAACGGCTGGAGTTTGCAAATGCACGGGTGGACGTTTCACTTCCACTTTCTGCTGCCGGGCCAGGTTTATTCTTTTGATGTACTGGAATTTGGGACAACCCCGATAATTTGCGGTGTGTCCCGTGTTCCTGCATAAAGCACAAGAGAGTTGGCTTTTTTCAGACGCTCCGTCCTTACCCAGAGAGCATTCCTCGGACTTGTGGTTCTTTCCGCACTTCACGCATCGAGGCTGCATTTCGCAGTTCGACGCGGCGTGCCCGAACCTTTGGCAGCGAACACATTGTAAAATGTTTTCGCTCCTCTTTATTTTCTCCCAATGTACAACCTGGTAGTCTAAGACTTTAATACTTCTTAGACCATCCAGATTGCTGGTGGGACTAAGCTGGACCAGGAAAATCGGCAGTTGCCGCCTCTCCCTTTTGGCTCTAGCCGTGACAAACGGCTTGACCCCCACGAATTTGAGTCCCTCGCACTCTTTCTCTTTCAGCAGTGCAAGGAGCTCCCCCGGATCAGTCGACGGTTCCAATCCCTTCAGCAGCATTGTTTGCAGCTTTTCCCCCTTCGGGGTGTAGGAAAAGAACTCCGTCGTCGTATCCTTCAGTAAACTTTTAATTTTATGGTAGCGCTCCACTGTATTGCAATGGATCGCGTGCCTATCTACTGATATTTTTTTTATAAGAAAGTTGTTGCCTATGGCCGACTTACATAGCTCGATGGTGTCCTTCAACTCCAATTTGAAGGTGTTGATTGGTGGCACCTTCTGTTTAGTGGACTTCTGTTCTTGCTGTTGTTGTTGTCTCTGCTGCTGTTGCTTTTGGTGATATTGTTGTTGTTGCTGCTGCTGTCGTTGCGGCCTTTGCTGATGTTGTTGTTGGTGCTGTTTCTGTTGTTGCTGCTGCTGTTGCTTCTGTGATTTTTGTTGACGTTCTTGATGTTTTTGCTGTGTATGTACATTTGTTTTTTTCAGTTGTTGTGCAGGTTTCTGTATTTTTTGTTGTGGCAGTGATTGTTTCTGATGTTGTTGTTGTTGTAGTTGATGTTGTAGTTGTTGTGGGAGCTCCACGTTTATATTTTGTTGTTGCTGTGGTTTCTGGAGAGTTTGCTGCTTCTCCCTCACCCTCCTAGCAACTTGTTTTGCTCTTATAGCAAGAACTTGTTGTTGTAGCTCAATAATGCTACTTGTTAGAGCTTCGACCTCGTCCTCTTCGTCATCTGACTCAGATGCAGCGAGGGATGCGAAGCAGTTGTCTGCCCCAATGTAGTGGCCTTCATCTCCGTCGGGCACATATGGACAGTCTTTAGTATCCGACTCTTGCCTACATTTATTTGCTGCTGCGCTAGCTGATATCATCGCAGCTCTCTCCTTTACTCTACCATGCAGCATTTCTAAAGAAGCTGAAAGAGTGCGCTTAACAAGATTCGGAGTCGGCTTCAGCTTTCTCCTCCTCTTTATGACCATATCTGTTATTTTTCTTGTTGCTGTTGTTGTTGCTTTTAAGTGGACTGGCGGCTTAACGGCTTGATCTTCAGACGACATCATGCCATCTGCTGATCCCGCTATTTGGCTAGCGGACCGCTTACATCCACTCATGGAACTTTGCTTATCACTTTTTTTACACTAATTGTTTTTTTTTGTTTATTATAATTAAATTATATAAAAAGAAAAAAGAAATAAAAACTTTAGCAGAGACTGGGAAACGAACCCACGACCCCGAGATTTGTTGTCTGCGTATTTACTACCACGGCTACCGAACACTTTCAAAATTTACTGTCTAAACGTATACTTCTTCTTTTTCCGCACTTCTATAGCCGAAACAAAAAACACGTGTGATCTCCATAGAGGTCTATGAACGACTGACGAGAACCGATACTTTCAGCGTAGTATGGTCGTTGGCGTCATTTCTATTAGCAAACTTCAAAGTTCCGTTAATTTTAACGCGCATCTGTCAATGTTAGAAATGACATTCATGTGTCAAAATATTCAGTAAGGCTTGCATTGCTTGATTTCATCATGCATCGTTTTACGCTTGCCGAACATGCGGAAATTATTAAAAAATATTATCGAAATTCCGCCTAAGTCGTTAATACGCAACGTGAACGTCGTGAGGTCGGTCGTCATCATGGCTTCAGTGTGCAGGCAATTCGTCTCACCGTGGAAAAGTTTGAATGTGAGTACACTCTTTGGGATTTTAAGCCACCAACCAGACAGAGATTGTTGCGAAATAAATAAAACATAGCCGCCGTAGCAGCCAGTATCGAAGAAAACCCAGAAATGTCGACTCGGCGCCGATCAGCTGAATTGGGCATCGCCAGAGAGTCAACCCGGCTTAATCGTATAAGATTATGCTGACGCAAGAATTGAAGCCAGATGACCATAGACAACGCCGTGAGTTCGCTAATTGGGCGTTGGAAATGGAGGCTGGAGATCCGGAGATCCATTTCTGGCTTAGTGGCTGTGTCAACAAGCAAAATTAGCGGGGTACTGTACAATACCAGAAGAGTAATCGAAAACTAAATATGAATTCAAAACAGAACCCGATCTCAAGGCTGTCGATTTCGGTAGCCAAAACGTTTTTTACTATTTTGCTGGCTGGATTCTTAAAAAATTCCCTACATAACATCAATGTAAAGTGGGACTAGAATATGTACTAAGTACATCTTTCATATTTACGGGCTTTAAGGAATTTCAAAACGGACATCTTATATGGCCTCCCCAAAACTTTTTATAAAAAATTAGAAAATCTTGAAAATAAATTTTTATCAAATTTCAATAATGTTTTTTTGGGAAATATTATAGAGTTTAAGCTACAATATTTAACAAGCTGAAAGATGAATTTATTTATCATTGCGGCGATATGCAAGACACAGTTTATTTGTTTATTTACCACTTTGAGCCCCGTGTGACAACCTGTGGTACATTTTTTTGCACGGTCCAATTACCGTGGTGTCCACCGGTGGTACACGTGGGTAAATGGCTTCAGTCCTGTGTGTCTACGGGTGGACACGAAATATATTCGTATTCATCCCAGTTTTTATGAATAAGACCTTTACGATCTTTTCCTTGAACTTGATTGTCATTTTTAGTTTATTATAAAAATTAAGGCGTTTACAACAGTAGTTCCAGGAAACAGATGAAAAACTACGCTTTTATACCATTTTAGTGTACGTCGAAGATATGGTTAATAGAGAGACATTTGGTCAGACAGATCTATGAACGCTTTTCCTTTATTGTAATCAACCACCATACTAGAGTTATTTGTAACTTATCTGCCTCTTGTAATGGGCTGCATTGAGCTGTCATGTTTGGTACTCAGCATAAGAAGCTGTTATCCTTCCACTTCAGAACAATAATTGCAGCCTTATTTTGTTCAGCGCAAATCTCACCTTTCTGGAGCTTCGCTTTGATGACATTAGACGGAACAGCAAAGCTTTAGTCAAGGAACTTGTGTACCAGTTACCAGTGTATAATGTCCTTCCGCAGTCCAAAAGACCTTCCATCAGTTCCATAACTACCTTTTCTGATACAGATGTGTTATCTGCCCATGTATACCCCCATTGGGCACATAGTTTGGATAGTTTTATACCGTATCTATGTCTTTTGTTTGGAATGCATTAACGAAAAAAAATTCGCCCTCGAAATGTCAATCCGGATTTTGACCAAAAAATCATCTTCTTGGACGGAGAATATTTTTGGCTCAGCGGCTATGTCAACAAACAAAATTGCTATTATTGCAGCGAACACAATCCACAAGTGTTCGGCCAAGCATCAATGCGTCCACAAAGATTGGCTATTTGGTGTGGTTTATTGCATGGCGGCATCATCGGACCTTATTTCTTTCGAAATGAGGAAGGAGACACCGTTACCCGCAATGGGCTCAGGTATCGATATATCCGAGCTGTGGTTCCAACAAGACGGCGATACATGCCATACGACGCAACGCTCGAAGTTGTGAAGGAACAATTTGGCGACTAGGTGATCTCAATAGGCCGCCGCAGTCGTGTGATTTGACACCACTCGACTATTTTCTCTGGGGCTACGTCAAGTCATTAGTCTACGCTAACAAGCCAACCACTCTGGACGGGCTCAAGGACAACATTCGACACGCTATTGCTGGAATAACGCCAGCGAAGCTGAGGCGGCCATTTGAATGATGTGCTGTTCCACACATAATGGTATGAACGTAGATTCACGCTCAGATAATGTAGATCCTAATATTATTAGTATTTTGCATACAATTATGTTTCATCGAATTAATCACTTTTTTACAACAATTATAACTCACAAGACTGGAAAATCGCGAAGGTGCTATTTCTTCCAAAAACATCAAACGAAGTTGATGCAGAATACCGCTATTGCTAGCTTACCGTTTTTGTGTAAAGTATTTGAAACAAATTCGAATCCATCTCGACGCTAGTAAAATGATAGCTAAATACCAATCCGTTCTTCTTGCAAAGTTTAGTTGTATGTACTACGGCACTCTTGAAGATAAACGAGGTCTAAACGTGAAGTGCTTTAAGCGTTCCGGTTTAGATAGTGGCATGTTGGGATTAACTGTTTTTCTAGATTTTACAAAAGCTTTCGATTGCGTCAATCATCATCATTCTGTTGAGTAAACTTATGTCTTTTTATCTAAGTAATAGATCGCAGTATGTTTTTGGTGAATTGCGTAGATTAATCTGGGAAAGAAATAGTCTTGCATAAATAAAAAAGCGTGTTGCCACATGCACATGTTGATGGTTGGTTTTCTTGCATTCGCGCAATGGTACTTTGCTTTTCTGGACGGCTAGCTATTGAATGCACTATCCGCGCATTTCGACTAGTTGCCGGTATAGAGATGTAAAAGTGTTGGTAATTCACTTACAGTGTGTCTGTTCTAAAGCTAAGGGTTTGTAAAATGTGTTAGTAGAGTTTGCCATCTATGACTGAATACTGATCTATAGTATACTGTGCAGATGTTTTTGCACCAAAATGAGAATCAAACTACCCTTGTTTCTATGTTCGTCTCATTTCATTTGTATCGGACGGTAACCATAAATATATCTAGGTGGGGTAAAGGCACTTAACTATGACTTCTTATTTTTTAACTATTAAAGCTTCAGTGAAAAAGTTTTGATACGAGTATATAAATAATGTACCACCAAATGGACACCAAAATTTCATATCAACTTTAACGTTTTCTTTTTGATTAATGAAACAGTTTATTTAGTTTTATATGAAAAAAAAAGATTTATTCACATTTTTGTTAACTAATTATTTACATAGTATGTACATAACAATAAATATATGTGTATGTATTTATATACTCTTTAACTAAAAAAAAAAAAGAATTCATAAAAGATATTTACTATAAAGAATACTTGTAAGAGTTTCTAAACTTATTTTTTTAAATTCAGTCTAGTACTTAACTAACACTTAAGAATACTTCTAGGTTTCTTCACGTTTTAAAAGGAACAAAACACAATTTAAAATAAGTAAACATAAAATAAATATAAAAACAAAATTGAAACTTTAAATTCAGTAAACCAATAAAAAAAGAAAATATTATTAATGCAATGTCATTTCTATCATTGACAGATGCGCGTTAAAATTAACGGAACTTTGAAGTTTGCTAATAGGAATGACGCCAACGACCATACTACGCTGAAAGTATCGGTTCTCGTCCGATCACCGAAATCAAGCAGCGTCGGGCGTGGTTAGTACTTAGATGGAGGACCGCTTGGGAACACCGCGTGTTGTTGGCAACACCATTCCTTTTTTTTAGATATTCGAATTCGAGCATATGTTGCATATGAAACATTAGTTTTATAGTTCGATTACATTAGTGAGATGTTGTCGTCTCGGGCATTTTATGTTCCAAATACGGTGGAAAGGCAGCCGTACGGCGGGGACTCACTTCGTGCAACGCTAATGCAGTCAAATTTTTTGTGATATGTTCCATGTTCCAGGCAATCAAAAGCCATGTCCCTCTTAAATTTGTCAATTGTTGATATTTACATTTCAGACAGTTGAAGTGCTCAAGAGGATAGATCTAAGTTTCAGTGTATATTTGTCATAAGTTACAATCGTGTGTACGCGTAGAATGTAACTTTTTTGATAAAACTGCTATCAACTAGAGACGACAAGAATAAAAGAAAGATTATTCATTTCTAAACTTACCCGTGAAACTCATATCTCTGACAGCAAATCAATTTAATTTCAAAGCGTCACATACCCAGTTTATCCGACAGCTTAATGTGCGTTGAAGCAATACGCATTGGTTCAATACGCTCAAATAAACACCACTTCCAAATCGCATTGAAATATTTTACTCTCTCGCGCTCTAATCATTCTTTCATCCTCGGGCAGGTATTAGTAGTGTATTTAAAATGTGGGATTGCAAACGAAATATTTGTATAGACAAAGAAATAAGAACAATGTATTAGTGTTAGTGTCAAGTGTCAGTTCAATCAGCTGTTTGTTAAACTTCTCTCAATTTTCTCTCGCTCATTTTGGATAATTTCATATAAACACCTGCATTTCTACGGGTATTGAACCAATGCGGATTGCTTCAGCGCACATTGAGTTGTCGGATAAACTGGGTAACATACTCGTACACATATTCGCGTACATACTTGTACATACTCGATGAGTTCATCAGGCTTCACGCAAGCAACACTAATCAACGATAGCACACAACTGAATGCATAGATGAACTTATGGATTAAAATAATGACAATCGCACAAGAATTTGCATCTATAGACTATTATTGTGTTTATTTACGCACAAATGAACGACTAATTTACAACAAGAATACTTAAACTATTGTAATACCTAATACGTTAAATAATTATTCATAACGACTAAAGTGTTATTTTATAGTTTGGCTTCGAGAAAGTACGTTAGACTGATCAACACAAAGGACAAAGACACTGTGTCTGAAATTGGTAATTTGGATTTGAAATTTAAACTATGGAAACAAAGGAATTTGTTTGCAAGGGTTTTGTTTATTTGGGATTTCATGATAAGAATTTTGTGGGAGAGGATTTCTAAAGTGTGTATGTATGTGTGTGTTTGCAATGGTTGGTGGTTGGTGGCACAGACGTAGATTTATTGTTTTTTTTACCAACAGTATATCCTAGATGGCAAACTTTACAGATATTGGAAAACCAAAACCGGTTTTCTACTGATCTCACGCGTGTGATCCTGTCTGCGAATACGTTTGAATTGTCATCGATGGGAATTTCCCTCCCATTTTACTCAAAAAACGTCATCCACATTACACACACGCGCCGAAATTGCTCTCATTCTAGCAACTTTACTTGTAAATTGCTGTTATTCCAGCAAATTCTGGCAGGTTATAAAGATGTAAAAGTGTGCCTTCGCGAAAGTTAAGAGTTTGCAAAAGCATTAGTATTAACATAAACATAAACATTACACTGTTCTCGTTGCCCTTAACGCATACGAAGCCATTTTTTATTTCTAAAACTAATAAAACTAATAATTTTAGTTTATTTTAATAAAAGTTGGCTAAGAGTCCCTAAACAAAACCATTTTAAGAGACTTAAACCTTTTTCCTGCTCAGGATTTGATTCACGTAGCAGAGGGTTAATACCGATATATGTACATAATTTCTTCGAAGGTTTCCATTATAATTCTTCCTCTTGTTTGCGGTGCGATTGCAGACAAAAATGTTAGGTCGTCAAATATTTCCCCGCTTGCAAGGAAACGCAATGTTATATGTCATAGATAGCCGCTCACGGGGAGAAATGTTATATCAATCATAATTGGGTTTATGTATCTTTTGTAACAATTCCATGAAACTGGTTCTATGCATTCTCACAAAATTGTTTAAGTCGTTAAATGATGTTCCTTCCATCTCTTTCAACAACTTCGAGTGATGTAATACGTTTCGTTTTTTATACCGCTCTTTGCACCAAATTCTTCGTTTGCGTTCCTTTTTTATTGCTAAAGCCGAATCCGTCATTGCTCCGATTACTATGACACCCTGGCGACAAGTGATGTTGGTACAAACCGTATGCGTAATGTGTAGCGAAAATAAATTTGCGCAACTATACGTTTGTTTAGTATATGGGCACTATAAGTCGTATGATGTCACACTTGACAGTGGCCCGAGTTGGTCATATCACATTCTGAATTAAGAATATCTTTTCTGTACGCTTGATTGCTTTGTGCACTTGCATGGGGAAATGTCAGTCACACATACTCGTATATGTAGCTGGAGCCCCGGAGATCCTTACCTTCACAAGGCTCGACAAGTAATTGTCATGGATATGCGCGCAATTAAAAAAAAAAAACTGCAAGCCTAACTGCTTGAAACATTCTAAGGAGGCTCCTAACGAACATATTCTGTCAGTAAGAAATGTTTTTTACTATGGAGTACCTACCTACTCTCGATTCTTTTTATTTTTTGTAAGAAATGGTTACTTGGAGGGCCCTGTTTCTGACATATGGACTCGCATAGACTGAGAAGTAATACCAGCTTTCTAATTACAATACCTACTTTGCATACGACAAATATTTAGAAATTCAGACTCGCATTTGTCTTGCAAGTTATTCAACAAATTGCTTGAAGATATATAGAAATATAATTTGTTTAGCCACCAAGAAGTCGAAATTTTACTGCGCTATGTTGTTTAAAAAGTTTGCTTAGTTCTAGATACATATACGAATGGTCTTACTCACCTAGAAAGTAAAGAATTATAAGAAAAAACACGGAAAAATGTATGTAGTAGGTACCATGACTTTATTTTTATTTTATTGTCAACACACGACACAATCTTTAGATACATTTGTCTTATCTCAGGCTCAACTGTTTCCCCTTTTATCAATTACATATTTTGTTGGACGCTATTCTCAACAACTCAAATGTGGCACTCGGCCTAAAACATTTAAAATAAACAATAATATGCTCCGTAGACCGTAACACACATATTAATTGTAGAATATTTATTTTTTTTGTATGTATCTACACTCGTACATTTTGTCCCGGCTTCTTTGCAACGAAAACAATCTTTTACTTTCGACTACTTCGTATAGAGACATGGGAAAACGAATTCAAATACAAAAACAATTTTGAAGATGAAATTCCACTCAGTTCACGATTCACATGCTGTTCGTGCAAAGTAGCGCACAAGAGAATATCTGATAGCGGAGCAAAGCATACTTACCTGGCGTAGGGGTTACCGTGATCATGAAGGCGGTTCCCCCGGGGCGAGGCTTGGCCATTGCACTTCCGGCTGAGTTGACCTCCGCGATTATTCCTAATGCGAATAACTCGTGCGTGTAATTTTTGGTAGCCGGGGATGGCGTTCGCGCCGCCCCGACATAATAATTACTAATAATATAGAATAAATTGAATTGGTGTCGTTAAGGGTAAGCGAGACCACTCGTAGAAGTTGAGCGATGCAGTATAGAACGTTGTGTACACATCCAGCTAAACGGACGGGTTTTATTGATAGTTTAATTTTAGTGAATTGTGGAAGAGACTGTTTACATTCTATGTCTCTATTATTTGCGGCTTACAGCGAAAATGAAAGAGAGTCTTACGGATTTTTGTCTAATGGATTACATCCAAACAACACGTGACAAATTGATCAAGAGAGAAACGCAACATTTTTATGAAAATTATTACAATGAAAATGTAGCAAAATATAAATTTATTTCTTTCTTTTTTTGCTAATATTTTTATAATTATAATATTTAAAAAAAAAAAAACAATAAATTAATTTAAATCAATTAACTCATATGTACATCTTCAAAAGTCGCGCATAGATGTCGGTAGTTGAACGAATTTGTGACGACACTGCAAATGGCAGTACCGAACGATAGATGGCGTTCTTCCCACCAAGAAGGGATATGGAAGATAGTCAGTCGACTTCCAACTTTGAATTAAACTAACGTGTTCTGGCTCCTCAAGCATTAATAATTTGTAAAGTTTAAGTAATTTAATAAAAATAGTTATAGTCTCTAAGTGTTCATGTTTTAATTGAGAACCTATAAATTGAGATGTTTCGCTCGAGAACAACGCATTCAAACTTATTGTGAGAATGGTGGATCTGTTTTCTTTCTTTTCACACGCGAAATCATCTGTAGTCGTAGTGGTGAAGCTCATTTCACATTGGATGGATTCGTTAACAAACAAAATTTTCGCACCTGGGGAAAGGAATAATTTCGGAAAAATCATTACTTACATCCACATACGAGTATGTAAATGTAAGGTTTGGTGTGGCTTTTGGGCTGGTGGAATCATTGATCCATTTTTCTTCGAAGGTGAAAACGAAAGAGCTGTTACTGACAATGGTTAGGGCTATAGCTACTCGTAAATCGATTGAAGATTTCTTGTGGCCTCAAATTGAAGAAATAGACACAGACGATCTTTATTTCTAACAGGATGGAGCTACGAAGCACACAACACGTGCAAACATTGAGCCATTGTTGTCCAAGTTTCCAGATGACATAAACTGGCCACCCTAGATTAAACGATTTAACACCATTAGATTGCTTTCTTTGGATTTATTTTTTTTTTTAAGTAGAGTTTATGTGGACAAGCCAACAGCAATTCCACAGCTGAAAAACAACTTGCTGACCGAAATTGGTCCGAATTGGTGAGCGACTCCTTGAAAATTGTAAGTAATGTTCGTATGAGAGCCTGCAGGCATGCTCGTGGTGCACACTGCACATTTACTGATGCTACTCTTCATACATGATTGTTAACAGCCATAAAAAATAACACCAGCAAAAAACGAAGTTTTATTTTAAAATAACATTTAGACACGACTTTTGAAAGACACTACGCAATAGATAGGAATTCATGGATAAAAAAAATTAAATAAACAAATAAGTAAAATGTTGGTAATAACTAACTTAACTAAACAAATGTTAGCTTACTGTCATTCTCAAATAAATCATAATTTATAAAATTTCACATCTCTTGCAATTTATTTATTTATTCAGTTTAGGATGCACAAATAACACTTAGTCTTTTATAGTGCTTAAAACTTTGGACTATACAGAAGATTTAATTTGACATTATAGAGAATTTAGGGAAAGCTACAGTAATCAGGAAAGGGATGCAAAAAGAGGGAACGTGTGAAGAAGGGGAATGACATAGTATGGAAGGAGGAAGTAGTCTGCTGTTGCATTTTTATGAAATATGCTCTGATACAGCATTTTTAAATTGTATGGCTCCAATTATTTGTTTTACTTTTGTGGGCAGAGGGTTCCAGAATCTGAAGGCTAAGACGAAGAAAAGGCGCGAGGAACGTAAATAGTTCGAGGAGGGAGTTATAAGAGTGTATGTTCTAGCCGAATGATCGAATTGAAGTTTTTTTTTAAAATAGGTATGGTGGAGAACTGTTGTGAATAATTTTGTGAAAGGAGATACAGCACCTAACATACAAGAACTGCTGGAGCGTACAACCAAGGATACTTTTGTGATAATTGGATATGTGGTCGTGTCGGCGAAGCCCTAACCAGTAAGTTTATGCTGAGAGATCAATACACGGAACAAGTAAATTTTAAACAAGTCTCGGCATCGTATTTACAGGAGCAAAACTAGAAAGCAGCTAAAGTTTGCGTAGACCCCCGTAAATGCGTGCCACAGTGTAATTAATGTGGCTTACAACCAACCCATGTTGGTTACAGTTTCCACGAACTGCAATTGCGTGTCGTTATGGTAAATGGGCGGCAGTAGTTCAGTATTGTGAACTTTAAAATCTGCTGAGACTTTGCTCTATTGAGGGTCAAACAGTTACGTAGCGACCATTGGTAGATTACTCGTACGTATAGATCCTCATTCAACCTGCAAACAAGAACCTCAACTAGACCATCAGGTCTAGATAAGTATATTTGCGCATCATCCGCATAGAAGTGAAGACTAGCATTTGAGCAAACTCCAGGGAGGTCATTAATAAATATGCAAAACAATGTTGGACCCAGTATTGAGCCCGGAGGTACTCCTGCATGTATATTCCTAGTATGAGAGGATTTGTCTCCAACCACAACCCTTTGCCAGCGATTACTTAAGTAATTAGTAATGAGACTTGCCAAACTTTCACTAAATCCAAAATATCTTCTTAGTTTCTCAGAAAGGATTGAGAGGTTGACTGTGTCAAAAGTTTTTGAAAAGTCAAGGAGGCAAAGTATTGTGAGGAAGTCCAAGTCATAGCTGATCCTTATCTCATCGAGAATTGTAACCATTGCTGTAGAACTACTATGGTTGGCTCGAAAACCAGACTGGACCGAAACAAGTAGCTTATGTTGATATATTGTAGATGACTTGAAATTCGCTTGGCGAGGACTTTTTGCAAAACTTTTGATAGACAAGGTAATATACTGATGGGTGTAGAGGTTTTTTCGGGACAAAAATGATTTAAGCCAGCTTCCAACTAGACGGAAATGATAATGACGTAATACAAAAATTAACTACATGCGTAATTACATGAAGAATGTGGGTTAATATCATTTTAAAAAACCGGATAGGAATTCGGATAGGAATAGGGCTTCGAATTCAAAGACTTATCTTTTCTTATAAAGTCTCGTGATAGAAGTTCAGAAATTACGTGTTTCCCCAGACTAGTTGAGTTTCGCTTCCACTTTGAATAGAGTTTCCTACGAACTTTAATGGCATTATGAACCTCAGATGTAAACCATGGACAACTTTTATTGCGCACCACCACTGTTTTTAAAGGCACATGGCCCTTATCCGGCTGCATGCTTGTATTTGTATATCCCGTCTGGTTCAGTGTGACAGCAAATTTATTGGAAAAGATTCAGGTGTTTGAGGGAGCCTCGTTTATATAGAACAATAGAGTACTAAAAGTACATACAATTTTGACCTTATGAGGTGACTATTTTGTTGTTAAGTGATGAAGATCTACTTAGTTCCTACCACAAATATTTATATCAAGAGAGCATGCGCTTGAATGGCTTCATTCCCTCAGAAGCGTTCCTATATTTACTGGATAGTAAAGGGCTGATCCAGAAAAAATTAGCGGTGCCGCTAATCTTCCATGTGGCTCGAACAGATGCGGACAGGTGACTCAACTACGACAGATACGTCGCACATGGCAGTGCGGAGCGTCTGCGGTTCAGTAGGCCGGAAGGGAGTCGCGATATGTGCGATGTTACTCGGCTGCACCATGGATTTTGGTGGCTTAGTGTAGAAGAGGAAACTCCCACATCGGTTCCATCTAATTCGGTGTAGCGCCATTAGAGCGGAAAGTCGGTTCGCTTAATTTCTAAGTCATGGCTTGCTTGCATTGTTTAAGTAGGTTTAAGTTAAGTTAATATGTGTATGGTACATATAAAAAAAAAACTTAAAAAAAAAGATAGGTAACTAAAAAAATTAATAAACATTTATAAAAAATGAAAAAAAAAATACGTATTTAGTTACGTAATGTATATTAAGATAGTTTAAGTAGACTAAGAATTTTTTTTTAAGTAGTTTTAATGTTTTATTATAAGAAAACACCAAAATTATGTCCAGTTACTGAGTTTTTTTTTCTAAATATTTTCTTAGTTGTTATGATAAACAATTCAAATTATTAAAAATAAATTCAGAGATAGCAACAGGAGAAGGCTTGGATGGGAGACAAATCAAGCGTTTCGACTCGAAACTTATCGGCGCAGATTGGAATTAAAAGCCGGTATTACAACGGATAATTCATGGTGACTTAAACTTGTTTCTGTACAAAGTCGAAATTACAAGCAAGTTAGACCCTCTGGATTTGCCTATTCGACTGGTATTTTGCCAAAAAATGATTGAAATGGCCGAAGAGGACAACAGCTTGATAAATTGCTTGTTTATGTGTGATGAGGCCCATTTTGATCTAAACGGCAATGTAAACAACCAAAATTGCCGTATATGGAGTGAATCTAATCCAGAAATACTCCATGAGACTGAACTGCACCCAGAACCAGTCGACGAGTGTGTGGTGCGCAGTTTCATCAAGATGCATTGTGGGATCATACTTCTTTGAAGAAAACGGTATAACAGTGACTGTCAATGGGGACCGTTATTTAAAGACGTTGAAGGATTTTTTTTACCCAGAACTGCCCCGAATAAGTATCCGTTTCAACAGCATTTGGTTCCAAAGATGGAGCAACTGTACACATAGCCAGACCGGTTATGGCGGAGCTCCAACGAAAATTCCCAAGCAAATTAATATCCAGAAACTCAATTTTCCGCTGGCCCCTAAGGTCCCCTGACCTGACTGCATCAGACTTGTTTTTTATGGGGTTATGTCAAGCTAGAGGTGTACAAAATGAAACCAAGGAATTTGACTGAATTGAAACAGTTACATAAAATAAAATTGAATTTTCTATACAAAAAAAAAAAATACATTGATTAAAAAAAAAGTTATTAGAATTTCTTATTGTAGCACAATTGGTGCGCACCCTGTATATACCAAAGCTACAGAAAACTGCATCTTTAATTGTGGCGCACAAACCGGCAAAACCTTTTTTTCATAACAATCACTAAATCAAAGGGAAACGCAGTAAACTTAATCACTAAATTATTTAGATCTCAACAAAGTCCGTCGGAAAATCCGGTCTAAAAAGCAATTATAACTTAAGTTTGCGGGAGAGGCAGAAAGAAGAATTAAATGCATTAACATCAGCAAATTCTGGACTTCACAAACGAAGTCAATTTCAATTCAATTCAATTTTATTTATTTACAAGTATATCAATCGGTAAGTACAAGTGAGATCAAAGACTTTTATTGTATAATACAATGAATTCAAATAATAAAGAACTAAGTTTAAAAAATACATTTAAATTTACATTTCAATTTATAAAAAAAATTAGGTAAACAAAAACAAAATATTACACGGATTAGGGACTGGATTAAAAAATAAGGATCACGAGGAGATGAAATGGAGATGGATGCGAACAAGTAAGAAAGAAATAAAAGAAATAAGAAATTTAGAAAAGATTTACGTACTTAGAATTATTTATTTTCGAAATGTGCTAATATTACAGTTTTAAATTGGTCGGCTACCATTATTTGCTTGACGGTAACATTTAATGAGATCCAAAGTCTTCCAAATAATTGCAAGTAGGCGTTATAAGGTCAAAGATATGCTGCAGAACGAGTCTGAATTATTTTGTGCATGAGAACACAGCATCTTATTTCCCAGAAACCCTGGAACGAGCAACAAAGAACAAGTCTGTGGTAGCCGGATACATGATCGGATCTCCTCATTCCATAGACATATCTCACCATGACATTAAAGACAACAAGTAACTTGTGTTTAGATTGTGAATATAGTTTGGAGTACACGGCTATGGCATAGTCAAAGATTGGTACAAGTAAAGTCTTAATCAGCCTGAGCTTAGTGTCCACAGGAGTAAGGCTGGCAAACAACCAAAGCTCATGTAATTTGCATGATCAGTAGCAGAAAGGGATCTATGTAACTTGTTACCGCCGAATTCTCCGTTCAACGCGCCGTACCACGGAAGAGTGCCCGACCACTAAGGAGAGTGGTCGTAGGTTAAGATGTTAAAATGGGCGCCACGCGATTGAACTTCCGTCTTACTACCCGCATCCAGAATCGCGACTAAATGGAGGATTCGCGCTCCGAGAGGACAAAACAGAATAATGAAATAATAAAAAAACAAAAAAACGGAGGAGGAAAAAAAATAAAAACAAATCGGTTTCTACAAACGTTACAATTTTTAATGACTTCTTAAATATAAATTTACAATATCTCTTAAAACTAGCTTAGGTCTTAAATCCATTAATCTTAACCTTTTATAGTATAATTCAATTAAAAAAAAAATACATGATTTAACTAGCATGATAATAAAAACAAAAGCAAAAAAAAGAAACAAAACAAAAGAATTACTCGGATACGAAACCCGGAATCGAACTCGCCTCCTCTGCTTTCCACGTCGCGTCGAAGTCGAAGTCGAACGCCAACGAAGTCACTTATAATCTTTGTTATCTACTCAAAACCCGATTAATGCCCTAAATCGTAAACGAATAAAAATACTTATTTCAATATCTTGAATACTTGCAACTTATGTTATATTCTTCTCCCCGAGGAAACATCAAATTATGTATCTTTAGCCACTCCTTCCAGCCTGGTTTCGCTCTTTTCCACAATATTGCGCTGGCACTACGTCAACTTATACAACCTCACACTCAAAAAAAACAATCTCCAACCACAATAAATGTATTTATCACAATTCATTTGGGACTAATCGGTGAACTACGAGTATTTGATAGTTTCAATTCAATTCGTTTTTTTTTTTGTCTTTTACTTCACTGCATTTTTTTTTTGTGTATTAGTTCACTTTTGGTATCTCAAATTTAATTTCTATTTTTTTTCCCTTTTTTTTCGAGAACATCTAGTTTTCTTTCCGGCACTCTCTAGCTTCCTATTCTCTTTTTTTTTCTTGATAAATTCTTCTGGAAGCTATTATCACTCACTAGCTAGTTACTTTTTCTTTCTTTTCTTTTGTTTGTCCTATTTTTTCCGTATTTCTTTTCTCTTACACTACTAACTATTTTTCACCGGACTACCGAACTGCTTGCTTGACTCCTTTCAACTGACTCTCACTTTCAATCGCAGCCTTCCCATTTTCCCACGCCCTACCAGTCGCCTGTTTTCACCAAACTCGTACCACCTACCATGATCGGTTTTTTTTTTTCGTGTTCAACTGGTTCATCAGATCAGACCACATCTCCTGATTTCTACATCCGCTAATCCTTACCGAAGGAATATCATACGATACCATGACGACGGATAGCGCAATGTGGAAACTAGAGCAATTGAAACGGAAAAAAAAATGTTCCTTCACGGAGATTCGAACCTGGGAACCGAGAATTGCTTGCCGGGTTGGTAACCCACTGACCCAAGTTATTGCTGCCGTCGATGGTGCCAAGATATGAACAGGTGCTAGTGATGGTTGGAAGAATATTCTTAATTACCAGCGAACGAAAACCTGCTCACTACAACCCATAATAAACTTGTAAACAAAATTAATGACAGTGTTCGAAAACGAGAGTCTACAGGAGTCTAAATAAATAGGCGGTATTAGTTCAGTGTCATAAAATTTTTTATTTTAAAATAAATTGGGTTTTGCTCGGATTTTTAAGATTAATCCATTAAATCTTGCCGCGTGATCTTCCACTAGCCCAATTGGTCGAGATAAATATATCTGTGCGTCATCAGCATAAATATGTATAAGTGCATTGCAACAAACTTGTGGTATATATTTATATATAAACAAAACAGGATCGGTCCCATAATTGAACCCTGAAGTATACCAGTGAGTATAGTTTTCAGGCGAGAATTTTTCTGCTCAACAAAAACCTTTTGAGGTCGATTTGAAAGATATCTCCTTATTAATCTCACCGCGTAGTCGCTAAAAGCAAAGTAGAGCTTTTTTCTTACATAGAATGTCGTGATTCACCATGTCAAAGGCCTTTGAAAAATCTAGTAAGCAGAAAAGTGTAAGATAGTCCCTATCATACTCTAATCTTATATCGTCTAGAACTTTAATCAAGGCCGTTGAACATCTATGTTGAGCTCGGAAACCGGACTGTACAGGAGACAATAAATTGAAGCTATTTAGGTGACTCGTAATCTACTTAGCAATGATCTTGTATTGTAGTAATAGGAAGAAAATCGGACGTTGACGAAGGATTAGACTTTTTTGGTACCGGGATGACCTCAGCTTTTTTCCAGCAGTCAGGGAAAGTGGACGTTGTAATACAAAAATAAAACAGATGTGTGACACAACTAACAATGTGAGGAAGTATAATTTTTATGAAGCGTAAATATAATCCATCCTCACCAGTCGCATTTGACTTAAGATCTTGAAAATTAAGTATTACATCAGCTTCAAATACGACTTCAAAGACCAAATACAAAGTGGGACTAAAAAAATGATTATTGTCAGGCACAAAATATGAGTTCAGACTGGGACGTGAAAAGAGTGAATTATTTAATTCATTAGCGTCGGGTATAGTTGTTAACATACTCTTTTTACACAGTCCTACAGAACGTAAATTAGTCCACAGTTTTTTCGACGGTTGATCAGCACCTAGTTTGGACAAAAAGTATCTTTTCTTAGCTCTTCTGGTGTAGTATGACGACTGATTTCTGGCTCTACAATACTCCTCCCAATTTTGCCAAGAAGGCATCAGTTTCCATTTGGCATACACCTTGCTACGAGTTTTAATGGCACCGTGAACCTTGGAAGTGGACCAAGGGCATTTTTTTATTGCGAACTGCCACTGTTTTTATGGGAACGTGCATATCGAAAAGATGGTTTATCAATGTCTGGACAATCTCCACTTTTTCGTTGATACATAAATGAGGTAACAAGAATCCCATGTAAGAAGACTCGCATCTAATTGCAGAACATTGCTATTAATCGATGCAAAGTCTCTAAATTGAAAAGATCCCTGCAAGGGAGCACAAGAAAAGTTAATATTGTAGGTGCAAAATGGTCTGATACACCCTCAAGGGATAGTTGGATAAAGAGTAAAACATTAGAAAGGTCAGAAGCTATGGTCAAATCAAGAAGATTCGGTCTAGAGTCTGGCCCAAAACGTGTAGCGTAGGAGTTGATAACCACCAAAGTAGCACTAACATCCGGAAGCTTAACCAACCCCACAGCGGCGCAATAGTAATGCAGATACGTGGGGAAAATATGAAGCATTAGATGCAAATCTTCGCAATATATTTAAACAGCTAGTAAAGAAGAAAAAAGAAGTATAATGCTCAAACGCCATTTCTGATGAAGCACTTCTCAATGGCCTTCCTTTTTCTTTCTTGAGACGTAGCCGGTGTTGTTTCTTTCGCGAATTACCAAGCAGCTAGATATCAAGTTGCATTACGTATGTCTCGAAAAATTGTGGAAATGTTTAAATTTTTAATTCCGAAACTGTTCGAATGCGTGGTCACAGTTTAGAATGAAGGTCAAATAAGGCATCGGTATCATAGTGCATAGTATCAAATTGTTCGGATGATTATCGGTAATATATGTAATCTAAAATAATTTCCACTTTAAAAAAAACTCAGAAAATACTTAAGAAATTAAAAAAAAAAACATTTTCCAGTTAATGATTTTGAAGAAGAAGAAAAGGCTAATTTTCACTTTTTTTTCCCAAAATCGATAGAAATCGATCCACAAATTTGTCATTCCTCTTTTAGATTTAAAATTTAAGGTGTTATAAAGCGCCTAAGAAATTGTTGCATTTTCTAAAGAAGATAAAATTAATAAGGCTTGCAGGGGAAAACAAAATACCTTTTTCGGTTTGAATGCAGACATTTTAAAAGCACTTACCGGCGGGATTTACATATTCCCAATACTTTTTTCTTCATTTAAGGTAAATTCAAAAATGTCCCAACTCCACAAAGTTTGAAATGATACTGCACACTGGCCGACAGAAATTTAGTGACTTAACCTTTTACGGAACCTAAGGTCACATATGTACATTTGAGGAAATGAAAAATAGAGTACGCCGTCGGTCGATGCAGAACACGCCCACAAAATTTATAACAATTAAGTTATTACAAAAACGTGTTGTCAGGAACTGTCTTCAATTATTGATACCGTGAAAAAGTCTCATTTAAAAGGCAGTTTTTAGGGAAGGCTTACCCTCATACATTCACCAATCCATCAGGCTCACAAATATCGGCGGCGTACGATATTCGTTATTCTATTCAAAAACAAAATTCCATAAGAAAGTGAATAACGGTTTACAAGTTGAAGTATTCAAGAATGTTTATCACAATTGATGATAAATAACAGAAAAAGAAAAATGTGTTCCTTAACTTTCGTATCAAAATAGTTTTAATGTGACTACGAATATACATTTGTTTAAACTCCTTTTTGAAAGATAATTCCAAACACAAAAATGGGAAAATGTAAGAAATACAAGCACATAGAATTATATTTCGAAAAAAATTAAAAATAAAATACAAACGTGCGTATTCTTGTTGAGAAAGTGACAAAATCTGGTGAAATACTCGTACTTCTTTGAAAAAGCGAAAAAAATAATCATTCGGATTACATGCACGCCTTAAGTTTTTTCGATGTTCGAACTTCCAGTTGTTCCAATCTGGAAAAATATTAACAAACTGTTTTAAGTGTTTCTTCTTCCATTTTGTTATCTGTGCATAACGGTTTTTGACTGTTCAAAAAAACGTCGTTATAGTTCAATTTCCATTCTTCTTTCATTTATTTCATTTGCCTTCCACCCAAAGCAATACGCTGTGTTTTGTTGAAACAAAAATCGGCGGGACCGAGGACTGCAAATATAAATGCGATATTTCCTTTGGCTAGTGTTGGTGTTAAGATATGTAAATTGATTGATTCCCAACATTTTGCGAAAGTCCTGATGGCTTATGCAGTATTCGTAGAATGAATTTTGTCGGTATGAGTAGATAGCGATATGAACTTATGCACGTAGCCATGACCTTTAACTTAAAAATGATTTCTTGAATAATCTGAAATACTCTACAAATTGTGTGTTAAGAAATAACTCAGTCAGCGCTGCACACAGCGTCTTCAACACGTGGAACCATTTACTTATTTTGCTTATGTAGTATTATAGTCCGGACTGGATCTGGTCCTCTAGCAGAGGACCATTTAACACAATATTTCGCTAACCGCCTCCAAGTGCCTAGCCTAAGCGCCATATAAAAAAAGGTCTTTCGTTGCCGCGTTATCCCCCCGGTATGGATTTGAAGACACTCCGGACAGAAGCATTTTGTTCGTTTATTCGTTCAATAAGTCCTAGCCATCGGCGCCGATAAGTTATAGACCTTTTGACTAGGGCAAGGACGCCTTATAGTCCATGCAGTTCGCTGTTTCTTTCTTTCCAAATTTAATTTATTTTTTAGACACTTTGCTCTCGAGACAGCTAAGGGCATCTATTTTAGATAAAGTTCATGTTTCCACGACATACGAGTACAGTAGGACAGAACGAGAAGGATCTAATGTGTTTTGTTCTTCTTTCTGTTCATGAGAGGAACGCTACTTCAAAGTTCCAGTTTTCTGTTGTGAAGTGCTGTCTGAGCCCTTGTGCATGCTCTCAAACCCGTTAGGTCATGTTGCTTTAAGAGTTCGTCTTTTGCAATCTTTACTTCATCGTGGTCTGGTGAGCAGAAACCCTGGCTTGCTTTGCGAAGTTGAATGATCTACTCCCCCTGACATTTAAAACGAAGTGTTTTGCTACATTTGAAAACTCAGCAAATCAGTTGGGACGTTTGTGATGGCTTCTTGGCATCGATGCCACTGACTTTCACTTTATACAGGTTATAGAGCTTGACGAGCCATTGACAAAGTTTCTGTCCATTTGTTGCGATTGGGCAAAATCTCGCAATATTTCTCCGTGCGGTTTTAGAATTTTGTGAGACTGACTCCAGAGACTAGAAAGCGGTCTGACTATCCAAAAGATGCGGATATCCTTTGCAGATAAAACGATTTTCTTCAACTAGGACAGGAGGTAGAGCCGCGTTAGCAACCACTTGCCCGCTGAAAATATCGAGGGATGTCAAGTGAAACAGAACATCTAGTGACGCGGGGGGAAAAGTACGTAAGTTTCCGCTTATGCGCAGACTTGCTTTCCTTTAGACTTTGCATAGTTTGCTGCAGTTGTCTGCATTTTCTATGGCTGTCCACTAGACAATGGAGACGTATAGCCAACGGGGAATGCGAGATTGAAAGCCCCTTTTTTCCCCGATGGCTTTTTTGCAAGCGAATAAAGCTACTATAGCTTTCTTTACTCTTTCTTAAATTTCCAGTTTGGTTTCCTGTCAAAAATAAGAATCAGATATTTCGCTGTATCGGAAAAGACTAAGCTGGTACCGTTGATTGAGGGAGGGTCTACGATTGGAATTTTACATTTCCTGGAAAAGAGGACAAGATCAGTTTTAGGGGGGCTTTTTACTCCTAATCCAGAGCGATCCGCCCAACGAGTTAATGTAGGAGTTCTTTAATGTTATTGAGATGCTTGTCTGAAATGGCTATAGCAACGGCATCGGCATAGGCAACCACTCTGCTACCACCTGCTTCCAGGTATATCAGCAGTTTGTTGACCATAGCAGGGGTGAAAGAATATCACCTTGCGGAGTACCTCTCTGATACATATTTTAGCAGAAGCCCCATCAAGTTTGGAGTTGATTATCCTGCTATTTAGCATAAGACTAGTCAACTCCCTAAATGAATCATCTACCTTCAGAGTTGACAGCGCAGTAGTGATTACGGATGTGTTGACGTTGTTAGAGGCACCCTCTATGTCCAGGAGCGACAGTTATGCACTCTTTATAATATAGGAATCGTTCGATGTGGCTAGCCAGTGAATGTAGAGCCGTTTCCACAGACTTTCCTTTACAGTAGACATGTTAAGCTGTCGTGTTAAAAGTCGTGTATCAATTCTGGATCGTATATGGATATCAATAAATCATTTTAGAATTTTCAGGAGGAAAGATGACAGACTTATAGGTCTGAGGTCCTTTGGGACAACATGAATACTTTTTCTCACAGCACTTCCTGAATGGTGGTGAGATTTATTGAGATTTATTTTATAGCAGTCTAGGGCTTCTTGAAAAGTTGCTAGCCTCTTTCTTAACACTCGCGCTTAAAAGTTTGGCAAGTCAAGTCCGGTTGGACGAGACCAATGGTGGCCGTCACCATAGTTAAAGTTAAAAAAACAAGCTGGGGTTTGTCGACGCCACCTAATGCCCACCCTTTTCGTACAATTCCCAGTCTCCTCACTTTCTAATAAGTGCTTCTATATTTAGCGCTATAGTATCCACCTCCAATGGTCTCTTCCAGTTTTCTCAGCGAATCTCTGCTGAAGTAGGGCCGCCGTTGTGAATCGAAAGTGTCCGACTGTGACATTCTAGTGTCATTCCTGGGCCTGTAGTGTTAGCTAGAGTTAAATTGCATGGCACCTAGGCATCTCTAGGCAAATTATACCACAAGTTGAAATAGATGTAAATTTTGCGCTAGAAGGTGCAGGTATTCCACTAAATGCTTACTTACTTAAGGTGGCGCTACAGTCCGGGATGGAACTAAGCCTCATACAACAAGCGTCCCCAGTAAGCTCGATATTTAGCTAGCTAGCATCGGTTTCGCACGCTAAGTTGGTTGAGGTTCTCTTCCGAGACGTAGGTGTTGGGTGTCCTTTCTTGTTCACAGCATGTACTAGTACTTGGTCTTGCCTTCATTGACCCTATAACCCATCTTCGCCCTCAATACTCGCCAAAGCGCCACTGACATAACGCTGCTTTCTTCTGATTATGTCAACATCATCGGCGTTTGCAAGTAATTGGACGGACTTTTGAAGGATTGTGCCTCTTGTATTGCCGCGTGAGTTTTGCTTTATTCTTTAAAGAATGATGTTGAAGAAATCGTATGACAGCGCATCGCCTTGTCTAAATCCTTTTTGACATCAAAGGTCTCGGCAGGTTCTTTAAGGACTTTGATGAAGCAGAGTGCATTCTCCAACGTCATTCTCCACAAACGGTCGAGTTTCGCAGGGATGCCAAAAACTAGACCTTGTTCTGAATAGCTCATCTCTAAATATGCTGTCATACGTGGCCTTAAAATCGATGAATAGGTGGTGTGCATCGATGTGGAGATCATGGTTTTTTTTTCAAGATCTTCCGTAGTGTAAATATTTGATGGATGGTCGATGGACCAATCAGGTTTTTGAGGAACGGGTTCAAGCGTTCCACGTAATACAGCAGATAGGATCTATTCTAGGCTATGCTAAGAAGACTGATGCCTCGGTAGTTATCGCAGTTCAGAGGGCCTCTTTTCTTGAGGATCGGACCGAAGTTCCATTCATCGGGCATACTTTCGTTCACATTTTACAGACGAGTTAGTGTATGCTCCTTACCAAGTCATCGCCTGACGCTTTGAAGAGCTCGGCATTCAGGTCGTCCGCTCCAGCAGCTTTGTTGGACTTCAGCTTAGACATTACTATATTCACTTCAACCAGGTCGAGTGTACGGAATTGTTGGTCTACATCGTCCAAGTTAAGAGGTTCATTCTGCCTGACAGCGGTATTTGGTTCGCCGATATACCATACAGTCTACAGAAATGCTCTTTCCAAATACTCAGCATCGACTACGACTCTACTACGATGTTCTTGGCATGTTTTTTGTAGCTTCCGATTCTCATTCATGTAGTAGCATCTCTCATGAGAAGTTGGTGTTCGTTTCTCCCCTTCTGCCCGTAGAACTAGTGAGCAGCTCTAGTCATTTGCTTGCAGACACTTGTCGTCAAACCAGAGGATTCTTTGTGGTGGCCGAGTGAAACTCAGCACATCAGAGGTGGAATCTTTGATGGATTTTTGGCAATACTGCCTCTGGTCTTCGATACTTCATGCTGGCGTCAGGATTTGGCGAATTGTTGCGATTATAGCCGTAAGATGTCAAACTTCCTCACAGTATTAGCTTATCTTTGCATTATTCGGGATATCCGCAACCGAACTGTGGCTACAACAAGTCAATGGCATGAGTCGATGATGGCCCCTCGTAACGTTCGGACATCAATAATACTGGAGGAGTTCAGGACTTCTCCAAGTTCTCTTGTGCGGGAACGCCGTGCTAGCTACGACAGTGTTTCGCCCAGCCGCAAAGTCGATTATAATTTTAATGTCATAGCTGGGGCACTGCTCGTAGGTCTTGTCCAAGAGTTCGTAGAAGCTATTTAACCTTAGTACGGATTGTTACAAGGCCCTCGTTTACATGCCGGAAACTCAAGGTTTCTGCCTCTAATAACAAATCCACATCCAACTAGGCGTTACTTTTGACGTCGATAGCAATCGCCATAGCAAATGTCGCAGTTTTTCATCTTCTTTTTGTCCAGCCTATCGCATCGCATTTTTTTGATGGCAGTGATATCTGCTTTGCAAAAGTGAAGCGCCTCCGCACGTGGCTTATTAACGGACCTAGCACTCCACATACAGCATCAGGGCAATTTTTATTGGCCTCAGCTTCCAATACGAGTTGCACGTACTGCAGTAAATAGCTGATAAATAATTGTTGCAGTGTGTATACCATGGCATGACACTTTCGTGTCACATGCAATCACATTTATAATCGATTTTTCAAAATTTAACTGCTTACCTCAAAATGTGCGAAAATCAATGGAAATAAGTGTTGATTAGCTCGCTGACACATCCCTAATCCGACAGCAATTTGACAGTTTTCGTAAAATGTCAGAAAAAATTATTTTAGCCCTAAAATCAGAGGAATCATTTGTTTCCGTTGGCATCTGGTCTGCCACCAGAATTTTTTCGAACTTCAAAAACACCATGCGACTACGAGTACCTACGGCAAAAGCTATCGTACACCCCAAACATCCAAGAAAATGTCTCAAAATTAGCTAAAACGTGGTTGCGCATGATAGGGTTGATTTCAAAGATGACCACAACAAAGCCACTTTCAAAAGTCAAGTAAGACTAACTGTGCAAGTGTCAAAAGTCTAATTGAATTACAACTCAACTGACAGTTACATAAACTACTATTTAAACGATACATAATTACAGGGTTGTGCTGGTAACGCCCTCACAATTGTAAGCTGTTACTCGTAGTTGACAATTGTGTCAAACTGAATTATTGATGGTGTTAACACAACGACAATGGGAGACCTGGACATTCTGGAATGTACTCGTATCTTCCGTGTAATTATGTTTTCGTCTAAAATAAAATAGATCAATCGAACACGACCACGGAATAGGAAGCTTTTTCTCAAAGTTTTCGAAAGAGGACGTTTCCGAGTGCGAGATCTTAGAAAATTGTTTTGGTTTCAGCGAAGCCCTAATGCGATTTTAATTGTTGTGTGTTCAGGAATAATGCATAAGTGGCCTATCATATGCACATATTTCATGATATATACTAAGTTCTGTTCACTCTTCAAACCATTTATAAGAAAGTGTCCCAGAAAAGATGTATTCATTCAACTCAACGGGCTGACTTATACTTGTCATTATCAAACTATTGGAGTCAGTATTTCAGAGATCCCAAATCTTCTTTTAGTTATGGATAAACTCTATGAACTCTCCACAAAGTACATCTTTCCATCGAATCCTACAACCGGAACTCTGGGGTCGATTGACTACAACGTTTCGTTGATGCAATGGTCAGGAGTTCCTTTTATTGGTGCTAAAAACGAAACGAGAACATTTCGATTTTGGATTTTCATTTACGGTGTTTTGGTAACATCAATTTTGACATTTATCTACACGGGATTCGAAGTTCACGATTTGATTTTGTGTTGGAGGAATTTGGATGAATTGACACAGAATGCCTGTTTGTCATTAACTCATATAACAGGGGCTGTAAAGGTTTGTGGATCTCGTAGATTGAAGTGGAAATCAATGGAATTTTCGTTTGTTTAGATTTTGAATGTTTTTTACCGGCGTAAAGTCATTCTACGAATCATTGAGGATTTGAAATTCCTGGCAAAGACATATGTGATCTCTCCGAGACAGGCTAGTGTATCTCTATTCTTAGTTCTCAAAGTTTTGAAGTTCTGTTTTTATTTTAGAAGGAAGCTTTCTTTTGGGGTGAATTTGAGAATAAAATACCATTGACCATCTACGTCAGCGTGGTCGGATGTACGGGCATTGTGGGCATGATTCTTGTTGCGTTTGGTAAGTCTGAAACATAAGGCAGGCTGCATACTGGTGTTGAATAAGACGTCTACCACTTTTGACAATTCGTAAATATTTTTTTTCCATTTTTTCCTATTGCAGATCCAATTAATGTCGCCGGAAAGATATTCCCATATCGAGTGAAGATGCCAGCATTCTTACCATTCGGCATTCAATTGATCTACATGAGCGTGGCCGTATTCACCTTTGCTATACAAATTGTCGGAGTCGACTATCTGAATGTGACTCTTATCAATCAAACTCGATACCAAATGAAGATACTGAATATTGCCTTCGATAGACTATCAATCACTGGTGAAATTGACATGGATGTCAATAAGTACTTAAACGTTCTCATAGAGCATCACAATTTGATCCTTAAGTAAAGGTTCAGCTGGATTTAATTATTCATATTGGATATGATTTTTTTTCAGCCTGCGAGAGGACATCGAAGATATTTTCAATTTTCCGATCCTTTTGCAATTTTTAACATCCCTGCTGATATTTGCTCTGACGGGATTTCAAGCAACAGTCTCATCGGATTCGGGAGCTATCTTGATTTATGGATACTGTGCTTGTATATTTTGTCAATTGTTTGTCTATTGCTGGTTTGGAAATGAGGCTTCGGAGCAGGTACGGATTCAATTTTTATTACTCGTACATGCGAGTATGTAATTTATTTTTTAGGGTAAAACTCTGTCAACAGGGGGATACAACTCGTCGTGGTATGATTTCGATCACCGCTTTAGGAAATCCCTCATAATATTCATGATGAATGGACAGAGACCGTTTTGCTTTACAGCGGGCGGTTTTATGAATTTATCGTTGACAACATTTAGTGGGGTAGAGCTGAAGCACACTGGAATATTTGTACATATTTTCAGACAGTTTTTGTTTTGCAGATCCTTAGCAAGTCGTATACATATATCGCAGTTCTACGCCAAATCTATGCCGAAAAATAATTGAATTATTGCTTTTGAACGCCGCTTTATGGAGTTAGTATCAAGTTTCAGTGCACTCTATGCACTGTTTAGTTTAGTATGTTACACTATTTTTCTATCAATGTACTAATAAATGGTAAATGGCAGCAAATGGTATGTAGACAGGAACCCTCGAAAGAGTTAGAAACATCCCATCTGTGGTCTCTCTGGACGAGAAGTCTGAAGACCGAGAATCGTGCCTTATTGTGCCAAAGTTTCAACAACTAAGTTGAGGCAATCCTTCAGCCAAGATGTAAATAGTTGATGCAGTCATAAGCTGGAGAACAAACAAAATCATAAGTTCTTCATTGCATCTGCTGACTTACTCTTTGATTCGGTGTAACCAACATCATCAAAAGCAGTAGCCGAACCTCATTGTATACTGTGAGTCCAGGAACACGGGACTTATTATGTGCTGCGATAATAATGTTCAGCATACTTTTTGGGGCAGTACCAAATACCTCCTAGTATTTACACTATCATCTGTCCTGGGTATCATCAATATCGGCTTTGAACCAAGGTTTTTTACGAATGTAGGATAGTAAGTTGTCCACTTAAGGTTATCGAACAGGTACCATAAGGAGATTACTTGTTTTGAAGCCCTATTGGAGGGTTTCATGTCCGACCAGAAGTAAGTACATCGAACTCAGAATAAGAAGCTTAGTCTCAGCTTTGTTGAGGAGGTGGAATCCGCGGAATTGACAATTCCGTCAATGTTCTGCCCAAACAAAAGTTAGAGAAATCTTTTCAAAATCTGAACAGGTCACCTTTAATGAATGTTTTGAGTTGACGGGTCCAGCCAGAAGGAAATTCTGTAATTCACTCGTTTCATAGTGAAATGCAGACTTTCAGCGACTATGTACGGAAACCGGGAAAATCCCAAAGAAGTGACTTAAGGGAGAAGTGTGGAATCCTTACAGACCGAAGAAAAGAAAATAATAAAGGGTACTTCAACAAGAGGTGGAGGATTTGCTGTTTGAATAAAACGAATAATTGTTGAGATATCTCTTAAACCTTCATTCCTTTATAAAGTAGACACATGGGGACTATTTATGGAATACAATATCTTCCAAATGACCGCCTCGGCTCTGCTTGCAGACGCTCATTCTTTTCTGAAATTTTCAATCACTTTTTCAGATTGGGGCTCTATCTCGTCGATGGCAGCTTCAATGTTCACTTTCAGAGTTGGAATTGCTTACGGATAGCCTCAAAGAAAGAAGTCTAACGCTGCTAATTGACCCATTGTGATGCCACACGGATCTATAATCCACTTACTAATGGAACCAGTTTGAGCTTATGATGAAGCGTAGGAGACTGTTTATCTCTATATTTTTTAGATCGTTTAGGTCTTTGTAGAAGAAAGGTCCTAGATGAAGCTATCTTCTCTGGGAGAGAGCTGGACATGTACAGACTGTCTCATCCTCTTACTCGTCCATGCAGCTCCTACAAAAATCGTTTGTAAAAGCGCCAAGCCTTCTTGCATGCTTGCCTATTAGGCAGTGTCCAGTGATGACACCTATTATGGCGCTGAGATGTTTCCTATTTAAAAGGTCGAACACTTAGAGCGATTCAGATCCAGCTTTGACCAGATCTGTTTGGTCACTAGACATGTTTGTCCAACAGTCCATGTAAGGTCTGTTCTTTTATTGGCATCCACCTTTAATATTAATTTTTACGTAGCGATTGGTATATCGGTGCTACTCTTTTCCTGTAGAATAGGTAGAGTGGTTCCAATTTTGGCGAGTTCATCGGCTCTGGAGTTCCCTGGAATGTCTCTGTGGCCCGGACCCAACAAAGGTGAATGTTGAACTGCCCTGCCATCTCCATGAGAGATGATCGGCATTCAAGGGCGGTTTTAGAATATAATTAGACCGAGTCCAGAGACTTGATAGAGGCCTGACTATCCGAAAAGATGAGGATATCCTATGCAGATATCACGTTTTTCTTCAGCTAGGACAGAGCTCCTTTAATCGCCAAAATTTACGTCTGGAACAAGCTACAGTGATTTGCAAGACGGAAAGAGAGGCTCAGATTTAGCTTATCTGAGAAAACACCGCCACCAAATCCGCGGATTGAATTGTTCTTCCTCTCAGAAGGATCTAGAGGGGAAGCTTACATGGAAGTCTTTGTCAAACCAAAGTTCAGGTAGTTCAGGTGCAATCGATGTTCTCTATGAGGATTCCTAATGTATTAAAAATGCCAGCGTGGCCAAATGAATTATTTGTCCACCGTTTAGTCGTCTTACAACCGAGATGTATTAGCAGTGGGGTATGCGTGGTTGAAGGCCCCATTTGTTCACAAGGCTACTGTAGCTTTCTTGACTCTTTCTTGAATGTTAGGTTTCCTGTCAAAAATGAGACCCAGATATTTTGCTGTATCGGAAAATACTAGACTGGTGCCGTTTATTGAGGGAGGTTCTATAATTGGAATTTTGTATTTCCTGGAAAAGAGGACAAGATCAGTTTTATGGGGGTTTACTGAGATTTACTTGAAAGAGTACTTTAATGGTATTGAGATGCTCACCTGAGACGGCTAGAGCAACGTCATCCGCATAGGCAATCATCCTGCTACCACCCGCTTCCAGGTACATCAGCAGTTCATTAACTACTAAGTTCCAGAGAATGGGAGAGGTGACACCGCCTTGTGGCATACCCCTCCTGAGACATCTTTTAGTAGAAGTCTCCCCTAGTTTGAAGTTGATTATCCTGCTTTTTAGCATGAGACTGATCAACTCCCCAAGTACTCGTAAGTCGTCTACCTGCAGAGTTGAAAGCGCAGTCGTGATTGCGGATGTGTTGACGTTGTTAAAGGCGCTCTCTATGTCTAGGAAAGCAACCATTGTGTACTCTTTATATTTTAGGGATCGTTCGATGTGGCTAGTCAGCCCTTTCCACCGACTTTCCTTTACTGTAGGCATGTTGAGTCGTTGACAGAAATGTTGGATCAATGTTAACTCGTATATGGATATCAATCAGTCGTTCTAGAGTTTCCAGAAGGAAAGATGATAGACTTATAGGTCTGAGGACCTTTGGGACAACATGAGAACATTTTCCGGCTTTGAGAATGAATACTACTCGTACATTGACTTCTCTCCATGACAGTGGAATGTGGATAAGTTCTACACAGCTCCTCATAATATTTTCTAGCACTGGCAGGATAATATCTGAGGACCTCTGTAGCTCGGCAGGTATTATACTGCCCAGAGCAGTTTGTCTCTTGTAATTAGACCATGAATTTTGGTCCCGGTTGCAGTAGGCTTGTTTGAGCTGCTATTGGAAAGTGGGTGTTCAGTAGCAGGTTGAGTGATTCATCACTTGAAGTTGTCCAGGAGCCGTCGGTTTTTTTCAAACAGCTAGGCATCATAGGATTTGTAGAGAGGATTTTTCTTACCCGCCATGCCTCAGAGGTTTCTGTGATTTTGTCACAAAATGACCTCCAAGATTGCCGCTTTGCCTTCCTCAGTTCTGTTTTGTAAAATTTGAGGAATTCTTTGTATGAGTCCTAGTCAGTCACTTTTCTTATGCTTTTTGCTACGTTGAAAAGTTTTCCATAAGTCTTTCTGAGCAGTCCTAGTGATGGTGCCCACCAATGTGGCTTTTTCTTGCCTCAGCAAATTCCTTGACTTTCATGTCAAGCTCATTGGTGTCACGCGGGGGACTTGATATTTCAGAGGAGAGTGTTTCTGACAGTATTCCTCTGTATTTTGGCCAATCAGTTGTTTCGGAATGCTGGTTGGCTGGGGGAGCATCTCTCAGGCTGAATTGGATATATCTTCGGTCTGAAAAAGAGTGTTCAGACGATACCATCCAGTTCGTTAGCCTTTGAGTAATGCTGTCGGAGACAAGAGTGATATCTAGCACTTCTTGTCGGTTTCTAGTTATAAAAGTGGGCTCTTCGCCAACGTTGCAAATAAAGAGGTTAGTACTTAAAATATAGTCAAAAAGTGACTCACCTCTATCATTGATGTCGATACTGTCCCATACCGTGTTATGAGCGTTAGCGTCGCATCCGATGATGATACGCAGATACGCAGTTTTCTGACTAGATCGATGATCCTGAGACCATACAGCTCGTATAGTTCGTCGTTGAATATACTTCTCTAGCACCTGGCAACGCAAACGAGAACGAATATCTTATGAAGAACGACCGACGATATCTTCATCTGTATCCATTCTGTTTATTGGAATAAGTTTCTACGAAAACACTACAAGGAACGACTTCAAGGAAGAGTAAGCCTCTGTTGCATGGGGATTTCCTTAGCATGCCTAGCTCTGCCCTAAACGTACTGATCTCCTTCTCCTTTACATTCCTGTCATGGGCTGCACTCTAAAAAAGCCATCTTCCATTCAAAAAAAAGTCGTCTTTGGTGCAACCAACTTTTGACTCAAGTCTGATGCAATGACACCAGAACTACTGTTGCTGAGAAAGTAGAAATTTGACTTTCTCTGTGACCCGCAATGGTTTCAGCCAGAATTAGGGCCAGAACAGGAATGTTTTCGGGTTGTCACGGGTGGTTCCAGAATCGAGCTAGGTTGCACCGCTAGTATATTTTTGGAGGACGACAACAAGCGGAGGTATACGCTTATATGCTGTGGACAAGAAACTTTAAAAAATCGGTAGAGGGGGCGAAGTGTCTGCGTCTGTAGTAACAGTAATGCTGTGTTTAAAGCCTTCCTAAACCCTCTCACGGATTCCAAGCTAGTTCGAGAATGCATGTTGGAAGGCTGAATTCATTAAGCCTTATTTGAGTCTAACCCAGATCAGAGAAAATGAGATCGCCTATGGACTCGCTAGGCAAGGCAGATTTGAGATGGCATAACTCTCCAGGATGCCTGCAGATCAAATGAGTCCTTCGCGTTGTCCAAGAGTACGGTCACTTTTCTAGTGTCGCTCAGTAGAAAAGACTGTAGGCTGCTTACTGGCATCATAATGGGGCACTACTTTTGCCTAACACATAAATGTGCATAGCATAAATAACACAAATGCGGCGCTCTGAGAGCATTTCTGTAACTGTCCGGCCTACGTTCCCATCAGGCGGCAGGAATATTCAGTGCTGATGTGGTTGATGTTGGTACTGTATACATTTCATCACTGAAGTCACGTTTCTACGAAAGACTGACAAATTCCAGTGAATTGAAGGTACACGATTGGTTTTTTTGTCTAAGAGCTCTGTTCCGATTACATAAAAAAACATACACATTGCACAACATCATTGATATAAAATTCAACTTTCCAAATCAATTTGCACTATTAACACAACAAATTTTTTTCTAAATATTTAAACTACAGTTCACCTACAAATTACACACGTTTGCTTGCATTTAAAAGCCCATTAGAACCAATCAAAGGAAAATCTATACTCACTATACTAACTGTTCCACTCGAAGTACGAGTACCTCCTTCATGGATAATGACTTAATCAAGTACAACATTTTCAAATTTTCCCAACACTTTCCTCCCGCCACCGAAGAAGAAGCTCTTTCGTGCGTTTCTTGCAACATCATCAATAATTCACACACAATCACCCTTTGTTTGCATACCTGTCAAAGAGGAGAAAACTTTAAGTGGATCCGCTACAAAAAAAGATTGAAAAAATAAGCAAAAATGTTCGAAAATATCTTGCTGAAAGGTGTTTTTGATTACCAGGGTTGATCAATAAGTTTTACTGTTCTCAAAATACTCGTAGTCTTGTTTGAGCCTAATACTCGTACACTTTGTCCAACATTTCTCAAATTTTTTAATCTCTTTTAAGTAGTAAGATATGTGTCTTCCAGGCGAGCTATTTCTGCAGATTGGGAAACAGGAAATAGTCACTGGGGGCTAAATCCGATGAATATGACGTATGAGGGGAAGATTTGTAACCTAATTCATGCAATTTTGCTATGGCGACTACGCACGAATGCTGTCGTTTTTGATTCAAATTATCTTTGAATTGGTGTAATAAGTTAGCATAGTATTCGCCGTTAATTATCTTCCCCTTTCAAAGGCAAATATTGGCCGACAGACCCACTTTGGACTTCTTTGACGCCGCCGGTTGGATCTATTTCATCTGCTGCTTGAAATGGTGTACTATGGTGGATCCATATGCAAAAACTCGTACAGGTGGGGTTTCAATAACGCCAAAAACTTCTTCGAAGCTGTCACACAAAATTCACTTCTGTCCACCTTCAACCAAAATTTACGCTGTTGTCTGGCTTCAACGGATGTCACACACAAATTAAATGACACAACTTGCTCAAAATTGACAGTAATCTATTGTCACCATACGGGAAATTCAATTCAAATTCAACTCTACTTCTCATGCGTTATGGCACTGCGTTATGCAGATTGGACCGTAGAACTTGCGAATAACGCGTATCTCAAATGGGCTCAACGTCATCTCATCGCTGTTCGTCAGGGTTCAGGATTCAGATCCATACAAAATGATTGAAAGAGCGATTTGTAAAACGTTGTATTTATTCGTCGAGTACGGGCTTTACTTTGAAGTTGCCTACTGAACCCGTAGCAACACCTGACGGCAAAATTCATTCTTCGCTTTATCTCATTGCAAACTTTATTGTTGGTGTTAATGCCAAAACCAAGATAGAAAAAATCATTGAACGCATGAAAAGTGTAGCTGTCACCACTCCACAGTGAGGCACTGTTCAAAACGTTGGGACTATTTGCGGCAGAAAGTATTTCGTCTCAAATCCGCAAAAATCTGTCGTGAGTTTTTGCCGACAATGTTAGTATCATGGGCGTACTGGAAGCACCACCACCATACTCTTACGGAAGATAGGGGTTTAGATATTTTTGTATCGTCAATGAAGTCGCATGTTCCGGAATTACCTTGTCTAAAGCCACGCTTTGTGTTGGTGTTGGTCTGTGTGTCATTTTTTTAAATCTTACAGAACTTCGATTGTGTTGATCCAGGATTTTGAGCAATGTGAATATCCGATCAATAGCTGACTGGCCAGATCTAAACACACTGACTTGACCCAATCAGTTCGTGACGACAGAATTGAATCTTTTACATAATATGCTTGATAGAACCCTATATGCGATACTTAGAAGACACCTTGGTAGTTACCATGATTTTTGAGTGTACTTGTATTTGTGTAGGGTACACTGAGATTTCAGTCGCTTCAGCATGCTTTCTGCTGACGTTTTTCTGCACAGAATTATATGGATGCGCTGTGTAAGAAGCCTACAGTCTCGAACAGATCTGCTAGTTGGCTATACGCGTTCGCTCCTTTCTTGACTCTCACCGTCATAAGTGGCTGGTAGAATATCAGGTCCATCATTAGCAATTACTCGTAGGTATATAGTGTAGAACATACTCTCCATCGGCTGAATTGTTACCCTCTGATATGACGTTGGAAGCCAATTCGGCGTCAGACATTCGTAACATTTCCATTTATACTGCGGAATACTGCGGAATTTTCGTGATATCCAAGCCACCCTACGCTAGTTCCGTAGTTCTCGAAACGTAGCGATACCTCTCAGAAAATTTTGAGAAACATGGTGTGTCGTCTTACTTCCTACATACTCGTAGCAGCATGGATTGTTGTTGCCACTTCTCGTGTCGCATTTGCCTTAATATGCACATTGGAACAAGAAAACTCTCTCTCAACTTACTTTCCAACGGTTTGTCTTTTATCTTCTATTAACCAAATTCGCGAGCCATTTAAATCCAAGTTTTCCTATTGTAGCCCTACTTTGGGGGTATGTGATCCGTTCTGACTTCACGTCATTGGTTTATTCTTTTTACTGCTTTGCTAACTTCTGCATACGTAATATCTAGTGTTTCCTCTTCGTGTGCGATAGCCAAAGGCGCCGCGTGGGAATTTTTCGGGAAGTAACGCGTTAAAGTACTCTTTCCATATATTGGAAATCTCGTTGATCACCTATGCGCGTCTTTAATTGTACATATTTTGGCGGTCGAATCGCTTTTGAGTTTTTGCCTTGCTGTGCGTTAAACTCAAAGATGTTGGCCCATGCCGCCACGTTGATCTTCTTCTCTTCCTTGATGCCTGCTCATCGGGTGTGATAGTACAATACATCTTAAATGTATGAGTATGTCGCGAAAAAATGCCTCTACTGCTATCGGTGCTGCTCTTGTTAACCCTTTCTTTGTTTCGTGTTTGCACTATTCGTAGGCTAACTTAAGACGTGTTTCGTGTCCTTTTCCACCACCAAATTTTTTTTGTTTAAGTGACACCGGCCTTATTTGCACTGCTCTTACATTTTTCTTCAAAATACCCTGCGCGGTTGTTATTTTCCTTGGTTTATGGTATTTTGAAACCACTCAGCGTCAGAACTCAAATTACTGAGCCTGCGACTATGGCACAAAAAGTGGAGGCTATCGTCCAGTGAGCCTATGTCCCCACAGCTTCTGCAGAGGTTTTCGTCGCTAGGGCACAGCTTAATTGCGTGCGCCCCCCGAAGCGTAGACAGTTCAGCTCTGCTTTTCGAGAGAATCTTACTTGTTCCTTTCATTGACTGTTATTTGTATCGTTCGCTCCACATGTATTCTCAGAGTGCAGTATTCTAGGGAGGATTTCCATTGCCGCGATGGCTTTAATGGCAGCCTAGCTATCATTGGTCATAGTAATATCCTGGCGGGATATTGCCTTTATTGCCTCTACTAGAGGAGGAGAAGATCCGAGCACTCCATCGTCGTATCAATCTTTGATACATCCGTAAAAATGGATATCGAGTCTGGTACCATTTGGTTCCTGTCTGAATCTTGGTATTATGTAGTCTGTATTGGAGCGTAAACCCAGTTCACTAGTATGGACCGAGACATGGCCTTTCGGGTTTGGTTTCCACCCATTAAGTTGACTCAATCTTAAAGCGCTTTTCACTGCAGATTCTTCCATGTATAGATTTAGGGGCAGAAGTTCTAGACTTTCCAGTCCCGCAATTTTGGCGTCGCTCTCATGGCATGAGTCGTGCCTATACTTGCAATCCTCTGTATTGTTGTCATTAAGCTGAGGTTGCTAGTTTTATTTGTGGATTGTTACCATACTAAGCTATCGTATCGTACCAATCCTAATCCTATCGTACCATAGGATATAAGCGTAGAACGCGACCGTTGCTTTCTTTTCGAGTACACGTTTTTCGACATTGGGCTTCCAGCTCTGCTTACTATCTACTACGAGACCTAGGCATTTAGCACTGTTCGATAGTTGGAGTGCTGTCCTATCTGTTGAAGGAAGGTCAAATTGTGGCATTATCATTTTATGTGTGAATAGAACAAGTTCTGTTTTTTGATTGACCCAGTCTCCAAGGAAAGGATTCTAAGGCATAGTTTCGGATTTCGTGGAGAGGATTTTATCGGTGGCCATAAGAAAGACATCATCGGTGTATGCAGTGATTTTTAGATTCAGAAGTATTTTCTTAACCACTAGTTTCTACAGAAGAGGTGATATCAATCCTTTTTGAGGGGAGCCCCTTGAGGTGGTGACCCTCAATACCGTGTTACCTAATGTTGCATTGATGTTCCTGTTGTGGAGTATACTCGTAAAGGTTATCAGGTTAGTTAAACAGCATTTCCTAAGTTTATATTTACTTATAGCGGATATGTTAACATTATTGAAGACTCCTTGTCAAGGAACATTGGTAATATCTGCTTTTCAATCATGCTGACCTCTTCATGTAGGGCTGTTTCCGTGCCTTTACCGTCCGTACAGGTATGCTGGGTTGAATATAAATCTTCTGGGTGCAGATTACTTCGAATATGAGTGTCAAGCAGTTTTTCCAAAGTTTGTGAAATGAATGATGTTAGGCTTATGAGCCTGAGGTCTTTTGAAGGCTGGGCTTACCTGCCTTAGAAATGAAAACTAATTTGATTGCCCTCCAGATAGACATAAACATACTTGATGCTATTGCTAAATAGTCTTTACAGGAATGGTATAACCGCCTGCTTTGTTTTTTTTAAGCATGATTGGTATGATTCCAGTCTAGGGGATTTGGAAGCGGAGAATGAGTCTATAACTCTGATCCTATTGTGCTTTCAATATTGGAGCAAAACTTTCTCTATTATTTTCTTTTAGCGCTGCAGATTTTGCTCTTGTATTTCCTCAGATTGGCCATATATTTGCCCCAGTCGGAGCCATAGATAAACTAAACTAGATGTCAGACTCTACTAATACTTTTGCAAACCCTTAACCTTCGCACAGACACACTGTAAGTGAATTCCAACACTTTCACATCTCTATAACTTTGTCAAAATTTGCTAGATTGAGAGCAATTTACAAGTAAAATTGCTAGAATGAGAGCGATTTGCACGAGTGTGTGTAATGTGGATGACGTTTTTTCGTTCAAATGGGCGTGGTTTGTATAAAAAAGGAGATAAATCGCCATTGATCACAATTCACACGTATTCACGGACAGAGTCTCACGGATAGTGACGATCAGTAGAAAACTGGTTTTGATTTTCCAATATCTGGAAAGTTTGATATCTAGGTATAGTTAGTCTATGGTCGGAGCATAAGTTTGATCTTTTGGCTGCATTGGAAATTTTCTTACTTCATTCCTAATGCCTTGTCTCTTTCCATTTCCCCAATATGGGGAGTTCTTGGATTTCTTAATCTTCGTAGGGCATGCTTGTCTATTTCGGCGGGGGATTCCATTAAGGACATACATTTGTCAATCTATCTCTGTTGTCAAGTTTTCCCAGTTGGTATTTTTAGGATTTTTGAACATTGAACTTGATAATCCTATGACCAGAGAACACTGTGTCCGAAGATACATTCTAGTTGCTTACAGCAAGGGTATCAGGGTTAATATCAGGTAGGGTGATATCTAACACCTGCCGTCTATTTTTCATTACCGCGGTTGGCGATTAAAAGATTATGGTCAATTATGTATTGGAACAGGGACTCACCTCTAGAGTTTGTGTCTGTGCTACCCCATTTTATATGATGGGAGCTAGTGTTACATCCAATAACCACATCGGACCTGCACTGCTTTGTTGATAAGTGAGCTAATTATTATCGTAGGGGTCCGTCTGTCAATTCATACGGTATGAATGTCGAGACAAGCTTGAGCAGGGGTTTATTCGGGGATTATCTGGAGGCAGATAATTCGAGATTAGATTTGCAAGTATACTGGCCTTAATTCTACTTTCAATACCTGATTCGGCCTTGTAGGTAACCAATTCGGATGATTTCAGCCCTCCAGTTTTACCAAGGTTATAAAAGGTCACTGGATGAGGGCAATGTCGATGTCTTCCCAGTCATAAGATAGACAAGGTTGGCGCTGACCGCCTTACTATGGTGAATATTTATTTGTACTACGAGGGCGGGTCAATAAGTCCGTGACTTTTGGAATAAAACACAGATTTTTTGATAAAAAAATAATTTTATTTTTCAACGTAGTCTCCCTTGAGCTCTATACACTTTGTCCAACGCTTCTCCAATTTTTTTATCCCTTCCAAAAAAAATGATTTGTCGAGGTCCTCAAAATAGGCCTTTGTTTGCGAGATGACTTCATCATTGGAGTCAAATCTTTTTCCACCAAGCCATTTCTTCAGGTTTGGGAACAAGAAGTAGTCGCTCGGAGCTAAATCTGGAGAATAGGGTGGATGAGGGAGCAATTCATAGCCCAATTCATGGATTTTTGCCATGGCAACTGCACATGTGTGCACCCTTGCATTGTCTTGGTGGAAAAGAACTTTTTTCTTGGCCAAATGAGGTCGGTTTTTTTTTCGAATCGTCATTGAATCGGTCCAATAAGTTGGCATAATATTCCCCATTGATTGTTCTTCCCTTTTGAAGGTAGTCAATGTGGATTATCCCGCGTGCATCCCAAAAAACAGTCGCCATAACTTTATTGGCTGACAAACCCACCTTGGCCTTCTTTGGCGCCGATTCACCCTTAGAAACCCACTGTTTTGACTGTTGTTTGTTCTCTGGTGTGTTGTGATGGATCCATGTTTCGTCCACGGTTACAAAACGGCGCAAAAACTCCTCCATATTGCGATTAAACAACGCCAAACCTTCCTGTGAAGTGAAGCATACAAAATTCACTTTTTTCCATTTTCTCCTCAAATTATTGAGTAGTCTGATAAAAATAGCTGTCAAACACAAACTAACTGACGCAGCAAGTTTAAATTTTGACAGTAGTCAACTGACAGATGCCTGTTGACAGGAGCAGTGTTGCTGTTTCAGTAAAGAGGTCAGAAATTCAAAAAGTCACGGACTTATTGACCCGCCCTCGTATCTTCAGCATGGCGGTTCATGTTCTTCTTCGGTTTCTTAGGCAAGGCGACTGTGAAAGATCTAATCTTGCATTGGAATATCGCGACTCTAACCTTGTAGTTGACTTTGTGTAGTAGTGATATAGATCTGTGTGTTAGTTTAACTACAAGTTCCATGCCACCTTTGGTGTGGTTTCCAAATTCAATGACGTCCCACACCATAGACTAACTATACCTAGATATCAAACTTTCCAGATATTGGAAAATCAAAACCGGTTTTGTACTGATCGTCCCTATCCGTGAATACGTGAGAATTGTCAACAATGTCAAAATTCGAAAAGTTTTACGAGTGACCCTTATAAAAATGACGCGGTGAATTTCGATTTTGACATTTCTCATATTTACAAATCTAATTTCGTGTAAGTTGCAAAAAAATTTTATGTTGAACAATAATTTTGTTTATTATATTTTCTAGGACAACAAAAGAAGAAAAATTTACACATTTGGAGCAAGAAGAAAACATTTTCAACAGAATACTGCGGCCACAAACAGATTGCCTTGGATTGGAGGTGGCAAAAGCAGTTGAAAAAGTTTGTTTACATTTTCTTGTGAGTAACTACAAACATTTTAATTTCAAAATAATTTATTTTACTTCTTTTTTACAGTAAGAACAATGAATCTAAATGCACCATTCAAGAGCTTTAAGAAATGTGGATGAGTGATCTAACTTATTACATGTAAGTAAAAAGAATACATTTTCGTATAGCTATACATATAATGCCTTTTTCCTTGCAGATCCAACATTTGAAGTGCAATGGTTTCAAGAAAAGCGTTCCCAGTGTGGAACCATCGTGAGCTGATCAAATAAACTTAAAGCATTTTAACGATTTTTGTTTTGTTTTGCTTTGTTTATCCAATAAATACAATAAATTTAAAGAAATTGTTTTTTCTTTCTTGGATTTGCTGCTTCTTCAATAAATTATTGACATTTGTTCATTTCACCACGGTGTGGGTAAGTTTTTCGCTTCACCATGAATGTTTTCATCAGGAGAGCATGTTCCGAAAAAATGTAAATTACAATTCATGAATAAATTGGATTATTAGATTAAATGGAAAATATTGTATTAACTTTTCATATGAAGTAATAAATAATAATTAATGATTATTTTGACTGTTTTTATTTGTGAAAATAGAACAATAAATAGAAAATTAGTGCTTTATAGGTCCATTTAGTACGACAGCGAATTGACCAATTATTTTTTGAAAAAATATGGATGTGACTGGACAATTTAGCTCATATTTAATGCTTTTGTATTACTAATTCCATTACTAACGCAACATTTCCATATACTTTGCTCAATTTTTGCATCAAAAAATTTCCGAGAAGAAGAAAATCGATGTAAACACAACGCTGTACGTTTCACAAATATCACGTTGTAATTCTAAAATTTGTCTGGATTTTCGTGAATGTCAACGACATCAAATCGGCGTATAAATTTTATACCGTTAGAAAGAAATCTTTCGTCAGCGAAGCAAATAAAAAAAAAACAAAAGGACTTTGCTAATAAATAAAAAAACAAAGGATTTGTCTTCTAGGATTTTTTCAGAAGAGTCAAAATTTAGCATTTATGAATCAAATAGGCCTTCGAAAGCATGAAGACAACCAAATGAAACTTACAGTCCAAATACACAAGGCAAAAAGTAAAGCACGGAAATGGTGGTTGTGTAATATGGAGCTAAATATCCACTGTTGAGATCGGTAATTTAGTCACAGTAATTCAGAAAAAGAAGTATACTAAAATATTTACAGCGAAAATTTGTTCAAAGGACACAAACAATGCTTATTGCGAAACATTTTTTACTCCCAACAGGACAACGATTTCAAGCATAAGTCCATATCCACATAAAGTCCCTCACTTGCTAGTAACGCCACCACATAGCCCCGATCTTAACCCGTTCTCTTTGGAACGCCTTTGGAATCATTAAATGATGAGGTTACGAAAACATGTCATCACATCGAAGCCTCAGTTAAAAATTTTAATTTTTAGCGGAATGGCAAGAAATAATATGTGAATATATGGAAAAGTTGACGCATTCTATGCCAGACCGGCTTAAAGATGTTAACAGCATTAAAGAATACTCAACAAAGTAGTAGCAAAATCTGTTGAAAACAATTATAAACAAAAATTCCCTTCGACAAAACCAAATTAAGTTGGTATATCATTTCACATTGTTTGTTAAATTCTGGAAATTATTTTTAAAAAATAAACAATTAAAATACCACCGCTTTTGTACTTTATAATGTGTGAAAAAAAAGATTCTCGAAATATTTTGGAAAAGCTTTAAATTCAAATAGAAAAACAAATATTTTCCTTAAAAAACTAAAAAATGATCAAAAATGTTAATTGTACTTATCAGTATTATTTAATTAATTTATTTCCTCAACACATTCAAACTAAAAGAACAGCAAGGAAATTGATTTTAAAAGTTGCCATTAATTAATAATCCTTTTCATTGATGTCCAGAGTACAGAGTTTGTGCCTAAACATAAAAAATGCTTATACAATTGACTCTCAATACAAGCTTAAGCTTGATTTCAGAATTGTAATAGTTTCAATTCATTTATATCTTCAAATGAAACTTTCAAAATATAATCCTTAGGTCCTTTTTTAATTTTATTCTGAAACGATCCCCTTTTTGTTCAATTGAAACAAAAAAAGGGTTTTTTTAAATATATTCTATTATCTTCACTTTTTCACCACGTTGAATTAAATATTCACCAGCGAAAAATATTTTTCCTTTTATTTTTGCCTTTATTATATATACTTAGCGAACATTACGTGAAATTTGTTGCCATTTTAGCCATTCTGACAGGTTATAGAGATTGAGAATGTGTTGGTGATTCACTTACAGTGTGTCTGTGCGAAAGTTAAACGTTTGCAAAAGTATTAGTAGAGTTTGATATCTAGGTATAGTTAGTCTATGTCCCACACATTCGCTCTGGATTGAGGTGTCGGGCGTTGCGTTCTATACCGTGTTTCGGTATGTAAGGACCAGGAATGTTTTGATGAGATCCATGCGCTCTTTCTTTTCGACAATACGAAGTTCGGCTTTTGGCCATGAAGCTGTCATGTTGCAGACGAATTCTCTCAGCCATTCCAGGGTGGTTATGTTATCGCATTGTATGACCTGAAATCCTTTGGTGGTGCTCAGCTGTGCGAAGAGCAAGATATTCCCAGCCCGTTTCATGGGAAAGGCAGCCGCCAGTGGTGGTCAGAGCGCTTCCGTTCTGGATTATCAAAGTCGATTATTGCGAAACGGAAGCATCTGTTGGCCTCGGCTGAAGTCCTTTTCTGCTTTTTGGCACGGAGGTTGTGTCATTTAACCGTCCTCTTTTCGAGCTATCAACAACCTGCCCATTTTTGGATGAGTCCTCAGCGGCTGTAGCCCTGCTGGGTCCCCTCTTCCTTTCTCTTTGCTCTTGCAATCCCGCAGCGGCGTATCTGTTTAAATCTGGAGAGTCACGCCAAAATATTTATTTCCCTGATTCCTCACTGCCCTCTTGCAATGCGTAGAAGTTAACAATATTTCAAGATTCATGTTTTTCTAACGGGTTTTGATCAGTCGCTAATTGTTTACACCTTTGCGATCTCATCTACAAATTAAGCTGTCAAAATGGCTTTCGTTTGCAAATGTAAGTATCAGACCCTGTTTTTTCGCGATTTGGTTTCTTGAACGCATTTTATATATATTTTACCACCGACGGGGTGCGTAGTAAATTTCTTTAAAAATCTTCGAGCTCCTACACGATATTTCCTTTCTCCTCGATTCCATTTCTCTTGTTGTGTAGGCGGAATAGTTCATTTCAAAACGTTCACCACCATGATTCCGTACTTTCGTACTATTCATCCGTTCATTCATGTAGCGCTTCTATGCGTGGATAAATGCCGTTTTTTCGTCAGAGACTTTTGACATATTTTTTGAAATTTCTCATTATTAACAATACAGTTCAATTTTTCATATCTGCACCCTGTTTTAAATTTGCATTTCGATGATTCTTTATTATTCTACCCCTCACAAGATGTCGCTATGTAAAGAAATTAACAATTAACAAAACGTCAAAACAAACACCACATGCCTTCTCCTTCAGTCTGTAGATTACAGCCCTACACAAAGAGAGACACCCCTACACATCATTCAATTTCAATTCAACACCATTCCACCAGACCGACACTTGAAGCAATTCAATTCGATCCAACAAACTCAGTTTAATTATGGCGGCGTACAGATTGTAGACAAAGGAGAACGAATCGCTTTCGGTTTTTCTTACATCGAATTTCATTTACATTTTCTCAGTTTTACCTTTTTTCAATAACTTCTTCCAATCGCTTTTAACAACAGAAAACATTCAACACACCACCTGACACCGTTTCCATTGAATTTTCGTGTTTTCGTGCGATTTCCGCCGTGAAAAACCTACAAATCCTCCATTCTTGCAACTGTCTTCGGTGCAGACAAAACCAATTTATTCCTCCGAGTTTTCCTGCTTTTTTACATTTCGCTGTTGGTTTCTTTTGATTTCAAATCGAATGTGCTTTTAAATTTTGTGTAAAAAATTATCCCAAGTGTCTGAAGTGAATAGAGCGCAAGGAGAGCTGGAAAACAAAACTAAAGTTCAACGGAAGGTGGAAACCAACTTAAGAGACTGCTGGAAACTAAATCCATATCAAGGTGAGCAAAGAATCCACATTGAGAGAAAAACAAAATTGAAATTCCTCTTCGTTTTAAAAGAATTAAGTCTCTGTTCTTTCTTTTTTCATTGTCTTTTGGTTTTATTTTTTTTTATTGAATTGCTTTTGGAGGCACTCCGTTTCTGGGGTAATTCCATTTGTGCTCGCACTGAAGCCCAGGGATTGGTGTGAAGGATAATTCATTTAACTCTCAACGTTTGTATGGGCCTATGAAAGGAACTGTAGCTGTGTCTGTGTCTGTGTTAGCAGAGCCATTGCGAGTACCTCCATGTGGGGGCGAAGAAGATGAAGACGACGTTGTCAGCCGTCCCCGCTCCCCATTCGAATCAATAAAAGGAATCCAAAAACAATCGCATGTAAATGTCTCATTTTTGCCTATTCGCAAAGTTGTCGATAGCGATGTCGTGACCCCCTCCCAAATATCTGCTGAATGAATTAGGGTGGAAAATCCCGTGAGGAAGGGTGGCTCTTACTCTTACTCCAACTCTGCCGCCATTGGGAGGCAGGGGTCGCCTTTTACCCTGTGTAAATGTGTAGAACTCGCTATTGAAACGGCAGACTAACACGCGAGGCGGAACCAGCACAATGGGTTGAGAAGCAGGAGGGAGAGCTGTATTCGTAGTTCGACTCGATTGTGGATACACAATACAAAGGCACACACATTCGCAGCGGGCGGAAAATCCTACACATTTTGCGTTCCCTACTCGTTTTGCGTACTTCTATTTTTTCTGCTGCTTTTTGTGGATACTGTGAATGAATTCACCCAGAAACGCCTCCTCATTCTACACGCCACCAGCTATCCAATGTCATTGAGAGTGTATCTACAACGAAATTTACATCTTTTTCAAATTCGCTGGTCGATAGTCGTAAACGTAATATGTGAATCGTGCAGATACCCGCTACATAAGCACGCCGGCTGATTTGAATATTAATTGGGCCGCTGTGCGTGGTAGCTAATTTTTGTCTTATTATTTTATTTTTCGCAGGGGACTTACCTGTGAGTATGTCACTTTACCGGGAACTTAGCCAAGTGCAATTTATTGCTAAATGAGCCCAGGAAACGGAAAGTCAGGATGAGAATGGCCACTGGGAGGTGTTTGCTGTCGTAATGAGGGTCTTTGTCGTTGCCGTTTAATTTGTCAGAGGGAACACTTGTCGATTGTAGTTGAAAAAATATTTATGTCTGTCCAAGCATTCGAGTTTAAACTGTTGATCTGTCTCCATGAGCTGTTGCTTTTTCAATTGTTGGTAGATTGATTGACTCATTGGGGATCCTCACCTGACATTAAGCACAACATCCGTGTCAGTCCAAACGGTTCAAACGCTGAGTATTCTATGGTACCTGGGTGAAGAGTTGGTCTTTAGACAATTAAAGGAGCATTTACACTTGTAGCTTTGTTAGACGAATTAGTTTTAAACGCTGTCTACTTCAGATAGGTACTAAGTACATATTCCACCTCGGAACTCAAAAGAAACTTAGTTCGTGTCTTGTGTCCTGAATCCTATTTTGGCTTCTATGGCTTCCACCACACCTAGTCGACATCGCGCACCATTTCTGGAGTCATTATATCCTAGCTCTTTGTTGACGAATTTTTTATTTTTCTTTACTGTGCCATGTGTTGTTCGGTCTTCTGTTCTGGGTTAGTGGATTTTATGGCATAGTTCGACTTCGAAAAGTTTGTCCAATACACTGCCACCTTCGTCTTTGTATCGCAACTTCTGGCCAGTTCTCTCATGTGGCTCAGAATTGAAAATGGGTTTTGCACAGAAAATTACTAAGATCGCGGTGTCGTCTGTCCTCTTACAGCAAGCGTCTCAGGATTTTGTGTCAGTTATGCCTAGCACACTTTGAGCTTAGCAAAAGCAGTGTGCAGTTTTATAAGCAGTCTACAGTCTTTCCTACTGTTACTGACCTCTTAAGGATGTCGGAAAGCATTCGCTTAGCCTGAGCGTTAGCCGATTTCATAGAAACAGGAGATCTAGTGTCATTGCATTAGACAAGAGTCAAGCTATGGATGGCATGTAAGTTTCCAGTAGGTATTCTACCAAAGAACACATCTTTTTAAACAGAGATGGCCTGGGGAAGGTGGACTATGATAGAATATCAAAGGAAAGGGACATTTATCCGTGCCTTTAGATCAGAGCCTCTCGGCGTACAGCCCCATATTTTGCCGGAAACTCCTCCCAAACACAAATTGGCCTCTGGGTTATATTCTACAGCATTATTCTTATTCACCAAATGCTATGATCCATCTGTGCTCGGTAATCTGGCCGTATCGTATTGTTGAAAGGACCCTGTCGATTACAATGCACAGTGCCGACTTTGGCCCACCAGGTTTTTGGACTTTCGCAGGATATTCCGTGGGCAGAGGATGTATGTAGTCATTGTAATAGTGGTGGAAATTGTTTTCCACTTACCTATACCACTGCTATACCTATACTACTGCTGGAGTTTGAAATTTTACGGGCTGTTTGCTCTTCTTAATTGCTTTTCCATATTATGGACAGCATGCCGAAGGAAGATTTTTTTCTTGTTTGCACGGTTGTTTGGGAAAGGATCCTTGTCGCACGCTGCTTTTGATTTCGAGTTTCTCCCACAGCTTTATGCAGAACACGATCATGTTGTCGACACAGGAAGATCTCGATCGAAAACCTGTTTGTTCGACGTCCAGTGTAGCCTCGAGGTGGTCTATAGGAGATCCTTTTTGCCAAAGCGTGTCTGTAGTTCTTCTATTCCACTCTTGTAATTTTCGGTTTCGACTCAGTTTCCCATGCCCTCTCTACCAGTAGGTTGAATCAGACACTGAAGATGCTATTGGTGCTCCCTTTAAAACTCCGCTGGCTAACCGCCATGTTGTTATTGTTCCTTATTTATGATAGATATCTGCTAGAAACCGAAGTGCGGAAAACGGCCGACAGTTGATTTAGTCATCTCATTCTGATTTAGTTGGAAATCGCTGGTGATTACTCGAAGCCTACCTAGCGAAATGGTCTCTCCATCTCTTGAGTTGGACTTCATCTGAGACAGGCAAATAACTGTGCAAACCTCTCATTGTATTTTGTCTAGAGCTGTGACCACTGTTAAACCCTTAAGGGATTCTGTAGGCAGTTATGCTGTTGCATCTATTTGCAGCTGCTTCTGCTTTCGTGGAAATCGCATTGGTTTTGTTGCGTTTATCACTTCACGTGTTACGCTATACATCTCACATCCTTATCTGGTATAATGGCATAAACTCGTTCCTTTCTGCTGTTGGGATTTGCTGCAGGATCAGTCTCCGTGAGTCACATGATTTGTTTTGTTTGCAAGGGCTATCTGCAACAACATCTTCTGTTTCGGAAGTAGAAACATTTTTCAAAGCAGTCCAACGTTTTTGAATGATTGTTGCTACTGATTGCTTTCACTACTTGGGGATACTGGATGAATTAAAATATCAATTACATGCGACGCGGATCTTCACAGATAGGGAAACTCATACAATATCTGTTGATGCGCAATATCTGATGATTGATGCGCTTTTTTCTGATCTTCGCTGCCGCTGTCGCTGTAGAGTTCGTAGAATTTCGCTGCTATATCTAGGCAAGTCGGGGCCAAAGAAAACAAAATAAATCGAAGAATCTTGCACTCAAAACGGCTTCTTGTTCTGGCTTCGCTATCGTCCATGCTTTTGCGCCATGGAGCAGAACCAGGATGATTAGGGTCTTACAAAGGGTCATCTTAGTGTTTTCTTTTTTATGACAAAGTGGTATTTATATTCAGATTCGTCAGTGTAGTACTTCCCATGTTGTTGACAGCTAAACCCATTTCTGCCGCTACTGTTTCAGTACTTGCAGATGTACCAGGGACAGCTCATAGGTCATCAGCATAGGTTTGCGAGTTGAACATTGTACACACTTCTGCTGTTGGCTTTTGAGTTTCGCACAAGTCACATGACATTGCATCACCTTGTCTAAACACTTTTTGACATCAAAAGTCTCGACGAGATTGGCTCCGAAGTAGGCAGGGATGCCAAAACTAGACATGGCTCGTCTCCTTTCCTTTTTGACTAGGGGATGGTGGAGAAGCTAATAACGACGAAAGTCAGTCCCACTCTGCTTGAATTGTGTATTGTGCGACTCTCACTCACTAAAAACCATCTTTCGCTGTTGTAGGCCTGCTTTTTCATATTTATCTTCCCGTGCGGGTTTATTACATCTTGCCGATGATGCTTTCGTCAGTCTTTTAAAGTTATATTTGTGTCTTGCTTTATCTTTTTTGTCTTGAGTGTGACTTCTAAGAAGGAACAAATTTGGCTCTAGGTTAGCATCATCATCATTGGCCATGTTTTCTGGGTTGTTATATGCTGCTTTCCAGGTCCTGCCATTGAGTTTTTCACCTGTTGCAAACGAAAAAGTGTGGTGTGCATCGTTTACTGTAGGGTACTCTACTTTCCGGCTGGAGTGTTTGCTTTACCGATATTGTGAAGTCATGCTTGTCAGCATGGATTTCGTAAAGGTAGTTCAATTACTACAAACTTAGTTGAATTCGTATCTTTTGCGCTTTTAGCCCTCGAAAATGGTAACGAAATCGTTGTTATTGCCACAGAGTTTGCTAAGGCCTTCGATAAAATATCACATCAATTGATCCTTTTCAAATTATCTTCCCTCAGTTTTGATCCCATATTATTAAAATAGATATCTTCCTATCTGGAGTACTGTTATTATAGCGTTCGTGTTAGGTCAGCCTTCTCCGTATTGAGACACTTTTGGTATCCCACAAGGCAGCCATCTAGGTCCCCTCCTTTTCATTTTAACTTGATCTTGAGAAGATTATTAAACACTGCCCCCTATCCTTTTACGCCGACGACACTAAGTTCTCCAAAAGTATTTCTTCACCCCAAAACTCTATTCTCCTTCAAGAAGACCTCGATTGGTTTTCCAATTGTTATCTACAAAATTGCTTTGAGCTTAATGTGTCCAAATGTCAATCTATGACTTTGTAACATAAGTCCAACCAATCTCCCATTCGACCAACCTGTACGCCAGGTCCAATCCCTTCGCCACCTTGGAATTTTATACGATAGAGAGTTGAACTTCCGTTCGCAATTTGACGAGATAATCCTTAAAGCCAATTCATCGCTTGGTTTCATCAAACGATAGTCTAAAGAATTTTTTAACCCTTACGTCACTTTACATTACCCTTGTCCGGCCCCTTGTCGAATATGACAACAAAGTGTGGTCCCCCTTTCAGCGACTTCATATATCCCGAATCGAGAACATTCAACGTTGTTTTCTTCGATTTTCCCATCGTTAACTACCCTGGGATGAACCCTTTATCTTACCTCGCTATCGTAACCACCTCAAACTTCTTAACCTGAATGAATACCCTCAAAAAACGCAGAGACGTAGCTGACATTCTCTTCAATCATCGACTTCTCTGTGGTTTTGTGGTTGCGCTTCCCTTTGCAATTGTGTTTCCTTCAACACCAACCCTCGTAATTTACGTTGTCCTCGTCCCTTCTACTCGTATATTCCAACCCATCCTAGTCTTTAAGTTAGTTTAAGCTTGTATTAAGCGAAACAAATGGGGCGTTACCCTCACCAAAATTATAACTTCGGGCCCGATTTGGAAGTTAACGATGGTCGGGATCCTATTCTTGGTTACTTCTGTAGTTAAGCTAAGAGCGGGTTAATCCGTCTATGCACTCACCCCTCTCATAACAGCTTCCTCCTTATGAGCTGTTACTTGCGCCCTTGAAATCGATAAGGAGGTAGCAAATGCCGATCTGGAATTCAAGATCTGCCGCTGAGTGAATATTTGCCAAGATTTACCAAGCCTAAAACCGCGTTAATGGGCAACATCAGATCGTTTTCAAATGCTTTCAGGCTTAACACGAGATCCATTAAGGGCACTGATGCCTCTGCAGTTGGCACAGCTAAGGGAGTTTTCCTTCTTGTGACGACGGTGATAAGATTCTATTTACCAAGTATACTCTCCTCCGATCAAATAATGGAAATGAACTGGAGTATGATCTATCTCAACCAAGGCATTTCCTACTGCCTTAAATAGCTTGTGTATTGCTATTTTCACTTTATTTTAGTCTAGGGACTCAAATTTTGAGTAACATCGCTCAAGTGTAAGGGTTCAAATTGTCTGACGTCGGAATTTAGTGTAAGTCTTCCCTTACAGAATTGAATTGAATTTTCTTTATCCTCAGCACCGACTGTGACCCTGCTTTCAAGCTTCCTTACTCATCTCTCGAGGTTTTTGTTCAGGACTTGTTGGCCTGACACGTTATTTTTACTTTTTGGCAACCATTTCCGAGCCTTGTTTCTCGATCGTTCGCTCTTGACCACCTTCTGTTTGCTTTTTCTCTGGAGAAACCGATGCTCTACACTCCTCATTTGCTCGCAGAATGCACCAGCCGCTTCCGTTCTTCTATGCAATACCGCTTTATAGGTATTTTGTTTTGCTACATATGTATGCGTAAACTAGTTGTAAAGCCGTTTACGAGAGGTTTAAGGGTTCTATCGGTCTGTTGTGGTTGCGGCAGTTCAAAGTTAAATCTCCTCGCAGTATTTCTCCGTTGTGGTGTTTGATATATTCGTAGACGTACGAGTACCTTGGCTGTAACTAGGTAGTGGTTTGGGTCTATATTGCCGCCTTGGAGTGTTCGGTCATCCATAATACTGGAGGAGTGTCTTGCGTCGTCATCGCTACATGATTAATTTGGTTGTTGATCGGGTAACCGCCCTGTGCCTTTGTGAAAACTGTGTGTCGAAACCGCCTCGTAACAATGTTAATAAGCTTACGTGTGTTTCTGTTCTTTGGGGCAGTCACTGCGCCATGGTATTAGCTTGCTCTTTGACTGGAACTGTTCCATATGCAGTTCCGAATCCTTTTCCGAGGCTATTCATTGCTTAGCAACACTGGGGTTTTTATGTAACCGTGTGGTTAACCCACGTATAATCCCTTCTCAGAGGGGCAGGCTCCCTTTGGGACAGCTGAAGCCAAAGTGGCCGAATATTCCAGATTATGCTTCATCAAAGAATGTACTCAACTGATACTTATGAATAATTGGTGAGATTATAATGCCTCTTCACCTAAGCATCCGGCTACTGAAAGTTCATTTCGTTTTACTCCATAGCTATAGTGCTTATGACTCTTTGCATACAAAACAGTAGGCCACTACTATAAGTGCAAATCTGAAATGTTTTGCTGAGACACCATCTACAATGATTAACAAATCCCTTTGGCTTTAATTCCTCTTGATTGGTTTTTACGACGACCCCCCATCGTTTCGTCTGGGTTCCCCTGCTACCTCTGAGCCAAAATAAATTGCACAAAAATCGTTAAGGTGTAAATTGTGATCATCACCATCGGTTTCAATTAATTTTTGATGCAAGCTCTAATCACTTTCCTTCATAAAACAGGCCGAAGTTGACTAGCCTGTCGTCCAATCAACCAGAAGGTTATAATTAGCTGACAAGTTCTCTTCGTAATTGGATTATGCGAGTATGTGCACGTAGTAGGCTCTGTAGTACTCATAGATACGAGCCCATAGGTGCGATAATAATTTGTGGCGGTATGTGTGTGATGATTACAAGTTGAATGTTTCACCCTTAAAATGGAAATGTCATCTAGACTAAGGGAGTTTACTATGTACTCGTATATGGTTGCGGTGAGATACGGAGATACGAGTACGTGCATCACGTAACTAGGTTATCTGCACACCGTGACAGCATCCAATTTGCTCATAAACTTCTTTAGCTACCGAAAAACTACAAATTAATCGTTTTGTGTTAACTGGCTCCGGCACAACATGAGTGTGTCGGTATATGGTTACGAGTTTACCTCAAGACCAAACCAAGAAGTTGATCAAATTCAAATTTGTTTAAGACCGTCACAGAGAGTTGGAATGGAAAGAAGGGCATTCTATGTTAATTGCATGAGACGCAAGGATAAATTTTAATTAAGCAAACACGAGAACTTTATAATGAAAAGGTTTCATCGGTGTTATCTCGGATGATGATGGGATGTGCTGGCTGTGTTGTCAACCCAAAACTTTAAAAGTTTAATGACTCGTAAATTTGTTCAGTAACACTGAAGGTATGTGAGAGTGTCATGGCTCATTGACTGCATAACTGAGATTAATATCCAATTTTATGATTACATTGACTGCAGCTACAAATACTTACTCGTATATATGTACTCGTACATATGTATCTATTATACCTAGAGCAACCAAATGAAAGTTGCAGTTCAGTGGCATTGTACACGCGGGACTGACACACTCGTAGCTTGTCTAGAAGTAAGTTTCAAGTTTCTGCCATCGTTGAGGGGCTTTGTGCAGTAATAGCCTGAAATTGTGGTTTAATGGCGCCATGTTCTCTTTTGGATAGTACACCACATCTCAATGCTAAGTAGTTTCTGCCTATGTATGGATTTATATTTACTTCGGTCGGTCGAATGGCCGGAAGGTTGGATTCAATGTAAAGATTCCTGCTGTTTCTGTTTGCGAACCTTTTGAAGTGATCTCCCGGGATGTTTTGCCTTTTTTTTTGTTCTTCTTCAGTTGGTTTTCCTGTTTTTGTTATTATAGAACAGCAAGTAGTTATCCCTTCCGGGATATACAAGAGGGAAATGAAAGGAAGCAGAAATAGGTTAACATCCACGAGTATCGTTGAATAATGTATTAATCTGGCATTAGCTTGTATCTTATTGTGAATAGTGGATATTCTTGTATTTATGAATTTGTTTTTATTTATAGGATATAGGGTGGGGGAAATGCTTCTACATATGACCACACACTAGGGAAAGGCTCGCAAAAAATGTTGGTGGAGCCGTAGAAAGACGATTGAAATCGGTCTTAAGACGTAGTCCTGCAACTCTTTGGTTTGTATTGTGGAAACAACGACTTACTTATATTTTTACGGGACTGCAATCGACAGGTTTATTGTAATATTCATAGAGTTAGAGCTCGTTTATCATGGGGAATTTATGAATAGATTCGACTTAGTTCCTTGATTAAACTGGCAATCATGTCTTTTACCTTTAAAGGAAGGGTTACCTACGACACATAGACGTGTTCTTCTCAGGCCATTAAAATAACAAATTTGATGGTTCTTCGCCGTCGAAATACAAGGTGCTTTCCAAAGTAAAATAAGAACAACAAAAAGTTTTTTGGCTATAGCGATTTTTTTTTAATTCAACCTAGTTTCGACTCAATACATCGATTTGGACGGTCTAAAAGCATGTCGAATGAGTGGTTTACATCGTCGGCCGAGATTTGCTTCAAGATATCGGAACAAGCCTTTTGGATGGCTTCTACGTCCACAAAATGCTTTCCTTTCGTCGGCAAAAGCATGTTTTCGAAAAAGTGCCAAACCAGGCGAGGACGAGGATTGGTTGACTGCGATTTTTAGCCAAAAAATTGGTCAAAAGTATCGATTGATAAGATGGCGCATTGTCGTGCAACAAACGCCAACTTCCATCTGCGCGATATTCTCGCCAATACGATGAATACGATGCACCAAACGCGTTCATTAACTGCTTGGTCCGGTGGAATGAACTCTCTGTGGACAATGTTCTTGGAATCCTAAAAGCAAATCCACATTTTCTTCACTTTTGACTAAAAAAGAGATTTTTTGGGTCTTGATTAGTCTGGCGCCTTCCACTCGGTATTTTGACACTTGGTTTCTGGATCATATTGAAAACAAAACGTTTCATCACCAGTTACAATGTTGGAAAGGAAGTTTTTCTTCTTTTTTGGGTCCTTGATGATCTCCTTCGAATGTTGAATTCTGAGCAATTTTTGGTCGTCCGTCATTTTTGTAACGATCACATAAACATACTGCCACTTCAGACGCAATACGAGGGTAGTCCCAGAAGCACCCGACCTAACAAAGAAAACACAAAAAAAAATTGGGAAAAATATGTTTATTTCTCTACGTAGTCTCCTTTTAATTCAATACACTTTTCCCTTTTCCCTCCTTTTACCAGCGATGTTCAATAGCTTCGATAGCCTTTTTATAGTGAGAATCGTCGAGCTCCTTAAAATAGCCATCAACCGCAGGCTCCACCTCTTTACTGTTGGCAAATCTGGGGCCGCATATCAGCAATAACACGGCCAATGTTGACTTCCAAACCGTCCAACGTCTCTGGTTTATTGGTATAGACTAATGACTTCACATACCCCCAAAGAAAGTAATCTAAAGGTGTGAAATCACAGGATCGTGGAGGTCCATTACGCGAAATTATGCGCTCAGCAAATGTTTCCCACATTAAATTGATGGTGTCGCGCGCCGTGTGGCATGTTGCGCCATCTTATTAAAACCAAAGCTCTGCCACGTCAATGCCAGCCATTCAACTGAGGAACGAAGCAGTCATGTTTCTATAGCGCTCTCTATTGACTGTAACATTATGGCCGGCATCGTCCTTAAAAAAATATGGGCCGATGATTCCACCAGCCCATAAAGCACACCAAACAGTGAGTTTTAATAGTTGTAACGGCATCTCGACAAAGGCTTCTGGGTTTTCTCCACTCCAAATTCGGCAATTTAGCTTGTTTACATATCCATTTAACAAAAAATGGGCATCACCAGAGAAGAAAATTTTGCGTTGAAAATGAGGTTCAAGCTGAATCATGTGTTCGGCATGTTTACGACGCGTATAATGCGGTTTCAACTCTTGCACAAAGCTGGGTCTTATAAGCTTTTAAGCCAAGAACTTCCGTAAAACGAGTTTGATGGGCTTACAGACACTATTCAAAGAATTGTATCCCTGTATCCTTATACTGTATATTGAAATCGTTATTACGGGCGATTTCAATATACATAATTCTGCGTGGCTTCGACATTCTGGACAGACAACACCCGAAGGACAGTGTGTTGAGATCTTCGCTGCGGAAAGCAACTTAACGCAGCTTGTAAATGAGCCCACGCGAAGATAGTCATACCGCCAACACCCTGGACTTGTTTTTAACTTCTCGCCCTGATAAGTACACTGTTGATGTGCTCTCCCCTCTAGGCTCGTCGGACCATTGTGTCATATCAGCTAATTTCTCGTACACCGACCACTCAGCTATAGGAAAAATTGCTAAACGAATCGTATGGCAATACGAGAAAGCCAATTGGAGCGGTCTTAACAGCTTCTTTAGGAATTTTAACTGGTCGTTATGCTTCCTCGATAACGACGTGGATGCCGCTGCTTATATGATTACAGACACCATTTTCTTTGGAATGAGATCCTTTATTCCTCATCGGATGAAGAGTATCAAACCAAAAGAAAAAGCATGGTCAATCTGCTTGCTGCACACTTTGCGGCCAGCTCAACACTCCCAGATTGTGCTTTGTCCCCGCCTACATTTGAGTGCGTCGAATCCTCAATGGGACGAATCCACTTTCGCACTCGTCTTCTGAAGAGGTGTTCTTCCACGCTGGCAAAACCACTGCGTAAGCTTTTTCATCAATCCTACTCTTTAGGACTCTTCCCGAGCAGATGGAAAACAGCATTTGTCTAGCCCGTCCCTAAAAAAGGCGAATCATCTTTTCTCTCCTCCTACAGACTCATTGCACTTATGTCCCTTCTTTCCAAGGATATAGAAACGCTTATAAATCGTCAGCTCATGAAATATCTCGAAAAATTAAAACTTCTCACCGTCTCACATGTCTCACCGAAAATTGGAACCAAAGCGTAGATCAATCTGGCGAAAGCAATATAGTTGCACTTGATATTTCTAAGGCATTTGACAGAGTTTGGCATCAGGCTCTTTTGTCGAAAATGCGTGCATTTGGGATCGACGACTCCCTTCTCCAATGGATTAGAAATTACCTTTCGGAACGTTCAATTCAAGTTGTCTTGGATATTTTCAAGTCTGATATTCACAAAATAAATGCTGGTGTGCCCCAGGGCTCCGTTCTGTCTCCGACACTCTTTTTAATTTTTATCAACGATCTCTTGTCTGTTACTTCTAATCCAATATATTCCTTTGATGATGACAGTACTGCTCTTCGGCTCGGGAACGGGAACGGCAGCGTATGTTAAGCTCATTAATTTCTGATATTAACAGTATAACCAATTGGGGAACTATCAACAGAGTGGAATTTAATGCTTCCAAAACACAATGCTGTCTGCTGTCGTTAAAGCGAAACTTAAACACCCAGCCATTGGACCCATTGTCCATAATAGGCACTTGCATCGTTAAAACCGAAAAACTTTTCATTCTCGGTATGTGTGTCAATGACAGCTTACGTTGGAATGACCACATATTTGATGTCGCCAAAAATGCTATGAAATGTCTAGGTTTCCTCTAGCGATGTAAGAAATATTTTACCCCCTCTGATCTGGCCTCAATATATAAGGCTTTCATACGCCCAAAATTGGAGTACAATGCCCACATCTGGTCAGGTGCTCCTAAAACATCTCTGCACTTGCTAAATAGGATTCAAAGCCGTGCCTCGTACATCGACCTAATGTCTTGTCTCTCACTCTGTTTTATCGCTATTTCCACCACCAGTCCTCCATAGAAATCGCCAGAAGCATTCCGCCCCTTCAAACTTTTAACCGTAACACTCGTCTCGCTATGAATGCTCATCAGTATACCCTCAATCCCACTTTCGGACGTACTCTAAAATATCGTGATTTGTTCCTAAGCCGTACAACTCGGTTATGGAATGCCCTGCCTAGTTCTTTATTCCTTAGTCATTATAGCCTTCAAATATTTAAAACCAGCATTCACCGGTACCTCTCTTTCCATCCTCCCTGATTTTCATTCGCCCCCGCTGTGTGCAAACATTTTAAGGGTACATAAATCCCTTCTACAATGTGGATGGGCATAGCTCCAATTGCTGTGGACGATGGCGAATCGACTCATTCGGATTCTCCTCAACACTGCGTTCCACAACGCAATAACTTCTTCTGTTCGCACTGTTAATCGCCTTGGGGATGCGTATTATCCACTAGAGTGGACGTGGTGCAAATTCATCGTGTTCCGAATAACTTGCTCAGATGGACGATTATGTTGAAAAATGGATGGTAAGTTTGGCGAACCGAACCATGGTTTTGAAAATAAGTTTCCACAATTTGCATGCATTGTTCTGGCTTTTAACGTAAAATGGCAACACGTACTAACCACAAATCAACTTTCAACTGCCAAGTTGACAAACCAGACCTCTAAAAAAAACACCCGTATATATGGGAGCTAATAAAACTGACAACGTTAGTTGGAACTTGGGTAGAAGGCGTAGGAACAAGGTTAAATGAGACTCTGTTTTCAAATGACTGTAAAGGTTTGGTGAAAGGAGTAAGTAAGGCCGCCTTATTTCATCAAAGAAAATAATAATCTACATAGGCAAGGTTGCAGGTTGCATCAAAAGAGAGTTTCAACAGATTTGTAACTTTTGTTCTTTTAAAGTAGCCAGGATTTTACACAAACTATCTTATGCTGGAACTTGTACATTGTACATCGAACAAAGCCCGTGAATTACCATTTTTGAATTATTCTATCCTCGGATTGGTTGGACGTTTTTTGAAAGTATTTTCTCTTTGCTTACATTTTTCATTAACGAGGTAATCTTTCTCATCTCACAAGACAACTAATTAGCAGCAAAAAATTATATTACAAAAAACAATTAAAACAAAAATACATAATTACAATGCATCCAGGTCAAAACCGCGAGCTGGATTATAATAAGTATTTATACAGACAGAGGCACAAGTGTGTATCTGAGTATCTTTATGACCGCCTTCATTTGGCTTAAACAATAAAAAAAAACCAAAAACGGTCAAATCCCACTGCCTTTCCACCACCGTTCTTCTTTGAGAATTATTCTTACAAACAAAAGGCAACCAAACAACAAAACAAAAAACAAGTTTCGTAAAATCGCAGGATCAATTCAATTCTTACGCTGCTGTATCTTTTGTTTACCTTTGACGAAATTACCTCTCCGTATTTTTTTTTTGTTTTTTTGGTTTCAAGTATTTAACATTCAAGTGCTGTTGACACCGGTGATCATCGTTGGTAGTGGTTACCTAAATATGGTAATTTAACACCTGAGAGGGAAGGGTACTTCAAATAAAACAAAACAAAAATTAAATTCTGTTGAATGTAATGTATGCGAGTGCCTTTCGAAGAAATACCTGCACGATCAACGCGACTGGCTGTATGGTCACACCATTCTATCGGAGTGAAGGTATTCTTTCAGCCTTTGCACGATGATTCACAGCGAGTTCCGTTTTGATTGATATCTGAGTCCAAGATAAATGACATGTCTATTGGTTCATCTTTTCTATTCAGTTGGACATCGAATATGGATATTGGAGAAATGATGAACGACAACCTATAGTCTACTTACATAACACTATGATTTCCAAGAAAAAAAAAATAAAAAAATTTAAGAAAGACATTTAATTTGAAAGAAACCGGGGGAACTAGTGTAGGTTCATTGCTATGCCAAAACATTTAATCTCGACGAGTAGTGTTTATAATTGAATTATGACTAAGGCCCAACACTCGACGTGAACTTGTAAATCCCACGTAAATCGATTTACGAAAAAACTTGACATCATTTGCAGTTTTATAGTTTTATACTCGTACTCGTAGTACTCGTATGTGTCTAGGAATGAATATGGTTCTAACTTAACGATTTCGTTTCTTCTCTGTAGGCAGCAGTGAATTTCCACCAAATTTACTCTAAGGCATAAGTTAGGGGATTGCTTGCTTGCTTATTTCTGTTCCATTCTACATATTAATCATTATTTTTGTCAGGAATGAGCCTTTCGGGTAAGAACTGTTCTATATTCTTTCATGGAATTTCTAGGATGAGTAATAATCACAGTCGGCGCCTAGTAAAGCACCTGGTTCTCTATCTCAAACATAAATGAAGGAATGTTGTTCCTAGGCGCCTTAAGAGTATATAGATATGAGTAATTGTCATAGACACATATTTTTGAATAATTCCAGAGGGAGAAATCTAGCGTGTCAGGTCGTACGATTTTTGTAGGCAATTGACGTCGTCGAATCTTGAAATTAAGCAGCCATTGGATTGGATGTTGCCATAATAAAGGAATTGTTTGGCTACGAGTTGTGTGGATTGTTTTGCTTGTTTAAATCAACAAATTCAGTAATCACAATCCGAATCCGACATCGCTTAGCATTGACCTTAAGTGTCACACATCTTCCAAATCCAAAAAGCATTGAAGATAATTTTCCTTTCAAAATCGGCTTCAACCGCGCTTCTTATTTCGAATAGGTTTACGCTTATCAACGACAAATAATCCACTTTATAGAAATGATGACAATTAAATGAGCTTATTCCAAAAATAGCTAAGGAAATGGTCCGCGCAATAAGCGTCACAGGAGGTTTGGTTGGGAAATACGGAGAAGAGCTCCCCCTTCCTTAAGGAGTCGGGAAGATTGTTCGGTCTGGCTGATCACTGCTGATGAATCATGTCACCTGCATTTGTAATCCAACTATGAGTGGAAGCCCTTATCGATATCAAATTCACTGATTTCAAACTTCCAACTGCGTGGAAATACAATAGTTTTTGGGTTGATCAGATTCTTCACTTCTTCCATCCGATTTTTACAGATTATATGTAAGTCAAAAAATGGGTGGGCCATAATGTATGATCCTACCGGAAAGTGCCATCGATTTTACAAAATTAGAATTTGTGTATAAACATATTATAAAATGGAACGGAGTATTCCTGTAGAACGCGGAATAATCGCCACGACGTTTTTGATGAACAATTCGTCAGTGATTTTGGCGCATTGACGAGGCCCATTTCCACCTTGGATACGTGACCAAACAAAATTTGCGGTTCTGGGAAACTGAAAATACGCGAGTAATGCACGAAGAGCTGTAACATCCATTCAAAGTCACTGCATTGCGTTTTTTTTTTTTTTTTTTTTTTTCAGAACGGCGCCGTTCTGTATATAGTGAGCACTACAGAGCCATGATTAATGAGTCATCACCCCTATTATTAATAATAAGGAATTATTCTCCAAAATCTTCGACTTACACCGTGAATTTGGAGAAGGAGAATTTATATGGTCGTGGTGTACTTCTATCTATACATTCTTACATTCTCCTCTCGTCTCGGGTCTAGAGCCTTTAAAACGATCGTCCACTGCATTTGTTTGTTTGGATTTGTTTGCGCTAGAAATCCTATTCAAGGTTACCAGCTAGCTGTTGATGCAATCGGTTGTATTTTTAATGCTGCTGATCCCAATGAGGTTTTATTTTTAGGTGATTTCAATCTGCTTAAGCTTCTATGGGCCCAGACTATCCAGACCTTCTTTACTGCAACAAATCCCACCTCTGATAAAAGAAATCTTTTCATCGACTGCCTTACTGACTCTGGTATGTATCAGTTAATCAGTGTCACCAATAACATTGGCAGACAACTCGACCTAGTCTGCGCCACTGATACAGATATGCCACTGCGTCGTTTAGACATCTACTCTCTAAGCTGCATAGCTACCACCCTCTCCCTTCTCTTACGTCGTCGTATGACAATGGTATTGATCCCGTTTCCTATGAGTATTCCTACAGTTACTGGGCAAGCTTCTCAGTATAGCCAATTTTTACTTTTTCTACGATAATCCTAACCTTACAGTTAACAATGCTGTCACATTCTTTTATACTGAAATTTTCAAATATCATTCCCAATCTGTACCTTTTTTACCCAAGAAACATCCTTCATCTTCACCATCCTTTCTCCGTAACAAGATAATAATAAGTTCTGGTCTACTTAAAATCGCGTTCGGACGCCCATTTCTTCGACTACCAATCTGCCCAACAAAATTTCTCTATGACAAATATCTAAACCGAATGCAGGACCACACACTCATTTCCGACCCCAAACGATTCTTTTAGTTCATCAAAACTAGAAGTAAATCGGATAACTATCCATCATCTGTGAATTTTTTTGATAAGCTTCGAGTCCCCAAATTATTGCAAATCTCTTAGGAATATAGTCAAGCGTTCGCCATTCATACGCAAGAGCCCGACTACTCTTACTTTGCTTACTTAGATATGTAGCTGCCTAAAAACAACTTTGGAACCAGTGTCTATAACTTTAGAGCAAGTTAAAGCTCTCTCTTTTAACTCTCTTTCAGCTTTTCATCACTCAGGGATTATTTCCCTCAACCTGGAAAAGGTCTTTTATTATTCTCGTGCATAAAAAAATTCGGAAAGCTTTTTGAGAACATTAGCTATGACATTTTCTATTCTATAGTTTCCCCAAACCAGCACGGATTTCTCAAAGGTGTATCTACAAGCACTTTATTTGACCTAGAATCTGGAAACGAAGTTGACGTAATTGCCACCGATTTCAGCAAAGCCTTTGATAAAATTGCTCATTATATAATCCTTCTACAATTAATGGCTCTTGGTTTCCAAATAAGTTTTATAACGTGCGTTCAATCCTATTGTTCTTAACTGAACGACATTACCATGTTCTATTTAGGTCCATGGTTGCTGAGCCAATTAAAGTCACTTCTGGTGTCCCTTAAGGTAGCCACCTTGGTTCCTTATTATTTATTCTGACTATTAATGATGTTTACCATTGTGTATTCATGTATATCTGTTTACGCAGATGATATGAAAATTTTAGACAGTCTACCACTGCAGGAAGATCTAGACAGACAGGTGTCAGAGAATTTCCTTGAGCTTAACGACAATAAGTGTCAGGCTATGACTTATATTTGTAAGCGTTCCCCCACTTCACCTCGTTGCTATATGATCTTAAATCTGTCTGTTCCCTTAGTGAATAAGTTGTGTGATTTAGGTGTTATCTGTGATAAGGAACTCAGATTTCGTTCTCACATTGATAACATGATAAAAAAGCCAACTCTGCTCTTGGTGTCATCAAAAAGTTTTGTAATCAATATGCTAGCAAATCTCGTATGCACGGCAAGCTTGGTCAGCCTACTACAGAACTCCCATTCTCCGGGTAAAGGCTGTGCAACGCAAGTTTTTACGATTTGCTTTACGTGGTTTTCCCTGAGATGATACCCAAAACTTACCGCCATATCTTCTTTATTCATCAGATCTTAGTTGGTAATATTTATTTTTCTGCTTTACTTCAACTTATCTCTTTTAACACCAACCCACGTAATCTCTTCAATTACAACTGTCCCTCAAGAACATTCTCTTTTCCATCTATGCCTCACGTCCTAATTTTCTTTAACCGCTCGCGCCCTTTAGTTTGTATCTTTAGCTTTACTATAAGTGAAATTGCTGGTTTTAAGTCTAGAATCTAAGAATTGCTTGTAATAAGCTTAAATAAATAAATAAAAGTTTATAGTTGGAACACAAATGTGTGCCCACCGTACAAGGTAGTTGAGGCTTTAAAAATACCAGTGCCACATTTCTGATTGGTCCTGACGCCATTCGTAAAGATTCGACTACAAAACGTTTCTTTACCAGCTCAAAATCTTGTCAAAGCTTACAAGAGGAGAGGGAAAATCGGAGCGAAAGGTGATCAAAATTCCAGTGCATGTTACTGTTTGCGGCAGAAACCTCTGAGGCCGTCACGCACTATTCATTTATTTTGGGACCTAGCAAAAGCGGAGAAATTATTGCAACTTTTTGTGGTAGCGGTTGACATTTCCAGCGGTACTCTGAATGATTGCAAAGGGATATCGCTAAGTTATTCTTTGGCTCGGGCAACTTATTTTAAATCAGATGTGACCAGAGAGTTGCCAGAAGCTTTCACAGAATCGTTTCTAGAAATGTAACCACCTGTCAGGACGAGTATATGATTCTTTATGATTCTGCTTCTTTTGCTTCTAGTTATCATCAATGCGTTGATGAAATTATGGTTATATCCTAGTCTCTACTTGAACTTCTTCCATTTATAATCGGAATAGTGGCAGGAATTCATTGTTCCCTACGTTGCAATTTTACTGCTTAGGTAGTTTTGTCCCAGCACCTTCCTCCAGAAGTCCTCAGGAAGCCAGGTTTTCTGCCTTTATTGAGATTCCGCTCTAAGGGTGAAAACATTTTTGGATGTCTAAGACTCCAATATTTTTATAATATTTGCCGATGAAAGATTGTTCCTTTATCGTTGGCGTAACGAAGTAATGAATGGTTCATCCTATTATTGCATCGCCTTGGCGGAAACTTCTAAAACGTTCATTTATCGTCAGACAAATGACCTAGTTTTCACTTGTTTCTAAAGTTGTTACAAGTGTCTTGCTAGCCCACATTACTTAGAGTAGAATAGAGAATATATAAACTTCTTCAAAGTGTTTGGCCTGGAACTTTATACTTACCTTCGAAGGCTCTGCTCTAAACGATCTTCCGAACTTGTCTTTGAATAGGTAGACATCATGGTGGGAGATATAGGGTTGTTCAATAAGTTCTGTGGTTTTTTATATCTAAGCTTATATTTAATCCATCAAATATTGTCCATCATGGTATATGTATTACTTTCTTTCAACGAAACAATACGTCAAAGAGACATAACGTCTCTTTTGTAAAAGTCAGCAGACTTATGAATTGAATTGCCTTTCGTCCAAATTGTTTTGGAGAGAGCAGATAGTAGTCAGAAGGCGCAAGATCTGGAGAGTACTGGGGGTGCTGCATAACTTCCCAGCCGAATGAATTCAGCCTTTGTTTTGTCACTAAAGCTGTGTGTGGTCTGGCGTTGTCATGATGGAAAACAACGCCCTTCATATTTGCCAATTCTGGCAGTTTTTCTTCCACTGCATGCTTCAAAGTATCGAGCTGAAGCAAGTAAAGGACACCCGCCAGTCCCATTAAATGCTCAACATAACCTTTTTGGGAGGCAAATCTTGTTTACCGACCGATTGTGGTGTTTCCCCAGGAGCTCACCATGACGTCTTATGCCGAATGTTGTTATAAACCACCCATTTTTCGTCTCCAGTAACCACTCTTTTCAGGGAAGCCTCAAGCGAGTTCCATCTCAACAAATACTCTCAGACCATTATGCGATGTTTCTTTCACTGAGTTCATGAGGAACCCAAACATCCATCTTTTTCGACATTTCCAAGTCTTTTCAGTCTCCGCGGTTGTATGGGCTATGTTAAACCGCTGAGCGATCCCCCGTGTCGCCAAATGCCTGTCAACGCTATTTGCAGCCAAGATTTGATCGACCGTGTTGAGTAGACGTCCGGAGCGCACAGGTCTGTGTTTCCTGTACGAAAGTGTGTAAGCCAACAATAAAAAGTATCAGCGCTTATAGCCGAATCTCCATATACGCTGCAAATCTCCTATTGCACCTCTGTAGCTTTGACACCTTTTTTAAAGGAAAAAAAAACAAAATATCCCGAAAATGCACTTTCTTACCCTCCAATTAAAAAAAAAAATTGAGCAGGTAAAAAACGTGCGATCAAAACAAATTCTCGTCACAATGTAAAGGATAACCCCCTCTATTTGACTGAACAACAAAAATTTCATAACAGTATACACAGAGATTTTCTGAAACGATAAGCACTACTTCCAAGAAAAAAACCGCAGAACTTATTGAACAACCCAATAGATAGTTGAGAATCTTTATGGAATGTAACTGACTTTGGAATATTGGCGTCCTTTTCAACGCTTAAACAATTTTCCGCTTTTGTAGTTATGGCTATCAACTATAAAGAAAGAAAGAGTCTAAGCTTAGTTTAGAAACAAAAACGAGAAGTTTCTTATTTGAAAATCTAGTAGATCTTAACAAAATGTTTTTCAGTAGATCTGTAGCAAGGCCTAGTTTTCCCTCATACTCTGTTAGAATTGATGACCATTCGGGCCCGATTTGTGGTATTTTCCATCACTCTTGCCAGAACTTCCTGCGATAGGTCCTCGCATTCTTGACGGATATTCTCTTTCAGAGCTTCTTGAGACAGACTCGTGAGTTCAAGAAATCCCACAAAAAGAGATCTGGAACGGTTAAATCAGGCGATCATGCCGGCCAGTGCAAATCGCCAAAACGAGAGATTAGGCGACCCAGAAATGCAGCCCTCAGAATTTCGGTTGTGGCTCGTACAGTATGCGCCGTTGCTCTATTCTGTTGGAACCACATGTTCTCCAGCCCCAATTCATCCAATTGAGGAAGGAGAAAGTCATTGAGCATGGCTGCTCTGTAGCACTCGCCGTCCACAATAGTTATTTGCCTGCGGCGTTTTCAGAAAAATAAGGCCCGATGACGTCTCCAGCGTAAACAGTACAATATACAGTAACTTTGATCGGGTGTAATGGCTCTTTTGCTTGTTCACATATCCACAGAGATGGAAATGGGCCTCGTCGTTCATGATGAATTTCGATGAAAAGTTGTCTCACTCATGGTCGAGATTTAGAATGGTTTGAGCGTAGGTTACACGCGCTTAGCGGTTAACAGCTAACAGCTGATGCACAGTATGCACTTTGTAAGGGAACATCTTACAGTCTTTTACCAAAATTCTCTATAAAGATTGCTAATTGATGCCTAATTGCACGTCGTCTGGTCGATACTCCGGGGTCCTTTGCGACATCTTGAACCACAGCTGCGATATTCTTAGCAGAGCGGCTGCTTTCGGGGCGCCCAGACCTGACAGCATCTCGTGTTGTCCCATACACTTCTAGACGAGCGACTAAACGTCCTAGTGTTTGCCCAGTTGGTGCCGGACGACCGGGAAATCTGCACCGAAATTCACGCTGCGCCAACACAACCAACCAATTATGCCGCAAGAAAATCGCAACAATTGTTCCGCGTTCTTTAGAAGTATAGCGATTCATGTCTGGTCGACGTGTATTTTGTATCTGTTTACTTGTCAAAGTAGAATTGATATTTGCCACCATTTGCAAAAATTATAAAGGGTCCGCCATCTAACGTTTTTTTTTTTTTCAGCTAGTGCTTATTTCGTGAATGGTAACACTTAGCTCATGTCTGATTCGACAGATAATTAGTTTTATCCTTCCGCTGAACGAATATGGTTGTGTATACGCTTGAACAACGCTGGGAAAGTGGGCCTGCGATCGACTTAGAGAAGATGCCGATTTTGCCAAAAAAATCATCTTTCAGGATGAAACTCATTTTGATCTTGGCGGGTATGTAAACAAGCCAAATTGTCATTTGAGGCACAGAAAACCCGCACGCATACATTGAAAAGCCGATACACCCAAAACGAGTCACTGTTTGTGCGGATTTTGGTCCAGAGGCATAATTGGGCCATTTTTCTTCGAAAATGAGCAAGGAGTGGCCGTTACAGTCAATGGCGATCGTTATCGGGCCATGTTGAACGAATTTTTGTTCACAAAAATTGAAGAGGAGGATATTGGCAACATTTGGTTTCAACAGGACGGCGCTACGTGCCACACAGCCGAAGCTACACTCGATGTTTTGCGCCCTGTTTTTGAAGATCGCATTATCAGCCGCAGAGCTGATGTCGTTTGGCCACCTCGGAGCTGCGATTTGACACCGTTGGACTATTATTTGTGGGGTGACGTAAAAGATAAGTGTTACGCCGACAAGCCAGAGACAATTGACGCTTTAAAGGACAATATTCGTGAAGCCATTGGTGAAATACAGCTGCACACAATCGATAATGTGCTTACAAATTGGACCGATCGTGTAGACTACTGCATGGCCAGCCGAGGCAGCCATTTGAATGAAATTCTTTTCCATTATTAACCGGAAGGATAAAACTAATTATCTGTCAAATCAGACATGAGCTAAGTGCTACCATTCACGAAATAAGCACTAGTTGAAAAAAAAACGTTAGATGGCGGACCCTTTAGCATCTTCCGATAGGGTGATGGCTTTTGCGCCTCCTAATATGTAGAGATAGAGAAATCTACGGTTTCTCTCGACTCCAAACTGCGAGGGAATGAGAAACTATTTTCTGCGTAGGGGAGCTTTCCCACTGCTTTTCGAAAGGGTGATGATGTCAGCAATTTTTTCGTTGTTTGTCTGGGAATCGAATCCTCTGGCATAGTAGCCGATGAACCTAACTACTGCACAACGTCGAGACACTAAAACTAAATGAACCATTCTCATTTCTTAGAGACTAATTAAATATCTGAAGACAGCTTGCCTTATACTGGATATAATATTTATTTTTGGATGATCTCTAAGGTTGTCATGGTTTGAACTTACTGTGGAGCCCTGGTGGGCAAAATCTTTTATCATCTTTTATCAAAGCTATAGTTCCTTGTTATGTCGTGCTCTTCGAGATGTTGATGTTGGGTTTCCTTTCTTGTGTCTGCTCCTTATTGGTCTTGTCTTTAATTTAGATATCACTATCCAGACCTCTTCTTAGTTGAGTGGACGATGTTGTTATCCTGCCTGCAGAAGCAATTTTTCCAAATTTTCACAGTCGAATGTGACTCTTTTTTGACAGAGCAAAGTGGGCATCTTCGATAGATCAATCTTGAAGAAAAGCAGCCTAGGAATCTAGTGGGAGCAATTTGTATAAGTTCGTACTTAATCTTCATTCAACCACCGATTTGGGAGATAACTCTAAAAGGCTGTAAAAAAGAGCTGTTCGTAAGAGAAAATGTAAACGGAATTGGTCTTTGGGTATATTCTTGATTTATTTTTGTTCTTATTGTCTTTGCAAACATCTAATTTACTACTTGTTCTATTGTCAGTACTGCTTGTAGTATAAACACGTTTTCTGCTGCTGGGTTTCCAGTCATTAGTTCGACTTGCCTTAATTGAGCGGCTAAGAGTAGTTTTCAAAAGTGCTGTGGAAACAAAGATAGAATTAACACCAATCGGCCTTTGTACCTTTGAGCACATGTTCTCTAGATAGTTGGTTGAGTACTTTAAAAATAAAAATATCAATAATTTCTCAGATCTACTCGGATCTCTTGGATCTACTTGGAACTCGAGTCCGAAGGCAGTGCTTCACATCGCTACAAAATCGCTTTGAAAACATTTTATTCTCTATTTGTTGACGCTTTTCAGTTAAGTTTGAAAGCAGAAGTTCTAACTAGAACTAATGTGAAATTTCCAGGCCGAACGACAGGTTGCTATGCAAAACTCAGACCAAACTCTCAATGCCCATGATCTTTCTGGAAATGGGCGCAGCTCCTAACACACACAGCGCTAATAGAACGAATAAAAAATTCCCAAAGTTTTCGGAAATGTTCTAAGCGCTGTTCGTAAACCTCCAAGTGCCTTACTGACCTTTCTAAACCAGTTCATCGATAAGATTTACCTTGCTTCCGTCCCAATTCCGCAATTCAACATAAAAATAAATATCGCAATCTACTCGAAACTATCTACTGCAGAGGCTACTCGTGCTCTCTAACCCAGCTTATCAGTGTACTCTATTTCCCATGAAGAGCAAAACAAATCTAAATTGCGTTGTTTTCATTGATAAAAATTTAACACATGGCGTGTCAGATTGGAAAACAAAAACAAACACAAATAACTGAAGCGCAATTTGTTGCTATCACGATTTATCATCAAACCATCCAGCAAATGCGCAGTTCAACACAAAGCAAAAGGTACTCGTAGCTCTTAGGGTTTCAACTAAATATTGTAGTACCAATACCAGATCCAGAAATACTCGTACAACCTCCAACAATTCAATTGAAATTCACCTCCGAAATTTATTCAATTATGCAATTCATCTCAACGTTTACAGAGACATACCAGTTAGAGGAGCAAACAATTGGAATCTACATAACAAACAACCAGTAGCTTAGAATCCATTGTTGACATCTAACCAGCTGAATGGCCTCAAGTGAACCACACCCAATCTGTGCCTATTTCGAAGATCTATCCATTCGGTGCTTGTATTGTACTTTTCGCTAAAAGGCTCTTTGTAGATGCGAATTCTTCAATGAATCCATATTAATTGGATCACTAGGTGAAGTACGCCCAATTTTTATTTTTTATTTTCCTCGCAAACGAAAATCTCGTCTAAATAATTTTTGCGCAGTAAAACCGATACCGGTACCGGCTCCACTATACCCCACAGTTGGAAGCATTGTGTGATTTGTTATGCTAACTCGAAAAAAACAAAAAAAAAATCTCAACGTAAACAATACACAAATCTCGCTTTCGAGTGTGAGAAATATTTGTTAAAATAGTTTGGGGCGGAAATGAGGGGTGGAAGCGCAATTAAGCATGAAATACAATTCTCTATAATGGAAACGCCAATGTACGATCGCTTTTGTTACCAATTTAAGACCTGTTTATGCCATTAAGTCAGTCGACGAGTGACATTTACTGCGCTGTGAAAGAGCGCCTGGAAACAGCATTTGAATAGTAACAGTGTGTGGGCGTTACGCCGGTGAATCTTATCTATTTTCACATGGAAGTCTCGATGGTACGGAACGGATACTTGGTACACGTTTGTACGAGGTCGATGGCATTTGGAATGGATATAGTGGAACTGAAATAAAACAACATATTAGCAGATACGAGTAATAGAAGAGAGGTTTGATTCATGATTCAGATACGTAATCATTTAGGAGTAAGCCACAATACATACATAGCACAATCGAAACAACTGTTTGCCTATATAAAATTGGGGATAAAAGTCTATCATTTATGGCTGTTTCAACAAAATTTGCAATTGACTCAAATTTCACCCTCTACCTCGAACGTAAATCTATGTAATAAAAAATTGAAACTTCCACACAGTATAGACGGCGGATGAAAATAAGACTCACTCATGCAACGACTTTCTTTTCATACATAGTTTAGAGCTTGATGACGGGACATTTCGATACCCAGATAAGCTAAGGCAATACAAAACCTAAAATCCATACGCAAAAATTAAGAATCAATCGAATAGCAAAAACGTGTTGTGCATTTTTAATGTCAAAAATACGCCCAGTTAGCATTGCCATTTCATCCTTACAAATTCGTGCTCTGTGAAAAATGTTTTTCGCGCACTTCGACCATTTTACGATCGTCATAGTCGACCTACTGAGCAAGTAATTCAAGCCATAGTGACCAAATTTCGCACCAATTTCATGCTACCCAATAAGTCACATCAAGCCACCTACCCGTACAGAGGAAAATAATGCTGATGTATCCGGCAGTGTTAATGAAGGCCGCGATTGGGACTGTGTTGCTCGACTACGTGAAAGAGCTTGCTCTAAATTCTTTCAAAATACAGCTCATAGTGATGCCCATAGCCTGCAAGTTCCTAATGTCGGCGTAATTGGGACACTCACATAGGACATGAAGCCAGTCCTCATAAGTGGCTCCACATGAGCAACTTGCAATCCCGCTAATCCCCCTCTTATGCAAGAATGCATTAAGACAGCCATGCGCGGTCAACAAAAAGCCCAGGCTGAGGTTAAAATTCCGTTCAGGAAATATTCTCATGGTTAGCACGTCCCTTAGGAAGCCGTAAGTAACCCTGCCATTTTCGCTAGTATCCCATCTAGATTGCCATCTAGATAGAACACATGCATGTAGCAAGGTTTTACGCTGCTTCAGGGATAGGTCATCCACTTCTTCCGGGGAAACCCGGCGCGATATTTAGAGGGAGACCTTTTTTGATCTTGAAAGCAATACCACGACTTATCACTTCCAGATCCAGAGGTGGCACTCCTAGCAACACCTGCATTGCCTCTGTGGGGACAGTGTGGCACACCGGTAAACGCCCAAGCAAGGCGACACTTTGGCAAGTCAAGATCCGCTTTCGACCATCCACAGTCATAACCCTGTCGTACCATACCGATGCTCCATATGTTGCACAGGCAACGAAAAGGCCATCGTATATGATGCGGACAGAACAGCGCAAAATGCGCCTTACCTGGCCTATAGCACTCATCATGCCTTGTCTCTTTCGAACCAGGTGAGGCATGTAGTTCATACACTCACCCATCATTATGCCCAGATATGTGACCTCAGTCACATATTTAATGCTAACGCCGTTCAAACGTATAGCAGGAGCCCGACGTCTTATATTCAATTTGGCTTCATTGAAACAGTCTTATCCTGCGGCACATTTACCCGCACAACGCTTTCTCCCCATTCAGCAACGACTGCTAGAGCTCTTTCTCCTAATACCTCGATTTCGGCCTTAGACTGGCCTTCAAGGATGAGAAGCAAGTCATCTGCGTAGGCGCAGAACACACAGAGCTCGTTTAGTCGCCGCAAGAGTAGATCCATCATCAGGTTAAATATAAAAGGACCACAGATGGACCCCTGGGGGCAACCTCTCTCAACATTAATTGAGACGCTCTCGTGCGTACTTACCACACTCGCTTTTCTGTCGGTAAAGTAGCTTCCCCAAAGCCCAATTCCTGCATCCTAGTTACAATTTTCTGCCAGTTTAGGTTATCAAAGGCACCTTTGAAATCAATAAAGATGCATATAACCACCCTGGCCCTGCTTCTTTTAGGAAAGACCATGCATCCTCGACACACTTGCCTTTTGTAAAGCCGAACCAATGTCCCCCGGTTCCGCCATGCACTCCGAAACCCTTTCCAGTACTTTTCCTAGTACCGGAAGCAGGCTCATGCCCCGATAAGATTTAGGGTCAGACCTATTTTTATCAATGGACTTCAGGAGCACAACCACCCTTGCCTCCTTCCAATCCTTGGGGAAGTAGCTGCAAGCAATACATTTGCTATAAAGACAAAGCAGGTATTCTGGCATGGCCGTCCAGATGGCTCTCACCATCTCTCCGGTCATTCCATCAGCTGCAGGAGATCTCCTGGACCGAAGAAGTGAAACACCATACTCGACTTCTTCAGTCCTTAACTCCGGAGGGACCGGAAGCTCTTCATATGAAGAGTCCTCAAAGCGCTCCTCTCTCGGGAAGAACTAATCAAGCAATGCAGTAAGGCCATCTTTCCATGTGGATAAAACCGTATTATCCACACGAATGCCTTCAATATCAGCAGTTTTTTTTAGTACTACGGCAAATCTTATAGAGTTTGCCCCAGGGATCATCTCTATTGTTAGAGGCAAAGTTTCTCCAGTGAGACTCCTTTGTGCTGACAATGAGACGCTTATACTCAGCGAGCCCTTGCCGAAAGGTAATGCCCAGCTGAGCCAGGTTCTCAGCGTTAGCCGCCCTAGCCCTTTGGAATCGCTTATTTAGGTTTCTGACAACCCTTCGCTTCTCTGTCAGACAGCGGTTCCACCAACTTACCCTTTTTTGATTCGCCCTACGGCTCCTCTCAAAGAGTTCGTCGTTAACCCGCCATACACACTCATTGATGTGCGCGATTTGTCGGTCGATGTTTAAGCTACCCCACTGCACTGACAACAGGATCTTAGCGGTCTCAAACTCACTCAGTACTATACGAGTGATTCTAAGAGGTCACAATATTCGAAAGATTTGTAGTATTTGTGCCGGCCAACTAAAACAACCAGATTTTTGATGTCACCCTTGTAAACAGCAAGCCAACAAATATTTATGCGGCGATGTTGCATAAATTTCAACAGTCAAAAGCAGTCAACATGGAATGGATGCGTTCAATCTGTACTTCATCCGTATTGAATGCGCTTGGTCGTACAGCAATATTTATGAGTGGACCAATTACAATTACTAGAAAATACTTCGAGCACTTTGCGAGTATTTGGTTACTTTTTGTTTAGTTATGTAATATTGGAAATGTAGAGCTTTGAGCCAACATCACGCTGGCAAATCGGTTAAGTGGAAATCGTAATCGATACAGAGATCCGGAAATTCGAACGTACGACATCACATACTCGTACATTTATTTATAATAATTTCACATTCCCATTGTTGGATACAACATGCAATTCCCATTGAAGCCAGTTCCGGTTTGTTAGCTTCAATGGGTTACAATTGTAATATTCCCATCAATTGCCCGAGAAAAATTTCCAAAGCCAACATTTGTGTTCCGAGAAAATCAAGTAACATTTGTCTATCTTTTACTCAACTCCCAGAAATGATTGATTGATGTCAGCACGAATGCTTTCAATTGAAATCTGTCCCCAAATGAGTTCCTCTGAATTCACTGTCACCAACTTCTCCACGAATTAATTGGTGGAATTTAATAGCCTCGTAATTTAGCTAAAGTAAAAAGAAAGGGTTCCTATTTTATTGCCACAAAACTAACATACTTCTCAACAGTCTGCTTCTAAGGTCTGTAAAATCCAATATGATAGTATGACATACGGATATGTACTCGTAATTTTGAAAATAAATTTCAAATACCCGTACAAAGCACACCCATCTTCAGCTGAAGTACGTTATCAGCAATCACATTCAAGTGCATTAAGAATGAGAATGACTGTCTGGTTTTTATAAATAAAGGGTGGAACTGAGGCGGATGTCACATTTGGTTTTTATTACTATTATCGTTTTTCTTTTCGAGTAAACAATTGACCATGAAAATTAAGTATTACAGAAAATATATTATACATAACTAAAGAACTTAGCACTCAAGAGGGTGTAACTATTCTTAAAATGCCCAAGCACGTTAATATTGAACCCCGAAAGGGCCGATTCGGAAGCCAATACATTACCACTTAAACCACAACCAAGGCAAAGATTCTAGGGTTTCTATTTCTTTGTTAACTGCAATTATTTTACCTAAACGGTATATTACAGGAACATATGATAAGATATGAGTAATCGAAGCATTGAGTAGTGGAAATAGAGAGCTTACTCGATTTTTCTTCTTTTTTTTTTGTAAAGTAGGGAGAAAAGAAAAATAGGTACCGATGTACGTTGGTTTTAAATGTGTGAATATTATAATGACTAGGAAATAGCGAGCTGGAAACAGCGATAAAACAAAGGCACGAGACATTTCGATGGTGTTCGAGGGTGTCCATTGACTGGGTGATATTAGCATCGCCTATGAGTTTTATCGCACGGTTTTGAATCCTATCTAACAGGTGCAGAGATGTTTTAGGCGCACCTGGCCACATGTGTGCATTGTACTCCAATTTTGGGCGGATGAAGGCCTTATGTACTAGGGCCAGATCAGAAGGGGAAAAGTATTTCTTACATGGGGAAACTTAGACATTTCGCAGCATTTTTAGCGACATCGAATATGTAGTCATTTGAACGTAAGTTGTCATTGACATACATACCGAGAATGGAAAGTTTTTCGGTTTCGACGGTGCAAGTGCCATTCATGGATGATGTCTGGGTGTTTAAATTTCGCTTTAACGACAGCATTGTGTTTTGGAAGCATTAAATTGCACTCTGTTGATAGTTCCCCAATTGGTTATGATGTTAATATCGGAATGTAATGAGCTTAACATACGCTGGCGTTCCCTTTCTACAGCCGAAGAGCAGGGACGTGAATATGAAAAGCAGAGAGTACTGTCGTCAGCAAAGGAATATATTGGATTAGAAGTAGCAGACAAGAGATCGTTGATGAAAATTAAAAAGAGTGTTGGAGACAGAACGGAGCCCTGGGGCACGCCAATATTTATTTTATGAATATCAAGAGAACTTGGATTGAACGTTCCGAAAGGTATTTTCTAATCCATTTAAGAAGAGAGTCGCCAGATTGATGTATGCTTTGGTTCCATTTGTTGGTTAGACATGCCATCAAATCACCAGTGGACCTGTTGCTACGAAAACCGTACTGCCGGTCATTGAGAAGTTTTGGTGTTTCGAGATATTTCATTAGCTGACGGTTTGTCAGCGTTTCCATGACCTTGGAAAGAACGGACGTAAGTGCAATGGGTCTGTAGGAGAGGGAAGAAGATTCGCCTTTTTTAAGGACGGGCTGGAGAAATGCTGTTTTCCATCTGCTCGGAAAGAGTTCTAAAGAGATCTTTGAGTACTCTTGCTACTACACAAGTGCGAAAGTGGATTCGTCTTGTTGAAAACTCAACGCGCTCAAGTGTAGGCGGAGGCAAAGCAAAATGTGCAGCTAGCAGATTGGCCCTGTCTAAAGAGTTGACAGCTGAAATGTCATTTTAAATGAGCGTTAAGATGGAGGATGAGGCAGAATTTCTGATGTTTCTGACAAACGACCAATAGCTTGTACTTCCTTTGGGACATTGTAGTATTTTTTGCTTCAACCTTTGGTCGTATTGAAATTTCAAACGCTTAAGAAAGAGTCATTCCTGGCTCTTTTAAACTTTTTTCGGTTTTCCGCTACTAGAGAAATCCAAAATGTGTATGGAGAGGGTATTCTCAGCGATTCCAAGTGTCGGCATTACTTTGCAAAGTTTTCAAATGGGAATTTTGACCTAAAGGATGAACATCGTTCCGGTAGGTTAAAAGAGCTGGACGATGAGCTCCTGAAGTCCATCGTCGAAAGGTATCTGTTACTGTAAGTGAACTCAAAGTAAGCCTTATGACCATCCATCGACACCTAACAAATATGGGAAAAGTCATAAAGTTGGAAAAATAGGTACCACGCCACCTATCGCAAAATAATCTTCAGCAAAGAATCCAAGCTTGCACTGAGCTTCTGTTGTATCACAATCAAGAGCCATTTTTGAATCGGATTGTTACCGGAGATGCAAAATTATGGGTTCTTTACAATAACATTAAACATCGCCACCAATGGTTTAGTCCAGAAGACAGACCAGCACAACATCCCAGAGATGGACATCATCCGCTCAAGGTGTTACTGTCTTTATGGTGGGATGCTGACGGAGTAATCTATTTTGAGCTGTTGCCTCGTAACCAGACTATCACCGCAGAGGTCTACTGTGAAGAGCTGTGCAGAGCAGGAATGGTTAATCGAAAGGGTGTTCTGTTCCAGATATCGCACGCCCTTATGCAGCTAGGACCACCTGCACACAGTTACAGGAGCTCGGTTGGGAAAAAATTGTGCATCGGGCTTATTCTACAGATTTAGCACCTTCAGATTGCAGGCAAAAAAAAAAACAGATTGTTCGGTATTGCAATCCATTCACTGAAACGGTCCCCCCAGTCTCCAGGATTATTTATTATGTTAGACATAACATCTGACATCTATTGTAGTCTGCTACATTTTTTCTGTCTTGACTGTTCTGTTCATGCGACAACATGCAACAACAGGAGCAATTATTTCCTTCTTTCTGATGAAGATACGTTTACCACACCATTCAATAAAAAACAACTCACATATACACATAATGACAAATTCATGTTATGATTTCCATCCACTCTCATGTCGTAACATAAAAGTGAACATCCATGCCCTAATGTTAGTTTGGCCATGGATTGTTGAGGATTTTTGAGTCTCCACTGGACATGTTCATGGCATGATTATAATCCGGGCATCGTTCATGCCCTGTGGAGACGGCATTTTACGTACCCAGTCAAACAGAATTTTTTTTTTTATAATTTACGCGCGCCTAAGGGGTTAGATACCCTTTTACTGTTGCCAGGGCACGGACGGAAAGGTAGAAGGAGGAGAAAGGAAAATTGGTTTGTAGGTGTATTTGGTTTCGATATTTTCGATCTCCAAGGGTGGGAGTCCGAATAGGACAGAGAGTTTTTTCTTCACTCAGAGTGATTCGAAGTTATAATTCTCACTAGTTTTTTGTGGTTGAAACTCTACAACAGCCAAATCTACGTGTCAGTGTTATGCCTTCACACGCAGAATTTTTCTGACTGAGTTCCAATTACAAATGAAAAACTTGTCGTGGGTAGGATTCGAACCTTGACCCTCCGAGTGAGAAGCGATTGCTAGTACAAAAATCCATCATCCAAAATGCGGTGCAAAGTCGTTGCGGATAGGACCAATTCTCGTGAATTCAGTCACACTCTCAGCTATGGCGGCGATATTTTCAGCTGACCTGTCCGAGACGTTTAAATTTTTCGATTAAATTCACTATAGCTATGCAAGAAGGCGCTTGATGATGACCAAAACGATATGATGACCGCGATATTTTCATCGTTTTGTAGTGAATTTTCACTATTTCAATTTCATCCCACTAAAGCCATGCAAACTTATGAATAGTTTGCGTACCTTGGAAGTATGGTTGCTTCGGTCTCAAAGATTTTCTGCCCAAAATATTTCCTCGATGAAAAGCAAAACGCAATAACGCTCGTTAAGAAGTCGAGCTAAACTAGAGATTATTGCTGCTTGCTTGTATTCTAATATGACTCATCCAAAGCATATTATCACTGTGATTGAAAATGTAAATTATAAGACAAAGCCGCGAACAAGAAGTAAAAAAAAACCTGAACCTCCTACTGTCGTACGTGTACGTATACATTCTAATGCTCGTACTACAACCAACGTTATGTCCAACAAACTAATCTGTAAGAACATTACTGAACTCAGTTCCGTTGGCTACTCGACAAACTAATCACACACTAAGCCCACTAGAACTAATGCTAACCTACAGATTGTTATCAAAGCACAACAAAAGCATTAACATGTTACGAGCACTATCTTCCAACTCATCCACTCCATGTACACAAATTCTACACGTACTTACAAATTATTCTTCACCGCTCCAAGCCTCAAGTCTCCAACAACTTTCGGTAAGGCGGCCCATCTTTGGATTGTGCGATACGGCTGCGGATACATGTAACATATAATCTTCTACTGCAGCTGATAGGCCGCTGACCCTTCTCCATCCCCTCTAGTTTCGTAAATCCATTCAAATGTTTAACATGAATCCAGATAAGAGCCTCCTTATTTCCTCCTTAGTTCTCTCAGTACCTCAGCTCTTCGAGACTCAAATCTAAGATACAATAAAAAAAAATTGTTGTCATTGTCGTCGAATTAAAAGATTCCCATCTCTTTCGCTCTTTATGTGTGCAAAACAAGAACCATGAAGAGATTTTCCATAGATGCTCCATGACTACCACAAACTACAGGAGCTACGAGTACACCAGCACTGGCACCAGCATTACCACTTCCCAACTGAGATGGAGAAAAGTAGTTGGAGTAGCACTTGCCCATTGATGAGAGGTCGGTTGCCTTCTTCGACGGCTGTAATCTGAACTTTCAAGCAATCCCAGTGCATTCAAATGGATTACGAGTAGACAGTAGACAATATGAAAGTGCACGAAAGGGGGAGTACTCGTAGTTAGCTTAGTAATGGATATGGCAAACGAACGTTTCACTCTCTACATACCACCTTGTAATACCCCCTTCGGTCACCATAAATGGAAAACGTTTAAACCAGTTGGGAACCTTTTTTTCGACTGTTTTTCTTTTCTTTTTTTTTTAAATCGATGTCAAGTGGGGTTCATTGCTTGCACATATACACACTTTGGATACTCGTACTTGTGCTCGTATGTGATTACCGTAACACGTCAACAGTTTGCCATAGTTTTGCAATCGATTTGAGGTTTTATGTTGAATCGAAAACGCAGACTTATCGGTGAAGTGCTCCCAATTAGTTGGTAATCCGATCCACCAAGTACGTACGAATACTCGTGATGTACGAGTCTAATGGTATTGAAAATTGGGCCAAATTAAAGGCAAGTATAGGTATACTTAGTGAGTTTTTATTAATGACAGCGGTAGAGATTGGGACAGAGGATTAATTGTTGATTTATCATGATAGTCCAGTAATGGTCGTTAGGATCGTTAATACAGAGGCACGTCGTTTGGTGAAAGTTGGAGGTATGAAATATTTGAAATGTCTCTGTGTGTATAAAACGCTTAATCTGATAAAGTACAATTTTATATAATAAGGGCCCAAGTAAGACCTGCATATTTTGAATGGCACCTCAGTGACTGGGAAGAGTATTATACGGGTACTATGTATACTTTGATGGGGTTTCTAGGCTTGACTTCGGTTGGGACTCCGAAACTATTGTACAAACATTTACATGTAAAGAGGGATGGTACAGAAATTGTGCTTGATTACTTATTGTACTTAGGTGAACTTGGTAATCAACCAACATACCTCTCCAGCCATCCCTGTTGTCAACTAGCAACTACCAATTCCATATGCCAACTTGGCTGAGGTCTTTCTTTAATTGCGTTCGCCATCTGACGTGGGATCTTTCTCTTTTGCATTTTCCTTCGGTTATGGGTTCGAAGAATTTCCGAGCTGATGTCCATCCGCTCTATATATCTAAGCTTATGAATTCTGAATCCTTAAACTAAGTTCATGTCGCTGTACAACCAGTACAGTTCTTGGTTAAATCCCCTCCTCCACTCTCTGTCGATGCAAACAGGGCCATTGGTCACCCATCCTTTTTTGATAAAGTTCATGCTTCTGCGTAAAGGGAAGGACTGGACAATCTATTAGAGAGCCCTATAATATCGTTTATGACTACCTCGCAATATACCTTCCTATCTATAGACGAGTAGTCGTTGTTCTGTGTTCTTTACCCGATGATAGCGTGTTTATACAATGTCTTTCCAAACTTTTGAATAATTGTGCCTCTGGTGTTGGCTTGTGAGTTTCTACTCGTAAAGGAATCGGATTACTGTGAACCGGCAACAGCGGCATTCTCCGTGGTCATACTCCAGAGCCGGAAAAATTTACCAGGGATGTCAAAACCGAGAAGGGCTTCATATAATTTTCTCCTGTATGTATCTGCCGTAATGTAAAAATCTGATCGATGGTGCACTCTTCCTACTGATAAGGACCAATGAGTTGGTAATAACATACAGCAGATAAGATCTTTAAGCAGAGGTTGAGGAATCTTATGACTGTATAGGCTAAAGAGCCGACTTTCTTCAGGACCGAGCATACGAAACTGAAATTCCTGTCGTCTAGCATGCTTTCGTACGAACATATCTTTGAGTTGATTTGGTGATTTATCTTCACAGGGTCATCTCCCCCGGCTTGAACCATCACTAGACCATTAGTACCGGTAGCTTTGATTGACTTTAATATGGATTTTCTCACTTCATCACGGTCGGCTAAATGGAATTGTTGCCCAACATCGTCGTCTAAATGATTTCAGAAGTGATTTCCATATTATAGGGACTGCGAGTCTACCACTAGGTTCTTCTGTTATCTTTGCAGGCTTGAGTTCGTACGGTCGTACTCCATTAACTTGTCATTTTATAACATCATTGTCATAGTATGCTATTTTTGTTCGTCCTTTTGAGAAGTCAATGCTCGTGCTTTCTTTTTTGCTCGTAGAGCTCATAAGCCTTTCTAGTTGTCTTTTGAAGCGCCGTTCTATATGTTTTCAATTTCCCTACATGAGTCTGCCGGCATTCGTCGTTAAAAGATGGTTCTCCCTGTAATGCTTAGGTGAACGTGTCACATCGACGACCTCTGATTGCTTGTTGGCAGTTTTGCCATTGAGCTTCAAGACAAGCTGCTGATGGTACAGCTTGTTGAGCCGATGTTAAGAGATGCTTGATCTGCAAAGGCCCTTGCAGCCTTCCGAAAATAAAGTTCTTCATGGTATTTCCTCTTCTTAGAGGTGTTTCCTTCTGCTCCTTCTGCGCCTATACATTCCTTCCAGCGAGATTTCCAGGCAAGGAAGGCATCATAATAGGCCTCCTCGGGAATGTCCTTTAGAGTCTTGGTGTAAGCCTCTTTGACTTTGGCAACAGTCCCTATGTCCTTTCATGGGAGTTTTTAAACGCGAAAACAAAAAGAAGCCTGGTGGGGTCACGCCAGAACTGTAGAGCGGCTGGGGAACGGTAGGCACCTTCGAATCGGTTAGAAAGTCGGTCACGAGGAAGGCAGAGTGTTGTGGAAGTTTCTTATGGTCCGCGATGTTGGACCGGACGCGATGAACGCTTTGTTTGATTCTGTTGACAATTTGACGAGTCCCCTGATATCAAAGAACACATTCATTAATTTTCTTCGACCAAAATTGACATCCGCTACAATGGATGAAATAGATAAAATTATAGTGCATTCATTCCGACAAATCGGGTATGAAATAGACGAAGAAATCCTTAGTTTATGGAGTTTTTCTCCCGCACTGATAGTGCAAACCGTCTCTACTCGTAAGTGTTTTTAACTTATAAATCCTTCCCTAGTGTTACCCAGTACCCTCCCACCAGTAATGGCGCAACGATTTTCGGTTTCAGCAACTTAAAATGCCTCAGCATGTGTTAAGTTTTTTGGAAAATGGGGCAGAGAGAAAAAGAAAGATGTTTGGGTTCTGTGGTTACTTCGCTCAATGGGTGGCATACAACATTTAATGAGGAGACTAAATTCTTAGCGGAAGTTGGCTTGTTGTTGATTTCTAGTCAACTACTCATCTTACTTGAATGTCTTTCGGGCGAGGCTGGGATTCGAACACCGAACCTTCCGATTTGCAAGCCAGTCTAATGCGGGCTGAGCCACGGCCACCCACGATCGTGGCGGCCAATTGATGAACCCTCGCCGTGAGATGACCCATTCGCCAAATTTTCCCTTCACAACCTTGAGCAGTTGCGCCGGTCCACTCGAATCAAAAGTGAACCTCAATGTAACGCGATTATCGCCGAAAGGGATCACCGGATATCTTTCAAGAAACCAAACTCAACATACTTCGCATGAACGACGAATAACGGAAAAACAAGATCTCAACACTTACAAACTAATTGCGATGATTAATACGCAAAATGAACAATCGCAAAACTAAGAAAATGAACGCAACCCTCAGCAAAATGGCATCAGCAGAGGGTGATAAGATGAAAGGAAACACCTATCTGGTGCGCCTGTTCAGATATTGAAAAGCTAAGGCAATCAATCGATGACCTAGTCTCAGACCACAAAAAAATTCAATTGCTAATCAGCAACTTAAATGAACTTCGTAAGAAAATACACGAACGCGCTTGTGTTCTGTTAGAGAACCCAGAAGTAGATATATATAAAATGGAAGCGCTCATTACATTAACGCAAAGACGAAAAGCTAACCTAGCAGAAAAATGGGTGCATCACAGAGAACTGCTCGAGCAGGCATGGAAAAAAACAAAAAAAACTCTATCCAAGCTAACAAAGGTCTAAAGAAACTCGAAAGTATCAAGGACAATGTGTCGGCATTGGAAAATGAACTAAAAGTTAAATCAATTTTACAATCCTAATTGGCGACTGTCCTGCAGAAGGAGAACCGCTCGACCATTCGAAAGGCCTACACACCGCGAATCTTAGAAATAATCGAAAAGTTTCTTCGAGATACAAGGCAACTGCTAAAGCAAATCAACACTATCACCGGCCAATTGGACCGACAATTCATTGTTGCTGACGATCTTCTATTCACCAGCCCCAAGGATAGCGAACGCTCAAAGAAAGCCTACACAAAAGTTCTCTCTCACGCGTTAGATTTTCGTTGTTGTGTAAATTGATGGCACGAGTTTCATCGGTCGACTTGACGTTTTGATAAGCAATCATCACCAAAGGCCATCTTTATTATAGCAAAAGTTTCCACTCCGGACTTGCTGTGTTTTACACGAAACTTGATGGCAATCATTTGGTCAAATGAGGGCTACAATCTACATTACGGCTTGTATGTGAGACGAAAACGAGTTTCACGGAAAAGTCTTTCCTATGATCGGAGACGACTGAGCGACCGCGCGTTCGTAAGCTGACTTCCACCTCCACCGATTCCAACCGGCCCGAGTGCGCTGTGCCTTCACTGACATTACTTTTTGGACTAGCCCTTTATCTGCATTCGTACAAGGTAGTAGTCCGATCAATACCAGCCGCTCGACTAAGTGGATGCGCACCTTGCTTCGACTGCAATGTGATCACTTGATGACATTTCACGTTGAAGCGAAGTCGATAAGCCTTAATTCGTTGTCGGGGGTGGTGTGGTGCAGGCTATATTTATCGACTGTACGCAAAAAATGTCCTCCTTTCCTAGCTTTGCAAGAAAATAACTTTGGTCGATTTTAACATCTTCATTAGGACATTGAGCATATGTCTTGTCGAGCTGTTCATAACAGCAGTCCTTGTGAATTTTGGTGAATTTGGCCTTGATGTGGGTTGTCACTAGGCGCTTGTTCGCCTGCCTGCAACTCAAGACATCTTGCCTGAGTATGCGTCTGTCTCACAGAGCAGTTCACATCCAGTCACAGTATTGACAATTATTGTTGCTTGATTCAGGCCATTATTGAGTTTCCAGCTCATTTTGGTCTATGTACGGGGTGCGTCATCTTTTATTGTATATTGGTCCTTTACAATTTATTTGGACTAGTTTTTGAATACAACATCAATCAAGTGGCCGCCCTTTTTGCTGCGTTTTCCGTAATTTTTTCGAGCATCTTCAGCGCGAATGTTTGCCTTTAGCTCGTCAGTGGTCTGAGGCTTTCTGGCGTACAGTTTGCCTTTCAAATAACCCCACAAAAATAAGTCCGGAGGGGTCAAATCTTGAGATCTGGGTGGCCAGTCAATGTCGACATTTTTTGACAGCACACGTCCAGAGAATTTTCGTTGCAGAAACTGCGTTGTTGGATTTGCAGTATGGCATGCCGCACCGTCTTGTTGAATCTAGTAACCGTGCAGACCTTTTCCCCACATTTGTGGGCAGACATAATGCGTCAACATCCAGCGATATCGATTCCCACCGACTGTTTCGTCTTCTCTGAAGAAAAATGGCCCAATAATGGTTTTGTCGCAAACGCCGGCCCAAACAGTCACTTTTTGGTCATGCAATGGTGTTTCATGGATCTCCGTTCCCCAAATGCGACACAGAGGGTATGAAATGGGCCTCATCGGTCATCAAAATCAGGTTTAGTGTCAACCATTCGAGCTACTGTTTGGTCGTATTCCAAATGACGAGGACAGTCTGTCGGCAATATTGCTTAAGTCAATTGCACTTTATACGGAAACAAATGCAAATCAAATTCAAAATGCACCGCAAGGTGGTTCCACTAACGCCAAAATGACGAGCGCGGTGACGATACGACACATGTTCTGGGTTCTCGGCAACACTCTCTTTTAACACTTCAACCAGTTCATTGGAACGTCTTGGCCGTTGATGAACGGCATGTCGACGATCTCCCATTGTCCCGTGCTCAGCAAAATTTGACACCAAATGACGAATAGTGTTATCAGACGGTGCTTGTTGGCGCCGATATTTACAACGATATGCACGTTGAGTTAACACAACTGAACGACTATTTTCAATGTACAGCGTCACTATTTCGGCGCGTTGTTTCGGTATAAAGCGTTGCATGGTTAAAATAGTGTCTACTCAAGTCAATCGGTTGATAAATGTCAAAGTCAATCAATGTTCACATGCCGACATAATAGATGGCGCACCCTATACTCATATGTACTCTTATATACCTATGTATGGTATATAGTTCCTTTCACTAAAAGAACAAACATAAACTTAGGCATAATTTCACTTAACGACACAATCGTTGAGTACTCCGACGAGGTTAAATATCTGGGAGTAATCCCAGACAAAAGACTCAACTGGAACTCTCACTTTATGGGCCTGCCGTCGCATGTATGGCAGCACATGAGGTATCTGTCCAAAGATCACTCACTGGACCTATACAATGATGATCAGGCGCGTCATAACATATGCTTCTATAGTATGGTGGACTAAAGTCACGCAAAAGACCGCCATTTTAAAGCTCAACAGAGTACAGCGTCTTGCATGTCTGGGCATTTCCGGAGCCCTGCAGCTACGGTAGAAGCAATAATAGAACTAACCTCCCTACACTTATACAAGTATATAAGCAAAGTGTCATTACGCAGCACAGTAAGTCTGGTACAATTTAAAGAGTTAAGGACCTTTCTCTCCGAAATACCAGAACTTGACATGATGTGCGTGGTAACAGACCGCCTTCAAAAAACTATGCTTCAAAAAAGGCTTCTCCACAGAGATTCCCAGCAAAGAAGCATAGGTTAGCAACAACCCACCAACCAGCCATAATGGCATAAAGTGGTATACGGATGCTGTTGTGGGTTTCTGGTCATGAGAGCACTAATGTGAATGAAAAGGCCGACGAACTGGCCAGAAAGGGCTCAGAAACTCCCTTTGATGAACCTGAACCCTTCTGCTGCACTCCTAAATCCGCAGTCAATTTAGCTACTAATAGCTGGAAGCATTCGAGACGCATCTCATATTGGGAGAATAGCTCAGGTGTAAGACAGACCAAACGAGCCATCCTGCCCTTCAACAAAAATGCCAATAGATGTCTAAATATACGACGGCAGGATATCAAAAACTTAGTAGGTTACCTCCCAGGACACCACGGTTTAAGATATCACCTCAACAAAATGAATCTAGTCGACACTCCGGAGAGCCGACTTTGTCTTTGTCTGAAGGCGAAACAGCTGAACACATCTTATGTGAATGTCCAGCCCTCAACGGAACGATTTTCTTCAGGGAACCATTCGGCTCCAACGAACTAATAAATTTCTCTGCTAGTACGAGTAGTGTTATCAACTTTATTCGGAAGGTAGAAAACCTGCTGGCCTAACTACAGTTCTGACTAAATGGTACAAAATTAGCTAAATGAAGTGCAAACTGTAAGCCAAAAATGATATCGAGGTATTGCACCTGACACGGAGTATCATATAATACTTATTCCATTTGAGGAGGACGATATCAAAATTAACAATTGTTGGTTAAAGACAACCGCAGTTGACATGGATGAAGTCTGAATAATGGTCTCAATTTCACTTGCAAATAACAATCTTCTTGCGACCGTCATACATGGCTGACTACTGCCAAGCATCGCTATGTGTTGTGTATATTTTCTAAGAAAAGCTGTGCATCCGATATACAAACATACCTTAGATGTATTTATCACTTTCACGAGCAGAGATGTGGATTAACAATAAGGGTTACTATACACGTGACAGAAGGGCAGGCGTTGATAAATGACTGCATTAGGCAAACCTTGAAATGTGATTATCGTAAACCCATTCAATAAAAGAGAAATTAATTCCCAACCAATCCACTCATTCTGCATTGACGTAAAACAGTAGATAACTGCTGACGTCATATGGCCAAGATTTATTTGTGGCTGTGGAATAATCACAAGAACTAAGGCCGGGCAAGCATACATAAAACATGTACGAGTATGCATGCAATCTGGAAAGCCCCCTTTAAACCGATTGCTGCATACACATAAAGCAATTAAGAGTTCACTGATACTATGCAGGAGTATAATATCTCAATAAAATTGATAAGACTTATTGCGTGCAATTACCGGCCTAATAAAATCGGCAGCCAGAGCCAAGCGTATAGGGCTGTTAAATGTTGAGGATAGATTTCCTTTCATTTAGATTCATTTCACAAAGTGCAATTAACATTACAACGCAGGGTTAAGTGAATAATTTTTAGAGAAAAACGAAATGAATTGTTCGTTCGATTTTATCTGTCTGAATAGTTTTTGGTTTGACTGTGAGTCTTTAAGGTGTCCACTGAAGGAACTGTGCTGTAAAACAAACAGTTGGTCAAAAAAGAAGTCGGACAGTTGATTTATCTATGTTTCAACCCAAAGATACCTTGGCACCAATATTATATTTGTGTTTATTTTATAAATTGTAAAAGCTTTGTATTTGTGCTTTTGATTTATGACAGAATATTCAAGTGGTTTTATAAAGCAGGAAGTAAAAAAAATATTTTTTGTAAAAAATCCAGCCAATTCCACATCAAAAAAAAAATCGAACACACACACTGAATTATTTACAAATCTCTAACAGGATAGTTGCAATGTTTTACAGTTTACAGTTTTCTTTTTCTGCGTTCAAATGCCAATACCAGTCGAACAATTAAGCCAAAATGGGGGCGAGAACGTGGTCAAACATCATTACATATCCGAAAAGTTGTGATCGACCATTTCAAGGAGGGCAAATCAGTTCGAGAAATTGGAAAAATATTGGGTTGTACCACATGAAATGGCCGATTTTATAGTAAAAATTTAAAAGCCAAAATATTATTTTTCCGTAAATTTTTATTCAATCATTAGTAAGCCAGTTAGGGTTTGCTGCGTAGAGCAGCAGCACTAGTAATTTAAATCGCCGCTCTCATCTCACGAGTAAATTTACTTCTTCTTAGTGATTTAGACTGTTGTCACAATTACTATCTTTCCGATTCACAGTTTCAAAAAAGAAAGCATGTTCTTTGTGTGTAAGAAAATTTCCTCACTTTTGGCGTCCTTGCGATGTTCTTGGTGGTGGATTTTCTCTACGATATCTGATTCCCGTCTATGGATCTGCAGACTTTTCTGACTACAGCACTGGTTTTACTCGAGCTTTGTTCATGAGAGAAAATCACTGGAGTGTGGCAATTTATCGTTAAAGCGGACTTCTATGCACCAGAGTCCACGACCTTTGGTAGTTACAACACTACTTTCATTATTCTATCGGACGTGGAAAACCATTTGATTGTAGCACCAGTTATATTCAAACATCTGACACAAGAAAAGTTCCGAACAAGGGTTCTATGAGAGAAGACTTGCCTTATTCAGTTGCGGTGAATTTTGTTTTTCAGCTTCTCTTTACCGCGCGTCACCGCCGGAGGATTATTGTCTCAGCATTGCACCTTCGAGTGATCCAATATATTTTTAGCAAGTTTTAAAACGTTTTCCCCTTTGAATTTCGAAGTCACGCCATCAGATACAGGGCATACGAGTACAGTCCGGTTTTTTCTTTTTTATTGAGTATAAGCGCAACGAGGTCTTAACTTTTTTTATGTTGGAACAGAGCACTCAGACAAAGAACTAGTCCACTGTACTCTTTGTTCCTTTTAATGGAATCTTTCAGGCTTACTAATAAAGATGAGTAATCGCTTTAGTGATAAGTTGCCTACAGTACCAGCACCTACTACGTCAGGCCGAGTACCTGCAGCCTGATGCGAGCGTAAACCAGACATTCACAGAGATAGTGCTGTCGCGGTGTCGTCATCACTTTCGCAGCAAGCATCACAGGATGTTGTGTCACGACCCCAGTAAGTAACCTGCAGTCTTTCCTGCTGAAGGACAGCAGAAAGGCCGCTGACCTCCTAGAGACGTCGGGAAGCATTCGATTGGTCTGCCTGCATCCAGGGAGCTGTCGCTACAGATGCATGTACTACGCCCACTCCACCGGTTCTCCGCAATATAGTTCGCTGCCATCAGGATTGCGTAAATCTCCGCTTGGAAGACAGATGCAAGCTTTCATAACGTGAACTGAAATATAAAGTGGTCGTCTTCCAGAAAGACAACAGTGCCACATTCTATATTGGTTTTGGAGCAGTCCGTGAAGACCCGACTGCATTCCTTTTCTGGCTCAGATTCTGGCCGAAACCAGTCTTGGGCATAATGAATTTCATATTTTTTCCTCAACCGGAGTTCCGGTGTCATTGCATCGGACGGTATATCCATAAGACCAGAATCATAAGACAGCCATCAAAGCTCCGATGCGTGTTGTACCAAAGGCCATTTCTTTTTAAACGGAAGATAGATTTGAGAGTGCAGCCCATGATATGAATATGAAGGGGAGGGAGATTCATCAATGCGTCTAGAGCAGAGCCAGGAGTGTTGGGGAAAGCCCCCATGCATCCGAGACAAACCGTTCTTTGGAGTCTAGCAAAAGCAGCAATCACGTACTTTCGCGAGAGCTTACTCCACCAGACAATCGACACATAGGATGTAATTGGTCTTATCATAGCCGTGTAGATCAAAAGGACCCTTCTCGGTTACAGGCCCAAGGCACGTTAGATGCTTTCGACGTAACATGTTTATTACAGATAAGTTTGTTATCCAGGAAGACACCCAAATACTTAGCTTCTTTGGAAAATTGGATGGTAATGCCTTTAAGCAATAATGAGTCACGCCAGACAGATTCCTCCTTCTCGTAAAGAAAATAACCTCAGTTTTGAGAGGATTAACTGAAGGCCCATTACTAGTGCACCAGTCGTTTTTAGAGCAGACAGCCGCTAGACACGATGGTAGTTGTACTGTTACCATATCATCATCCGCGCATGCTTGTGCATAGACGTTAGAACTACTATTATACTACAGAACGCCGCCTTGCGGGCAACCTCCGTTTCCCCCGCCACCACATTGCTTTTATCCACAAAACTAATGATTCGTTTACGCCGTGTTTTCTGGCCGAGTTACAAGTGACGGCAAAAGTTGCGTTGTTAAAAGCACCCTCAACATCGATGAAAATACCCAAGGGGTATTCCTTCTTGTCGAGTGCGCTTTCAATTCCACCTACCAGATTCTGAGACGCACTCTCACAGGATTTTACGCGTTGATAGGTGTGTTGCATCGCCGACAGAGGATGCATTCGCGAAGCGGTTTTGCGCACATGGATCTCGACCATTCTCTCGATGCTCTACAGTACGCAGGAAGTTAGACTTATAGGTGTGAAACTCTTGGCGAGCGATCTATATATTTTGTAACCTTTTTGTAACATAACTGGGTGCCAGTCGACTTGAAGGTCTTAGCTTAATCCGCAGCAGGATCTATCTGTATCAACGCTGAATTGTCGTACCACCTGGAGTATACTAGTAAGTGTGATCTTATTTGATGCCTCACATAGGATTTCTTTCATTCAAAATTAAAGGGCCAGTTGGAAGTACTTTGGCGCAAAACTGTACAGAGTACGACTTACTATCCTGTTTCACTACGCGATGTATACTATTTTACGCTGTCTTAAAGTCGTTAAATGTCTGGTGGGTTTCGGTTTTGTTTTATCTAGGATCCGCCTTAGTAGAAAAATTTGTCGATTCGCCTATAAAGGTAGTTCGAAACGGCCTTTGTCGTTCACACAGTACGTTGGGCAGTCACTTGTATGCGATATGTAAGGGTGTGCTTCTATAGTTTTCATCAGGCATAGTTCAAAAAGAAACGAAACAGATGGCATACTTTTCAGATATTATTTCCAAAACATTTAGTCTAAAAAATGTGAAACCCTATAAGGTTTGCTAAAAGAGAGCAGAACATCTAAAACGTCCTTCTTGAAGAAATTCGTTCAATTTTAAGAGCCAAGATACATAAATAGCAGATGAGGCTGTCGGTTAAATGAAAACACCTCTAATCCACATGTTAACCCCCGGGTTAAATCCTGTCACTCTGCACCGGAATCACATCAAATCAAGCTACTGCGGAATCATGTACGATTACTCGTATTTTCTCTTATTTATTATTTATTGTAGAATACGAAAGGTTAGAGGGGTCTGAAGCTCTTAACCTTCTCGAGATATTAACAGATAATCCGTCTTTACCTCTGTCATCCTAGATCCCATTCATAATTAATATTCAAACAATTACTCTCAGAATCGTGACGCACGTCCTGTGTTTCTATGCGAAATTTCTCCACCTAATTGAATTTCAGGGTAAAATTTGTACCGGATGTGAATGTGAGCATTTGTATACGAGTTTATGTAACCAAACTGATTTTCTAGACAATTTTACCTTCAGCGCTCACCGAATGATACCACGTGCTTCAATTCAATGAATTAACACTTTTCAAAAGTGATTACATACGAATATATCAATTTTAATTTCTCTTTTTCTTTAAAAAAAAAAAAAAAAAAAACACATACTGCTACTCATGATTTAGGTTGCCTTTGATGTGTGCGAGTACTCCTTCTTCTCATACAAGCAGGGTCGATACGACATTCATACTCATACGGGCTACGCCATTATTTCGTTTTGTATCCATCCACAGCCCTTATGTCAGCTAATTGCTTATTGATTTGGACAACACTCGGAATGAATTTCAAGACTAAAGCCACACAATAAATATCTATTAATAAAAAAGAAACCGCTTCCAAAAGATAGTCATTAATTGGTTCAATGTACGAGTACGGATACATACCTAATCGATGGGCAAATTAATAGAGAACAACAATCAGACAATCAAATTGATTGTTACTCCCCCTGTTGGGTATTCCAATTGGCAATTTGAATGAAATCCATCAGATATAGGGCGGACGTACGAGTATGTATGAGTACTAGTAATCTAGAAAAAATAAATAAAAATTGGCAGATGAAGCAAAAGTTGTTGAGCGGGACAAGCTTCATATTTTATCGAATAAAGTGTATGCACATATGTACACGCTGACTGTTTCTTATTAATAAAAATAGTCACGTAGCAGCATTATAGAGAAGGAAAAAAACAAAAAAAAAGACGAAAAATATTTGTGTTGCCTAATTTTATTTATAAACAAAAAAATCGCTGAATCTCTCTGTGAATTTTCGTCTTTTCACTATCTCGACGCACGAGACATGTCTCGCAGAATAAATTCATATAAATTTACGTATGCTTTAAGTTCGAATATGATGATTGCTTATATTTAAGACCTTATTGCAAGCTTAAAACTATGTAAAAAAAGTTCTTGCTTTTAGAGTATCAGTCATGTTCTACAGTGATGATTGAAAACTTTTGGCTGGTTTCTGTTAAGATTTCCTTTCAAAAAAAGGAAACCATGTACCGGCAGACTTACTGGTATCAAATACGAATCGTCATATTCGAGAGTGAAAACATGTTTGCGGCGTTGTAAATCAAAAAACCAAAATGAGGCACACAAGGTATAATATGATTGAACGAAACCGACCCAACTCCATACAAGGAGGTGATGTTGCGATCTTCATTAAAAAAGGCTTATGACTCAAGAGTGTACAACCGAGAAGAGCTTAGGTTGCAAGTGCTGGATACATGCATCTTCTAGATCACTCTCCGTAGTGGAGAGCTCGCACACTTTTTATATTACTTAGGGAAGAATTGAAGGAGAACTGTTTCTAAAATCGGCGGAAATTTTAACGCCAAACATAGAGATTGGGGTAGTAATACACCAAACATTAGAGAGTTGCTATGGGCACAGTGTTATGTACTGAATGGGTCTACAAGCGCTGGATAGGCGTTTCGCAGACACGGATATCTTGTTGTTCGACAAATCAATAATTGACAATCACGAACATACTATAAGTTGTCTACGTATGTTCGTATATGACAGTGATCATGCCAGTCTCAGTGCCAAAATCACTGTTCCCAACGAAATTGATGAATTGAAGGAGTTTGTTGAAAGGTATTCCTAAAATTTTAGTAGGAAACACTGGACACACTTCTCCAGACAATTGACACTGAGCACTTTCCTTGAAGTCGCTCTACCCACCGACCAGTGTTAGCACTAATCAATTAATTTTTTAATCAATTAATTATTCTGATTAATTTTAATCAGATTAAATTAATCATGATTAAAAAAGTAATCGTAATCATGAGTATTGACATTAATCATTAATCGATTAACTTGATCATAAACTAATAAAGGGTTTTCCAATAGGGACTTGACAACTTTGAATTTAATTTGTGAACGCACTCTTTCACTAATCATCAAACATCATAACTCAACATTTTCATCATGGTAAAGTACACGAACGAGCAACGTCTGCAAATTATAAAAATTTTCAACCGAAATTCGGAGTCGGTGACTGCAACTTTAAGAGCGTTAACTCCAATTTTCGGTCGTAATTCTCGCCCTAGTAGACAGGCAATAACAAGTTGCCGTGTCAGTGAGACAACGGGTTGGTAGAAGTGTCGAAAGTATCGCTGGCGTCCGTAGCAAACGATCCAAATCAGTCAATTCCACGGCGTTCTCAAGAATTGGGCATCGCTCAGACCACGTTATGGCGTATTTTGCGTAAGGATCTTGGTTTACACCCATACAAGATCGAGCTGACTCAAGAATTGAAGCCGATGGACCATTTGAAGCGACGTTCTCCGATTGGGTTCTGGAGAAGATGCGCCAAGATGATGAATTTCATCGCAAAATCATCTTCAGTGGCGAAACTCATTTTTGGCTCAATGGTGAAAATCCACATGTGCTTCATGAATCACCACTTCATGAACAAAAAATAACTGTTTAGTGCGTTTTGCATACCGGCGGAGTTATTGGGCCATATTTTTTCGTCGACGTTAACGATCGTCACTTAATGGTCAGCGTTATCGCGTCATGATCACCGATTATTTTTGGCCCGAATTGAAAGATATGGACTTGGACGACACGACTTGTGGTTTCAACAGGATGATGCCACAAGCCACACAGCACACGCTACAATCGATTTATTGAAGAGTAAGTATGGTGAGCGTGTTATCTCAAGAAATGGGCCAGTCGATTGGCCGCCTCGTTCGTGCGATTTAACGCCGCTTGACTATTTTCTGTGGGGCTACGTTAAGTCATTGGTTTATGCCAATACGCCGACGACGTTGGAAGAGCTCACACAGAGCCAACATTGAACGCGAAATAGCGGCCGTTTCGGCCGAAATGTGTGGCCGAGTCGTTGAAAATTGGGTCCAACTAATCGACCGCTGCAAAGGTGCCCGTGGTGACCATATGAACGGAGTCGAGTTCAATTCATAAATGTCTTAATTGTACTTTAAGCCGATAATAAAGTTTTTGAAATATTTCAAATGGTTTGCGTTTTATTTTAAAAAAAAATTGTCAATTGGAAAACCCTATACTTTCATGAATGTTGTCAACAGCAGGAGTGTAGCGAAAGTATCAACCGTGGGGTAATTTTTGTAGAAATGCCGACTCAGCTTAGGAATTTGCCGATTGCAAAACGCTTTAGATCATGGAAAAATGCGCTAGAGAGAAACGGGTTTAAAATAAAGCATTATCTTAAAATATTTAGTATTAGTTGTTAATATGAAAGCGAAATGAAATAACAACGTAAACAACAGAGTGATGTTTTGCGATCAATAATTTCCACTTAAATTGATGAGGAAACTCTACACCACAGTTGTTCAACCACCTCTTGTGTGTGGTTCACAGTGTCTACTGGAGTCGCGAAACGCGATGCATTAGATATACGCGTATAAGAGGAAGTCTAGAAATAAAGAATTTGGTAACCGAACAACTTGAGTCAAATAGAATTAGTTGGTATTGCCACATTAAAAGAAGATCCCCAGAAAATCTCGTAAAAAAGGCAATATCAACTACGGTCCCACACACGGTAAGAGAACGAGGTAGGAAACAGAATTCCTGGATTGCTCAGATGGATAGATGCCTTGGGTTAACCTCTGAAGCGAACCAGGACCTGTGTAGTATGCAGACGTGTTCTGCGATCTATGACATTAGCCAACCACATAATGGGAAACTTGTTATGCATAAGGTCGTGTAACGAGGAAATGGCTAGTAAAAGAATAAAAAGAAGCATGCATGCAGCTTGTATCTTGAGCCAAAAACGGGCCGGAATTTGTTCTCAGAGATCATCAAAGTCCGACAGCTACTTTAGATCGCCGTGCCGACTTGACTCAAATAAGTCCAGTGCTGATTTCGGATGTTCTTTTCAAAAAAGAAGTATGTTATTAGGTCGGCAGATAGTTCGACCGAGAACCAAGTATTTTAGTCGACTTAGGCTAAATCGGAACAACTTCAATGTCGTCAGAAGTGAAGGGCCAGCTTATTGAACTAAATCCATGCCGACTTCGTAGTAAATGATTTTTGTCCGACTGTGGATTTGCCGAGTATAAAAAGTTTGGAGGAGTGCAACACCTCCCACGCTGCACCCTCGCTACTTCCCTGGTTGTCAATTCAACGTAAAAGAAATAATGGAAAATGATGACACAGATTTCCGAAAACATTTTTATTTATACGAGTAATTCAAAAACTCCAAAAACAATTTTAATTAAATCTGATTTATTATTTCTGATTTTCTGATATTCAAGTTACATTTCATAATTACTCTTTTTTCAAATAAATCGTCAGGTAATTGGTGTGACCGAGGTCTGTTTAACATGGTTGCATAAGAAAACATTCTTTCTACTGAGCCAGAGGACGGCATTGGTGTGTTGCAAAGAAATTTTAAATTATGATATCCGCTTTCTTTTTAGCATCAACTGATTCCGCTTCGTGGCCAGGGTTGGAACTGAAATCAAAAAAATCGTCTTCTTGGTGGCGAGTATTATTGACTTCATTGCTGGCAGTTAAAGTCTCTAGGATCTCTGATATTTCGTTCCGTACGGCTGATTTAAAAAAGTTCTTTTGATCAACGGCAGTTAGACATATTACCCAGTTTTTCTTAAATCTGGGGTAGCACAGGGCTGCAACGGCCGCATGTTTATTAGTTTCACTTGATAAAGTCTAAAACTCTTCAAATCTTTTCTCTACGCTTTGTAAGTATTTTACAGCAAGTTGTTCACAGAATTTTAGATTTGGAGTCGTCGTGATCTTCAGTAATTTTTTCTTTAAAATCAGTCATCGGCTTGCAATGTCCAATGTCCAAAGCGGTTGCAACTGGAGCAGCGAATTGGCAGTATTCCTCAATATGGTATAGTATATTGAAATTCAGAGTCTCGTAATGGATTTCTTATACCAAGTGCTCTGGCTAGTTGGGAGTAAACAGTTTTGATTGTTGATATATTCTTCAAAACGTCATAGTAACTATTCCATCTTGTTATGGCAGGTCGTGTTAACGTACTCGTATGTCCCAGAATAGTATGTATCACCTCAGCTGATTTTGGGTGAGCAGCAGTACACCACAAATCATTACATTTTTCTATTACTGCGGAATACATTTTTCCAAGACATGTTAATTTGTCGGTCAACAAGCCTTGGACGTCCTGATTGCTAGAATCAGATTTAAAATATGTGCGCATTGCATTTGAAGTGAAATGGTAACGATCTGTTTTGTAAATGGTCGTATAGTAAATTTTCCTCTAACAGAAGATCATCATGATCGTGCTCCTGTCTTGTGCCGAACTCTCCTTCAAACTCTTCAAACTCGTTGTCGCTGCCACTTGGAGTTGAGGATTCACTAAATTCATCATGGACCCATTGTCAGTAACAGAACATACTATTTTCTTCGGGTCAATGCCAAAATCTGAAAATACGAGTATTTCCAGAAGCAAATATTTTATGCGGTCAAATGTGTGTGCCCAGGTAAACCGGCGGCGGCAAGCTAAAGCTGTGGAACGCCTCTTATAGTTATGATCAATCCAGTGCACTGTATCACCTAAAAAACTTCTTGTTTTCCCCGACCATACATACGAGTATATCAGCGGTGGTGCACAAATATTTCTCTACAGCTAGATTTTATTTTATCTCATAAATCTGATCGAATGATTGTTTAGCTATTTTTTTTTTCTGAGAGACCGTCGCCCGGGTAACTTGATTCCAATATTTGTCACATTTAAATCCTCCATCATCTGAATGAAGTACGGGTCTTCTACGGCTCGAAAAGCAATCATTGAGTTAACAAAAAAATTAACTAAGTTGCGATAAAAATTTTCTTGAGTTACAGGTTACCTTAAAGTCCGAACTGTATTATTTTTGTTCTTCGTTTGCTTTCTGTCTTTTATATGTTTTTTTTTGCATTCCTGTACTGTGTCAGCGCCATGTTTCCGTTTTAAATGTCCCAAAGAGTTAGATATCGTTTTGCCATAGCCCGAACACTTCATACAAACTGCTATTGTGTTCTTGTCTGTGCATTTGTCTAGCAGAAGCTTGTAATAAGTACCATCAAATAAAGCAGAAGAAGAAAGATCCGATTCCGATGGCAATACCATTGTTGAATTCCTGAAACTGTTTGACGACACCGACGGCTCATCTGCCAGACCACTACTATTAGCATCAATATACTCGTACCATATTCATCATCAGAATTCATGTTTGCTTTTTAAATTAATTACTGAGTAAAACAATAACACAAAACTTTGCAAAATCCGAAAAATATTTAGCCAATTAGTGAATTATATTTTTACACAAATTTTGCTTAATAACACAACAATGTACTCTTATAAACTGTCCCGAACTTGAAAGGTGCATCCTTTTATATTTGTTTTCCCATATTGTCCGTCTGGTTATTTAATGTTTATTGTTTTATTTCGGTCTGCCATTTTTTAATGGTTTTCTTGGAAATAGTGTTGTCCCCGTTATAATTATGAATTTCCATTGTTTTATTGCTTAATGTTAATTATCGTAACTAGCGCGAGGTAAGCATGGGCCAGCCAAATGGTTTTAAAACATGACTGACTCCTGTGCATAAGCAACGCACCGCCAGCTTCCCTTTCTTTCTCACGCTCTCTAGTTTAGTGCCATAGTGACTAAAAAATCGGCGTTATATGCGCCCGGGGATAAGCTTCATATTGATTAAGCACAGGGGCGGACTCAGAAATGAGTCTGAGGGAGCGATCCACTCTCTTCACGTACTAAATACCAACATAATTAATCCATCTGCCCATCCTTCTTTTTTATTTCTCCATAGCTGAGGGGATACGATCGCGCTTGTCACCAGCCCCCCGTTATCCGCGACTAATTATGTAACCGGCCGATAGTTTACTTTTAAAGCAATCGTGTTGCAAATCAAACTTTATTATTGGCCGACTCGGAATCGTTGCAATGTGCGCACTTTTATACATATTCAAACTGATAATGAGCTTAATTAGAGAGAGATTAATGTGGACACAGGTAAAAGTTAATCAAATAATCAAATTAACGATTAATGATTATGATTATTGATCATAATCATTTTAAATTTGATTATGATTGATTAATCTTAATAATTTTCTTTTGATTAAATGTTTAATCGTTAATCAGATTAACTTTGGGCCAACACTGCCACCGAAAACAGGAATTCGTCAAACTAGACATACGATAGCTCGGTATCAACACACATTCCTCTATGCAACTATTGACGCACTGGACCAACATAAAAGTAAACTGCAATCTGAATATGTTCCCGATGATAAATAGATTATTCCAAAAGATAGATCAAAACGCCTTTCCCTATCTAAAAATCGACCAAACGACGTGCAATGAACAATGAAGCAATCTGAATATGTTCCCGAAGATAAATAGATTATTCCAAAAGATAGATCAAAACGCCTTTCCCTATCTAAAAATCGACCAAACGATGGGCAATGAACAACAAATATTGCCAACAGCAGTATACATAGATCAAGGAAAGCTGTTGATGATGAGAATTTCTTTGTAACCGAAGATCCGCATGAGAAGGTGGAGGCCATAGGAGCGACTTTCCAGGAAATACTAGGTGGGGTGAAAAGTAACCTCCTTGGGAATGAAAAAAAAAAAATTTAAAATGTTTTTTTTATTTTATTCAATATAGTCCTCTTTTAGCTTGATACGCTTATTCCAGCCATTTTCCAACTTCTTGATCTCGTCCGAAAAGTAATTTTCCGGAAGGTCTGCAAAATATTCCTCCGTGGCGTCAATGATATCCTCGCGTGAGCTGAATTTTTATTGATGAGCCATCTTTTAAGGTTTGGGAAGAGATAATAGTCCGAGGGAGCCAAATCGGGCGAATACGGTGGATGCGACAGCAATTGGAGCCGTAAGTCATTGATTTTAGCCGTGGTTGCGATGCTCTTGTGCGCCGGCGCATTGTCTTGCAAAAACAAAATTTTTTTTCGCTCCAATAATGCACAGTAATACTCGCTGTTGATGGTTTTTCCTTTTTCGAGTTAGTCCACGAAGAGTATGCCACGACAATCCCAGAAAACCGACGCCATAACCTTTCCGACCCATCGAGCCTCCCTCGGCCGCTTCGGAGCACTCGTGCCGGCCTCAGTCCATTGCCGGGCACTCATTCTGTTCTCTTCTGTGTAATAGTGGATCCAAGTTTCATCAACAGTTATCAATCGACGCCAAAAGTCCGCCCGGTTCCTCATCTTCAAGTCCAAACACTCTTTCGAAGTGCTCTCGCGCTCGTGTTTTTGATCAGGAGTGAGCATGCGCGGCACCCAGCGGCAGGATAACTTGTGCATATGCAGAATATTACCCAAAATATGGCGTGTGCGCTCAGTACTAATCTTTGTGGTACCTGTTATCTCGCGCACCTTCACTTTCCGGTCAGCCAACACCATTTCATGTATTTTTTTTGACATTGTCCTCTGTAACCGCACCGGAGGGCCTGCCGCTGCGGACTTGATCGGTAGTGGAGTTGCGGCCACCACGAAACTCTCGAAACCAATATTTGACAGTGTAATCTGACGGAGCATTAGCCCCATAATATTTATCCAACTTTTCTTTTGTTTTCTTCGCCGTTTTGCTTCTCAAAAAATAATGTTTTATGCGAGAACGAAAATAGTTTTTGTCCATACTCAACATGATGCCAAACACGTCAACAACAATCAGCTGTCAAAACAAAACTAAAGACAGTATCGCACTAAAATTTGGCATGTCTGCCTAAATATGAACGGACTTCAATGCACCATAACCTTTTTTACAGTAGCAGCGCATTCTGGCGGTCAAGGAAATTACTTTTCACTCCACCTAGTATACAAGAACAATTATATTATTGCCCCGAACCGCGACCTTGAAAATCGAGTCACAATCTCTACCTTCGAAATGAAATGCAGAACTGGCGATTAAGTACTCAGCTTTCACTAAGTTTAATGGCAAAAAGGTGGGAAATAATGTCATTGCCGAAGAGAGTAAGCTACCGCCGTCATACTTTTTCTTTAGGACGCTTTTGTCTGGGGACTCTACCGATACCAGAAAGAGTTAGCGAAATGTTTCGATCGTCATGTAGTCAGATATGATACCTTTATCTTAACAAACATCTAACAAGATGTGGTTGGATAAGTTTCGGGATTAACATAATTTCTTGACAAAATTCGACTTTATTCATCAAAATGGTCTCTTTCTAGAGTGATAAAATCATTCTAGCGAAGCTCTAACATTTCTATGCCTTTCTTATAGAACGATTTGTGCAATCCTTCAAAATACGCTTAGTTTTGGCGATCACCTCCTTATTGAAGTCGTATACCTTTCCGGCGAGCATTTTGTTAAGGTTTGCAAACAGATAATAGGATTCCTGTTTCAACCATTGCATGACATCGCATGAAAAAATATTTTTATTTCGCTTAAGCAGCTCAAAACAGCACTATGAATCATCAACACGTTGTTGTTTTTGGTCAACTGTGAGCAAATGGGGTACCCACTTCGAACAGATCTTTCGCATACTCAAATACTGGTGCAAAATATAATGTAAACGGTCTTTACGATGTCAGCTATCTCAAACACTTTCGCTTTACGGTTGTTCAAACCGATTTTGTGGATGCGTTTAGCATCATTTGACTCTGTACGGCAACTTTTGAATTAAGCAAACCAGCGAAAAATGCTTGCTTTTGGCGGAGCAGATTCCTTATAAGACTTTTTCAAGCCATTCTTGAGTTTTAACGGTATTTTGTTTACTATTAAATACATACTCTTTCATTTCCATGTTTTTGAAAATATCAAAAGATGCGTCACTAAAACATCAATATCTCGATGACTAATGATCGAAATGTCATAAAATTTGGACACATATGGTTTGAAGGTTATTATTGGAGTCGCCATCTAAAGGGTCTTTCATTAAGCGGTTACTATCTTTAAAATTAAATAAAACAAAGGGTGTATGAGATATTATCGACATTTTTTATTCGTTTGAAAGGCCTATGGAATATAACATCGTTCAAATGTCCGCCGCGGCTTCTCTGGCTTCCGCGCATCTGAAATGTCCAATTTTCAATGACTCTGGAGCATAAATCAGGCTGAATTTGACCGATGGCATGGGTTATATTGGCTTTGAGGACCGCTGTGGTTTGTATCCGCATAGACCTGCGACTTCAGAAAACTCCAGCAAAAAGTATAACGGGGTCACGATATCGGTGGCCACTTCACATCACCTCCACGTGAGATGACCATGCCCTCGAATCACTCGTGAATAATAGTGTGAGCTGTGTGGCATGTAGGGCCCTCCTGTTGAAACCACATGTCGTTGTTTTCCATATCATCCAATTTAGGACAAAAGAAGTTGGTAATCATCGACCTATAGCGCTTGCCATTGATGGTGATGGCCTCGCCAACGTCGTTCTCAAAGAATTATGGACCGACGACGCCGCCAGCCCAAAATCCACGGAATGCATTGGAAGCTCTTGGATTTCATGTGTATTGGTATCGTCCCAAATTCGACAATTTTGTTTATTGACGTACCCATTCATCCAGAAATGGGCCACATCGCTGAAGAATATTTTTCGATGAAAATTAGGTCCAACGGTTCCAGAGGCAATTCAGTGAACACACGTCGTTGTCTATGGTCGTTTACCTTCAGCTCCTGGGTCAGTTGAATTTTGTACAGGTGCAGGCCCAAGTCACGTCGCAAAATTCGCCAAATTGTGGTCTGCGAAAGGCCGAGTTCTAGTAAGCGACGCAAAATCGACTACCTCGGATTCTTCTGCACAACTGTCACGGACAGCGGCGATGTTTTCGGCAATTCTTACGGCAGTGGACTCAAATTTATCCACCACACTACGAATAGTCGTCTCGATAGGACGATTATGGTGACCGTAAAATGGGCGAAGCGCGCTGAACGTTTCCCGAACAGAACACCCATTTTGATAAAATAATTTTATCATTCGCACGTGTTGTTGAACGCTATGTCCATCCATGGTGATTTGACAAAACAAACTGAATACATGACAGCCAATTTGACAGATGTAGCTTCAACAATATGGCCGCTATCAACTGTCCCTATTGGAAGACCTTGTATGTGTTAATCTAGTCAGCTGGTGCCAAAGGTGCTTTAGCCCTCACAGAATGACTGTTTCATAGCAGTAAACTCGATGTAATGGTGGAATTGATCTGCCATATGGCTCTCATTCTATACTTGTATTTGGATGCCCCGTGTTAAACGTAAGAGAAGATTTATTGGAAAAAATATGGGTGAGAGAACTTGCGTTTATTTTCCAATACCAGAGTTAGAGTTACCAGAGCACCTCATTCATTTTAATAAGCAACTATTTCTGGACAAATCTGCGTGCTGCTCATATCTTGCGTCTCCACGATGATAGAGACGTCGCACACGGCAGTACGGAACATCTTGGATTCAATATGACGGTAGGCAGTCTCGGTATGTGAGATGTTGCTCGGCAGCACCAATAATTAGTGAAGTTAAGGGTGTTTTTTAAGGTGACTTATACCTTTTTTAAACAATAGCAATTTAAATAGAGTTCACAAATTTTTATTCATTATAAGGAATGATTCATGACATAATTTTTTGTATACGACTTCAGGAATATGGCTTTTTCGTCTGTTTTTGACGAAGCCTACCCTCTCAGTTCAATGTTGAGCCTTTATTTTGAGCATTTGGGGCTTAATCTTACAAATAACGCTCTGAATATTGGCTTCCAAGATATGAACAGTTTGCTGTTTATCAGTATACCCCGAATACTGTACATAATCCCAGTCGGGTGGCGTCAAATCGTATGATCTTTGCCCACAATACCACCAGCGTGAAGATCACAGCATCAATAGTGTACTTTTGTGGCTGTAATTGAGGCTTATGAGTCTTCTGGATTTGCCCCCGTCCAGAGCGGCAGTTTATTTTGTTCATATACCCATGGTACTCGTACCAAAACTAAGCCTAATCATTTAACACGACTTTTCGATTAAAATAAGGCTCGACTGAAGGCTAGCTGTCCAAAAGCCAAAAAAAAAAACAAAATTCAACAAACTGTGCAACAACTTCAACATAATTATAAGAATTTTTTACAATCGACTCAAATGCAAAGGTCTGGTTTGATAAATCTTCTAGTTTGTACCAAAAGAACGATGCCATGAAGTAAGACCGTCTTTAAACTGTCGCATTTAAGTAGAATGGAATCTTGCGGTACGTAATTGAAAAGGACCGAATAGTAGCCGAACCAGTTGTGAGGGCTTTTGTTTGACACCTTACTCCACTACGGATTCCATACTGTTCTATGTAAGTAAATAAGTAATTCATCGCGCTTTCACCTTGTCTTTATTGTTTTTCGAAATTGCCTCATGATTTTTCCAATTTTTTTCAAGGATAAACAGAAAAACTGATGACGAAATGAGGCTGCCTACACAAACAGCCTAAAATCTTCAACCTCCTCCTTGAAGTTCCTCAAGGTTGTCACTTAGATCCGCTACTCTTTAAAATTTTATGCAAATAAATGTCCCAGCTTAAGTTGTATATTTGATAAATGGCAATGCATCCTTGTCAACTTGTTTCGTTGTTGTTTCGGCAACCATAAAAATTAAGTCCTTTCTTAGGGTCGATCTAAGGTTTGCGCTTCCATTTATTCAATATTTCAGGATTTTCTAGATGTAATCGATGTTGAAAATATTAAGAATGTAACAGCTATCGATATCGTATACAAATCATTTCCCAGCTGCTTTCAAATATTTACACAAATCACATGAATGACGTGTAAATATGAAACAATATTTTTACCACGAATTGTATAGACGTGCCATTTCATCAGTATAATTTGTTCACATCTATTTTAAACCTTGTTTACATATACGAGTAGATAAGAAAATACGTTACCGATGTGTTCAAACATCATGTACTCGTACCATAAATCAATCAAACGCAATGAAAAACAAACAATGCTCGTACTTTTCAGCACAACTGTGAAGATTATCACCTAAGCAGAAATATGTTAATTTTGCTCTCCTCTCTCTCTCTACTTTAAACAATATTATTTGAAATGTTCGTCAGAAAAGTATCTTCAGCAATATTTATTGAGGAACCGAACAATGGGAAGTCCAACTGAGTGACACTTTAATGTGAGCCCTCGCGAAAGATTGTTTCAGAAGGAGACAACCGAAAAAACCGGCAAAAAACAACGGTTTTTACCATACCATATATTCGAAAGTTCAAAAAAGTGTTAGATAACAAGTGCAATAAGTTTTGAGTGAATTTTTGAGGTGAAATGTTTTTTGCAACTGTTTTCGACTGTCATGAGGACAACGTACTTATACTTCAGCGCAACGATAAAAACATCGTGGATAAGAGTAAGAGGAAGTTTACTTTTACTTTTTTCTTTTTAATAAAAAAAAATTGTCTTGTGAAGAGAGGAATTGTTTATTTAAAAAAAAAAGTGAGGAACTCACTCATTACACAACTGACATGGAATGGCTTGGTTTCGATTCTGTTTTTAACTGACTGATTGCTGAAATTGTTGAAAATATCTTGGCGAAATTTTATTTTGCGTGGGCTTTGTGGAATTTTTTATTTCGCACCAAGTTTGTTGATAAACGATCAATGGGGACTTAAGTGTGTTATTCTTAAATTGATATTTAAAGCACTTAACTTGGATTTTTCTACTTTGAAAATTGGGTTAAAACGATTTTCAGGTCTTCTGAGATATGTAGAGAGATGGATATTTTTGAGTGGTTTTTCGTGCACGTGCGGTTTATTAAAGAAATCTTGTCTTCAGATGATTCAAGTAGTCAATTAGAAATACATGATTGCGTAGGTGTTTCAAAGACTTGTTAAAGACCGTAGTGATCTTCTATGTCACACTTATCTAGACGGATTAAAATAATACAAGATGAGTTGGTCATGAACACCTTAACTGAAGGAATGTCGGAAAGTTTTTTAGCTTCAGACCATATCTATGTACAACTTGGTGGAACTCATGGAGTTTACGTTGTAAAATGTGTTGTTACAATGTGTTTTGCACAAACACAGTGAGAGAAGGTTACCCATTTGGAGGAGGTTTGCTTTGTATCTGTAGTCTTTAGAGTTTACTTGTGATTTGAACCCAGATCCTCTAGCGTAGTAGTCGATGAACTTAACCACATCACCTCCAATTTCACTATATATTTCCTGCAAGCATTAATTTTTTTTTTATAATAGAAATTTGTTATTCCATTTCCTAACATTCCAAAAAACAATAAAAAATTAAACTCGAAAATTTGCGGAGTTCTATTCCATTTTTTTTTAATTTGGTGGGGGCTGGAGCCCCCATTTATTTCGCTTAATGCAAGCTTAAACTAACTTAAAAGTTAACAACAATTCAGGGTTAGGAAGTAAGGGAATGGTGGAGGAGATCAAGTTTAAGACGGGATGAGCTCAGGTTAAAATCAAAAAGGAGGAAATTTGAGTTGACCTTACGGAGAGCATGCGGGAGATTGATTCGCTGGAACCATGAGACGTTAGCGTTGAAGGAAATAGAATTGTAAAGGGAAGTGCAATCAACAGAAGCAGAGAGCAGTCGATGAATGAAGAGAATGTCAGCTACGTCTCTGCGTTTTTCGAGGGTACTCAGGTTAAGAAGTTTGAGGCGGTCTCGATAGGGAGGTAAGATAAAGGGGTCACCCCAGGGTAGTCCACGAAGTTCTCGATTCGGGATATATGAACTAGCTGAAAGGGGACGACACTTGGCTGTCATATTCGATAAAGAGCCGGACAAGGGTAATGTAAAGCGACCTTGTCACATAAGGGTTGCAAAATTCTTTGATTATCTTATTAATATCCGAACGAAAGTTCAACTCTCTACCGTACAGGTTGGGCAAGCGGTAAATAAAGTCCAGGAGGAGATTGATTGGACTTACGTTGCAAAGTCATAGATTGACATTTGGAGACATTAAGCTCAAAGCAATTTTCCAGATACCAAGTGGAAAATCTATCAAGGTCTTCTTGAAGGAGAATAACCATAACAATATGGGGTCAAAATCGAGGGAAGATGCTGCTGTATGGTTCACAGCAGCCCAAAGATCTTCAGATTTAAACATACATATATTGAACTATGTTTTCCGATGTTGGCCGTTCACCAAGTTCTTCACACAATATAGCTCTTTCGTTTGCATACCGCGCACATTCGAAGAAAACGTGCTCCACGTTATCTATCGCGTTTACGCAGCGAGGACAGAACGGACTCGAATCACGGTTCCGCTTGAATAGATATTCCCGGAAACAACGGTGACCCGTCAAGAACTGTGTTAGATAGTAATTCAGTACGCCGTGTTTTCGTTTTACCCAACTTTCAATCCTTGGGATTAGTCGGTACGTCCATTTCCCTTTTTGGGACTCGTTCCATTGTTGTTGCCACGCTTCTATACTGCGGCCTCTTTCGAATTTCTTCGCTTGATTTATGGATGGCCCGATTTGCACGCGATTTTCATAAAGTCGTCTAGCTTCTAAATCTAGGATATCGATTGGTACCATAGAGGATAGTACCAATATCGCGTCGTGGGATACCGTTCGAAATGCACTGCTAACTCGCAGTGCATTAATCTGTACACAGATTTGAATCCCTTCATGTGTGTCTTTTTATTCGTGACGTCAGACCATATTTGTGGCCCGTACAGCTGCATTAATCGTTTGCCTTGTTTCAGGCCGCCTATATTCGACATGAGTCTCGAAAGAACGCCTATCGCTTTCGACGATTTCTTGCCAGCGTATGCGAGGTGATGCTTAAAATTAAGCCGAGCATCAGCCATCACTCCCAGGTATTTTATAAATGGGCTGGAAATAATTGTGTGCTCTCCGACTTTTATAGTTATCGTCTCTAGCCCCCTTCTACTCGTAATGAAAAAGGATTATGTTCCGCGAGGTCTAAACTCATATCGCGTAGCCAGTTTTTTATCAGTGATATTGCTTCGTTGCAATACAACTCGATTTCTTCAAGTCGTTTCGCCACGACTACAACAGCAATATCGTCCGCGAAACCTATAATGGCGGCTTCCCTGGGGACTGGGAGTCGTAGAATGTCGTCATACATCACGTTCCACAGTAAGGGACCTAACACTGATCCTTGGGGCACGCCCCCTGTAATTTTATATAATTTCGTCCCGTCGTCGAAGTCGTAGAGGAGCAACCTATCGGTAAAGTAGCTCCTGATCAATCTTAATATGTGCTTTAGTACATTTAATCTTTTTTGTGTATAATACGCTACCAGTTCGTCGTGTTAAAAGCATTTTTCACTTCAAGTGTAACCACGGCGCAGTACTTTTTACTGCCTCCTTTTCATCGTCTACCTTCTATGGCCGATTCGGCTTTGTCTATTACGACTTTAATCGCGTCGATTGTCGATCCGCCCTTTTTAAGCCGTATTGATATTCCGCGAGTCCATCATTGGCTTCAATGATAGGCTGTAGTCTGTTGCATATAACTCGCTCTAATATTTTTCCCATAGTGTCGAGCATACAGAGCGGCCGATAAGATGAGGGCTCCTCCGGCGGTTTATTTCCTTTTGGTAATAATACCAACCGTTGGTATTTCCATTGTTCCGGAAATATTCCCTCGCTTAAGCATGCATTATACATGCTAACGAAAACGTCTAAGCGGGCCTTCATCGCTATTTTTAAAGCCCTATTTGGTATGCCAAATAGTTAGAGGAATGGTATGCCAAGGAAGTTAGAGACTGGGTCATCGTAGAAAGCACTGAACCTGAACCGAATGAAGACATTTCGGAAAATGAAAGCGGCGAAGTCACTCCAGCTGTTCCTAAAATAACGATCTCCCAAGCAATACAATTTACAAATTCGCTTCTTGAGTATGCAGATCACAATGAATTGGACGCAGAAACGATATCCAGCTTACTAAAGTTAAGAGCAGTAGCAATAGAAAGATTAGGTCAAGCTATTCGATAGTCAAAAATAACAAATTAGAGTATTTTACTAAGAATTGATACCGAGCGGATACATATATGTACGAGGGGCGTTCAATATATTCTCGGTATCGATATGAAGGAAAATGCTAATTCAATTTAAATTGTTTTTATTTTTCAGTATAATCTCCCCTAACATCAATGCATTTGTTACATCTTGAGATAAGCTTTTTTAAACCCTTAAAAAAAATAAATTTCCTCTTTCTCTGCAAAATACCCATTTATTGCCGACTTGAGTTCTTCATCATCCGAAAATCTTTTTCCATGAAGACATTTTTTCAAATCCGGAAAAAGGAAATAATCACTAGGGGCAAGGTCTGGGCTATATGGTGGGTGTTGGATTTCTTCGAAACCACAATCTCGCGCAGCAGCCTTGGAAACTCGCGCCGTGTGAACAGGAGCGTTGTCATGAAGAAGCAACACACCCGCTGCGAGTTTACCCCGTCTTTTCTTTTTAATTTCCTCCCGCAAATTATGCAAAGTGGAAGCGTAGGATGTGGCGTTGATGGTTTCACCTTTTTTTTATACTCAATGAGCAAGATTCCATTTGAGTCCCAAAAAACTGTGGCCATGAGCTTCCCGGCAGATGGAGTGACTTTGAACTTCTTCGGGGAGTCTGTTCCTTTTTTATGTCACTGCATGGACTCTTGTTTGCTTTCAGGGTCATAGTGGTGGACCCATGTTTCGTCCCCAGTAACAATTCGATCCATAACACCGTCCGCGTTCTCACTACACATCTCCAAAAGCTCTCTACAGCATGCGATTCTCACTTTTTTCTGAGACGCTGTGAGCATTCGTGGCACCCACCTTGCACTGACCTTTGAAAGGTTAAGATGGTCGTGAAGAATGGTGTGAATGGTACCAATTGAAAGCTTGGTGATCTCTGCCATCATTTTCACCTTTATTCGGGCATCCTCAAGAACAAGTTTTTCGACTTCTTTGATGCTTTCTCCCGTACAAGCAGTAGCCGGGGCGCCGGAGCGGGGGTCGTCTTCAATGCTCTCTCTGCCTCTCTTGAACTCACTTGACTACTTTTGAACAGTTGATAATGAAGGTGCGGAACCCTGGTAAACAGCCACCATCTCTTCATGAATAGTTTTTTGACTTTTTCCTTGCTTAGTGAGAAATTTAATTACAGCGCGATGCTCAATTTTCACCATCATCGTCTCAGTTGCCATTATGATTCTGTTTAACTAGAGATAAAACGCGAATTAATAATCACATTTATATGAAATTTTACATGAATGCCAACCAAAATAATAGTATTACTTGATAAATAAGTCAATTTATATATACAACCACAGCTTCACCCCGATACCGAGAATATGTTGAACGCCCCTCGTATATATTTTTTAAATACTGTTATTTTTTATTTTTTCTGAACTTAATAAATATTGAAACTCTGCTGTAAAAAATTATTTTGCGTTGTTACAAATGAATACGAAAGTTGTTTCATTCAGTTTATAAGAACTGAAAAAAGGTTCCAGTAAAGTGAATCCGTCTAAAATCCGAAAACGCCTTGTTTTAATTAGTTCACATTATCGAGAGACTACTGTATTTATTATTTACAAAAAAAAGATTAACATTTTTTCTAACAAACAAACAACCCTTCTCCAGAAAATATATTTTTTCTTTTGGAAAATATTAGCTCCTTTCAAGGGGACTGCTTAAAATTCAAATTAATCAATTTCGTTATCGTATTCGAAAAAAAATTCCACGACGTTGTGCGTATACCTTGGCAAGACATTTTTACCAAACTTCAACATTGATCTTTGCGTGCCGAACTACTTAACAAGCGAGTGAGTCAACAGACAGTAGCTGATTCTGATAAAACTGTCAAAAGTGCCGACTCACTACGATTATTGGTTTCAGACACTCAGTCAAATTCTTTGCACTGATATTAGGTATATCATATTTTGATTTACTTGGTCCGATTGCAAATAGTGGAAACAAAGCAAACAGAAAACATCTATTGCTTGACCCACATTTCATTGTATAATCTAAAGAATTCACTCTCACCCATATTGGTGGAGTGAATTTGAACGGAAGTGAGTGCAATTTGTATCTCTGCCTGCACAAGATCACGAATTATATTACGACAGATACGTCATCTCCGTCATCATCATTTATCAAATTAAGTGGCTTTTTAATTGGGCTGCATAAATGACGACCAAAAAAAACCAGTGCTATACGAGTAATCTGCCGCATTTTTGTATGTAGCCACACGATGGTGGTTCCAAATTAAGAATTCATTGGACATGTTGTAACTCCACACGGCATGGCGTTGAAATATCTCAGCGTAATGTCTGGCTTTCCTTTGGCGGCAACCATCATCGGCTAAGTCACAAAGTTGTCTGAAAGACACAATTTCTTACAATATTTCCATGGAGGGGGGCGACGCGACCTCAACAGGAAGTGATGAAATTTGATAAATCCCGATTTCGATTCGAGAGGAATTTTAATTAGCTTTAGCCTAGTCACTACACTACTCTTTAATACATACATTCATGTGTGTGTGCTTGTATTAAGTGCATTTTTACTTGTAAATTTACTAATTGCTTTCTATTTCTTTTCTTTACCATTTCAGGAGGTCGTCGTTTGTTTAAAGAAAAGGCTTTACCATCGCTTTCATCATTAAAAGAAGCAATACTATCACCATTGCCGCCATCACCATCATCAGCATTAACAAAACCATCAAGTTGCAACACAGCTAAAAAAATATCAGCAGCAGCAGCAACAACAACAGAAAGAGAAACAGAAAAACAAAACTCCAACAAGTTTAAACTATGGACTGCAATGCTTGAACGTTTTCGTCTCAGTGGATTGAGTGGAACCTATCGCATTCGTAGTGCAGAGCTGGCGCGCGATAAGAAACAACGACAACAATGTGTCACTGTATTATTTCTAGATGACAGTACACACACCTTTCGGATTGATGTAAGTTGTGTTAGCACTATTATTCGTATTGTTGGCCTCTACCTTTGTGGACAGAGAGTATTTGTTTTGGGTGGGGCGGATTGAAAACACAATACCTCCATCAGAGATAATTACAAAATCACCGATTAAACAACAGAACCAGAAGGAGCAAGAGTTTCATTCGACGGATACAACGAAGACGTCGAAGACTACAACACAAAAACGACCATGACGATGACAACGGCAACGACAACAATATGGTGACGATTTGATTCAATCGTGTTAAGTATTTGTACATATGAAGTTCTCCTCTAGCCGAGGCACACAACTTAGGCGCAACGGATGTAGAGTTTTCTTGGGATTCCGCCCAGTTTGCTTGTCGTTTCTTTGAATTCGTTTTTAATGTCTTTTGAGTCATCTGCTTGACGTACGCGACGATATTTTCTTTTTTGCTCCTCTCTTTCACTGCTAAAGTACTCATGAATGCCTTGGCTTTTACTTGCAAGCTTTGCATGATTGTAAATGCCGTCAATGAATGCGAAAGGACTCATTTTTTTTCTAAATCATTTCGACAAGAAATTTCCATACCCATTTGCGTAGATTTTTTTTTTTCAAGTTCAAGTTATCTTGTCATTTGTGATTTAAATTTAAATTGCCTTCTGGTTTTACAGGAGGGTAAACATGTGAATATGAACACGATCATGTTTATGATTAGTTGGTGACTTATGTGGGAGAATGTTTTAAAAATAGTCCTCAGTCCTCAGTTCTCAGTTTGTAATTCTCAATGGACGCCCATATGTTCTTGAAATTGAGAACAGCCTTTTTTTCGTGGAAATGTCAGGGTTATGTTTAAAAATATCGCAGGGCTAAAATGACGCTTATTGCGAATGTGATGTAAGTTTTGTGATTTCGCAGATTCGATACATACCTTTCGATCTTTAGTACGTCTTTGCTTCTGAGTCTGATCGACTATTGAATATTGATGTCTAAAATTGATAATTTTTTTATTTATTAAATATAGACTCTTCATAGAAACTGTGAGTTACCGTCAGGTTATGAATTGATAGCAGATCCACACATGAATTGTGGATCTGTATTCATATATCTCGCTGAATAATCGAAAAGTTGAGGTAGATGGTTCAAAGAAATCTGACAGGGTTTGGCATCTGACTTTTTTGCTGACAGTGCAAAAAAACGAGATCGATCATTTTCGTCTTTGATTTCTCCCGTTATCATTCGCGATCTGCTGTTTAGGAGGGTGGATCAATATACAATATACCCATGTGAGAAATGAAAACACAATCTCCTTCTAGGAGGATATACTTTTACCAACGTTCCTGCCAGTTTTTTAAACCACCTACAAAATATAGATTGTTAAATGTCTAGGTTTACATATGGCATTCATCCGCCCAAAATTGGAGTAAAAACCTCTCTACACCTGCTAGATTTCATTCAAAACCGTGCTATAAGACTTATAGATGAAGCTAATATCAACCAGTCAATTGACAACTTGGAACACCGACGAAATGTCTCCTGTCTCACCTTGCTCTATCGCTATTTTCAACACCAGTGCTCCATTGAAATTGTCAGTAGCATTCCGCCCCTTCAAACCTTTAAACGTAACACCCGTCTCGCTATGAATGCTCATCAGTTTACAACCAAGTCCACTTTCGGACGTACATTGAAATATCGTGATTCTTTCCTAAGCCGTATATCTCGCTTATGGAATGCCCTGGCGAAGTTCTTATTTTCTGACCGTTATAACCTTCAAACATTCAAAACGAACGTACGAGTACATCGGTACCTCTCTTTCTTTTCTCCCTAGCTTTCCTTCGTCCGCGCTGTTGCAAACATTTCAATGATACCTTAACCACTTTAAAACTCTTCAAAATAGATCTCTGCCTTACCGATGATTTCCTCATTCGAGATGATTTTTTTCCTGCGAGCCACGTTTTTATGTTTGGGAACAAAAAAGTCATGGATTGGGCCTCTGCGATTCCGAATGAGCGAACTGGTGCGTTGTCATGGTGGAGCAGCACTTTTTTTCTTTGCCAAAAGTTTGGCCGTGTCTCTATCAATTTCTTATCAAATCGGTCCAGTGATTCAATGTAGTACTGCCCTGTGATCCTGCTTCCTTTCTTCAAAAGGTCCGTGAAGATTATTCCCTATGGAGCAGATTCGCCTGGAAAAATCGAATGTTTTGATTGTCGCACGTAAAATGATTCGCCTACGGCCTCTGCTGCTTCGCACACTTACGTTCGGCGATCAGCATCAGAAATATGTCACGAATCAAAAATAGATGTGAGGCTATGTTTAAATTCGTTGAGCCAATATCTCAGGGTTATCGCAGAAGGACCCCATAGACTGCATCCAACTTCGCTTTTCCTTTTTTGCTATGGCTATCAAATCAAAACTAACATTTGAATCAATCTGAAATTTTATTTGGTGTCGTTTTAAAAATGGTAGTACTCGATGGTAATGCCAGCTTTCTTTTGCAACCTTATTGATCCACCCTCTTAATTTACTGCTCAGTCAAGGTCAAGTGTCTGTGCTATTCGCATCCGTTCCGAGATTACGATATTTACATCCGGATCGATTTTTTTTTTCAATGTAAGCTCAGAGCCCTAATCTATATATAAGTCTTTGACACGTAGCTTTCTTTATTATTTCCCTGTATCAAGCGATTCGGATCAAGAAAAACACATTGGTCACTTAAGGTTAGTTAGTATTCCTTGGAAGCTAAAGGCGATCATTAGATGGTGATTTGTTGAATTTTGCTAAGTAAAGATTAAGTTCATATGTGATACAAAAATCTCGATTTTCGGAATACAGCTCGATTTTCCGCTCCATGTTTACGGGATTCGAAAGTCAGCCAACTATTTCGCCCTAATTCTATGGACGCACTGTGGAAAAAACTGATCCTTTCCTGAGCCTAATATCTCATCCCATTAACTCGTAAACATTTCATATCAATGAGCTTCTATGTCAGATTTTCTTGTACCTTAACCTCCAGGATCGAGAGTGATAATTCCAATCCTCAGATATCTAAAATCAAGATGTACTCTAAATTGAAGTTGCATTTTATATTTTTTTATAATTGGCACGCGCCAATAACCTTTATTCGATAGAATGGCTTTTTTCAATTTCAGTCGTGTACCTATGGAGCTCTTAACTCTATAATTAAGTCAAAATAACGTTGTTTAACTGGCCTGGTCAACTCAGCATTGTTATCAGAAAACTTCTACCTTTCCGCCCGCACCAACAGTAACCCCTTAGGCGCGCTTAATTTAAAAAAAAAAACGTTCGAGATCTTTGCTGATGATGTAGACTAGCGGTTGAGAATATCAAGTTCCTGTACAGAGTTTACGACAACGTGGTAGATTCGGATTGAGTTTTCTGAACAGGTATTGGTAGTTTCACAGTGGTTGTACATCATGGGAAAGAGGAAAATTTATAATTTTTAGGTTAATGGGTTCATAAGGATGAATCGATAAAATCTTTAAATGGTGTTCCTTGCATAGCGAATCGGATGCCAGAAGGCGTTTGAAAAACTTACTTAGATCTCGGAAACATGGTTACCTGTAATTTTTTTTCTGAATCCACAACATCACAATGGGATTCTTAAATCTGGCAGGTAGATCCGTAAGCTGTTGTGTTTCTTCAATACGCTTTAAAAGTCGAATTGGAATGTTTGTAACGCATGTTTTTAATCGTGAAAATTACCAATTTCCAAGGTTGTTCAACCTTAGATATTAAACCTGACAACTTTCCTACACGTTAAACACAAACAGCATAAGGCGTTTTAGAAAAATCCTGTTTTAGAATTCGAAACCCGTCCTTCTACGAGCTAAGTAGGGACCATATCGACAAAAGATTGCCAGCAATGACGTCTGCTCTAGATTCATTAGAATTCGATTGTATTGGGGTGATATAGTCCATATGATTATAGATCCATTGAAAACCACTCATGAACCACTTCTCGTTACTGATTTCTCTTACAATGTTGTCTAATCTTTTGTTTGGATGGCAATAGTTGTACATATATATGTAATAAGTGCTTCAACAAGAGGTGTTAGATCTTAAAAGTCCACTATTTTACAACTGATGCCAGATGTAATCTACATAGTGAAAGAAAAAATCCAATTCGTGGAATTTTATTACGAAAATGCCCATAATCAAAAAATTGCAAGAGACATGCTCAGTATAAAATGTGAAGACGCCGAAACGTATTCGCCCCGGACGTAAAGAAAAGTGTCGAAAACGAGACAAACACCTCTATTCCTCACCGTTCTCAGGAGTTGGACCCGTCCATGCGTACAAGGTCCAATAAAGCGTCGTATGTTCTCGGATCGTGTTTTCAGATGAGGCCTATTTCTACATTGGCGGCTACGTTAATATTAGGTTGTACCGCATGAGATGTCCGATTTTATAGTAAAAATTGAAAACCCAATATTTTCTTTACTTTCCTATGAGAGAAAGGTGTAGACTTATTGTCATTGGGGATACTTCCATGCTTTATGCAACCACCCGCACCGAACATCATCGTCAGTTAACGTTTCCCGCTTCCCACGTGGTTCATTTTCGAGACTGAAATCTCACGAATGGAACTTTCCAAACCAACCTCGTATAGTGCGTTCGTTTACCGATACATCATCAAATGCGTCATTAATGTTTTTCATTGCCAATGACGCATTTTGTCCCATTTTAAATTCGTAAAGGAAGAGGGTTCGAATTTGAACTTCTTATTTCCGACTGAGCGAAAATCTGACATTTCATGTGGTACAGCCCAATAATTAAAATTTACGCACCTGAGGCACTGATAATCCACAAGTGATTCAGGAGATGCCAGTGCACCCACAACGAAAAACTGTTCGATGCGGTTTATAGAACGGAAGTGGCATAGGGCCGTAATTTTTCGAGAATGAGGCCGGAAAAGCCATTACGGTCAATCGAAGGCGCTACCGGAACAGGATGAACAATTTTTTGTGGCCGTAGCTCGAGGATATGGATACGGACGACTTCGAATTTCAACTGGATGGTCCGTAAACCCATCAGCATCTAATGTTAAAACTCAAATTTGCAATTCTCAGGCTTTGATGAAAAGTTGGTGCTTATTGACGAGTGAGGAGATGGCAGGTGAAATTTGAGTTTCTGCAACATCCTTGAGCTTCGTAAAGTTCAGTGTACTATTACATCATACCTTAAAACCAAACAACAAGATGCTGTAACATATTTGCACAATCGCTGAGAATTGGCATATCTTTTAACGTTGGGCTAATGACTTAAAGAGCCGATGGCGATATCAAAAGCCATGTACAGAGTATATCAACACTTTTGCCATAAACATTACTGTTGTGCAGTCTCTAAGACGTAATCGGACTTTATAAACCTGCAATGCAGCCTTTACAATATAAACTGCATCCCTTTGGTTTTCCGTCAAATACTATGCCACCTATCTCGAAGCAATTCAACGTCCGAACTCATCTTCTCATGGAAGCCTCCAGTTCATATCGAGCAACTCGTATATATTATGTTGTGGATTATATATTATGTATCCGTGCTCCAACCCGCTAGCATTCAGAGAAATTTCATACACGGAAGCCATCAATAAAAGTTGAAAAAGAATGTCAACCGCACATAGATGCTCATAAATGTCCTCATATTGTCATAGAAAAATATTATTATTTAGAATTTCGGCGGTAGTTTTCTTTTTTTGCATGAAGGATTGAAGCGTTGACAGTGAGTTTGACTAGCTCACAATTGTGACACTGATTCTTCGACTCATCAGTTAAGATAAATATGACCTTTACCCACTATCCATGTTTCCATAGTTCAAACATCAGACACTACGATAAATTTGGTTTTTAAATGTCCACATCAAATCAACCATAACCATTCAAATGTCGGAAATTATGTGTTAAGTGCCATTCTCGGGTAATTGTTCTTTTTAATATCCCTTGGGTTATCATCAGTCCGCTAAAGAGGAGGATGATAACTCTGCACTTATATTACAGCTAAATTAAAACCAAATAACGTCTGTTGACCACTGTCACAACCCGAAAAACAATTCAAAACAACAAAACGATTACTTGCCTTCTGATAGACTTCCAAAGAAGAAAACAACGTCATCTACCAGAGCAAGATCATATCTCCTTTAATTGGTGTAATAAAACGGAACAAAAATACTAAATTTATTACAACGTACTGTCCTGTGATAACAGGATTATCTGTCCAGATAATAAATATGAAATAAGTACAAAGCTAATATTGAAAACATTTTTTGTAGTAGTCTTATCATTTTGTTCCTGGTATCTTGCTTCCCAAATCGGTTTAAGTCATAAAATAGAACAAAAAACAAAAAAAAACAATTATTTTACTACAGTAAAAGATAAACCTAGACTGACCACATCATCGAACTCCAATCTGTACTATGTATGTACCACTACGACATTCCAACGCTTTCCCGCCCATAAACAGAAAATGAAAAGAAAGAAAAACCATCCATAAAACAAAACTATCACTTTCATTGAATTTTGAATTTTTTCTTTCTCGTTTTGCATTTCAGAAACGCGCCAAAGGGTCTGAATTACTTGATCAAGTCTTTCATTTCTTGGAGCTATCCGAAAGGGATTACTTCGGCCTGCTGTTTCCACAGAAACCCGGTGATGTTGTTGTAAGTTTTATATAAAATCTCATCATCTTAACAAATGAGATAACCAAGATAACTTTCTTTACCTTTAACAGCGGTGGATCGATGCACATAAACAGTTTAAAAAACAATGGAATAGCAGCTCACTGGATCCGGATGCCGTTCCAATTTTAGAGTTTAGAGTTAAGGTACGATAGTGGGAGTAAACACTTTGCATAGAGATAAGTTAACAATATTTTGTTTGGTTTTTAGTTTTACGTAAGTGATCCAAGCCGACTACAGGAAGAGTATACCAGATATCAATTTTATTTACAAATTAAACGGAATGTCTTTATGGGTAAATTGCCTTGTTCGTTGAACACACAATGCCTCTTGGCTAGCTATACAGTGCAATGTAAGTTTTATCACATTCGTTTCGATGGTATTTTTTGTGTCGAATTTGAAATGTGTATTTTGTATTCATGTAGCTGAATTGGGTGACTTTAATCCAGCCGAACATCAACCTGGTTACTTGAGTACCCTGCAATTACTAGTGGACCAAAACGATGAATCCGAACGTCGGATATCTGAGCTACATAAACTGCATCGTGGACAATTGCCAGCTGATGCTGAATATAATTATTTAGAGCATTCGAAACGTTTGGATTTTTATGGAATTGATCTACACAAGGCAACAGTAAGTGTTTTTGAATGAATTGTATGTTTTTGTATGTAAATGTTTGTTAGAAACTTGAATATGGTTTAGATCTGCAACTTCACAGAACAATCGAATACAAGAGAGTTTAGAAATATATAAAAGCCTTCTATGTATTCTATTACAATCCCAGAACTCACAACCAACCAATCAGTCCATCGGAGTCCTGCGTTAGTAGTAACACGATAACCGACTGAATTATGCATAAGTATTCATTCAGATAAGTCTACAGTCTGTCTATCTCTTTGGCCAGCTACCTCCAGTGGAGCATTCTACGATAAATGAGGTCCACTTCCATGTGTGCGCGTCGCCTAAGGTGAAGTCTTTATTTACTGCTTGGTCTCTCCAGGTGTAAACCCAAGACTGTTCCTATTTTCCCTACATGGCATTGCTATCTCAGACGACTGATGTGCAGTTTTCTGTCGATCTCGCCGTACACCTCATAGTTTAAAGCCCGTCAACGCAAGTGGAGTGGAACACCACTCCATGAATTTTGAATTCAAAACGACCATAGAGATTCTTACCCGCCTTCGTTAACCTCCATTCTTCTTATTTCGAGTCTCCTTATTGACGAAGTCCTATTACTCAATTATCTTCTTAGACCAAAGAAACCGCCAAGTGTAACTTTTAGTTTTATTTCTGATGAGGTCTCGTTATCAGAGTTAATACCGAAGCTGACGTAGATAAAGTCCTCAAAAACCTCAAAGTTTTGGCTGGCCCGGTTGAACGAGATCAGCAGCTAGAAGGGAGGGACCGAGGAGGCAAAGTAAGCATAATTGATGTGTGTGTAGTCAAGCTTGCAGTACTCGGCATCGCCAGTTGACGCCGTTCAATGCCCATCCTAATCGTTCAACACTCAAGGCCCCAACCTATAGAATCCGTCATTCCGTTGACATTGTTGATGTATTGCAATAAAGAACCGTCCCCTATAATCCGTCTGATTAGCTACGTTGACAGAAGACAACCGATGATATTTTATTATTGCTGAGAGTATGCTCTCTTCAAACGATAACAGTTTCTCTACATCTTCTCAATGCTATCACCAATGTAATGTTTACGTTTTTGTAAAAGTTTCCCATGAGATTTGATACTAGAATTCAAGGGAGTACAGAGCTATTATCACTAAATTTCTTAATATTACTAAGCCTTCCAGAATAAAACTGCTTTCGTTATTATAACACCCAAAGGGACATCACGACTAAACTACCTAGGTTGCTACTTAAAGTCTCATTCAAACAGAACGCATTTTTCAACCTTAAAAACATTGTTATTAGTTTATATCACTCTTGCCATATAAACGTGAGTATTTACGCACAAATTCAATTAATATATCCACTGTTTCACAAAAATGATTCAGCGATGATATTGAAAACGCGTTCTGTGTAACAATTTCTATGATTTCAATAGACCAATACGTTAAAACGTGCTCTTTTGACAGAGCTTGAGATATGGCAATACCGATGTACGAGTAGATACCTCAAATCTGACATCAGCATCGTTAAGCTTTATGTTTTTAATGGTACACGTGCTCAGAACGTTTCATCATATGAGTGCTATTTGCTTTTTTTTACAAATTTGAAAAATTCGTCTCAGCCAAAACATGAAACTAAATCGTAAACATTTTCGTGCGTTGATTTTTTATGATTTTCGAGATGGATTAACGCAACAACACTGTGCCGATTAACTCGCTTCGACTTATGGTGATGGAGCACCATTTTCCGAATTCAATCGTGGTCGTCGTTCGCTACAAGACGAATTTCTTGAAGGTCGTCCAAAATCGGTTGTTATGCCAAAAAACATCGATGCTGTGCGGTAAATAACATTGCAAGATCGTCATGTGACATATCTTGAAATTAAAACGGCATGCGTGGGCGTTAATTCCACTCGCATATGTACAATTCATATTGCGTGAACATTTGTCCGTGAAAAAGATTTCTTCGCGTTGGATGCCGCATAATTTGACAATATCTGAAAAACAGACTCGTGTCGATTGGTCGAAAGAAATGTTGAAAAAATTCGACCACGGTGCTTCAAAAGACATCTATAAGAGCGTGACAGACTGTATATGTTCTATGCATATGACCCCGAAGCGAAACAACAGTCGACTATGTGGGTCATTCAAGACGAGCCAAATACTTACATTCGTTTATAGGTGTATTTAATGTAAGGAATGAAATCAGTTGCTTTTTGTGGGAACTCGTTCCGACGTAGACCAAGGGCTTAGCGCAATCCCTGCATCTAATTCGAATCTTAGCCGGTGCTTCTCCCTTCTTCTATGCTCGTAGAATTTGCCAGTTATTCTCGTCCTCTGTGAAGACCAGTAATATATGATTTTTTTTTACTCCATTTACTAGCCGGTCACTTAATCCAAACTTTTTTGTTTCATCGGAGTATATCTTTCTTTCGTATCAGCTTGCCTGACTCATGTACTACGTAAAAGGGAATGATGTGCCTTTTATTTTGTGTTGACACCCAATACCTACCATAAGGACGTGCTATACTCTGCAACGTGCTTCTTCACTCTGGTTAACAAAATCTTAGTTGCACACAACTGATTTAATATAATGGATTGGGTCAGTGTTTTTAATTTACAAGCGCGTAGGTACCTATTTTTTAGTTACCCATCCTTACCTACTACGCCCTCCTACAACTCTATAGTTGATTCTCCTTGCCGAGGTGTCCGTTCCTTGCCATTCACAATCGATATCTCTACTTCTGTCAAACTTGATTTTGTTTCAATTCAAATAATACTTCCCAATAGGCCCCTGTACGTTATGTGTTGGTACATTTTCCCAACTCAACCTATCGAATCATACTTCCTTGCTGTTAAAACGATTGACCAACTTATTGACCTAAGTGATTCCATCGCCGATATCCTTATCTTTGGTGACTTTAATCTGCCTCTGCTGAAGTGGATTCCATCGGATGATCATTTCTTTTTTAACTTTTTAATTCATCCAAGGAATGTCTACTCATTGATCGTATAACAGACTCAAGCCTGTGTCAAGTAAGGGGCAGGCTTAATCCCATTGGTAGGCCACTAGACCTTATTTTCACTACAGATCCCATTAACTCCATAGTAACGTTTTGTCCCTTAGCGCTATCAATTATCGATAGCTTTCACCCCCTTCTTTTTCACTAAATTTTTCATAACTCTATTCCATTTCAAATCTTCCCCTACTCTCTCTTCTTACCACTTCCGTAAAGCTAATTTTCTCAAAATCAATATCTATCTTAGCAAATCTTCTTTTGATTTTACCAACCTATCCTTATCTGATGCTCTCTCTATTTTTTATAGTGAAATATTTAATTCCAGCTCTACGTCCCCTTTTCTCGGCATAAAACACCTCCTTGGTATAAAAGAAGACTTCGCTCTATACGAAACAAAAGGAACAAATTATGGGCAGTTTTTCTTCGCACCAATTCTTATTCTGACTACTCTAACTATCTTGAAACCTACCTCCAATTCGCCCAGCTCTAAAACTGCCGCTATCATTATTTCTCCACACAGTGCAGACCAACCTTATCAACGACCCTAAGACAAGATATTTTATCAATTCGTCAACTACAAAATAATATCAGACGGTTATCCTCCCTTCTCTCTCGTTCGATAATATATTATCGACCGACCCACATTCTATTGTCAACTATTTTACAACGTTTTTCAACAATCATTTGCAGACAACTTTTTCGTACCTGACCCCATATTTTTCAAGTACCTTCCCAATTTCTACATTGGGCCCTCTCTCTCTCATTCGTTTGATCCTACCCTTATCGAAGAAAAGTTACAAAATCTCAATGATGAGTTTTTACCCGGCCCAGACGGGCTATCAGCAATATTTCTCAAAAAGCATGCATCCAATCTTTCCCATCCACTTTCTTCCCTATTTCATCTGTCCCTCACACAAGGGGAATTCCCCAAATTTAGAGGACCTCTTTCATAACCCCGGTTCACAAAAACGGATCAAAGAATGAAGTAACCAACTACCGTCCCATTGCTAAACTCTCTCATATACCTAAAATGTTCGAAGTTTTTTATATGAAGTTCTAAGCTTTCAGTGCAAGTCACTTATATCACCCAGTCAGCACGGATTTCTAAAAGGTATATCAACTACTACAGACTTAGTTGAATTCGTATCCTTTGCGCTTTCAGCCCTAGAAAATGGCAACGAAATTGACGTTATGCTACAGATTTCACCAAGGCCTTCGATAAAATATCACACCAATTGATCCTTTTCAAATTATCATTCCTCGGTTTTGATCCCATATTGTTAAAATGGATATTTTCTTATCTAAAGAACCGTTATTATAGCGTTCGCTTTAGCCTTCCCAACTTCGTTTTTAGCCACTTCTGGTGTCCCACAAGGCAGCCATCTACGTCCCCTCTTTTTCATTTTAACTAAAAACAAACGAGAGGATTATTAAACACTGCGCCCTATCCATATACGCCGACGACCCTAAGTTCTCCAAAATTATTTCTTCACCCCAAAACTCTATTCTCCTTCAAGAAGACCTTGATAGGTTGTCCACTTGGTGTCTAAAAAATTGCTTAGAACTTAATGTGTCCAAATGTCAATCTATGACTTTGTCACGTAAGTCCAATCAATCTCCTCCACGACTTTATTTTCCGCTTGGCCATCCTCTACGATAGAGAGCTAAACTTCCGTTCGAATATTGATGAGATAATCCTTAAAGCCAACTCATCACTTGGTTTTATCAAACGTTGGTCTAAATAATTTTGCAACCCCTACGTGACAAGGTCACTTTACATTACCCTTGTCCGGCCCCTTCTCGAATATGCCAGCCAAGTGTGGTCCCCCTTTCAACACATTCATATATCCCAAATCGAAAACATTCAACGTCGTTTCCTTCGATTTGCCCTTCGTGGACTACCCTGGGATGACTCTTTTACGAGTATCTTACCTCCCTTTCGTGACCGCCTCAAACTTCTTAACCTGAATACCCATCGACTGCTCTCTAGTTCTGTGGATTGCACTTCCCTTTACAATTCTATTTCCTTCAACACTAACCCTCGTAATTTAATTTACGCTGTGCTCGTCTCTTCTATATTCCAACCCATCGCACCTCTTATGCTTCTAACGAACCAATCTTCCGTATGCTCCGTAAGGTCAACTCAAACGTCCCCCTTTTTGATTTTGAACTGAGCACTTCTCGTCTTAAACTTGATCTCCTCTACCAACGTTTAACTGTTGTTAGTTTTTAAGTTAGTTTAGTTTGTCCTAGCTTGTATTAAGCGAAATAAATGTGGGCGTTAGCCACCACCAAATTCTTTCGTATCAGCTTGCGTGACCCATGGACTACGTAAAATGGAATGATGTGTTTTCTATTTTGTCTTGACACTCAATACTAACCATAAGATCTTACTAGACTCAGCAACGCGTTTCTTCACTCTGGTAAACAAAATGTTAGTTGCACAAGGGTCTGCATAAGTAGTTGTCTAAGATCAACTATTGTAAGGTAAAACGAGAGCCTGATTATCAACATGAAAGGTATATACTGGTTCAACGAATGTTTTGAACATTTACTGACTTTAGTAATTCACCATCAATATCCCCAGGCTATGATCGATAAACCGACAAATATCGTTGTAACATTGTCTATTGGCTTCAAATCTAGCATCAACTGCACCATATTGTCGTCTAAACTAAAATCTATCACATCCCTAAAAATTTCCTAAAGCGAAGTCATTTGGTGAAGTCCAATCATACAACAATTTTCGCGTATGGTTTCAAAGTCAGCTTCACGTTCATTTGAATTGTGATTGACTACGTTAATGCTGTATGGCAATTAGCACTGGAAGGTGGTTTGTTCTACCCTACTCGGAGTGAGTTTTCAATGTTGTGAGCCAATACACAAAACCTTAACTCGTATGCGCCCACCTCTAATTTGAAATAGTGGATTGCGACAGTGTGTTTAATTTGCAAAAACTGATTACACAAGCAAGCGCGTACTTCGTTTTTAGTTACCAATCCTTACCTACTCTCCGAAAGGAAGATTTGATTTTGATAGTTTTCATTTCTTATAAAAACCGACCAATTAATCATAACACCAACATATGGTAAGTAAGTTAATGACTTGCAAGCTTTCTTTCCATAAAAAATGGAAATTTGCGATAAAATCATCATGAAGGGTCAAATTACTTCATCAGATCATACTTTCGGCAGCAATAAATGTTACTGCCACATTAAATAATGACCTACAATTAAAAAGTCAAAAGTTACCAAACTCTTCATCTGAAAGTATGTTTACAAAGTCAAGAACCTTGTTCCGCATATGAAACAAAGATACGACTACAAACAATACAAAAGCATAAAGTGTCAAATGAGCCATAAGAAAGAAACAAATTTGTTAATGACTAGCCGCACTCTCCTGTTGCATTAATTCAAGAGGGGGTTAATTTGTTACATTCTACTCTTCAACCTAAAGGTCAAGACGAATTGCGTGAAGCAATCTTTTCATGAATATTTATTAGCCAACTTAATTTGTGTGTAAAATTTTCATTTATTTTCAGGACTCAAACGGTAAGGAGTTACAATTGGGCGTAGCATCTATAGGACTATTAGTATTTCAAAATAGTATTCGAATTAACACATTCTCATGGTCAAAAATGGTTAAAGTGTCATTCAAGCGAAAGGATTTCTTCATCCAATTAAGACGAGAACCGGTAAGTGGAGTAGTTTACATTTCTTGTAAATAAACGGTATGCTAATGAATTTTGTCTTATTTGTAGTCGGAACATTATGACACTCTTTTGGGTTTCTGTATGGGATCCCACAAGCACGCCAAAGCATTGTGGAAATCCTGTGTAGAACATCATTCGTTCTTTAGACTGAAACGTCCTCATCGACTCTCACGCTTCCTTAACATTAGCTTGGGTTCAAAGTAAGTTCAAAAAATTCCGCATATAGACGATTACGGTATCTATTTGTTCTCTGTTTTAGGTTCTATTATTCTGGCCGAACTGAGTTGCAAGCTGTACAAGAAAGTAAACAACGTGGAAAGATACATAAAGCTTTTGTTCGGTCGCCAAGTAAACGACTGATTCAGAATTCGTCCTCGCCAGCAAATGGCACATCAGATAGTAATGGCACGTCTGTCAATGGAAAGAATGCCACATCGATATTAACAATAACGAAATCAAGCCGTCCGCATGACAATAAGGTGACCTCAAAACAAAACGATTCGATGCCTAGGAAGGCCTGGGAACAACAAAGCGATGAGTACGACATTCAAATGTTAGTTGACACTGACACTGCGTGTGTTTTTTTTTTACATAACACCCCTTCTCCCTTGTATTTTTCTGTTTGTTTTCCACTTGCAACACTTATTCATTCTTTCACAGTGTTAAATTTTTGTTTTCTTTTTGCCTTTACTCTGTATTAGAATGTCCTTGTGTAATCCGTGTTTGATATTTCAGAGAGGGCGGATTTATAGAGCAATGTGCCCGTCGTTACGAATCACCAATCCCTCCAGCTTATAGCTCAGAAAACCACAGTCCAATTCCGTCCGGTGGTGTTGATAACGAAAACCTGATAACTATTCGCCTGCAGGCCGATGAGCAGGGTCGTTTTGGTTTTAATGTAAAGGGTGGCGTTGATCTCAGTTTGCCGGTGCAAGTATCAAAGGTTGTTCCATACACTCCAGCCGATCGAAGTACACCACGTGTCTGTGAAGGTGATGAAGTTGTGATGATCAATGGGCGGGATGTGCTCGGTTTGAAACATGAACAAGTTGTCAGTCTAATTCGTGAATCTCGAGAATATCGCAATGGAGAACTTTTACTTACTGTACGACCCAATTCGCTCGTAACAATGTCCGAAGAGGAGCCACTATATCAATACGTTCCAGAGACTGATGAAATCGGTGGATCCCAGAATATGTTAGATGGTGATGCGCTTTTCAATCAAAGTTTATTACTTCTAAGCGACGGACTTGCTTCAGGAGCTTTATTGGCTCAATACGAACAAATGTATCGAAAGAATCCAGACTTGTGTATCACCGAGGCGAAGAAAACCGAGAATATCTCTAAAAATCGCTATAGAGACATCTCGCCTTGTAAGCATAACCGAAGAGACTGCCACCCTTTTTGTGTGCTCTAAAGTATTGTTATTATATTTCTTTTCAGATGATTGCACTCGAGTTGTGCTTATTAACAGCACCTCAGGAGACTACATCAATGCCAATTATGTAAATATGGAAATCCCTGGTGGATCAGTAAATCGTTACATAGCTACCCAAGGTCCATTAGCTTCTACGACAGCTGATTTTTGGCGAATGGTTCAACAAGAGTCCAGCCATTTAGTGGTTATGCTAACCACTGTTATGGAAGCTGGCCGACAAAAGTGTCATCAATATTGGCCAACGACTGGTGATGAACTGATAATGGCCGATGGTTTTTCAGTGAAATGTCTTAGTGAACAAGCCGATGAGACTGGTAGCTTTGTTTTTCGTGAATTCATATTGAGCGACAAGAAGACAGGGGAAATGCGTTCAATTCAACATATGCAATATCTAGCGTGGCCAGATCATTGTGTACCGTCCGATCCAAATTTGTTTTTAGAATTTACAGAGCGAGTGCGCTCAGCACGTAATAAAACTTTGTTGCAAGAAATTGAGGAAAGTCTGAAACAAGTACGGCTTTTAGATGCAGACGCAGATGCTGAAAATGGTCTGTTGGCTGAGAGGAAATGTATGGCTAGCAACGGAGTGACGCCAGAAGACGAGATACCCGTGTCGACCAGTGTTCATCAGTGAGTATAAATACACAGATATACGTAAATTTGTTGGTTTGTTTTTCTATCTCAAATAGGATCTAGTTTTTTTTATACATATTGGGTATCAGAGTACAGTTTTTTTTTTAAATATTTTTCAATATGTTTGGCATTAGTCAGGATCATACTTTCATATAAAACTGGTTGGAACTCTTTGGCTATTTCTAAATATATTCTTACAATTTTTTTTAAAGAAGGTTAAAAAGTAGGCTACGAGCGTATAATGCCTGTTACCAATGATGCAACCAAAAGTGAATCGACTCTCATCTCTCTATCATATCTCTATCTTTAAAATATACAGACGTAGTTTCCTCCGCCTGCTAATGTTGGTATGTTGCTTGTTCTTCCATCTTCGAATCAATGGCATTGATGTGTATGCTTCAATAATGTTGGATGCTATCCTTCAATTTATACTTCACGCGGTATTAAGGTTTCTAAATCTGATCTGTCTGGCTCTATCGTTCCTGCATTTCTTATATTAAATCAGTCATCTTTCCGCTTTAATTTTTTGCTGATAGTCTACCTTTTACCGATGCACCTATTCGTTCCAGTTACAAAAATATTTTACGCATAGCCGTAATAGTCGTTTATGTACTCGTGGTCTGAGCTGCTGTACTGCTTCTGTTGCTGCGTTCCAAAGTTCTTGTGTTATTTGAGCTTTAGACTAGTTAAAATGTATTGTTACAGTCTGATTCGCTTATGGCGGTTAATTAGACGTCGTGGGCATGCCACCGCGATGGGTGTCGATATCGACCCGAAAAACTAACGACTTTTACACGCATATTCGCCGTGAAGAGCTTGCTGAGATCGCTTAAATTTTCTAGCGTTCACAATGTTGGCGAAGGGGGCAAGTGTTCTCCCCATCTAGGGAGCTGATATAGAAACCGTTTCTTTGCAAACAACGTCCAGTGAACTGTCTGTCTAGAACGTGCAGTTTAATGTGCACTTTTGATTTTCTCCGATCGAGGACTGGCTAAAATATCCTAAGCGGTAAGGTAGTACTTCGAACTGGACCACCTGGCGCCGGGTGGGCTCAAAGGCCTGAGATGTCATATTTTTAGTATCTGTATATAATTGGGTACGTGCTGAAGGGGTCTAATGTGATCATAAAATGTTTGCATGTAGCGCATGCGAACGAAAATTAAGAACAAGAGAAGGAAATACGATGTACGTTGATTTTGAATGTTTTTAAGTTATAATGGTTTAGGAAAGAATCACGCTATTTCAGAGTACGTCCGAAGATTTGCTTGACAAGAGATCATTGATGGAAATTAAAAAAACACGTCCCGTAAATGAAAAAACCAGCGCAGTGGTTTTCTCAGCATAGATTACACCTCTGCAACAGGAAGGGCGATATACTATCTGGACCAGCGGATTTACGTAGGCCGAAATCTTGCAGCACTCTTGCTACTACACGAGTCCGAAAGTGGACTTGTGGCATAGAATCTTCGAAGTGATCTGCTCGTATTTTATGTGGAGGCGTTGGCGTGGCTGCGAAGTACTCAGGAATTAGATTAATGTTCGGGTGTCTCTCACTGTCGCAAATCTTAAAGTGATTGATATAAGGGAATTGATCGAAGCCCGGCTGTTGGTGACAATATTGTTATGCGGTACTGTATCAATAAATATTGTAGCCAGGATGAGGTCTGATGAATTAGCAAGATTTTAACCACAAAAAAAGAAAGATCCATAGGCATTCCGGAATGATGCCGACACCTTTACCTTCACTGGTTTTGGACCTATCTGTAAAACAGTGATTTGTTGAACTTGACATGGCGTCCACGGCTTTGCTGGCGCATACGTACTCTTTTGTCGGAATTTTCCAGGATAGTTTTGCATAAATGTGGTTGGATTCCGTTGATACAGCGCTCAATTTGCTCCTTAAAGGCATAGGTGGTGGTGATGGTATAAACCTTAGACTTAAAGAAAACTCTAGGAAAAAAGTCCAACGGCGTAAAATCCCATGATCTGGGCGGTGAATTCTGGTCACCAAAACGGAAAATTACACGACCAGGAAATAACTCATACAGTAATTGAATTGTTTCTTGAGCTGTATGGCATGGCATTTGGTACCGTCTTATTGAAACCACATGTCGTTCACATCCATATCTTGCAGTTTAAGCACAAAAAACTGGATTATCGTGTCGCAATATCTACGTAGCACCGTTAACTGTCATTGTCTGACCATCCGCGGTTTTCAAAGAAGAATGGTTTGATGATACCTCCAGCTCAAAATCCGCACCAAACAGTGAGACGTAGTGGATGCATTTGTTTCTCAACAATCACTTGTGGATTTTCTGAACCCCAAATGTAATTTTGATGACTAACAAAGCTACCAAGATGAAAACGACCCTCATCGATGAATTTGTTTGAACTGTAGTTGCCAAACCAAACCAAATCGCATTGTTCTTTCGTGTAGCGCTCCCTAAACTGTCTTGGTTTTTGTTAGCAACACTTTACCGCACAAATGCATTTGAGACACCCTTTGTAATGATGTTTCCTCCTTACGTGGGGAACGTTTCCTACTGGTAAATTGTTGGCTCTGTCTGATTGAAACTCTTCACTCCGTTTTCATTTGAAACTTTTTTACCCTTCATACTCGATTTCAATATGATTGCAAATAATCATTTCGTTTTCCTCTTCTCATTCACTGTTTCACGCTATTTATCGTCAGGCTGATGATGTCTAATGTAAGCCAGTGGGTTACAAAATATTTAATGGTATATAGTGTAATGTCCGATCACTGCTTCAGTGACAGACTAGAGTATGTGTTAGAGACAGATCCATTCCGACCAGTCAACATAGGGAACAAACAGCAGAAAACCCAAACTCTAACGTTTTTAAGACTTTTGTTTACTTAGCTGACTAGATGTAGTGTGTTTTTTTTTTAGTCATATTTACATTTTGTTTTTCCTTTCCTAGGTGCATCAGCGCTGCTAATCCACCTGTGATAGTTCATTGTTCAGCCGGTATTGGTCGCACCGGAGTGCTCATTCTTATGGACACCGCTTTGGCTCTGATGGAATCAAAAGAGCCCGTCTATCCGCTGGACATTGTGCGAACCATGCGAGATCAACGTGCATGTATGGTTCAGAATGTTGTAAGTATAAAATCAATTTTCGAAAGCCAAACCAAACTTTCATCGAATCTAATTCTCACAGAGCCAATACAGATTTGTCTGCGAGTGCATTTGCGCAGCTTATATGAAGATGTCAAGGAATGCTGCTACAGAAGAGTGATATATTTTATTTAAACATTTCCTATTCAATCTAATCTATTTGTACTTCTCAACCACATACATATATCTTATCCACTTAACTACTATACAAATGTATTTCACAAAGCCAACCATTCATTTTCCTCGGTAAAATAACTTTCTACACATTTTTGACTAATCCAATGTACCAAACTGAAATCTGCCCACTTAACAAATATGCAAAAAAGCTTTGTCTACTACCTGCGCGCAGCTGATAGGAAGCATTTATGTATTTAAAAAGAAATATACATGTTAAACCAAAATCTGCCGATTGGTTTAAAGGGTTATTTAGAATTTTTTTTTGTTTATTTAATTTGTTAAGTTAATCACTCCTTTTTGTTATGTCCAAAGCATTATAAGTTCTTTGTAGCATTTTACTTAAGAAATACTATTCCTCGTATCTTTATTCGTATACAAAGTGTATTTAATAGAATTATTCTTTTAATCCGCTACTATAACAATTGTGTATTTATTTTTTAATTAGTTATCATATACTAAAAAAGAAGAAAGATATAGTGTAATCTATAGACACGCTGGTATAACGTTGTATGCCTTTTAAGTATTTTTATCATCTCTATATCTCATCATTGTATAACACTGTAAACTTATAATTATTGTGTAGTGTTTTTTTTTTTTTTTTTGTTCGGTTATAATAAAACATTTATGTTGTAAATCATTATATGATTAATTGTAATATTAGAGTAGAGTAATATTAAAAACAAAATTACAAAATAAAAACCTTCCAAAATACATTCTCAGACGCAAGCGTTTTGGAGTTATATTCAAGTTAAACGAAAAATAAAAATGAAGAGAACACCATTTTTAAGTGAATCTATGGGAATTTGTTAAAACAAAAATAGTACTATTTATTGGTAAATGATAAATTAATGAATTTAAATCAAGTGCTGAATACGAACGACAAACTAAACCAATTATTAATAACTATACAATTTTTATAATAATCAATTTTCGCTCTATACATGCAGCATATACACACGTACCATAATTGAATAAATAAATAAAAGAAGACATTCGACGATAAAAAAAAGAAATAAACTTGTAAAGTTTTTTTTTTTAACTTTAGAAAGAATTTATTCTTTATTCTGCTAAACGAAAAATGAATTTCTCACCCCAATATTAATTACTACGATGAAATACGAAAATAAATTAGTTTGAGGTAAAAGTTGTTGTTTTTATTTGTTTATTGTAGTTTCATTCAGGGGGCGGAGCCTTTTGAACTTAAAAAAGCAGTAAACGACATGCAGGTACATGGATATGTCTTATAGGCATACGACTAAAAAACCTTAATTGGTTTTTAAGTTATGTTATGCTATTACCTGTATGAAAAAATGAGTTTAGTTCCAGTATAGACATCACGCTGTATCGGAGAATACTACTAGCAGTTCATTAACTACTAAGTTCCAGAGAAGGGGAGAGAGGATACCGCCTTGCGGCGTACCTCTGCTGACACGTCTTTTAGTAGAAGCCCCACCCAGTTGGAGTTGATTACCCTGTTGTTTAGCATAAGACTGATCAACTCCCCAAATGAGTCGTCTACCTGCAGAGTTGACAGCGCAGTCATGATTACGGACGTGTTTACGTTGTTAAAAGCTCCGTCTATGTCCAGGAAAGCGACCATTGTGTACTCTCTATATTGTATTGATCGTTCGATGTGGCTAGTGGGTGAATTCAGAGCCGTCAACCCGGCTTATTTTGCGATTGTGCTGACGCAAGAATTGAAACCGGTCGACCATAGACAACGCCGTAAGTTTGCTAATTGGACGCTGGAAATGTTGGCCGGGAATCGGCTTTTGGCCAAAAAATCATCTTCTCGGACGGAGCTCATTTTTGGCTCAGCGAAATTGCCGTTATTGGAGCGAACACAATCTACAAGTGTTCGGCCAAACATCAATGCATCCACAAAAATTGACTGTTTGGTGCGGTTTATGGCACGGACGCATCATTGAACCTTATTTCTTTCGAAATGAGGAAGGAGACACCGTTACCGTCAATGGTCTCAGATATACAGCGATGTTAACCGACTTTTTGTGGTTAGAGATCGACAGTATCGATGTGGTTCCAGTAATAAGGCACTATATGCCATACAAGCAACGCAATTCTCGAAGTTGAGAAGCAGAAATTTGGCGACTGGATTCTCACGGTAAGCTTTCATCTATTGGCCGCTGCGATCACGCGATTTGACTTCAAGTCCTTAGTCTACGCTAAGAAGCCAACCACTTTGGACGAGCTCAAGGTCAACATTCGACACGCTATTGCCGGAATAACGCCGTACGTATTGGATCGAGTCATCAAAAATTGGACCGACCGTTTGAAACACTGAAGCGAAGCCGAGGCGGCCATTTGAATGATTGTGCTATCCCACACATAATGGCATGAACGTAGCTTTAAAATAAAGACGGAATCAATTTTATATCTCACCCGGAGTTGTTTTATTTCAATTTTTTTCCGTCTTCAAAGGTGCTATTCTGGACTTGGCGCACAAAAACTATGTCGGAATGATATCGAGATCGTCAATTGACCTTATATAACAGCATGCTACGAAGGCGGTCATGCTGCTATAGAATACACTGCTGAGAATACACTACCTACACTACTTGTAGGAACGACAGAACGAATGATTTATGATATGAATGGGCCAGTGCACACTAGACTAATTACCCCGGGGTAAAACTAATTTTATACGAGTAGAAGAGTGAAATGAAGTAAGAAACGGTTTAAATATTCAACCGGAATTGAAACGGTTGGACATCGGGGGAAAACCAATACACACACAAGTTGTCAATTAATGTCATGCCTATTTCATTCGTAATTTGGCAGCCGAAAGGTGAAGAACAAAATAAGGAAATTCGCAAAAAACCGAAAACATAAAGAAAATTGAGAACTGTCAAATTATCAGAAATACAATTCCAATCAAAATCGGTTCATGTAAACACAATTTTGCCCCGCATTATTCAATCAGTGTGCGGTTGAAGTAAAAGATACCCCTCGGAAAAATTAATCCAGTGTGAGCTGGCCCAATATGTTCCGTTAGGTAAAAAATCACTGCGGTCGCCATATTTAACAGAGATCTATTTTATATTCCATTCTCCATTCTTTTACGAAAATATTGACTTACTTTGTGTCATATTTACTCAATAGTTGGTTGAAGTTTGTGTAATTCCAAGTTGGTCTAGTATGCAGACGCTTCATCTTAGACTTGTATGCCTGTTGAGTCACCGCCATGAAATACACATTTCAGGACTAACTCGGTCATATTATACAAAGAGACAAGGGCAACATCAAAAATATATGTACATATATGTCATGCCCATTTACTCTACGAGGGTTGTCTGAAATGTTTCCGAGCGCGACGTAAAGATAGTGGCCCTCATCAATAAAAGCTAGTGAATGTTAGTTGTGCATATTTTGACAGTTCCTTACCGAAGTTTCAATCATTTTTGACGCGCAGTTTTTAGTTGACAGTCGTTTGAGTGAGTCGATGTGAGTGTTTTTTGTGAAAATGGAACAAATTGAGTATCGAGCTGTTATTAAATTCTTGTTTTTGAAAGGCAATACGCCTACGCAAATCAAAAATGAGTTGGACTCTGTATATGGGGACTCTGCACCATCATTTACCACAGTGAAATTTTGGTCAGCTGAATTTAAACGTGGCCGTAAGAGCTTGGGAGATGATGAACGTTCGGGACGTCCAAAAACTGCAACCACTGACGATAACATTGCTAAAGTTCACCAAATGGTGTTAGACGAACGCCGAATTAAAGTGAGAGATATAGTAGAGATTATGAAAATGTCCAAAGAACGTGTTTGTTACATATTAAATCAAGTCTTAGACATGAGAAGGATGTCCGCGCGTTGGGTGCCGCGTTTGCTTACGTTAGACCAAAAACGAATCGAATAAACATTTTCAACGCTCTGTTGGCGCAATAAATCCGAGTTTTGGCGCCGATTAATTACTGTAGATAAAACTTGGATACACCATTATGCGCCCGAAACAAAAATTCAGTCAAAACAGTGGACTGTAAAGGGAGCCGGCTCCAAAAAAATCAAAAACTGTTTTTTCGGCTGGGAAAGTGATGGCGACTGTTTTTTGGGATAGTAAAGGAGTTATCTTAATCGATTACCTTCAAAAAGGAAAAACCATTACAGGAGCATACAACGCATCATTACTTGCCAAGCTGAATTCAGAAATTGCGGAAAAACGGCCACATTTGCAGAAAAAGAAATTGCTGTTTCACCAAGACTCTCACACCTCAGCGGTTGCCATGGCAAAAATCCATAAATTACGGTTTGAACTGCTTGACCATCCGCCTTATTCACCAGATCTAGCCCCAAGCAACTTCTTTCTGTTCCCTCATCTAAAAACTGCGCTCGGAGGACAGACATTTTAACTATCCAACTTTTAAAGTTATATTTCCGAGTTATGACAGTTTCGTCACCATGCAAATATAGCAACTTTAAAATATAATGTAAGTTCTAGGCTTCTCGAAGAAGAACATTATCCCTGTGAGACGTTACATCTCAAAATAAGAAAGAATAGTCACTTTTAAATATCGTCAAATATATTTATTCCCTTCATACATTTATAGAACCTTAAACGAAAACCCTATTTAATTGTCCGTACCTCCTATATGCACTTTCCGTTCTTGTAGTTCATCTCGCAATTTTGCGTATTTCATCTGTAACTCTTTCTCGCGATCCATTTGGCGACGAGTATCTTCTTGGAGTGACTGAAAAGACAAAAGACAATAAGACCACCTTACTTAAAACATTTTTCAGATCCCTTCACTTACATCTAATCGCTTAGGTATAGCAATAGCTTCCTGCTCTGCCAAGAACTTAAATGTCGACAGTGCCAAAGCATTTTGTTCAATCTGCTCATACGTATCTTGAAGCTGTTTTATTAGGGCCTGAGCACGAGCTTGATAACCTCCCGTGAGGATCTTCAGCTTTTTCTCAATTTTTCCACACCTCTTCGCTTCTTTAGCCATGTGGCGTCGATTTTGTTCCAACCGTTTCTCAGCCGATTCGAGACGATCCTTCTTGCTGGCAAGATTCGCTCTTGTGTATCGATTCTGACTGGGCAGATACAATACCTGACTTAAGCACTCTTCCCACACTTGCGAGTAGCTTTCCAATGATAGCTCACCATGGCCCATTCCTTGCTTGACCACTTGCATTTCCTCTTCGATGAGCTTCTTGGCATTTTCCAACTGCTCCTTTTGAATGTCTTCGTATGGATTCGACTTGAAGAAGTTTTGCAGCTGCTCCATTTTATTCTGAGACTGTCCAGGAATGGGATCTTTCACAGAATCGTACAGTTGCATTGTTATCATTTCGTGTTTGATGAGTTCTTCAGCTTTTTGAAGTTCGGTGAGACCTTGCTTCTCAGAAGGTGGGCGCAGAATTTTTGTATTAACTTCAGTGGGGCGTGGTAGTTCTCGTTGAATAGTCTGCGAACGTTTTGCCAGAAGACGTTTGCGCTCTTCCTCGATGTGAGCGATCGCTCGAGCGTCTACATCTGCTTGGTCTTCAACTGTCCCATCATCGGCAACAGCGTCTGGCATTTCCTCATCCTGATCAGGTACTACAATTTCGTAATCATTACGAGGTGCGGGTAGCGTGGCAAGGCCCTCTTTCAGAGATTGTTTCAGTTGTTTCTGATAGTTTTTGTAGAGTGCCGGAGTTTCAGTTACACCCATATTTTCTTCTGGATTGATGTTGAGTTTATCGCGTACTAGATTTGGGGTTTGTGCAGCACTTGCTTTCCCAACTGGAACTAACGCCGTAGACATAGGAGTTGCGAAACCACCTGGAGTGGCAGCGTTTTCACCGCGAGTTGTTCTGAATGGCGTTGTGATGACAGTGTTTGGTGTTGCTACAGCTACACCCTTGGGTAAAGCTCCAGAGAAATCAGATTCATGAAGTGGAGTGTTAGTGCCACCTTTTAAAGGAGTTTCGACATGTGTCAGCGCCATCATATTTTGGGCTTCTTGCATGATTCTGTCTGTGTAGGGTGCTGGTGTTCTTGGGGTTGCGGCAATTTGCGGAGTAATCGAGTAGTCAGAGAGGAGCGCATCGGTAGTCTCAACACCACTTTCGGCCGCAACTTCCTTGGCGATTTCACTTGCTCTCCCTAACTTCACAACTTGTTGTAACTCCTGATCTGAAATTTGTGGCTCAGGGAGTACTAGTTTCGACCGTTTTCTTGCGGGCTCTTGATTCTGTAGCATCGCCATCGGCATTTCACCTTCCTTACGTTGTTTTAATTTGTTTTTGTCCTTCTTACGTTCTCGTTCTTCCCTCTCCGAACGAAGTTCTCCATCTAAATCCTGCTGACGCATTTTATTAAAGTCCGGTTCTAGTTTCTCGATATTTTCATTGGAGATGTCATAGAAACCAGGAGCTGGTCGCTTTTCAAATGGAACTTCGGAATTGTAATCAATGCCCTTAATTCGGCGACGGTTACCACAACCAATTCCGGCAGCACGAAGTTCTCGACGCTTTTGCAATGCAGCTAATCGTCGGGCTTCTTCCAATTGTTTCTCACGGGCCTTCCGTTTGGCTTTCTTACCCTGTGTGTTAGCCAAACGAGCACGAGCTTCCGATAACATTTCTAGCTCTGAAAGAGAAAGTGTGAGCTAAATTTTTATCGAAACAGGTTTGAGGTACCATCCTCGTCCATATCCTTTGGATCAGGGCGAGCAGGTTTGGTCTCTGGATTTGGATCAATTTCACCCGGCTTAAGTTTTCTTGGATCGTCCACTGTGTCATCACCATCTTCCTTCTTCTGCGCTTGGTCACTGAAAATTGGAATTGACATGCTCATCCAGTTAGACGATCGCAGACATTATTGAAGCATAACTTACAGCAAATATTCGTATCTTTCTAAGCACTGAGCGGCAGTGCGTCCAATAATCGGTGCTATGGTTCTCCACTGTGTTGGCATCAACTTGGCCAAGTGGAGTAGTTTTTCGTCTTCTTCACGGGACCATTCAGTCTTCTTGATGCTAGGATCCAACCACTCATACCATCGAGCTTTGCATTGTTTGGCTGATTTACGATGCAAAAGTGAGGCAATACGAGACCATTGATTTTTTCCATACTTCATCACCGCTGCCTTGAGGATCTCATCCTGCAATTGGAATTGGATGAAGTAAATGTGGAACTATATGAATAAAATCGTACATACCTCAGTGTTGCGCCAGACGCCACCTTTTATCATTATTCTTGGCATTTTGTGTCGTTTTTTGTTATATACTCAGTTGTCTGAAAAATTGATTTTTATGAATATTTTATTTTAAAAAAATCGAAATTACAACAGATACGAAAAATGCGTTCATAAACGATTTTTTGATTTGCCAGAACTTTGACGTTGACAGCTCGGCCCGGTAAATGTCATAAATTTTTTTCGGTTTTCTTGTAAGCAAATGTTGAATGGATCCGTCCAGTTAGATGAAATAAAATTTCAGCAAAAGTTTGGATGTCAAACGGATACAAGCATTCCTCTAACCGACTATTGAGGCAACTTGTGTAAGAAATAGTGCCTGTATACATTGGCGACGGGATGAAAGACCTCACCATGAACGTCATGTTCACATTGTCATAGGGTTGAAAGACTTTTTGACAAGTGGAACACTTGAATCGAGCATTTTTAATTTTTAAATTTGAGCAGTCGGCCTGAAACATACCTTTTTCCTATTCTTCACACTTCCTTGCTCATCAATGATCAAAACTAAAATGAAAAAATATGTCAGAAGTGGAACAATATGGAAAAAAACGATGTGTTGCACCCGAAAATCTACTTTAGTAATGGATTTTAGGTGGAAACAACCCTTCTGTTTCCCACTTCAATAAAGAGCGTTCCCTCTCTCTCGGACAATCTTCCTGCCCGCGCCAATGTGAACTGGCACATAAAGTTCAGAATTTCGTTTGAGTTTTAACTAGTACGAGCATAACTGGTCAGAATGTTCGCAGAAATGCATGTAGCCATTGATTTGTATGCAGCTTATGTAAAGTAAGGCTGCAGCACTGTTTGAACCTGGGTCTCAACTAAGAAGCCTCTCCAGTTAACCCGATCCTTAGCTGTACCATTCATCTTGTGAGTAGCACCTAAGAAGAGGTCTTTTTCTAGATTCTGCGGACCAGAGTTATTCTTTCGCTCTACATGTCTTAGCCATCTCGATGTCACTGTACAACTCGCATAGTTCGCCGTTAAATCTCCTTCTCCACAGCCCGTTTTATTTCTGCTGAGGTGTTCTTAGCAGAATTTATAGCAGAGCCGAGTAACAAATGCCTTGAAATTATTGCTGTCGACGGTGACGTTCTGTCTAATTCAAAGCCAGCGCAGATAGTGATTGAACTACTGAATTTTTTCATTCAACTCTACGGGTTTCTGTTTGGGTATTACTGAGTTGATATGCTCTTTTTAAATTTTGGTTAGGAGCAGCTCTTCCATCTTTCTTTTTCCTTCAGGAAAATCGATGATATTTTCTCCTTTTTTCGCTCGTACAGCGCATGAGTCATTTTATGCAACATCGGCTTGCAGGTTTCTAACGTCGCGTTCGACGTTTACCGTCATATTTCATAACAGTATTTTCCGTTTGTTGTGTCGTCCAAGATATCCATAGACGTACCTTAGATGCAAATATGTAGGTCGTTATCACTCACTCGATATGCTCAGACATCTACAATACTAGACAAGTGCCGTTCGTTGACCAGCAACATGATCAATTTGATCAAGTGACAGCCATGTTTCCTTTTTTATTCAGAAGAGAAAACCGTGTCTACACTAGGAAATCACGTTTGCTTAAGTCCATTTCTAGATACTTTTTCCATTTCAATGGGTCATTAACAGTCTTTTCTGATGATGGTTGCTTTGAAACAGAACGTAGGAACCTGCCTTGATGGGTTAGGTCCACGGAGCGCCTACGTTCATAGAGATTGAAGTGCGCCCGTCAACACCCTGAAACACAATGTGGAATAATACGCATTCTCGATCATTTGATTATCATGGAGAAACTCCATTCAGACTAGTACCATTTCGAAGTCATAGTGTAGGCTAGACTTCCTCTTTGGTCTAGGGTACTTAGGGACCTGGCATCCTGTAGACTTTACCACATTTTTAGGGTTCTCCAACAACAGTCAGAAGACCCTCTCTGTGATTTTATGTTTAAACCGCAGCCACCACGACGCTCCCACGAAGGGGCCTACTTCTAAAGGGTCCGCCATCTAACGTTTTTTTTTTCAACTAGTGCTTATTTCGTGAATGGTAACACCTAGCTCATGTCTGATTTGACAGATAATTAGTTTTATCCTTCCTCTGAACGAATATGGTTGTGTATACGTTTGAACTAAGCTTCGCTAAGTAAGCCTGCGATCGACTTAGAGAAGATGCCGATTTTGCCAAAAAACATCATCTTTTCAGATGAAGCTCATTTTGATCTTGGCGGGTATGTAAACAAGCAAAATTGTCGCATTTGGGGCACAGAAAACCCGCACGCATTCATTGAAAAGCCGATACACCCAAAACGAGTCACTGTTTGGTGTGGATTTTGGTCCAGAGGCATAATTGGGCCATTTTTCTTCGAAAATGAGCAAGGAGTGGCCGTTACAGTCAATGGCGATCGTTATCGGGCCATGTTGAACGAATTTTTGTTCACAAAAATTGAAGAGGAGGATATTGGCAACATGACAACACGTGCCACACAGCCGAAGCTACACTCGATGTTTTGCGCCCTTTTTTTTGGAAGATCGCATTATCAGCCGCAGAGCTGATGTCGTTTGGCCACCTCGGAGCTGCGATTTGACACCGTTGGACTATTATTTGTGGGGTGCTGTAAATGATAAGTGTTACGTCGACAAGCCAAAGACAATTGACGCTTTAAAGGACAATATTCGTGAAGCCATTGGTGAAATACAGCTGCACACAATCGATAATGTGCTTAAAAATTGGACCGATCGTGTAGGCTACTGCATGGCCAGCCGAGGCAGCCATTTGAATGAAATTATTTTCCATTATTAACCGGAAGGATAAAACTAATTTCCTGTCAAATCAGACATGAGCTAGGTGTTACCATTTACGAAATAGGCATTAGTTGAAAAAAAAAACGTTAGATGGCGGACCCTTTACAAATCAAGCCAGAACCCAATTTGTATAGTACAGAACTAAGCCTTTGTCGGGCTACCAGTAACACCCCTACAAATCCCATATATCGACTGGCTGCTGAAAGCCCTTCAAATTCTATATAGTAGGGTATTAACGTTGCGAATTAGTTAAGTGCATGCTAAACCTGGAGGCCGGGGCCCTTTTTATGAAATGTTATCAGAGCTGCCATTTACCAATTTAGGATTAATCTGCCACCTTATCAGGTTAGCTGAGTAAATGAAAAATAAAGTAACCGTCGGTAGGTAATCCTGGCCAACACTAGCTTATATAAGATTATCAAGTCCAACCTTGCTGATAACTACCATGAGGAAAAAAAGAGCACACTTGATATGTACATACTCGTAGTTATACTCGTAGTTAGACCACTGGGCATTATTAAGTTAACGCCTGGGCGTCAGTACTTACCCGTACCACACACAATCAGCTATGATTTAGTCTATTTGAAGGCTTATTAAATTGATACAGCCTCTTAACATTCCTGTTTTTAAAATGCACATTCAGTCAGCAGCTGTTCTTGTTTTGTTCGTTTGACAACTTGCTGGCTGTCAGTAGTTTATTTGAAGTGTCATTGAGTTGAGTTGTTGATTTTTTGTAAATGTTCAAAGAAATTTTTTATTTACATTCGTTCAAGTGTATTTATTCACTAATAAAATGCATCAAATAAAGTCTAAATATACAAAATAAAAATGTCACATAACACCACATCGCAGGCTGTTGAAAAATCCGTTGGATGAAGTGATAAAGTTCCAGAAATGAATGAGAACAACAACAGTTTCTCCAGCTACGATGGTTACTATAGCAATAACAACTTCCAGGTAAAACCAATTGGCATATGAGAATATAAAATTAATAAGTTTACATGGTACAATTTGTAAAATTTATCAGACAGCACGTAATTAAGAACACTTCGGCGAGAGTAATCCAGTTAGTCGTAGTTAGCAGGAAGTAAACCAATTAAACATTTACCCATGGACGGAATGCAAGTACATACCATACATACGAGTATATGGTTTGCTTGTGGTTTGTTTCCACTTTTCAGGTCAGCGTTTCCGAGCTCTGGAATGATCGTGGTTATATACGGTTGCGTGCTCAGCATGGAACAATTAAGTTATTTCGTCTTTTGATTGTTTGCTACTTTGTTGATGATTAGTGAAAAGAGAGTTGGCTTGGAATAGACGAAAAAGGTCCCCTGTTGGAGGGATTTGTTGATGTTTTTTTTTTTTGTGTAAATCATTTAAAGAATTTCATAGGGCATGTACTAATCAGTGTTGTTTTGAGTGGAAGAAGTACTGTTTGAAGGGATTTGTCCAATGTAAGTCGTCGATTGGGGGATTACTTTAAGCCCACTGACTAAGAGTTTAATTGATGTACGAGTAAGTGTGGTAATTATTCAATTTAGTTTGGACACTTCTAAGAGCACTCATTTGAGAGAGATATCCACTTCCAAGCTGTTCTGTTTACGTAAATTGCTAGGGTGTAAGTTGAAGATCAAAATATGAGGAACTCAACACGGGGGATGATGTATTGTTGTGTGATATTGTTTGATTGGTTTATTGAGTAAAGATATTATCTAGAGCTATTAGCGCAGCTCGAATGAATTCAAAACGTTGTCATGTTTGAAGCTTGTTCAGTTGGGATTGAAGCGCGTCAGAGATCGTGATTAGTAGCAAAATTGCAAGTTGAAATTGATGGCAATTTGCTACCTATTGTGCCTCACAAATCGTAACCATGATTTTTTGATGTTGAGCTGATATTATAGGAAGGGGAAATGCTTTGGTTTTTGTTTTGTCGTTTTGCAAGTTGAAAATGAACTTCAAATACTGACCTACTCACGCCTCTCGGTCCGCAATTTTGAGTAGTGAAATGTGAAATATGTCCTCAACGATTTTTCGGAAAACTTTTCGGCTTGTGCTGTTTTCTTGGTTGGTCTTTCCTTCGGAACGGCATCTTTTAACAAACGCAAGCTTTGCTAGCCCAATAACTGTACCGTAGAAACGTGAATACCTATGTAAAATTCTTACCACGCCACTTGAAAAAAAAAACCACCAAATCGTTTAGATTCTTACAGTTGAACACGGATGAGGTATGAAGGCTTTATAGCATCCAGAGGAGTTGAAGAAATCTACTTATATGAATGCTGCATAAACAGTGATGTTCACATTAACATCCTAGAAAATGAGCTGAAGTCAGGATGACTTGAACAAATGTTGGTGCGGATACTTTCCAACGCAACAGGGCAGTTCGCCAAAAATTGAGAACTGACTTCATGCATGCTTGGTGATTGAATTTTATGAATTACATTCGGTTTTTTTACCTAAATTTTCTACCTGAACAATGCACGAAAACAAGCGTCATGATCTCCATACAGCAGGAAGGTCTCCCTGCTGACCTTACAAATCTGAAGAACTCATATATCAAGTTCCACGAGATTTTCAGTATGTCTCCCCAAAAAGTCTCAGACGAACTTGCCGCTTTCGGTAACTATGTGCACTCAAAAAGGATCTCACACCTCCAACGGAGCAGAGCTGACAACGACAAATTTTTTCGTCCCTAACGTGCAACCATTGCCAGTGTTTCGACCATCCACTCCTACGCCCTCTTGAAATAACCTTCCTCTTACTTTTTACTATCAAAACGTAAGAGGACTGCGATCTAAGACCCGTGCCGTCTTGCGCCAATCTCACGCTCTCCTATTTGAGATCTACGTTCTGACCGAAACTAATCTGATTCCCGATATAAAGAATCGGGAATTATTCCTCCCTAGTTTCAACGTTTTTCGAGACGACGATCTTACCCGTCCACAAGATGATTCTCCGTATCGAGATGTCCTACTGGCCGTCCACAATGACCTAAACTCATAACCAATCGCTGTTTCTACTTCTTCTAAACTTGACTACGTTTCAATAAAGATAACACTCCCCTGCAGGTCCCTGTACGTTATGTGTTTTTACATCCTACCGGCGCAATCTATCGAGTGCTACCACCTCGCTATTGATGCAATTGATCAAATAATTAATTTATTTGATCCTCTCGATGATATCATCGTATTCGGCGATTTCAATCTACCGGGAGTACCGAGTCGACCACCGTCGAGTGCACAGCTCCACCAGTGCACTCGCAATATTGTTGTGTGCTGTGCAGCAAAAAAAAAAAAAAAAAAAAAAAAAAGCGCGTGCAAAAAAATAAAAATATATAAAAAACAAAAAGAAGTGCAGTGCAGTGACAGTGAATATCACACAGTGCGGGTATCCCACCTCACCCGCTCCTCGTCGAAGTACTGTTGCTTGCACTCAGTCACTGCCGTTACTGTATTTACCATACGGTACGGGCAGTGGCTGTCCTATTGGCTTTCTTAGCCACTTCAGGTGATCCTCAAGGTTGTCACCTAGGTCCACTTCTGTTCATCCTAATCATTAGCGATCTTAAAAGGGTCATTCTCCACTCAGCACTTTCTGTCTATGCTGACGATAACAAATTTTTTAAACCCATCTCCTCCCAACACGACTCCAGCCTCCTTCAAATAGATCTAAATAGTTTTTCCACCTGGTGCATCAAGAACTGCTTACAACGCAATGTCACCAAATGCCACTCGATTACCTTTTCACGAAAGTGCAACAAGTCTTCTCCCCGAATTTACGTTCTCCACGGTCAACCTATATCCCTAGTTCAGACTATCCGCGACCTTGGCATATTATGCGACAGGGAGCTTAATTTCAGCTCGTATATTGATGAGATAATTACTAAGGCAAACTCATTACTTGGCTCCAACCCGTACGTGACCAGATCACTATTCATCACTTACGTTCGCCCCCTTCTCGAGTAAGCTAGCCAAGCGTGGAGTCCCTTTTAATGAGTTCATGTATCTCGAATTGAGAGGATCCAGCGTCATTTTCTTCGATTTGCTCTTCGAGGTCTACCTTGGAACGATCCTCTAATCTTACCTCTCTATTGAGACCGTCTCAAACTCATTAACCTGAATACCCTTGAGGAACGAAGCGACGCAGCAGACATTCTTTTCATTCACCGACTCCTCTCAGGCTCCGTCGATTGCATGTCTCTTTGCAACTCCATTTTCTTTAATACTAACCCTCGAAATCTATGTTGCCCTCGTCTCGTTTATCTACCTATCCACCGCACTACATACGGCTCTAACGAACCAATCTCCCGTATGCTGCGTAAGGTAAACTCCAACCTTTCCATTTTCAATTTTAATGGCAGCACACTTTGCTTCAAATTCGATCTCCTTCACCATCCCTAGCTTTAAGCCCTAGCGATAAGTTCTACATATCGCTAAACCTTATTTTATTATTAGTTTTAAGTCATAGTTCTTAAGCTTGTATTAAGCAAAATAAACCGCTTTTGTGGTTTATTGAGAAGTGTTTAGGTTTTTCATAATTATTCAATTTTATGACTTGTTTATGACTCCCTAGATCAAAGGGTTGTCAAATCCCAAAACTTGTCCTGACCTGGATTGCAGGGGTCTCACATAAAAGCCACACTTTGAAGTCATAAGAATTTATTTGGTATTCTCCACGTCTTGAATAGGGAAAAGTCGCGGAAACCCTAATCTGCAATCATCACCCTTCTTAAAGAAGGCAAACCGCAGCGGGAAGTTTGCTTGGAAGTTGACGGTATCAAGGTGCTGCTCTCAACGTACCATTGAGCAATACTCTCATACTGGAAGTCTTGAGGATAAATCACGGTGAGGACGGCTTAGAGGTTCGAGATTCGCACGGAAAATTCGCGCCGGAATAAACACGGAATAAGCCGCTGTCCTTGACAACGGTCAAACGAAGATTAACACATGTTGGACTATTTGATCGAGTTGCCGTTCAAAAACCCCTGCTGCGACGGGGTTTTATTGGGCCAAATGCATAAAGACTGGACGGAAGAAAATTTAAACAGAATTCTATGGAGCGATAAACCCAAGTTCGAGGTATTTGGCACAAAACGGAGAGTTTTCATTCGACACAGCGCTGAATCAAAGATGCTACCATGCTTTCTACCGTCAAGCATGGAGGCGGCTCTGTTATAGTCTGCTGATGTTTCTTTTCAAGTGGAGTAAAAGATCTGGTTCAAGTGATTGGAAAAGTGAATAAGCAGGCATTAAACCAATATTGAAAGAGAACGCTGTGACCTCTGGACTAAAATTCTTTAGCGAAGGATTCATATTTCAGCAAGACAACGACCCTGACGTGTATCAAGACTTTTTCAAGACTACCTGAAACAGAGGGTAGATGAAGAAACCTTGGAAATCATATAGCCGCCGGAATCACCAGATTTAAGAAAGCTTAATGTGAGTTCTTTTCCTAGATTGAGCAAGATAACTCCAGACCGCGGAAACGGACGCGGTCAGTTGGTCAAACAACAGGGGAATACGGTCGATGAGGATGAATTTCAAATCCAAACAGTAGTAGTTTTAGCACCATTACACTTGATGTATGGAGTAAGGCTGCTTTCCACCCGATTGGGTATAATCTTTTCTGGGTGAAGATTAGGCTTGTGTGTGTTTTTTTGTTTTACGTGTGTATCCAGCCAGTACCTGGATTTTTTGCAGTTGTGTTACAGAATTCACTTTCCATCACAAGTGTGTAAAAAAACCGTACCCACTTGTCGAGTTTCTTTACCTTTCCTACGAGAGGTATCGACTTATTGTCCTGTGCAATGTCCTGCACCAATTTTTTTGGGTCTGCATCTAACGTTGTTCTTAAGATGTCGTCGTTGATTACCCTCTCCCGTTTCCCGTGTGAATGGTGTGGTCGCTTACTGTTACATACCCAAATGCGCAATGTGCCAGTTTACATTACATAGATAAGATTCAACTCATAGGTGAGACGAATATTGCGCAATCAATTAACGACTTCGCTCGCAATGTGTGCAAACATTCTAAGGGTACTACGAATCCTCAAAGTATATATAAAAAAACGTACCACTTAACCTTACAAAAAAAAAGAGGAACTTATCCTTTAACTAGGGACGTGGAGCCTCACAGGTGTCGCGCGTTTTGCAAATTTTTAGAATAGGCCACTTGTATTTTTATATTTTCTAGTGCAAAATGGCAGAAAACTGTAGGAAACGTCAACGCCAGAGCACGAGTTCATTAAAGATAAAAATCTGTCATTTGAAGAGGAAATCAAAGCCCTCATACTGGCTTCAGACCAATCTGATAGCGAAGGTGATTTTGAATTTTGAAGATTTCTGAAAGCGAACTTTTGCAGCATCATGAAAGGTGATCAAGGTGAAGATCCAGAGGAGAGTCAGATCATTCCAGAAGAATATGGCAGCGATGAGCAGAGTCAGATCACTCGAGAAGAAGCTGGCAGCAATAGTTCTGAAAATGAAGACAACGCGCCTCTTTCGGAATTATGAAAATTAAATTTGTACTGCGGTAAAAATCGTTATAAATGGTCAAAGACGCATCCTATTGCTAGGGTACGTGCACCTCAACACAATATAATTACTCAGGCTTATGCCTCGAAATTGATAGGCGAGGTTTTGGAATAAACTATTTGATGAAGAAATGCTTCAACAAATTTTGACTTGGACAAACAGTTACATGATAAAGTTTGCCCGTTATAATAAACCTGAACTGAAAGACATAGATATGCCTGAACTAAAGGCTTTTGTGGGTGTTTTACTATTTTCAGCTGTCTTGAAATCTAACAACGAACGCCCAAGTTACTTATTTGCCAGGGATGGTACAGCGTGTGAGATATTTAAATGCTATATGTCAGAAAATAGATTTGTCGTTTTGCTACTGTGCGATTCGATAATTCAGATGATCGCGCTGAAAGGCAACAAAATCACAGCTTGACAGCTATATCCTTTATTTTCAACAAGTTTGTCAGCAATTCGAGGTTGACGAGGATACAAAAAAAGCCCGAAATGTTTCTTTATTACAATGCAACCAAAGTAGATGTTGACGAAGCTGATAAAAAATGCTCCATTTCAGTAGCTGCCGAACGGGAAGACGTCCAATGGTGGTGTTCTACCGCATTATGGATTTGAGCGGCATGATCGCTTACATATTAAATAATATGCATCACCCAAAGATTAAAGATAGAGGAGATTTTCTAAAGTCATTAGCCCGTTCGCTAGTGCTACCCCATATGCAAACATGTTTGTCTGCAGTCAATTACCAAGAGAGTTACGGCTAGTGATAAAGCGTGTTTTGGGTGACGGATATGGTCGAAGAAGTTGTCCATAGTCATGAAGCTAGTCAGGGCAAACGAAAGGCATGCAGTGTTTGTGTGCCTAAACTGCACAGAATGACAGTGTATATGTGCGTCGGGTGTTGCAATGTTCTCGCCCCTTGTGCAAAAATTGCCAGTGATTTATGCCAAATTGAATAGTCGGAATTTTTATTTTTTGTTTTCAGATGTACCTACTATGCTTTTTTGTTTTTTTTCTAGACTCGATTTTAAGTAAAAAGTGTGAAATTTATCATATTACTTGTGTAAGGTACATTAAAATTCTAAAATAAGGATCTCATGTCAATTAAAGCCCCATTTACAATGCTCCGAGATCCGATACGAGGGTCGCATTTGAACATCGGACGTCTGTTTACAATGATACGTCAAAACGCAACAAATTGTCAAGTGAAGTGCTAATCATTTGAAAAATAACCCGAAAAAAAAATTTAGCTGTCACACATTGCGAGATGCGAGAGTTTTCCAGATTTTCGAAATTGATTGCCATGCTTCTGCGAGACTCGCATTATTGTAAATAAACACATTGAAGTACATGTTACCTACGGAAATATTTTTGACAGTTCATGCGCTCTCTTTTTCGAACAACGTATCGGATCTCGGAGCATTGTAAATGGGGCTTAAACCTGAAAGCAAAAACTAACTTTGAAAGTAGTCGTCAGAGACGTCATGTCCCTTATAGTTTTATTATTTTGTCATGTCCCCAGTTAAAACCTGACATCTATGTCAGGTCTGCATGCATTCTATGTCAGGTTATGCATTCTGCATGCATTCTATGTCAGGTTATGCATTCTGACATAGATGTTCACTTGAGAGATCGTATTTCGGAATGGAAACGCAAACAACGCTTACTTTTTTGCAGCGAGGGTCACAATATAAGCTAAAGGGCGATGCAGGAATAGCTGGTACGAACAACAACAAATTAAATCTCTATGGCGGTAACAAGCGTCGGCAACATTGACTGGTATAATGAAAGACTAAGGGGTCTGAAACGCCAAAATATTGTCAAATACCATGAATTCAATTATATCAAATATCGGACCTGTTGGGATATTTTCGTTATTTTACTGAACGTGTATAAGTCGGAGAAAAGTACAGCGCAAGATCAAAAGTCCATTAAATAAGAAAGATTACATAAACTTTAACGGTGCAAAAGTTGATAAAAACAGGTCTGTTGAACTCAACACGTATTTTTTTGTGAAAAGTGTTCCAGAAATCAATTAATCGATATCTTATGCACAGTTTATGATCACATCTGACCACACAAAATTCTCGGGGACGCAAGAACCATAGTCGACCTTGCCTTTGAACAGTTGATAAGTCATTCAATGAGCAGTGGTGCATTTCCTAAGGCACGGGAGAAATCTATTATCACTTCTCTCGGAAAAGTCAATGTAACCAAGAAATGTCGCATCAAAAAAGTTTTTGAAAAAATAGCAAAAATCAACTTGAGTAATATTTCGAAGCCCATGAGATATTTCTTGAAAGACGTTCGTGTGAATCAAACCCGAATTGCATTCTCATCGCTTGCAAAGAAAAGCCTATTTTAGCAAAAAAAAAAAAATACAACGTGATTTCGGTTTTTTTAATCTTCAAAAGGGCATTTGAGAATAGCCCTGTGGAAAGCTTTTTTTCAGGTTAAAGTCCAAAGCTATGATCTCAGAGGCAACGTGCTGATTTCAATTTTTTCTAAGCTAGAGGTCGTAGAGAATGAGAGTTAATGGATCACAAGATTGCAACAGCTCTTATTGTTTCCTAAGAATCCGATCTTGGTGAATCTCATTAAATTCCGATATTAACACCATAACCAATTGGGGAATTATCAACAAAGTGGAATTTAACGTTAAAGCGAAATTTAAGCACCCACAACTTATCAAGCCCACTTTCGGACGTACTCTGACATATCGTGATTCGTTCCTAAGCTGAGCGACTCGTTTGTGGAATGCCCTGCCGAGCTCTCTATTTCCTAGTCATTGTAACATTCACACATTTAAAACCAACGTACATCGGTACCTATTTCCAACCTAATTTTCCTTCGCCCGTGCTGTGTTCAAACATTTTAAGGGACCTTAACCCCTTGTTCTCTTTATTAGAACAAAGCAAGCTGATTCGTCTCACTCATCTAGTGCTTAAAGGTATCAGCAACTGCTTATTCAATGAAACTTAGTATTTGGGTCTGGTCTTGGTTAACAAACCTTTTTGGACTTAATATGTCACATCCAAAATCGGCTTTCTGGCAGATGTCAGGTTACACAGACTCCAAAGGATGACCTTTGGTTCAACAAGCACTTGAGTTTTGATGAGCTTGCGCGCCAAACGACTTGTGAATGTGGTCTTATGGGCATGCCGTCTGATGCGATGACACCAGACTTCCTATTGCTGCGAATATACAAAATCTAAATTTTCTGAGCCCAGGAATAGTTTCAGCCAGAATCGGAGTTAGAAAAGGAATGCAGTCGGCTCTTCACGTCTGGCTCCATATACCCAGCCTTGAAGGCAAAGACTATCAACGTCTGACTGAAAGCCTATTTCTATTTCACCAATCACCTTTAGAACAGACAGTTACTAGGCATGAGTCAATAGACATTACACCTACATCATCTGCATATGCTTGAGAGTAGACCTTGAACTATTGAGAAAGTTAAGAAGCGAGTCGGCTAACATGCACTAGCAGCAGCAGTGGAGACAGGACCGCCTTGCTGGCGACTCCTATTTACCCCGGCCGTCATATATTGGCCGCAGACAGCAGCCGCCATTCACAGAACTAGTGATTCGCTTAAGTCGCGTCATGTTGTCCGGTTGAGTGTTTTTGCCATATCGCCAAAAGTTTCTTTGTCGAAAATAGCCTCAATGTCGATGAAAATACGAAGTTGGGAAGCATTTTGCTAGTCTGCATCCAGAATTCATGCCACTTTTAATTGCACTGAGGAAAAATTTAACTTGCGCGATGAAAGCTCCGAGAGAGAACGCAAACAATCCTAAAGCAGATTTCAAACCCTTTTGTTGATCAAATGGCTCATTGCTATAGATATTTTGTAAATACCATATATACTCGTACTCGTATATTATCAAACATCAGTAATAAACTTTTAAATTTTCCTTAGTCTCAAGTGTTATTTAGAGAGTAAAATAGATCGATGAGAGACTGTTTGATTTGCTGTGCTCAGTCCCTTTTTGAAATGAAACCTCCCGGAAGGTTTTCTTTTCATACTACTACGCCTTATATAAATATGCATTCGGCGAACTTCATATCCAGACAACTCCATTTGATCATTCGTAATCAACAAATCAATTAATTTATGACCCTTTAACGCACTCTGGCAACGGGGACGTGTAATTTAATTTGTGGGGGCATGATTCGAAGCACCGATGCATTGTGTCAGCTTGTGCTGCTGTCATATTTCCATATTTTCAATGTGCGGGTGGAAGGTAATTATTACTTGCCTTTGCATTGACTTCAACTTGATTAATATGCTGGCCACTGTGTGATCTTATTCCAATCAACAGATCACTAGTGACTTGTGAGTACAAGAATTGTTGATGTAAGCTACAATACACTAGGCATGCAGATTAACGCGATCTGCTAGTACTTGTACAGTACCATAGTTGTGCGATGGTTTATTGAATGAACTCAAGTCGGAAGTGCTTGTTAAGTTGCCATCATTGCTTTAGGTGGCTATTCAGAAAAATACAAAAAATAAAAAAATATAAAAAAAACTGCTTATAATTTGTTATTCGTTTTGAAGGGAAGAAATCGTGTGGACGTGCCGATGAAAAGTCGTAGAATTGTATAACAAAAGATTTGTTTTTTATCTCAAGATTTGGTCGTACGTTTTCGTGATACAGTTTGGTGATTTAAAATTTGGGAAAGTCAGCTGACTGTCGCGTTAAATATGACTGTGGTATGTATCAGTGATGGTTCGTCAAAGGTTCTCAAAATTTGAGAATTGAGTCCTTTATTCAAGTGGTCATTACGTGTATTCAGTGTTCAAAGTTTGCTCTACCGGCTCCACGACCAACCTACTCTATTCCGTATTTATGCAGTAAATGCTTCACAAGAGGTGATCACTCAGTGGCTTCAACTTGGCCCTTAAACGAAGACTACTTTTCTTTCGTATTATAATTGAATTGTGAATGTGAAAGCGGCTTTCATCAATTAATTTTTTTAGAGGTGTAGAACGTTAAAATTAAATAAAATACACACAAATCGTGGTAATGACCATAGTATTGGCTTTGTTGGAAAGGTACGCCATTAGTGCTTAGATATGATTTCGGGGATATGAACACCGCAGCTCGCATAAAACGCAATCCCTTCGGAAATTGGATCAAATTTTTCGAGGAGCTACACCCGTATATCGGCAATAGCGTGGCAAATGTTAGGTTAGGTTAGGCTAGACAGGGATATGATGGATATGCAGTCACACAGACACCAGGCACCAAAACGGGCGATCGTAATCCTTGTGGAACCAGTTGAATTTGTCTTCAAATGACAAAAACCTATACAATCGCCCTGGTGAAACACCCAATTTCCCTGCAAAAGCCAAGAAGGCCTTTGAAATTCGTGCCGTCTATTTCGTATAGGTTTTCGAAAAAGTATTTCCCTAAAAATTTTCTTCGACTACGCGATATTGCCTCGCATTCACGCAGTATGTGTGTTATGTCGTCAACAGCTTGCAGATCACCGCAGAATCTGCAAAAATCAGTATCTTACAATTTGAGTCTCTTTGCGTATTGCAGCAGGAGACAGTGTCTTGTCAGGATTCCTATTATTGTCCTAAGCTTATCCCTGTTTAATTTTATTAACTCCCTAGATCTTTTGCCGTTAAAAAGCGGCCGAAGAGCCGCTGTGTGTCCCTGGTCTTGAAGGACAAGACTTGAACACCTTAGGTTGGCAGTCTTTGGGGTGGTTTGATGTTGTCAACCTCACTATTGTCGAGCGGCCCTCCTTTTCTTGCAAGTTCGGCCGCTTGTTCATTTACTTTAATACCGTAGTGTCCTGAAACCTAGCACAGTCTTACCTGGTTCTGACTGCATAGTGCCTTGAGCACCGTACGACAGCACTGACGTAGGTTGATACCATTGCCTTAAGTGCGGCCTGGCTATCGATGTAGATAGCGATATCTCTTTCGTAAACCGATCTCATCTGTATTAGCTCAGCCGCCCTGAGGACAGCCAGAACCTCTGATTGGAAGACACTGTTTGCGTTCGTTAGTCTTATAGACACTCTTAGTTGTGGGTCTTCTGAGAAGATACCAGAACTTGTTCCTTCCTCTGTTTTTGAAACCATCTGTGAAAATTGCAATTTAATTTGACCTGATTACTGCATTTTTTTGCCAGTCCTCCCTCTCCGGATTAATTATGTCGTACGGAATATCGAAGTCGACCAGAGAAGGAATTTCATTAGTTGGAATTGGATTGCCTGGCAGTAGCTCCGCTAGGACCGTGCCATGTCCGAAACTACTGCTCCTAAAGTAACTCAGATGTGATAGTGAGTCGTATCGCACTGTTGCCAACAAGTTTTTTGATCTGTAAATCAAGCGGTGTTAGGTGCAAAAAGGTGTCCAATACTGCGGTATAGGTGGTACGAAGCGAACCGGTAATGGCTATGCAAGTTGTTCATTGAATCGACGCTAATTTTCCGCAAATCATTTTCTTGTTTGTTGCTTTCCACCATACTAGTGCGCCGTATGTAAGTATAGATCTTACGACCACCGTATACAGCCAGTACCCCACGGCTTGTGAATTTTCTTCACTCGAAAGGTGGAGATTTTGTTTGGTTTGACGTAGCTTTTTAAAGAAATATGAGCCTCATTGCTTAGAATTTTATGGTGAAAAAGGGGGTCAAGGGCAATATAGTTTCCGGCCCATTCTTGAAACGTACAAAGCACACGATGATAAAGTGGATGGATGTTTTAATCTCGTAAACCTAGATTTAAAAACCGTCCATACAAAGGATTGACACACCTTCAATTGCTGTGTACGATGGCGAATCGACTCCTCAATTCTAGGCTTCTTTGGTGTGCACTGTACGACCTCTCTATGGATGCGTATTACCAATTACGAGTAGAAATATGTGTGGTGAGAAAACGATTCTACTATAATTATTAGGTTGTTAGATAAGTATTGCCCTATATTTGAATGTCTGTTTAATGTTAATTAATTTCCATCAAATGCATAAATTTGGTAGTCAGTCTAGTTTTCTTCATTAGAAAACACTTCTGCTCACCTCTCAGGCAACTTCCTAATGCCTAATAACTGGTCACAAAAATATAGGTCCCAGACGTTTTTCGCGCAGCCATACTCTTGTCGGACATACAATAGAATGCTGAAAAGCACTTCTTAAAATCTGTACAAATAAATACAAAACATGGGAGGAGTAGTTCCCAAACCGCGCATAGTACACCGAGTATTTTCCAGCGTAACATAGTACTCGTATAACTGGCCCAGTTTTTACGATATCTATTAGTCTGTCATTGGTTAGCTGTCACATTGTTTTTGATGGGGTATGTGTTACCCACCAAAGTATAAGGAATATCTCCCTCGGTTGACAGTCGTAGCCAAAGGCTTTCTTGTTTTTCAGCCTTTTAAACTGTGAAGACCCAAAGTCTTGTAAATTAATTTTTCGCCTTTTATACCTCACGTCCATTAAATGGCTTTCAAACCATTCCTTGTTTATCATTGACAAGATTTCCCTTAAAATATAGACCAACCTAGTTTCTGGGCTTAAAACCAACCACAAGTTTGTAAGTTTTGTTATACAAACTCAAAATGTAATTTTTATAGGAGTGCCCTTCGATTTGCTCAAGCTCGAATGCTGTTTAGGTTTTTCCTCGCTCTGTGTTTTCCGACGAATTGCCTTTTTTCTGCCTTTTCTGACATCCTTTTATCGATTGCGCAGACAGATTTTCCTTGGGGTTTGTGAAAGGCAGTGACATATCGAACAATTTCGCTCATTGTGTGCTCTAGTTATTCCAGGCGTTCTGCGGCGTCCAACGTTTAGGTTTTAATTCGTCTCCTGATCCTCTTTGTCCAGTCGTATTTTGAATCTTTCGGCGAACCAGAAAACAATTAGAGTCTATGTGCATAAAATCCACAAAATGTCAGGCTTAGACGATGTCTTACCATTGAATTCTACTGTATTGAATCCACAAAGAATCTGAAAAAGTAGACGATCTGCGTATAAATAGAAAAAATAAGTCAACCGAAATGTGAATAATTTCAAGCCCGTAAGCTGAAAACAGCTTGCCACGGCTATACTGTTGAATTAAGAACACATTTTTCTTTTCTCTATGAACACAGTTGTGCATGTATGCTTACAACTCTCATTATATCAAAAAATATAATTAATCTCATCTTCTAGTTTACAGATCTAACAACACAATTAGATGTGAACTCTTCAAATCATTACTTCAGCTCAATAACAGATGAATTTTCTCCACCACAACCCTTGACAACTGTGTCAACAGTACCCACGACAACGTCTTTGCAAAGTGCGCATTCCAGTAATATAAGCCTCCTACCTTTTGTACAAATTCACACCACAAATGCCCAACCCACGAATAGCAATTTTGGAAATATTTTCCGACGTCAGCAGAACAGCGAGGAAATTAAATCCGAAGAATCTATTAAGTCCGAGCAAAATGATGCAACGGCAAATGCACTTCAGCAACAACAATCAAATAATACAACGCCAGAATGCCGAAGTAGTACTGGGCACGTGACACCGACAGCAGCGGCGACTACGCAACCATCGCAAACGCAATCTGCTCCACAGATAACACCAGCAGTACGGAAATGTACTCAATGTCCTTATCTGACTCTTCATGCAGTTTCTTTGCAGAAACATGTGTCAAGTGCTCATTGTAATGCAACAGCATCACAGATGCAGAGAAGTAAAATTACCTGTCCCGGTTGTGATAACGTTTTCTTTGCTAAAGAATCACTAGAAGTTCATTTACTCAGTGATCATTTAATGAGCAAAGAGGAAGTAAAACAACTCGTTCCACACGTCTCAGATGAGCAACCGCGGAAAAGTAGGATCTACCTTAAGAATGTTGAATTCTTACGTGAACCTGCGCACCAAGAACAGATTTTAGGCTTAGATGAGCACGGATATTGTTATCCAGCTGGTCAGCAGAACGATGGGAGTAACTTGATGGACTTGATTTGCGAGAACAATAATAATTTACCTGAAAAACTAGCCTCTGCTATGGAAAGTTCACCGACGAAGCAAAAGATTTCCATTAAAAGTGTGGACGTCCTAAGGGAACCAGCGTTGATGCAAAGACAAGGCCAGACTAACTTTGATTTCTTGCCACTCTCACAAAATGATCAGAGCAGTGTCATGCCTCTTGACAGCGGCGAAATCATGAGATATCCAAGTTTTCTTCCTCAATCAGATCTTACAGATCTTTGTACGATACCGCCAATTTCAACACAAGAAAGCCAACCATCGGAAAAGCCCCGTCGACCAAAGATCTACATAAAGAATGTAGACATCCTAAAGGAGCCGATATTCTTGCCTCCAGATAATTTGACAAATGTGTTAAATGTAAACGATGATCTTCATTTTAACTTGTTTCCTGTGGAGGAGGAATTTCAAGGAATGCCAGGCAAATTCTTAGAAGAAGGTGTTAACAGCGAGTATACATTTGATTGTGGCAACAATTTCGTGGACTGCACTAATTTCTTTCTTCCCGAGGATGCTGGCTTCGTACAAGAAGAGCAAGCGTCGCCAAGGAGTAAGCTCTACATAAAGAACGTAGACATCCTTAAACAACCACAATTTCAAGAACAGCCGCGTAGATCAACCAATTACTTGCATCTACGCACTGTGGACGAGTTGAATCTCATGAATAAGAACGAAGTGGAGAACTTGATTGCACCCAATTTGGAGCAAAACCTGGGAACATCAAACTTGATCACAAATTCGTCAGAGAACTCAAAGAATTCCGAGGAAACCAGTGTTTTTGGAATTATTAATCAGGATACGAGTTCTCTAAATAAACCAGCTGAGTTTCAGACACCTCCAACGATCAGTTGGACTAGTGACTACGTTTTAGATGGGCTAGATAGTATTATTGACTCAAATTCCATGGGTGAGCAGAAGAATCGTCACTATGAGCTTAATACGCCCCAAATTTCCATCATAGACGGCGTCAATGATACGACGGATAACCATGATCCCGAGATTCTGTTTGTTTGTGCAGAAGAACTGATCAATGCGAATCGGGACAATATCAATGGTGAAAGCGAAATCGCTGAAATGGACCAGAGTTCATTGGAAATTGTGGAAATTCTCGATGACTTGGAACGGGATCAACCAAGTCGAGAATCTAATTTAGATCCAATAAATCGAACTCCAACAGATGGTGGTGGAAACGAGTTCGATGAGGAGGCGCTAGGAGAAGATCCTGATCAAGTGTTGACAGCTCCTGAAAAAGGACGAATTTATGTTGCTGACAACTTACTAGAAGCCGAGAGAGATGGGTGTAGCCGAGAAGCAAGTGATACTGGTGATGAGAACAAAATAAAACCCAGATCGAGGGGGCGACCATTTGGATCAAATCGAACAGGCATTACGAAATTGCGCAAATTGCTTGGGAATATTCCACTTGCGGAAACCGGTACCAAATGTGATTACAACGGATGTGCTTTTCGTTTTAAAAATCCAGAAAAAACCGAATACCACAAACGATGCCATAATGCGTAAGTACACTAGTATTGGGCTTAACAATTTTTTTTTTTTTTTCAATTTATACTTTTCTTTTCAGTGATGGATCTCATCCGATGATTTGTCCTGAATGTCAGTCGACGAATTTTTCCAATTGGAATACACTTCATACTCATCTCTGGCGCAGTCACAAAGTCGATATGGAACTGCACAGTTGTGAGCTGTGCAATTTCAAAACACCCATCTACTCACGATTGGTCAACACTCACAGTAAAATACATTCCGAAGAACGCAACTACAAATGTGACCAATGTGAAAAGGCTTTCAAGAACAGCAAGCAGCTGAAAAATCATCGAAGATGGCATCGAACGATTGCAATAGCTCCACCGCCGGATGTGCATCGCTGTGAGGAGTGTGGATCGGCGTTTTCTCATTTAAAATCGTTGCGTGAACACTTTTGCAAAGGCAGTGATCTCTTTTGTTGTGAAATTTGTGGCAAAACCCTGTCTTCCAAGTCATCTTTAAAACTCCACATGCTAACACATGAATCGGCAAAGAAATTCAAGTGCGATTCATGTGATTACATGGCCAATGACCACAATGCATTCCGGCGGCATCGAATGACGCATGACAAGAGTAAAATGTACATATGCCCTTTGTGCGACTACAAGTCTATTCAGAGTGTTGCATTTCAGGTAAAGGCGACCCAACGTTTTGTATGCGTTTTTCTTATAAATGTGAACAATTCTTCTCCTTTTAGAAACATATTCGAATGAAGCACCCTGAGTCGGCCGATACAATCGTGCACAAGTGTAAATTTTGCCCATTTGCTACCATCAATGAGGGACTTCTTACAGTTCACTTAGCTAAACATAAACTGCGAGAAGAACACAATCGAGCAGAAGGGCTAAAAGAAAAAGAAAAACATTTTATGTTGCCAGTTGCAACAACAGCTGACGAATCCTTCAATTCCGACAGCGACAACAACATCATCATCAGTAGTGCAAATTCAATTGTTTGTACAACGTCTCTCACAAGTGTTATTGCTGCTATAGGCACAACACAGCTAGATAATAATAAGACCAATGATAGTTCAAGTATCGAGACTGACCACCAGCAACCTAGAAATAAAATTAAAGTTAAGAGTGATTTAGTATTAACAGATCCAGCGAAATTCTCATCAAATGTTGTTAGCCCATTATTGTTACCGTGTTTTGATAGTGCGATTAGATGAAATACAATTCATTTACATCTCGAAATGTGCATTTGATATTTTATTTATGAATTTTCAACGAGTTACATTGGACAATATTATGTATACAAAACTATATAGCGTTTACGTACTCTTCCTAGATTGGTAGAAGCGAGTAATTCAATTGGTTTCAGAAAGGTTCGTTCCACCTCTATGCCAGTCTTACTGGCTGTTGTGCCAACATATATCAAGAGCATTAATATCAACTTAAAGATTAGTTGAATCGAATACATACTGTTCCATTAAGATCGGTAGCGTCTTTACCGAGGCTGTTGATACCAAAAAGGTTTAAGATGTCTCACCTATGCCCAAGAAAGAAAAGTACAAATCAAGGGGTATGGTTGAGAACGTTGCCTTTGTGACCTAGGTAGGTAGGTGGGTAGGTAGGTAAGAGTGACTGTTGGAAATACCAACCCACTTAGGCCTGGATCCATGATCCTCTTACTTATGGAGCCAATTTGAGCTTATGATGAAGCGTAGGAGACTGTTAACTTCTTCATTCTTTAGATCATAGTCATTGTAGAAGAAAGCCCTTAAGCGAAGTTTTCTTCTCTGGGAGAGAGCTGGACATGTCAAGAGTAAGTGGAGAATTGTCTCCTCGTCCATGCAGCTTCTACAGAAATCATTTGTAAAAGCGCTAAGCCTGCTTGCTTATGTGTCAGTGTCCAGTGATGACACCTATTATGGCACTTAGATGTTTCCTATTTAGAAGGATCAGACACTTAGAGCGATTCAGATCCAGCTTTGGTCAGATCTGTTTGGTCGCTAGACATGTTTGTCCAACAGTCCACCTAAGATCTGTTATTTTATTGGCATCCAGCTTTAATATTAATTTGTGCGTAGCGATTGGTATTTCGGTAGAATAGTCCCTGGAATGTCTCTGTGGCCCGGCACCCAACAAAGGTGAAGGTTGAATTGCTCTGCCATCTCCATGAGAGATGATCGGCATTCAAGGGCGGTTTTAGAATTTAATGAGACCGAGTCCAGGGATTTGATATCGGCCTGACTATACGAAAAGATGCGAATATCCTTTGCAGTTACCACGTTTTTCTTCTGCTAGGACAGAGCTTGTTTAGTCGCCAAGATTTCCGCCTGGAACACCCTACAGTGATTTGGAAGACGGAAAGAGAGGCGTAGATTTAGCTTATCTGAGAATACACCGCCACCAACCCCGCTATCGGTTTTAGATCCATCTGTGTACTGATGGATTGACCTGTCCTCCATGAAAGCGTCTCCCTTCCAGAAGGACCTAGAGGGGAAGCTTACATGGACTTTGCCAAAGACTTCTTTGTCAAACCGAAGTTCGGGTATGGTGTAATCGATGTTCTCTGTGAGCACTCGTAATGTATTAAGAATGTTAGCGTGACCAAATGAATTATTTGTCCACTGTGTAGTCGCTTTAAAGCGAATAGCTACAGTCGCAACTAATTGCCTTCTGAAGATACTGAGGGGTGTCAAGTGAAACAGAATATCTAATGCCCCGCAGGGAGTAGCATTTAAGGTTCCGCTTGTGCATAGACATGCTGTTTTTTGGACTCAGCTTAGTTTGCTGCAGTTGAGTACATTGTCTAAGGCCGTCCACCAGACGACAACCCCGTAAGTGCGAATCGATCTTATGACCGAAATGTATAGCCAGTGGGTTATGCGAGGTTGAAGGCCCCAATGGCTTTTTTGCAAGAGAATAGAGCTATTGTAGCTTTATTGACTCTTTCTTGGATGTTTCCTGTTTAGTTTCCTTTTTTTTTATAATTTACGCGCGCCTAAGGGGTTAGATACCCTTTTACTGTTGCCAGGGCGCGGGCGGAAAGGTATTAGGAAGAGAAAGGCAATTGTTTTGTAGTAGTTTGAAACTCAGGTTTCGATATTCGCTCTCCAGGAGTGGGAGTCCAAATAAGACGGAGAGTTTTTCTTCACTCAGAATTATTCGAGATATAATTCACAGTATTTTTTTCTGTGCTTGAAACTCTACAACAGCCAAATCTACGTGTCAGTGTTATGCCTTCACACGCAGAATTTTTCTGTCTGAGTTCCAATTACACAAATGAAAAACTGACTTGCCATGGGCAGGATTCGAACCTGGACCCTCCGAGTAAGAAGCGATTGATAGTACCACTACACCACGACCACCCCCATCCTGTCAAAAATGAGACGCAGATATTTTCCTTATCGGAAAGGACTAAACTGGTACAGTTTATTGAATTTTATATTTCCTGGTAAAGAGGACAAGAAAAGTTTTATGGGGGCTTACTCCCAATCCACAGCGATCTGCCCAAGGGGTTAATCTGTTGAGATTTACTTAAAGAAGTTCTTTAATGGTATTAAGATGCTTACCTGAGAAGGCTATAGCAACGTCATCCGCATACGCAATCACCCTGCTACCACCCGCTTCCAGGTATATCAACAGTTTAGTAACTATTAAGTTCCAGAGCAGGGGAGAGAGGACACCACCTTGTGGCGTACCTCTGCTGACACATCTTTTAGCAGAAGCCCCACCCAATTTGGAGTTGATTATCCTGCTTTTTAGCATTAGACCGATCAACTCCCCAAGTGAGTCGTCTACCTGCAGAGTTAACAGCGCCGTCGTGATTGCGGATGTGTCGACGTTGTTAAATGCGCCCTCTATGTCCAGGAAAGCAACCATTGTGTACTCTTTATATTGTAGGTATCATTCGATGTGGGTAGTCAGTGAATGCAGAGCCGTTTCCACGGACTTTTCTTTACAGTAGACATGTTGAGCCGTTGACAGCCGTTGACAGAAGTCTTGGATCAATTTTAGCTCGTATATGGATATCAATCAGTCGTTCTAGAGTTTTTAGAAGGAAAGATGATAGACTTATAGATCTGAGGTCCTTTGGGACAACATGAGAACAATCACCTAAAAAATCAACAATTTCTCATCTTCTTGTATCACTTAGTGCCTAAAAGCATAAACTCCGTGTGATAATGACTCCTCTGTAGGCAAAAAAGAACAACATCTATTTTTTTTATTAAGTTTATTGAATAATGCATTTAAACACGTCTTAATTTTTTAATTTTGATTATTACTATGTGTGTTGTTGTTAAATTATTTGTGTTTATTTCGTGTTTGACTACGGTAAGCTGAAAACAAAATTATGAAAAAAAAGAACATCAAATGTTGGAGTAAGCCCTCATAAATAAGCCCACAAGAATCATACAATTAAGCAATATTTTTTAAAACTATTTCTCGATTCTTTCTTTAATTTTCAGACTTAGGTTTGAATATATAAAAAAACCTAACATCAGCAACCGATTAAAATATTAAGATACTCTTTAGAATGAACTCAATATTGTTTGTTCACAGGATTCTTTAATGAGGAAAATACAGAGAACCCTAGTGTCTTCCAATTATCTCCGTAAACTGTTTAAGATCCGAAAATAGCTTGGCTTTATTTTTTATAAGGAGCCGGAATATGTTTCTCTTTAGATGAAATACTCAGAAAAACACAACAAAAGCGAAGATACAATAATTGGGTGGAGAAGAGTGCTAAAATAAAATGCAGGATCTGGATAAAATAATGAGCAGAGGCAGAACGCAACGAAAATGTTTTCTTGTAAAAGCAGAGCGCCTGAGCATAAGACTTTTTGAAATGTCAGCGCCTTCAAGAAGTACCAATGAAAAGCAGACTACCAACCACCACCGAGAAAAAATGAAATGCGATAAAGAATACGCACAAAAAAAATGCGTTATGAAAATGGCGCTCCTCCGAAACACTGGAGCAACGTGCGACTTAAAAGTTAAAAAAAAAAGCGAAAATCCATGTAATATTCCAAGCTTAAGGAAATGGACGAGTCCCGAATTAGAAATAAGTGCGGAGTTTTCATAAGAAAGCTAACTCACTGCTAACTAGCTGTAAATTATGTTAGCAATTTACATATTTTTAATTACATATATGCGAATGAAAATTTTCACTCCCATGTAATTCGCACCATCTCTTTCGAAACGAAAGCGCACTCAGACACGAAACTCCATGTAATATGAGGTCCTCCACTTAGGTACTTACAGCGCGCAACGCTCCTTGATTTCGGTGATCTAATGATCAACATATACAATAGTTGTTGATGTGACTAAAAGCTTTTCCTTTTAGTCAAATGGAAGTGTGTTGAAGGAAGTGGCATGGTACAAAGAAAACTAGTCCGTCTAGTAAACAACGAAAGAGTTTGGAACAGCAATCAAGACGCTAAAAATAAACAAGGCCTTTGGCTTCGTCGCTACAAAGAGTTAGAGTCCTAGATAAACTAACCTAGATGTCAAACTCCACTAATGCTTTTGCAAACCCTTAACTTTCGCACAGACACACTGTAAGTGAATTTCAACACTTTTACATCACAAATGAGAGCAATTTACAAGTAAAATTGCTAGAATCAGAGCGATTTGAACGACTGTGTGTAATGTGGATGACGTTTTTGGTTACAATGGGCGTGGTTTGTATAAAAAAGGAGGGAAATTGCCAATTCACACGTATTCACAGAAAGAGTCACACGGTTAGATTTCAGAATGTGCCCGAGGCATGCTATATAAGAATGGTACGCGATATGTACGATGACGTTAAATCAAAAGTTAACACACAATAATGCTGAAAAATACCAAGGCAGTTTTGAAAATCTGTTGCTGTAACATGTCATGCAAGGATTTCTGTTAAAGCAGCACATCAACAGATTCGGAACAAATTCTCTTCTTTGCGCAGATGATAGCTCTGTCATAAGCAACGACGTGCCACCCCTTTAGACAACTCTTAATAAGTCATACTTAAGACTTTACATTTGCATTGCCGTTTTTCCAAGCCCGCAAGTCCGCACATAAAAATGGCGTTCGGTAGCTTAAATGACGCGCAAACTCCAGAGGATTGGTATTTTGTAGTCGAAAACTTGCACAACAATCGTAAGGCCGGCAATCATATTAAATTCCAGCCGAGGTTCACAGGAGAAGCGTCAAGAAAAAAAAATGGATAACTCAAACGCAAAACCATCAGCAAATACTTGCCCCTACTAAAGAGGTGTCCCAAAATAGAGAAACCTGAATAATCCGGGCTACTCCAACTTATTTAGAGCTCAGGTCGGTAATGATTTCCAAAACTTAGTCAGGGTCTTGGAAAAGAGATGGTGGTGGACGAGCCCTATATGGGCCAACAGCAGCACTCACATCCCGGAACGGGTTAAAAAAAATTAAGTTACGAAACATCAACAAGCCTCGGATATAGACGAATCTACTGTTGACAACCCACGCAAACGATTAAAGGACAATGAGCTTCGGATATGCACGTGGAATGTTAGGTCACTTAATAGACCACGTGCAGCCGTACAACTAGCGGAGGCCCTGGACTGCTGCAGAGCAGACATAACGATGGGATGGGCCGGACAAAAAGAGGATGAAAAACTGCGATATCTACTACGGCGATTGCTATCGACGGCAAAAGCAGCGCTATTTTGTTGTCGGAGGCAGACTAAGACAAGAAGTCCTGAGCTTCCGGCATGTGAGCGAGCGCCTCGTAGCAATCCGATAACAGATTCAGGCTAATCGACTTTGCGACGGGGGCGAATTGCCGTAGCTAGCACGCGGTTCCCACATCTCGATATACACAATGGGACTTGGAGAACTCCTGATCAATCAACAGTCAACCAGATTGATCACATTACTATCGACGCAAGACACTCCTCCAGTATTATGGATGTCCGTACGTTCCGAGGAGCCAACATCGACTCGGACCATTACCTTTCTGTAGCCAAGGTACTGTTGGGATATCCGGAAATCCTTCAAGACAAATGCTATGAGGAAATTCGACGTCAGACGGCTACAATCGCAAGAGATCGCTAAGCCCTTTTCAGATCGAGTGTCTCTTAATCTCTTAAGAGGTCCAATATCGCCAGCATCAATGAGGTTCGGAAGTTTTACCAAAAGGTAAAAATAATATGCCACGGAAACAAACCCCGAGCCGAAGCCTGTAGAGATGAACAAGGGAACATCGTGGTAGAATCGCAGTCGATGCTGAGGACTTGGAAAGACCATTTCTGCAGGCTGTATAACGGCGATGACGACCCAAATACCGGTGTCAGGCAAAATGAACCCTTCAACCTGGACAATGTACACCAAAAATACCGTCCACCCGACCTGGACGAAGTGAAGATAGCTATATCTAACCTTAAGTCCAACAAAGCTGCTGGAGCGGATGGCCTGACTGCCGAGCTCTTCAAAGCGACAGGCGATAACTTGGTAAGGAGCATACACCAACTCATCTGTAAGATATGGTATTATGGTCTGGAGTATGCCCAATGAATGGAACCTCAGCATTGCTTGTCCGATTCTCAAGAAAGGAGACCCTCTGAACTGCGTCAATTACAGAGGCATCAGTCTCCTTAACATCGCATACAAGATTTTATCAGGCCAAGAAAGTCCACCATTGACCAAATATTCACACTACGGCCGATCTTAGAGAAGACCCATGAGCTTCAGATCGATACACACCACCTATTCATCGACTTTAAGGCCGCGTATGACAGCATCTATAGAGACGAGCTATACAGAGCAATGTCCAGTTTCGGCATCCCTGCCAAACTCGTCCGTCTGTGCAGGTTGACGATGGAGAATACACGCTGCTCCATCAAGGTCGGCAAAGATCTCACCGAGACCTTTGATGTCCAGAAAGGATTTAGACAGGGCGATGCGCTGTCATGCGATTTTTTCATCGTACTTAAAAGAATAGTGCAAAACTCACGAGCAACACAAGAGGCATTATCTTTCAAAAGTCCGACCAACTGCTGGCATACGCCGACGATATTGACATAATCGGGAGAAAGCAGTGTGATATCAGTGGCGCTTTCGCGAGTATTGAGATTGAAGCGGCGAAAATGCGTTTAGCGGTTAACGAGGGCAAGACCAAGTATATGCTGTCAAGCAAAAAGGACAACCAACACCGACGTCTCGGGCAGAACGTCACCCTCGACAGGTATAACTTTGAGGTAGTTAAGGACTTTTTCTAACTAGGCTATGCTATAAATACAGACAACGACACCAGGGCTGATATCAAACGAAGAATAACTCTTGCCAACCGCTGTTTCTTTGGGCTGAGAAGGCAATTGAGTAGCAAAGCCCTCTCACGGACAACAAAAGTCACCCTTTATTAGACCTTAATAATCTCGGTCCTGCTCTATGGCGCAGAGGCATGGACATTATCAAAAATGGATGATGGTGTTCTTGGTTGCTTCGAGAGAAAAATTCTTCGGGCGATCTTCGGTCCCGTCTGCATTGACGGTGAATGGAGGAGGAGATACAACAATGAACTCTACGGACTGTACAGCGACATCAACCTAACCAGAAGAGTGAAGATCCAAAGACTGAGATGGCTGGGTTATGTACAGCGTATGGACACCAATGTTCCGGTCCGAAAAGTCTTCGAATCCGCTCCCGAGGGACAGCGCAGTAGAGGAAGGCCAAGACTCAGGTGGCGACATCAGCCAACTTAGCGTGCGAAACTGGAGGCAGGTCCACCCCGGACTGTAGCGCCTCTTAAAGAAGAATAATCACGAATTCTGTCAATCTCACAAACACCACTCTAGCAATCCAGATACGTGGGAGATATATGTAAGTATGTAGCATTAGATATTAATATGCACATTTGCATCTACATATTATTATACATTTCAACGGTGTAGATGAAGGAGTGGGTAAAGTTGTAAGGACAAAACAAAGCACATGCACAAATAAATATTACATCTTTGACGTGGCAGTCCACAATGAGAGGCGATGCACTATTTTTTGTCGACTCCGAATGGCGGGAGAGCGAGAGACATTCACAGACAGATGGTTTCTCTTTCGAAGGTTTGCCATTGCCATTTGGTAATAACATCAGAAAAGTAGTTTACTTGCTGGACGAATTTGGAACCCAGACCTTTCTTTGCGTAGTAGTCAGCGAGTGTACCCACAACGCTACGCCAACAAAGCACATGCAGGCTGTCAAAAAGTAGGATACCAATACTGGCAAAATCTACACATTGATGGACATAGCCTGATGGTTACATCGGCTACCCTTTTAATGTTAAAAACAGCGAACAACTTCTGCGACTGAGGATTACTTCTCTAAGCTTTTACGAACTTCGTATGGTGGTGTACCATGAACAAAGCAAAGGAATTACTTCTTGGTTAGAAATGTAAAGCCATTGGTAGGACATTTCGTTGATTGGGTTGAATTACTACATCGTACAACCTGCTTCAAGTGCGGTCTAACTTACGTATTAAGCGAACTACTATCTGATGAGGCATGCATAGACATTAAAATAAAGAAAGAGTAAAACAAAAATAAAACAAAAGATCTTAATTGAAAACCTTGTTAAAAACCTCATTCGATTTTATTTTCTTTTTTTTTGTTTGTTTGTTTTAAGTTACTAAATAAATCAAAATTATACAAACAAATCATGATTATACAAACTAGCTGAAGAAGAAAAGAGTAAAATTAACAAACTACTTACAAAGTGAAGATTAAAGGTATATTCTTTCAAACACAAATTGCGCTGTTCAAATTCAATACATTGTTAAAGTTTTTTTTTTTTTTTAATTAATATAATTAATAAAAATTAAAATAAAAAGAGACTAAACAAAAACTAAAAACAAAACAAAAACATTTACTAAGCGATAAATAAATGCTTCCTAACTCACATTTTTCTATGTACAATACATAAACTAAAATTAAAAACAAGAACAAAACTAATCAAAAGTTTTTGTAAACAAATTAAAAACAAACGCTAAAACGGGAGTCCCTATTCCACAATGCCACTACAAAAACAAAAAAATAAACAATTCTGTGTCGTGTTTAGATGCTTTTTCCTTTGTGTTTTTTGTGTGTGTAACTACTCGTGTGTGTTATGTTTTCTCTCTCTAATAAGGTTAATGCGCGTACAAAGTGAGATACAAATACAAAATTGTAAAAAACTGTTAATAATAAATATACATAGTTTTCTTATGTAGAAAAATGGGTTTACACAAATATATATAAAAAACTGTATATAAAATATGTGCTGCTGAAGGTACAATGGGACAAAATCCGCAGTGGTGTGTGCTTTGATTTGATTCTTCCATCTAAATTCTAGGAATCCCTTAGAAGAGACCACGTTCTTTTTTAAGATTTGTCTGCTTCCAAAGGGGTAATTGTTCGAATTCCTCTCGCGAAATACCTAGCGCTTCTTGGAAGTCGGCATCATTTAAATACAACTCAAGGCGGGTTGGGTCTACACCTTCGGGCAGTGGTCGTTCCTTAATAGTGGAAAGAGGATATTCAGTTTGTGTTAGTTGCCTGAGGACTTCTGTTATTGGTATATCAGTGTTTGTGCGACCATCCTGTTAAGAGGGGTAAAAAAAAATTTTCCAAATTTAAAACCATTCGATTTGAAAAATTAAAAAAAAATTAATAATCACCTCCATGTTGATTTCCATAACATCCTCACGTTCTTCCCAATCGGGGAAAAGTGCTTTAAATTCGAGTGGCTCCAACCCAGCCCATACAACTGTGCCTCTAATTCCGTCGAATTCCTCCTCTGGATTCTCACCTTTAAGAAATTCATCGTATAGAACTAAAGTAGTAAAAATTATCGAAAAATTCTTACCAAATTTAGCCTTCCAATAGGAAACAGCGGTCTCTAAAGCAGCACGTCTCTCGGATATCCATCTGTTGACTCCAGCACGATTTTCATTTGTTGGACTGGCACGATCTTCTGTTGCAACTAAAATCAAAACATCAACAACATACTCATACTCATCGTAACAGCTATCATTCAAACTTACTTTTTATGTCTTCTTGTGGCCACCATCCCATCCACATCCAAAGCATATCTCCATCATCGATCATGAAAATTGTCGGTTGTCTAGCATTGTAAAGCTGTGCTTGCGTAAATGGATGTGGGCTGATTAAATCCTTGCATCTCATGTTGTATAACAACTCGCTGGCACTGAACACTCCCTGCGTACTTGAGAAATGGAATATCCTCGGTGTATAGTTAAAGTCTTTTCTAGCCGCTTGTAGTGAACCATATGCTGTCGGATCAAAATCACCTAGTGCTGCTTTGAATTCTGCATTTTCTTTGGTCTCTTCAATAATCTCAATTTGTACATCATTAACGCTCTCAACAAAGAAATCAGCATATTTCTTCTTTCTAATTTGTTCGGCTGCTTTCTCACCTATCTCTTGTGTATGGGGCAAACTTTTACATCCATGCCAAACGTATATCAGACCTTTCTCTCCATTTATCAGCAGCATTGATGCCCTTGAGCGCAGCTGACTTGAATCACAGTTAACCTCTTTAAGTACGGTTTCTTCCACATCGTTTCCTGTAGAAATGTAAAGTCTCCACTGATTTCGACGTTCCAAACATTCTTCTTTGCGTCCGCGATGCTGAAGGAATAGCTTGAATAGCCGTATAAAGGCAGTACTCTCATCACCTTGGGCCACTCGCATTTGTGCACCTTTTTCCTTATCTAGTTCCACTGTAAGTAAAGCTGCAGCACCTTTCTCATTTGCAGTTGAGTCATTTCCTTGCCAACAGAAATACACACATCTATCACGCCCAACAATTGTGCTACGATTCGATACTTTTCCACTGAGTTCGCGAACTGTCACTGATATCTGGTACACCCATCGAACGATGTAACTCTCGGCTGAATAGAAATGTCCCAAATTGTCTTGAGACTCGGCTTCTTCAAAATTAAATTCATTGATCTTCCATTTGTCACTAGAAGTGGTAATCACATCAAAGTGACGCATCGTATCATTGTCATAGTAAAAATTGCCACGACCAAGATTCGAGTGCTCTAGAACCAGGTTTGGTTCGATGTATGGTTCTCCTTTGAAAATGATTGCGCCGTCAAGTGGTTTTACTGAATGAACTCCATTGGCTAAGTAATCCTTTTCCAAATCTTCACGTTCAACTTCAGGCCAATCGGAGAATTTCTCCTTAAACAGACAGGTCTCCATGTGTTGGGTGATTTTTCCCAGCACGCACCAATCTGAACGTTCTGATGATTTCATGAACTTATAGCTGTTTCTTAGGCCCACAACAGACGAGAAGTTCAATGGATTAACGTAACACTTTTCGTACTCCACTTTTTTGACATCGAAATGCTCCTGAGCTAACCTAATTGCAGCTCTCTTTGCATCAGATGGAGCATTCTTACCATTCCACACGTACATCTCGCTACCAAAATCGAATACGAGCACTTTCTTGGGATCTAGCATCTCCACCTTTGGTATCGCACCCCAATACTTTTCCATAGGAATCAGGGAATCATCAGAGAACTCATAAATCATGTTAGTTTCAATCAAGCTTGCTTCGAAGAGATCATCTTCATCGGCGTGACCACAGTCCGGAATTTGATAGTCTTCAGGCTTTTTGAGAATTTCCCAAAATGTCTTCCAGTGACGTTCATTCATGAATTTGCCATCGGTGAGGATAATTTCTGTGGAAGCTGTACTGCCGAGGTCTTTATTCTCCAGAATGTATGCACATATCTTCTTGCTTCGTGATATCTCTATAACGTTCGCGAAAGAACCAACATAACGATACAGAATGTCGCCGGATATGAGTATAAAACAGTCACCACGATTAAGCGATGAGTAAATCGGTTCGACAAGGCGGGTCTGGACATGGGTACGTCCTTTAATGTGTAACAGCATTACAGGCTTGTATGGAAGCCACATTTGATTCAAGGGCAGGGAGGAGGATTTCAAGCTAACGGACTTAAAGTCTTCAACACTAGCCAGACCAGCCAAGGCTTCTGCTGCAAGATTATTCGATTTGGCAACTATTAGGGATAGAAAGTGTGAGTACAGAATTAAGTTTGGATTTAAGGTTGGTAAGGACTTACATGATTCCAGCTTAATGCGACGCATTTCCTTTTCGGCAATGCCGGTCTTTACTTCGGTGTATTCACTTTGTATATCAATACGAGCAGCGAGGCTTTTGAGTGGATTTTTGGCAGCGCGACGTCCTTTTGGTCCTTGAACAGTTCTCTTGGTTACCAATCTAGAAAGAAAAACAACATTTTAGGCTTCAACAAGAATATGCACATAAATAAGCTCACCTCTCATTCGACTTAATGTTATCAAAGTCGGATATCTCGACACCTTCATCGATTTTCTCCACAGCTCTTGAAGCTGAGAAAAATTTCTCAAAAGTCTCATCGTCATCTAGCTTTGGAACGACTACTTTTGCCCCAGTAGGAGCTTTCTTGTAGATCTGATTTCTGTTTTCATTCTCACTACGTCCATCGGAGTCGGAATCACTGCTACTTGCACTTTGAGCTTCAGCATTGACACTCAAGCTTCGCTTAAGTTGCATACGATGACCATTGGTATCTGATGCAGGTTTGGCTGCAGTCATGGAAGTAACCATCATCGATGGGCTCTTTGCTAATCCCAATTGGGGTTGATTTGCACTGCGAACTACTTTCATTGGTGGACATTGCTTTGTTGTGTCTCCGTGTCGTTCAAATTGAAGTTCGACAGGGGACTGTGACTTTTTCTGAAGTCGCCCAGCGACTGTGAATTTAGATGCATCTGATTGTTCTACACAGAAGAAAAGTGCGTGAGATTAAATAACTAATTGTGTGCTTTAAACTTACCGATACGACTCTTCCAGTTTTCCGATGAGTTTCGTAGCTTACCTAAACGATCTGATACTTTGCCTCCTTCAAGACTTGTTGGAATCAAATGTGATGATGGCGGTGGTTTGTCTGAGAGAGCATGCGCTAGCGAAAGGGATTCCTAAAAATATAACAGAGAAGAGCAGTTTAGAATTGATTTTGAAAGCCGAAAGGTGATTTGTCGGAGGTTTCCAAAAAGTGATTCATGGAATAGATAGATATATGAGTAGTACTACAGGCAATTGACTTGATGTCTGCATTTTTAATGTGAGCTATGTTGTTTGATGTCCAGTAAAGGTGTGAAAAGTCAACTTTTGCTAGAATTTAATAAACAAATTTGCAATCGGACAACTGAATTTGACCTTGGATCAAATATTCGCGTTCCGATAAAAATAGAAGTTCATAATAAAATATGCCAACTTGAACATTGTCTAATCGTAGATTCGTGAGACGCTTGTTTCGATGTACTTGCATTCGAGTACTGATACACCAGATATGGGAATTGTTATTGGCAGAGATTTATACCTGGCGCGCAAAAGCCAATGAAAGTAACTTTTGTATACAAGTAAAATATGTTGCGATAAAGTTGTGAAAAACTTGCCTTAAACACCTTTATGTCTACATTGAGAGATAAGGAGCTATTTAAGACCTATACGATTAATTTGTCTCAGGTTTGATAAACAACTTTAATCGTACATACGTTGAGAAACTTGTTTCGAATAAGAATGAATCAGTCTATTGTACAATCAATTTTGCACCAATAATCGATTTACTCGTATGGGAGGAGTATTACTTTGAAAAATCGAAACTATAACTGAAAACAATAGGTTAGTGTACGTGACTGGTCTTTAGCATGGTAAACCACAGAAGGAGCATTGTGTTGGGACAAGGGGCTGAATATCCGCAATAACCATCTTATTGGTTTGAATTTCTGCCGATATCCGTATTTTATGGTCCGAATTACACAAGTTCTCCTGTTCCATGGTATAATTGATATTTTAACGCTCGGTCACCCGTGCGCATAACAACCTTTGGGATATACTCGTATGTATGTTGAATGATAGCTAAAGAGAGGGTGTGACTGGAAAGATAGTAGTCTCTGATCTTTGACTCGTCTGCATTAATTTCCAGTGCGTTTTTATTGAGGACATTATTCTACCTATATACTCATTCCTGTTGGTTGGGAATATTTATTCTTTGGCTGTAATTAATGTTGAAGTCCAAGAGAACTAATGATATCCTGTTCATGATGTCTAGATTAAAAATATTGGTATGCCCCATTTGATAAGTTTTCTCCAATAATGAGTTTTTTAATCTGATGCGTGTTGAACATTTCAAGAAGCAATATGCAGCATATTTTCAAGAAAAATTCACATCTTCTTGTTTGTATAATACAATTAAACCGACAGCTCAAGTCTAAAACCCATACACAGGGAAAAAAGTACGTCAATAGGTTCATTAAACAACGACAAATGTTCGACATGAGTTCTCTAACAAAATCATGCATGAGAAATAAATCCTTCCCAAACGTTTTTAGGCTGGAGGCTTCAATGGACCATTTTTCTTTCTAAAAATGCAGTTTTTTGTGCCTAAACAAAAAAATGTCAATCGCCAAACGGTTTGTGATACCATTGTTGATTTAGGGCTTCAAGCATTCACATAATACTGCAGATAATTTCGTGTATACGATGTTAAGGAGATTGTTTTCTCTATAGTTGCAGTGCAGTTTACGAGTATAGTATGTTTCTTCTTGAGTACTTGAAGCAGGGAGTACATCTGTTTCAGAATCTTCATTGATCTTTCATTTAGATATGGATATTCAAAACTCTTCTCTGCTGTTAAACAGTCTCCAGAAGTAGTCGAAAGAAGCGTTTCTAAGTTTGCAGCGCCAGCTGTGCCTCTACTATTACGTTTCCATTCTTATCTCTACTTCTGTTTAGGATTTGTAAAATTATTTTCTGTAGAACTTCCGAACTTCTGCAGAAGCAACTATCCATGAGTGCTTCTCTGGTTCTTTCTTTTTCATTCTGCGAATTCGATGTTTTCCCCTTCTCCTTTACTTATAAGAGTTCGCGGGCAGCTCTTCTCCGTTTCTTGTTTCATTGCATGCTTTTGCTGACTCTTCGTAAAACCAGGAATTCGTTGTGATGGTCAAACGAAATCGAATACATCAGATAAGGCGAACTTCTGCGAATGATGCTAGGAAATTTCTTGAAAGGTCTTGAGAGACTCTTTTAATTTGTCGTTAAATCACCAATGGCGATTTTAACATCGTGCTTAGGAAATTGCTTACACGTCTGGTGGAGGAACTCGTAGAAGCAATCTTTGTCAAAGTCTTGTTTTCTTTCCGTTGGTGTCTGAGTGCATTTCAGGCTTATGTGCGCAATGCTTACCTATTTTCTGCTATTGCTATCGCATCGCTTGCATTTTACAATTCAATTCACCCAGAAAATTTTCATTGGCGTTAGAATCATTCGTCTTTTGTCACGTCGTTTTGATAGCGCCTTCATTGGCGAAGAGAATCGAGGTCGCTTGTGAGGAGACACTATTCCTTTCAGAAGTTTACCATTTTCGGCCGAAAGGGTTTGGTTTAATAAATTATTTTTCCCGTTTTCTGTCGTTAGAGCCTACGCATCATCACTGCTCATCGACAAATGGATACTTCCTCCTTCACTGAGGGCAGTTATTTATCTGTTTAAGTAACGTCCTCCCGATGTCAATAATCGAAATATTGTGTATGATACCCTGTTGAACTTAATACTTTCGTCTGACGTCTGCATTAATACTTTGCAACGAAAGCAGCTGGATGATCTAAAACTTTTGCTCACCGGTTGAAGAGTCTCATCATCTTGACAGATCATATGATTCAGTAATGATTTATCTATCAATTTCTATACGCGGCGTGCCAGGTGATATCAAAGTCAGTACTATACTCAAGGATTTCTCTTGTAATGTGTCGTTCGCAATGACGAAGTAACAATGTAAGACAGGCATCCTTTTTTTTCTTCATTGATGATGGACATTTGCTGTACTCGGCTTGGAAATCTGACAGATATGTAGTATCAATACGGTCGTAAGTGTCGACTCAACTACAGCACGCGCTATATTTTATGTCGGTATGTGAATTTTGAATAACTTTAAATAAAAACAACCGGCTTCCATATATGAGGCTCTTAATTTGGTCCTTTACAATTTTTCTGGACTGAATACAACATAAATCAAGTGGCCGCCTTTATTGACCAAAGCAAAATGGGCCCTTTTTGCTGCGTTTTCCATCACTTTTTCGAGTATCTCGAGCTCGAAATGGTCTGGTCAACGATCTGAGGTTTGCTGGCGTACACTTTGCTTTTCAAATAGCCCCACGCAAGGAAGTCCGGAGGGGTCTGGATATCTGGTTGGCTAGTTAATGTCGCCATTTTTTGACAGCACACGCCCAGGGAATTTTCGTTGCAGAAACTGCATTGTTTGATTTGCAGTATGACATGGCGCACCGTCTTATTGAAACCAGTAACCGTTCAGACCTTTTTGATACATTTGTGGGCAGACACAATGAGCCAAAATCCACCCATATTGATTCCCATCGACTGTTTCGACTCCTCTGAAGAAAAATGGCTTAATTATGGTAAAAGCAGTCACTTTTTGGTCATGCAATTGTGTTTCATGGATCTCGTGTGGCCTTGTCGGCCATCAAAATTTGCTTCCGAAAATCAAGTTCAGTGTCAACCATTCGAGCGACTGTTTGACCGTATTCCAAACGACGTGGACGGTCTGTCGGCAATATTCTCTGAGTCAATTGCACTTTCTACGGAAACAAATGCAAATCGTGGTTCAAAATGCGCCACAAGGTGGTTCTATTGACGCCAAAATGCTGAGCACGGTGACGATGCACCACATGTGGTTCTCGGCAAAACTCTCTCTTACCGCTTCAACCAGTTCATTGGAAGGTCTTGGGCGTTGATAGACGGCATGTCGACGATTTCCAACTGTCCCGTGCTCAACAAAATTCCACACCAAACGACGAATAGTGTTGTCAGACGGTGCTTGTTGGCCACGATATTTTCGACGATATGCACGTTGAGTTGATACAACTGAACGATTATTTTCAATGTATGTAATGTGTAAAGCGATTTATGGTTAAAATAGAACTAAATTGACGTTTCAAAAACATGCCTGCTTAAGTCAATCGGTTGATAAATGTCAAAGTCATTCAATGTTTACACACCGACATAAAAGATGGCGCACTCTGTACATGTCGTACTGCACTGACGACGTTATAAATAATCGTTTTTGTTTTTATTTCAGATGTTTTAGGTTGTGCTTCAATACGAGCTAAACATAGGGTCACAGCAACAACCCATTTAGTGTATATCAAGTTAATTGAAGTCCTTTTATTCCTGAGTGCGTCAACTTAAGCGAGTTCTTATAGCAACCTTATTGGCAGTAGCAGAGCCTTTCTTATCGAACTATTCGCTGAAACACGTACTTTGCTGAAAATCCTCAAGGGGGAGAACGACCAAACCGGATTCATTATAAAAACCCGATAGTACGTCTGCTGGCACAAAACCGACATTAGCATTCCACATCTCACTGACAGCAATACACTAAATTGTCAATGAATTACGTAAACAACCTGGGGCAGTAAAATATTTCCAAAATGGTATCGCGCATTCTTGGATGGGTTCAGGTCAGATTACATTGATATGCTTAAATACTCGTTCAGGAAGGCCGAGAGAACCACATGAGGAAAGGATAAATGAGAGCCGGTCCAAACCCGTATGCTCGTAAGTTAGTATAGTTCAAAGAAATTTAAGAGAAGCTGGACTCTACGGGTATAGAATGGACTTTCAAGACATCGGAACTATACAGAAGAAAACTTAACAAGTGTAATCTGGACTGACGAAATTAAATTTGTGATTTTGGGTTCAAAAAGGCGACCTTATACCTGACGCCGTGTTGCTAAAAAAATTTAATGTGGTGCCCACGAGTCAGACATTGTGAAGGTTCCATTACGATATGGAGATATTTCCGTTCAAATGGACTAGGCGACTTTATGTGTATCGAAGGAACGATGGTTCAGCAGAATATCGATCGTAAGCTAAATTCAAATTACACTGACAGGTTTTGAAAGAGGAAGAAGCTGAAAGAGTTTTGAAAAACACGATAAGACCAGCGAAATGACCTGAAGTTATTCCCATTTTATTCGAAGAACTGGATATACGAGCCCGTGACCTATATTCAATATCAAAAGGAGAAATTTAGGCCGCATTGTTTGTTTAATAAAATTTCTTAACACGTGATACAATTACGCAAATACGACTCGATTAGTAGAACAAGTAATACTTAAATGTAAAGGACTTTGGTTAAATGAGTAAGTATGTTCTGAAACATTTGACCGAAAGTTTATATAAAGGTGCTGTTTTTAGAGATTTGATTCTTAAACTGGTAACACTGTTTCTACAGATTGTCAAATTTGACAGTTGAAAATTGATCTGTGGTTAGTACCTTTTGCCATTTTACAATGAACAACGCGTGCAAATGGTTCGGTTTGTCAAACTTATAGTGCGTCCATTTTACGGACGACATAATCATCAATCTGAGCAAGTTATTCGGACCACGATGAATCGTTTACGCACCAAGTACACTCTAGTATATAATACGTATCCTCAAAGACGACAAACAGTGCGAACAGAAGAAGTTATTGCCGTTGTGAAGCGCAGTGTTGGAGAGAATCCGAATGAGTCGATTTGCCATCGTGCACAGCAATTGAAGCTTTGCCCATGCACTTTGTAGAATATTTTACGGGAAGATCTTGACTTAAAAGCTTATACGATCCAGCTTGGGCAAAAGTTGAACCCGCGTTCGGTGAATGGGCCAAAAACATGATTCAGCTTGATCCTCATTTTCAACGCAAAATTTTGTTCTCCGATGAGGCCCATTTTTGGTTAAATGGATACGTAAAAAAGCAAAATTGCCGAATTTGGAGTGGAGAAAACCCAAAAGCATTTGTCGAGACGCTCTTACAACCAATAAAACTTACTGTTTGGTGTGCTTTATGGGTTTGTGGAACCATCGGCCCATATTTCTTTAAAGGCGATGCCGGCCAGTATGTTACAGTCAATGGAGAGCGCTATAGAAACATGATTTCTCACTTCTTCGTTCCTCAGTTGAATGGCATTGAGGTGACAGAGCTTTGGTTTCAACAAGATGCTACACGGCGCGCGACAGCATCAATTTATTGCGCGATACATCTGCTGGCCCCATAATTTCGCGTAATGGACCTGTGAACTAGCCTCCACGATCCTGTGATCTCACACCTTTAGATTATTTTCTTTGGGGGTATGTGAAGTCACTAGTCTATGCCGATAAACCAAAGACGTTATTGCTCATATACGGCCCCAGTTGCTCGATAAAGTTGTCGAAAATTCTACTTCACGATTACGCTTCATTCGAGTTAGCCATTGCGCGCATATACCCGATATCATATTTAAACACTAATGGCATACAATTATCTATTAAATAAAGCTAATATCATAGACATTAACATTAGCTTCAAGTGTTTTATTTCATATTCAATTTGTATACTAGAACACCCTTTTTATCCAGCTATCTGTATTTGATAACAGTGAAAGTTTCAAAATAATGGAACAACTCAAGATCTTTCTGAGAAAGGGGTGTATTCAGTGGCAGCAACGTCAAAGAATAACAGGCAAACCAATAAAAAGGTCATCTCATTATAAAGTAGTGGGTGAGATGACTTCTGACCCCATGTGTACGTAGATTATCCGATATTGGCGAACAAAAATAAAAGACGTGTGAAACAAATGAGCTCTTCAAGAATCCCATGCAAAGAAAATTAAAAGTTAACGCTTTGTCGTATCTTTTCTTCATTATTCAAAAAGAATTAGGAACTCCATAATTAATTACAAGTAAATCTGACGATCATATGTAATATTGTATGCACATACAAATGAGTATATTTGTAAGGTATATGGGTTCTTTTTTGGGCAAGTTAGGCATACCAACTTGAAAATTAGGTTCATGACACACAAAACCTAGTAACGCTAATTTTCCGCATGTGTATTTGCAAGTGTACGCGTAATTATGAATAAACCCTTCCAAAAAATAAGTCAGATACGAGAAAACTTCAATCGATTACCAGCCTGTCATCAACGAATCGATTAAGCAAATTAATTTGTCGTGTTTTCGCAGAGTGAATCAGGTTTTCTGCGCATTATGGTTACTGGTACTAAAAATTCATCAAGAATTCACGGAATTATAAATATGCCCATTTAAGTAGGTCAGACGGAATACAAATGCCATCTCAAGGCCACCGAAATATCCTTTTAAGGGAGTATTACCGGAGAAGCTAACCTATTAGCAGGACCATATTTACCATTTTACGGCTGCCTTCCATAGTTAGTCAGTTAGTCATTTGTGGTTCAGTTGTATTGTTGATGATGCGAAAAACAGCCAACTCCCACACTACACAGCACAAAGATTTTGACCAAAAAGAAACAAACAAAAAAAACCGAAACCAATTACTTGTGTGAAATCGATAACTAACACACGATTCACCGATTCACCACCAAACTAAACGTTAGACGGATCGAGGAGCAAACTGAATTAATTGAGTAGATTACGATTTGAGTATAATTCCAATTTCGCATCGAATGTCACAATAGCGCGTTTACGAATACGTACCGTAGATACCGCGAAACGTTGAAACCTAAACGGAATGAGTACTCGTAGAGTGGTCGTAATCAATACGCCAAGACGAAGCTATGATAAGTTTATTAGATAAGATTACAGGGCTGGACTAATGAAGAGACTACTACTTGGTGGCTTGGAGCTATCAACGGAGCGGCGTTCGACCGTACAGCTGATGGGGTTAACCATAAAGAGAGACTAAAGGGAGAACCACCATAACTCAGGTGTCCAGATACGGAGAGCAGAAGGTGTGAAGTTGTAAAGAGCTTGTGGTGAATCATACTTGTTTACATACAGATATATGTGCATACATACGTAAGTAACTGGGAATTACCTTTGAAATGAGTGTTCAAATTGAGAGAATATATGACCTTATATGAAAAATATGAGGATTTTCTTTGCGCCTAAAAATATGACCAATGTTTCGGCTATAGATCATATTGAGGCGGTTGGTAAAAAGAACGATGCTGCTGCAATATCATCATCTCCCGGGGATGAAAATTACCTGGCTAGGGTGTTTAAGTTGGTCAGCCATCCTTTAACACCAACTCTAAATTTTGCCAATTTAGTTATATATGTGATGTAGTACATAAATAGAGCTAACTGTCTTCAATTACTCACTTGCAGTCAAGACTAGTCTAGACCCTATCTATCTTTCCCTGCAGAACCCGTAAATGCAAAGGGGACGGTATAGATACCAAGGATATTTTCATTCGCTGTCGCGAAAGAGACAACATTTTAAAATGAGCTGATATATGCAATCAACCTCCAGCTGCTATATATCGCTCCTGCGCTAAGCCATCACGGCGTTTTAAGCTCGTGTATTGTTATCCCCACTTCGGTTAGATCAGATGGATGGAAGTTTTAGCTATAATCGTCTGATGTTTGAATGTTTTCATTCATTTCTATAATAAAAACTTTAACAGTAACTTTCTGTATTGTTCTTTCCTGTGCGTTAAGTTAACTCCGTGGCCGTGTAAGAACACTGCTGAACAATTGGTTCCACTTTTCGGTGAGACATGCCATTAAATCACCAGTGGACCTGTTGCTAGGAAAACTGTACTGCCCATCATTGAGAAGTTTTCGTGTTCCGAGATATTTCATGAGCTGAAGGTTTATCAGCATATCCATGACCTTGCAAAGAAGAGGCGTAAGTGCAATGAGTCTGTAGAAGGAGAGAGAAGAAAATTCACTTTTTCTAGAGACGGGTTGGATAAATGATGTTTTTCATCTGCTCGAAAAGAGTCCTAAGTTGGAGTTGGATTGATGGAAAACCTTACGCAGTGGTTTTACCTGCGTGGAAGAACACCTCTTCAGAAGAAGGGTAGATACTCGTATACCATCTGGACCAGCGGATTTGTGTATGTTAAGATCTTTAATAACTCTTGCTACTACACGAGTGCGAAAGTGGATTCGTCCCTTTGAAGATTCGACGCACTGAAGTGTAGGAGGGGACAAAGCACAAACTGGAAGTGTTGAGGTGGCCCGCAGAAGAAATGGGCGATACTCCCACTTCGACAAAATCTGTAAGCAATGCGATAGGTATTGTATTAAATCGTTTAAGGTACCTGCAATGCCAAGTTAGGAAAGGAGAGCATCTTTGGCAGCATAATTGAACACACAACGCCTATAAAATTTAATAGTAGTCATAATTGATGCTAAGGGCGACGGAAGCCAAAATTTTCACCCAGAAACGTAAATAAATATTATAAGACTGGTGGACAGGACGGCTTGCCTGCCGTAATATTTAAGGCAGCGGAATGACCCTGCAGGGAGCATAACAGGTGGGTCGAAAAGATACTAATAGGCTCATACACTACACAGAGACGTCTGCGCACACGTACATATATGTACGTCTGTATGCACCGACGGAATGAGCAAATTCAAAATATTTTGATATTTCGTTGTATGTGCAAACGTGTATGTGCCTGTATTGTGTGTTTCAAAGTCTTAATATGAATAATAAACCGCACAAGCTGTATCCGTCATTGCGCCGGTCCTTGATTACTTGCAGACTGTATGCGTAGTGTGTGAAGAAGGCCATGTTTGCACATACACACGTCTGCAGCCGCATGTTTACGCAGTGTATGGGCAATCTCGTCAAAATTGGACTTTATTTATCAACATAGTCTCCATTTGGTGTGACATAAATATTTCAGCGCGGGTCTAACATTTCTATGTCTTTCTTATAGAACGGTTTGACCAACCCCTAGAAATACGTTTCACTCTCGGCGATCACCTCTTCATTGGAGCCGTATCTCTTTCCGGCGAACATTTTTTAAGGATTGCGAACAGGTAATAAGATCTATGTTTCATCCATTGTCACATATCGCATGACAAAATCCTTCTTACGTCGCTTAAACAGCTACAAACAGCGCTTTGAATCATCAACATGTTGTTGTTTCTGGTCAACTGTCAGCTGTTTAGTCAAACGCGGAACCCACTTCGAACAGAGCTTTCGCAGGCCCAAATACTCGTGCAAAATATGATGTGCATAGTCTATTGATATCTTTGCGCTGCCGGCTATCTCACACACTTTCGTTTTACGAAAGCCTCATTTGGGCGCCGAGAGCGTTCAGCATCAATTGTGTCTATACGACCGCGTTCATAGCAAACCAGCGACACGTGCCTGCTTTCGATGGAGCAGGTATTATCAAGCCATTCTTGAGTTTTAACTGTGTTTTTTTTCCATTAAATAACGTACGAAACTCGTTTTTTTTAATAGTTTAAAAATATTGAAGGTGCGTCACTAAAACTTCAATATCTTGATGACTAATAGTTGAAATGTCATCAAATATTGACACGTATCGTTTGCAGCTTGGTGCTAACTAAACTCGTATGGATATATTATTTGAGTTGCCACCATATGTCAGTCTTTCGGGTACTTTTCCAACCACCTGTTACATTAACCCAATGGAACCTCAGTATCAGTCTTCTAAACATTGCGTACAGAATTTTATCTGTCACGTGATTGACCCTTATCAGTGCGATTTGAGACCTGGTAAAATCACAAATATTCACACCACGCCAGCTACTAATAAAAACCAATTCCGAAAGGAATCACACCAATTCTTTACAGATTTTAGAGCTCAATATATAGGGTCCGCCAAAATTTTTTTTTTTTAAATGCTATAAAAAAAAACTACTGAATATTTTCTCAAATTTCTTTTTTTATTTGAAAGTACAATCCTTCCGGTTAATAATGGAAAATAATTTCATTCAAATGGCTGACTCGGCTGGCCATGCAGTAGCCTACACGATCGGTCCAATTTTTAAGCACATTATCAATTGTGTGCAGCTGTATTTCACCAATGGCTTCACGAATATTGTCCTTTAAAGCGTCAATTGTCTCTGGCTTGTCGGCGTAACACTTATCTTTTACGGCACCCCACAAATAATAGTTCAACGGTGTCAAATCGCAGCTCCGAGGTGGCCAAACGACATCAGCTCTGCGGCTGATAATGCGATCTTCCAAAAAAAAGGGCGCAAAACGAGTGTAGCTTCGGCTGTGTGGCACGTAGCGCCGTCCTGTTGAAACCAAATATTGCCAATATCCTCCTCTTCAATTTTTGTGAACAAAAATTCGTTCAACATGGCCCAATAACGATCGCCATTGACTGTAACGGCCACTCCTTGCTCATTTTCGAAGAAAAATGGCCCAATTATGCCTCTGGACCAAAATCCGCACCAAACAGTGACTCGTTTTGGGTGTATCGGCTTTTCAATGTATGCGTGCGGGTTTTCTGTGCCCCAAATGCGACAATTTTGCTTGTTTACATACCCGCTAAGATCAAAATGAACTTCATCTGAAAAGATGATTTTTTTGGCAAAATCGGCATCTTCTCTAAGTTCATCGCAGGCCCACGTTCCCAGCGTTTGCTGGGATTTGCTTATCCCCGTTGGCCTAAGAAGTCAATCGAGTAATAATAAATTAATATTAAGGGGACTTCATACACACTTCCTTAATTATCCCAGCCCTATTCAGTGGCGGAGAAGCATGCATTTTAGCGAAAGTTGATAATGACATCCTAGGTCGTTTTGAACGCAAAATTCGAGTGATTGTTAGTTCCGCTTACGTCGAGGGAGTTTGGAGTACCAGCGAACTCTACAATCTGCAGAAAAGTTCGCATCAGTTAACTGAGATGGTAAGAGTATGAATACTACAGCCCCAAGAAGTTGTTGATTTCTATTCGGAGGACAACGCAGAAGAGGAAGACTTCGTATTCGATGCGCACAAATGGAAGGGAACCTCAACCATCTTGAAGTGAGTAACAGACTGCAGTTAACCCTAGACTGCGCTCATTGGAAAATTGGATGAGATTCCGGTCTACTCCGGATTGTAACACTTTTTAAATATGTAAGTAAATTACTGTTTCTTTGTTACATGTCCAAGTTGTTCCTGTAATGTTTGCCTCGCAATTGAATGTATAACAACAAACTTGAAGCGCAATTTCGAAGTGTGTACAGTTTTAAGTTTTCATATTTCCCTATACTCAGCAAAATACTTCATTTGCGTGTATGCAAACAAATCATAACCTTACACATTTTTCTTAACTTCCTGATAGGGAGGTTGTATGTCCGTATGTGTCAGTTTTATTGGCCCGCGATAACTCGAGAACGAGCGCTATCGATTTGAATTTTTGCCAGATGATGAGTCTTCATGCCAATAACGAACGAAGTACGCCATAAACTTTGCCAACTGCTAAACTTATGTGATTGCTCCAAGTCAGTCTTCCATAGTTCAATACTCAATTGGGGCATTATTAAAGACTACAGAAGGAAAGTATCGAGGTAGAGACATCGTTTTTGGAAATGGCAGTGCTTTTTTTTATTTCTTCGGGTTCAGTAAAAGAGGTTCTTTTTTTAGACTAGTTGCCGATATTGTCTAGATCTGTGTTAATACAGCAAACACAGTCCTCAATTAGACCAAGCGGACAACTTACGTGGGGTTGAGCATCATCAGCATATAACTTAATTTTGGAGCAAGTAACGACAGACGACAGCTCATTAATATACAGGGAAAACAGAAGGGGCCCGAGAATGGAATCTTGTGGTACTCCAGAACGAACAGCAATGAAGTCAGACAAAACATAGTTAATGGAGCTGTAAGATAAGAAAACAGAAGTCTAGCTGCAGGGGATGAAAAGTTGAACAATTTTATGAGCTTATCCCGAAGAAGAACGTGATCGACTGTGTCGAAAGCTCTAGAAAAATCCAACAATAAGAGAAAAGTTATCTGGTCTTTATCGATTTTCTGTCTTATGTCATCTACAACTGTTAGGAGAGCTGCTGTGCAGCTATGCTTCGCTCTGAATCCGTATTGTCTGGGAGTAATAAGACTATACTAATTTAGAAAGACATTCATTTGTTTCTGCATGGACTCTATTTAGAAATACTACCTTTGTAACAGCGTTTAAATAAAGTTGATGTCTTGTTTGACGCTTCAGATGTCTGTCCAATTTCTAAGCCTGTTCCATTTTCAGTGTCCATGCTAATTTTTGACTTTGAAGTCACTTTTCCCACTTTTCTCACGAAAGTAACAATAATACAAAAATGAATCAATAAGTTTGCAGAAAAACCCACAGATTTTATGATACTTGGAAAAACATGCAGCAGGTAAAATTTATTAAAAAGAGTTTGTTTGCTTTAAGCTCCAAAGGCTATGAATAAAAAGTGATTTTGTGTACTAGAACAGTTATAACAGGTGCTCAAAGTGTCCTCCTTGGTTTTATATGCATGCTAGAGTCCCTTTTTGGATTTCACTGCAAATGTTTATTGATGCTAACTGCTGCCTCACTTTTGATGACGCTTCGAGAATACGCTCTTCCAATTCAATAAAGTTGCTATTTCGGTTGAATAAACAAGTTCTTTCAGTCTTCCCCATACAAAAAAAAATCCAATACTGTAAGGTCAGAAGATCTTGCAGGTCAGTTCTTTCTATCCAACGGTTACCGTACTCTTTATCTAGCCAATTCTGAACCTCACGACCATAGTGGGCTGGAGCACCGTCCTGTTGAAAATATGATGAAACTAGTTGAATCAGTGGAATGTCCTCCAATATAGTAGTTCTGGTAAATTATTTCGCAAAAACTCCAGATAGTTTGTAGAATTCAGCGTAGGTGGTAGTTTGAAGGGGCCGATTATCTTCTTTCCAAGTACATCTGCCAACATATTGACGCTAAATTTGTGTTGAAACGATTTATGACTCCTTGTATGTGGTTTGTCCGCAGCCCACGTATGAAGATTATGAAAATTTGTGATCCCATCTCTTGTAAACTGAGAATCGTCCGTTCAAAGAACTCTGCTAATTAACTCGTTGTCATCCAAGCTCCGCTCCAGCAACCAGTTAGAAAACTCAAATCTCTTTTCCAAATCATTGGGAAGCAGTTCTTGTACAGGTGTACGGTGGCATGGATTAAGATTTTCTCCATGCAGTACATTAGAAATTTTATGTCTGGAAACATTGAATTGCAAAGCTAAGCGTCTGATACTGATTGATGGATCATTTGTAACAGCTTCCAGTATTCTTTCATCAGCCGAAATTCTTCCTACTTGTGGAGCTCTCGGGTTAGGTCGTGTATTTGGAACTGATCCCGTTTCTTGAAGACTTCGATACGTATTTCCAAATACTCCTTTACTAGCAAGTCGTCGGTATCTTTGCCACTCACAAGTTGAACTTCCATTGCACAGCCCATAAACGTAAATAATTTCTGCGTATTCTTGTTTTAAAAATGCAGACATTTCAAATAGCGTTACTAAGCAACTGTAACCTCATCGTAAAAAATTAAACTGATGAATTAATTTTTTTTTCTAATCTTTTATACCATTTTTGTTTGGTAAATTTTCGAAATAGGCCTTCAAATCCCAAACCTAACCTTTTCTGAGAACTTTTAAGGAACAAGGTAAGGAAATGAGGGTTTTGACAGGTTCAAATAAAAGAGCACGCTTTAAAACTCTTTAATAGCTATGCAATTTAAAAAAAAAATATTGGAAAATTATTAATTCTTGGACAAACCACTCTGACGAGTATTGTCACCTTTTGTTAGAAACGTTGGTAAAAAATCATAAATTCCTTTTTTTACTCGCCGCATGCTTTCCTAAGTATCATAAAATCTATGGGTTCTTGTGCAAACTTGATGATGATTTTTTTTTATTATTGTAACTTTCATAAGAAAAAAATAGTAAAACGTTATGTTAATTAGGCAATTTTTGGAGAAAAGTGATCTCAAAGTCAGAAATTAGCATGGGCAATGAAAGTGGAACAGGCTTAGAAATTGGAAATCTGAAGACTCAAACAAGACGCCGTTACAAAGGCTAGTATTTCTTCTAAAAATAAAGTCCTACACGAAGTTTCTACCATTAATACTAACAGAGCAATTTCCGTTAACATGGGTCAGGATTCAATAAAGTAAGCCTTTTCTTTAATCCTCGACAAATGATGTCAGCATTGGAGATAGACTCTTACTGTACGATTTTCTTCATAGAATATACCCAGGAATCATTTCGAAAATTATCGTTGAGTAATTAGGGGACACCCTGTATAAATGAACTTGAAAAATAATGGAAGTTTCAATTTGGGAGTTACTTTGCACATGTTGTGCAAACCTCAATTTTGGGGTCGGCATACAGAGGTTTTTTTTTTTTTTTTTTGCAAAATCTACATCTAGTCTTAGTCATGCCAAAACTTACAAATACTCTTTTTATTGTTATGTTTTGAAGTTTCTGTAGTAAGGGGTTTTCCAATAGGGACTTGACAACTTTGAATTTAATTTATGAACGCACTCTTTCACTAATCATCAAACTGTCATTGTCAATTTATTCAGTAAACTCAATATTTTCATGGTAAAGTACACTAACGAGCAATGTCTGCAAATTATAAAAATTTTCTACCGAAATTCGGAGTCGGTGACGGCAACTTTAAGAGCGTTAACTCCAATTTTCGGTCGTAATTCTCGCCCTAGTTGCCTGTCTATAACAAGTTTAGTGCAAAAATTTGAGTCTACATATTCGTTGTGTGATGTTGCCGTGTCAGTGAGACAACGGGTTGGTCGAAGTGTCGAAAATATCGCTGCCGTTCAGGCGTCCGTAGCAAACGATCCAAATCAGTCAATTATACGGAGTTCTCACGAATTGGGCATCGCTCAGATCACATTATGGCGTATTTTGCGTAAGGATCTTGGTTTACACCCATACAAGATCAAGCTGACTCAAGAATTTAAGCCGATGGACCCTTCGAAGCGACGTACGTTCTCCGATTTTGTTCTGGAAAAGATGCGCCAAGATGATGAATTTCATCGCAAAATCATCTTCAGTGACGAAGCTCATTTTTGGCTCATTGGGCTCGTCAATAAGCAAAATATGCGTTATTGGTCGGGTGAAAATCCACATGTGCTTCATGAATCACCACTTCATCCACAAAAAATAACTGTTTGGTGCGGTTTGCATGCCGGCGGAGTTATTGGGCCATATTTTTTCGTCGACGATAACGATCGTCACGTTATTGTGAATGGTCAGCGTTATCGCGCCATGATCACGGATTATTTTTGGCCCGAATTGGAAGATATGGAGTTGGACGACATGTGGTTTCAACAGGATGATGCCACAAGCCACACAGCACACGCTACAATCGATTTATAGAAGAGTAAGTATGGTGAGCGTGTTATCTCAAGAAATGGGCCAGTCGATTGACCGACTCGTTCGTGCGATTTTCTGTGGGGCTACGTTAAGTCATTGGTTTATGCCAACAAGCCGACGACGTTGGAAGAGCTCAGAGCCAACATTGAACGCGAAATAGCGGCTGTTTCGGCCGAAATGTGTGGCCAAGTGGTTTAGAATTGGGTCCAACGAATCGACCGCTGCAAACGTGCCCGCGGTGGCCATATGAACGAAGTCGAATTCTATTCATAAATGCTTTGATTGTACTTCAGGCCGATAATAAAGTTTTTGAAATATCTCAAATGGTTTGCGTTTTATTTAAAAAAAAAAGTTGTCAAGTCCTTATTGGAAAACCTGATATTTGATGTCGGCTGAGTTGCGGAAGCTATAATAATATACTCGAATCTGTGATTTTACTACTTAAAAAAGTAGCCAGAGTCGTGACATACGGGTAGGTACACTCTCTTCGTAATATACAATAGTTATCGACTAGGTCAAAATGCGAATATATGGGTGCGTACGGTTTCTTGAATATTTTTTTTTTACTTTTTAAATTAACAATGGAGGACTATAACCTAACACAAGAAATGAAAAGTAATGCTGTTATCGTCGCTATATGTGTGAAACACATCGATTTAGAAATCTCAAATTTTCTCAAATGCGCATCAGGTGGGGATACAGAATCCGTTGCTAAACGCAAAAAGAATGAGGAACGCTTGTAAAGGAGCTTAATGTTTCTGAGGCACTGATCCGTCGAATTGTCCATGAAGACCTCCTCTGCAAATCTTATGTTATGCGCAGAGGATAGTTGATGTCAGAAAAAACACGGGAACAGAGACCTATCCGATGTAAACGTCTTTTGAATAAGCTTAAACACCCTGAGACGCCTAAGATGTTATGGTTTTTTTTCCGACGAAAAAAATGTTGACCAAGATCAGTCAGAAGATCGATCGTAGGAATGACCGCCTAGCTCTCCAGCCCTTAATCCCCTGGATTATTACGTGTGGGGCATAGTTGAGCGTGAGTCTAATAAACATCCTCATAACACTATTTCTTCGTTGAAGGAACATTTAATCCATGCATGCAATCGTTTCCGGCACCGGATAGAGGAAGTTATTGCTGCTAATGGAGATTATATTGAATAAATTTATCGTTATATACTAAGTAAAAAATGTGTAAACATTTCATTGAATTATAATAAATTTTGTAAAAAATACAATCAAACTAGTTTTACTCTCAATTTGTCCTCAAATACTGTACGCACCCTGTACATATAACTTAGCTATTCATAAAACCATGTTGAAAATTCCATAAAAAAAACACATGCGTCATCGATTTGTTTTGCGTGAGCAAAACACACACATTTGGTCGAAACAATCAAACTCGTTCTTTTGTTTAGAAATAAAATTTGATCATTTCTGGTATGTATTTTGCTAAAGTTACTAATTACGAGTATTTCCTCTTCATAACAAGAAGACAGTAAATATACTATCTTGTTGGGCTTGTTGACAAATTCTCGTCATCTTCAAAATAGTCTACGAGTATGTGTCCAAAATCACTCAGTTGAGGTGAATGAATGTTGTCCTAATGACTCAGTTTCAGTGCTATATATCACTATCGTATAAGTTCAAAAAATGTTCAATTTCAGTGTCGAGATGAATTCATTGGAATTCATATTGAAAAGCTCAAAAACCCAGACCAGAAATTGACACAACTAATGGAAGAAAATGTTGCAGAAAAAAGCAAAAACTCACACTAACGGTAAACAGAGAGTTGCAAAACTCACTTTAAAAAAAAAACACTTCCTTCTGACCGGATCACAGCAACGCATAAATGCATACAGAAAGGTGGAGGTTAGGACACTGAAGTCGCCAATTAAAAACCTCCAAATATTGTTAAGAGACAATTACAGAGCATCTGTAAGTTTGTACTGGAACAACAGAATTCGGGCTGTAAATTCGAACAACCCGAGTATGTTCCCGCAAATAAACAAAATATTTAGGAGAAAAAACCAAAACGACCTACAGTGTCTTAAAATTCCTAGAACTACGGACAACGAACGAATACTGACTACTGCAGGCAAAGATCCAAATGAAGCCGTAGATGATGATAATTTCTTTGTGATCGAGGATCCTCAGGAGAAGGTTGAGGCTATAGGAGCGACTTTTCAGGAAGTGTATAGAACCAATGACGTCATTGGTTCTAATCACGATCTGGAGAATCGAGTCCTTCTGCACAATTTCTACCTGCGAAATGACATACAGAACTGGCGATTCGAGAGCTCGGGTTTCACCCAGTTCAGTGACGAGAATATGGCAAATAATGTTATCGCCAATGAAGGGGACCTACCCCCGTTCATTTCAAAGGAAAAACTCCACGAAATCTTCGACACAATAAGAAGTAAAAAATCAGTGAGAATCGATGGAATACCGAACATTGTGCTTCGACATCTCCCTCTAGAAGCGGTAGACATTTACACCACCCTGTTTAACAATGCATTGAATAATGTACATTATCCAGAGCATTGGAAAACTGCGGTGGTTTATCCCATCCCTAAGAGAGATACATCCAATCCGGCGAATCTCCGGTCGATAAGTCTCCTTCCGAATATCAGTAAGGTGTTCGAAAAGGTAATCAATAGAGTCCTGACTAAGTGGGTTGAGGACAAAAATATAGTTCCGGACAATCAATTCGGTTTCAAGGCAGGGCATGATGTCATACATGCCGCGTCTAAGCTGGTGTCAGATATCCAATGGAATAAAAGCAAAAACCAGTGTACTGGGGCCTGTCTGGTTGACTTGGAAAAGGCCTTCGACACCGTATGGTTAGAGGGGCTTTTCTATAGGCTGGCCAGACTGGGCATCAGTAAACCACTTTTGTATATTCTTCATAATATGCTCAGCAGCAGACAGTTCATCGTGAAAAATGGCGATGCGACTTCTGTTGGGACATTTCACATTAAAAACGGTCTGCAACAAGGTGCGGTTAATTCGCCGATCTTATTCAACATTTACGCAAGCGATTTGATAGGTTCACTTCCCCATAGCAAAGCTTATGCAGATGACTTGATAGCGTACAGTACAGGTCCAAAGGTTGAGGTCATTAACATGCTTTTGCAACGTGACTTTGAGCAAATTAGGCGATTTTGCGATGACTGGAAGTTGATTTTCAAGTCTGAAACCATTCTATTTAGAACGCCGTTGTCTGGTGCCTCTAGAGACACCAGAAAGAATTGGCGAAAATTCTCGATCATTGGACAACGCGGCCAGCCACTTGCTTGTCGAAATGTAGTCAGATACCTTGGGATCTGGCTAGACCAATATCTATATTTTAACAAGAATGTAGATGCTGCTCTGGCCAGGGCCAAAGGTGCTTTTGCACTTACAAGGAGGCTGTTTTATAGCAGCCAACTCGATGCGAGGGTGAAAGTTATCTGCTACATGGCCCTCATCCGGCCCATGCTGGTATATGGATGTCCCGTGTGGTTCAACGTGAGAGCGAGCTTAATGGAAAAGATTCGGGTGTTTGAGAGGGCTTGCCTTAGGGTTTGTCTTCACCTTTACAGAACACCAGAATCGGAATACATAAAATTCTATCCCAATGAGGTTCTATACAACAGGGCGAATTTAATAAGAGTGGACAACTTCGCTATTAAGTTGACTCGAGGGCATATTGCGAGAGCAATGACCTCGTCCAATAACCTGATATCTGGGGCCTACTACCCCAACTACTTATATCATGAGAGTGTGCGCTTGAAAGGCTTCGTGCCCCCTGAAGCGTTCCTCTATTTAGACATGAAAGGGCTGATCCAGGATAGGTTTGCGGTGCCGCTAATTTTCCACGTAGCTCGTGCAGTGGGTGAGGGGCGACTCAACTACAACAGAGACGTCGCACACGTCAGTACTGAACGTCTCAGGTTTAGCAGGGCGGTTTTAAAACGCGATAAAAAAGATGTTGTCTTGCAGCACCAAAATATTTGGTGGTTGAATAAAGAAGACCCGACTTCTTCGTCGTTTCCTTCAAGTCCAGGTTAGCCTAGTCAGAAGGCAAAGTGGGCCATATTTCCTATACTATGTTTAGAAAATGGCCGGCTTACATAGGTTAGGGTAGTTTTAAGGTATGAAGGTTGGCAACCTTGGGTTAGCTAGCTGTTAGGTTAGCAACTTGAAGTTTGCTAACAATTAGGTTAGATTAGATTGTATATTTAGACTAAGTAGTTTAAGGTTTAGTATAAGTTAGTTTAAGTAGTTTAAGTATTTATACCTTTAGTATAAGTTTTATGTAAACACAAAAAAATGGTTAGTTACTAAGTTTTTTCTTAAACAATTAATTTTTTCTTAGTTTAACTATAATAGATGTTAATCAACAGTAATTAAGATTGAAAATTGTAAATTAGACGTCGAAAGACATAAAATAAAAATATATTATAGTTTAGCTTAGAGCGCCCGTTTTTTGGGCCAGTAAGTTAGAACAAGTTAATTAAGTTATAATAAGCTAGCATTTAAGCATTTTTTCTGTTAGCATGTAAGTTCAGTAAATTTAAGATGAATAAAATAAAATGCATTAAAAACAAACAAAACAATGCATACAGAAAGAGCATCTCACCGGCTAATGCTGTACAATAATTCATCTTAATACGCATAACGAGAGAAAAGAAAATGCACACAAATGTAACAGTGTTCGTAGTCGTGACGAAGATTACCGTTCCAGGGTTAAATGGAACTGCATGCTTCATAGAAGGAGATTCATCAGTGAAGCATAGGTTTTTTATTTTAGAGCTTAACCACGGCCAGCAAGACTAATTATTATAAATCTTACAATCTCCCATAATTTTTTGTAATCAAAAGAAGACTGGACATAAACAAAAGCTAATGTTCCAAAACAAACTGAAATCCATACACCGATTACGTATTAAAAGAAACATATTCAGCTTAGATCATTAATTGAAGCTTTTGGGTTAAGTTGTGTAACTCTTTTCCAAGTCACTTCAAGATTGTAAATATTTGTTCAAGATAAACCCACCTTACACATTTCCTTTTAGCTCTTCCAAAACATTTCAGTCTTAACCGCTGAGGTTTAATCTGTTTACTGACCATTTTCGGACTAACTTGTCCTGAATTCTACCACAAGGTGGCGCAAAATTAATTACCCTATTGGAAGATGGTACAATTTTTGCAAATGTCAATCATATTTGACATTTGTGAACTAGAGAGCTGCAGTATACAAATAGACAAGCTATATTCTCCAAGAGCGTGGAATAATTGTGTAGATGTTTTCGACCAACAATCGGTCGGTGGTGTTAGCGCAGCGTGAATTCCGACGTCAATTTCCTGATCGTGTCGCGCCAACTGGGCAAACATTCCGGCACTTCGCTACTCGACTCGAACAGAGTGGAACCACAGGAGACCATGCAGAGCGTAGCCAACCCCGGACTTGTCGTCCGGCCGAGAATATCGCGGCTGTGGCTGCCGATGTCGGTGAAAACGAAGAAACATCAACCAAACTACGGGCCACGCATTTGGGCATCACCAGACGGACTTACACATGTTCCCGTACAAAGTGCAAACAGTGAATCAGTTAATACCTCCTAACCGACAGTCGCGTATGAATTACTGTAAAGCCATCATCAATCTCAACAACGAAGATGGCGATTTTGTGTCGGAAATCATCATGAGCGACGAGGCGCATTTCCACTTAAGCGGTTACGTCAATAAGCAAAATCTTCGTTTCTGAGGCACTGAAAATCCGCGTGTGATGCACGAAGAGCCATGTTACTGGCGAATGCTACAGGGCTATGATAAACGACTTCTTACTGCAGGAATTGGATGAGCGGGGCAGGTGAACATATGGTTTCAACAATACGGTGCAACCGCACACACAGCACGAGCCACAATGGATATTGTGAAGAAAGCGTTTCCTGGTCGCGAAGTCTCCCGTTTTGGCGATTTGGCTTGGCCAGCAAGATCGTTCGATTTAACCAACCCAGACTTCTTTTTTTTGGGCTATTTCAAGTCGCGGGTTTATGCCAACAAGCCTCAGACAATCGCAGCCCTTAAGGAATGCGAACAGTTATCACCAGAAATCTTGCTCAAAATCATGAAAAATGCAATAAAACGGGCACAAATGTGTATCAACACTGGCGGCAGCCACCTGGCGGATATCATCTTTTCCACTTAACAGAAACAATTGTAAAGGTCCAAATACAGATTTCCATCACTCAAAATCATTTTTTAATTAAAATGTAATTCAAAAACAAAATTGGATGATTAATTTTGCCCCACCTTGTAGAATAACAAATATCAAAAACCATTGGAGGATACTACAAGTTCTCTTTATCAGGAAGTTCTTAGCATGACCCATTCTTATCACACGTTAAGTCTTAATCCCTTGAAAGAAAGCACTTACGTTAAATATAATATAATATCTCTATATATAATAATGAATAAAGTATAATAAATAATTAATTTTTGTTTACGACACGAAGAAGAATAAACAGGATACTTATATCTTTGTCTGCATCATCGGTTTTAAAAATAAATACGCAAAAAACAATTAACAAATTGATTTTTTATTCAGCTTTTTGTCAGTGTCATTGCTACTATTTATAGTCTAGGTCAGGTAGACTGTTTTAAATCTGTGGCACCGATGTCGCGTCTTGTCTTTATTTTAGTTTAATCAGTCTATCAGTCTATAAAAAAAACGATGATGCACAATCGCTAATAGAGCATTCAGCTACATTCAATCGAATACGTATAGGGTGACCAGATAGCAATGATAGTTTTTCCAATTGTTATGCTTCAGCAGCTGTCAAAGTTAACAATGACATCCAGCTGTCAAAATATTCAGCAAGGTTTGCCATTTCCTCATGCAGCGTTTTTTATCGAAATGTCAGCTCAGTTGTAAATACGCAACTAGAATTTCATCGTGAGATCGGTCGTCATCACGGCTTCATTGTGCAGACAATTGGTCGCGCCGTGGAAAAGTTTGAGCATGAGCACACTCTTTTAGATCTTAAGCCACCAATCAGACAGAGATTGGTGCGAACTGAAGAAAACATTGCCGTCGTAGCTACCAGTATCGAAGAAGACCCAGGAATGTCGATACGGCGCGGATCAGGTGAATTGGGTATTGCTAGAGAGTCAACCCGGCTTATTTTGCGGTTAGATTTGGGTTTACATAGGTATAGGATTGTGGTGACGAAAGAATTGGAGCCAGACGACCATAGACAACGCCGTGAGTTCGATAATTGGATATGCGGATTTTGCCCAAAAAATCATCTTCTCGGCCGAGGCCCATTTTTGGCTCAGCGGCTATGTCAACAACAAAATTACCATTATTGGAGCGAACACAATCCACAAGTGCTCTGTCAAGCATCAATGCATACAGAAAAATTGACTGTTTGGTGGGGTTTATGGAATGGAGGCATTACCGGACCTTATTTCTTTCGAAATGAGGAAGGAGACACAGTTACCGTCACGTATAGAGCAATGTTAACCGACTTTCTGTGGTCAGAACTCGACAACATTGATATATCCGAGCTGTAGTTCCAACAAAACGGCGCTACATGCTATATAAGCGACGCAACGCTCCAAGTTCTGAAGGAGAAATATGGTGACTGGGTCATCTAACGGCGAACGTTCATCAATCGGCCGCCGCGATCATGCAATTTGACACCACTCGATTATTTTTTCTGGGGCTACGCCAAGTCCTTAGTCTATGCTAACAAGACAACCACTTTTGACCGATTCTGAAAAATTTGACCCTGATCCAAAATCCTGAACATTTCAAACGCGAAAAGTCGATTGTAAATGCCAGAACTCTTACCCTTTGTGTATCTGGGACACTTTTAAGAAATCCAAAAGACATGTCTTATATAAAGTCATCACAAAAGTGTAAGTATGCTGGGTTTAATAAATTAGTATCGAGAATCCTTTGCTTTATAATATGGTATTAAGCAAATAAACCAAGCGAGAAATTATGCAAAGAAACGAAATGTGACAAGGACTAGCGTGACCTGTAAAACCTTAAAGAAAAAAACAGGAAGACGATGATGAAAGGTAAAACGTATCTGGCCAAAATTGAGCTTTTATAATGGCTGGAAAGTGTATACATATCATACATTAACTCAAAGAAATGTTTTGATACAAAGAAAGCATGATACTTGAAAATGTCAGCGATACGTATCGAACCCATGAGAATTGAGCCTCATATTCGTCAATACCATAGAGGGATAAGTACTCTAAGGATTTAGCGTTTGGAAGCGATACTCAATGAACTAACTGCTTTATACTAGCACTTAATTATGAGTTTCAGGAGAAAGCTCTAAATGCTTTTTTAGAGAACAGAATGGCATCGTCAGCGTACCAGCTCCCGAAGGATGCTGACCCTGATAAAAAAGTGACATAATATGCTTTGCAGATAGTAAGTCGTACTCCAAATCTCAGGTTTTTATCTTCCTTAATTGATCTTATCTTCTACAACTTCGTCAAATACTGAATGGTAATTTGTTGACGACCATTGACATTGATAAATTGATTGGCCAGATCGTCTGAAAAATTCACGTGGTACAATTACACATGATTTACGTGAGGCAGATAAGATTGGATTCTGCTACGAGTATGTCCGTCTCACCAATAAAAAATATTGTTTTACTTTTTTCTAAAAAAAAAAAAAACAAAAAAAAACACCACGTAGCGCTCGCTTATGCTTACTCGAAAAGCCCAGATATCTCCCTATCCTGGAATCCCTACAATGACAGGGTATTGACGGCAAGATTACAAGTAAGAAAGATCACTATCATTCCGTGTTAGGTACCGACAAATTACGCTCCAGAGAATGAAAACATCAAATTTTATGTAAGTGCACTACGACGAGAAGGTTATCGTGATGAGGGGCTTTGATGCCAAAGTGGGTGGCAAGAGTGCTGCCCTCAAACATATGATAAGAGCTCATTACATTATATAGGTAGACAGAAACGACAATTAAAAATGGTTCGCGGAATTCTGTACTCTCAAGGATATATCATACATCCAGATATATAACCTGTCAAATAGCCTATGTTTTCTTTTGACCGAAGAGAAGAGCAAACCCTAAAACATACGCGAAGCCGACATCGAAATGAAATACGGCAGCAGAACCACGCTAACAGGATAATACCATCCACGTACGCCACAGACAGACTTAGTGATTCTGTAGTGCTTCAAGTATTTGAAGAATGAAGTACTGTGCAAGCAAATATCAACGAATGGTTCGTTCTGCCTGAAAGCGGGTTAACAGTATCCAGTAATCTTGTATATCCTCAACACCGATTCTGGTTTGCTACTGTATACATGTTTCTGTATCTTTTTAGCTTGTGGTCATACATCCGATCGTATTTCCATGGGTAGGACCTTTTCATTTCCTCAATCACGTTCCTTTCAGGCTCTTTCTTTTCTCTTTCGAGGAGTCGGAGTTTTTCCTCATCTTTTGCTCGTATAACTCTTAATCCGGTCACGTTTTTCTATGCAAATGAATCATGAGTTTCATGTAGATGATCGGGTGACACCCAGCACATAGGTAAGTTGCGGCATTTCTAATATCTTCTTAGCATCGACACTACTGATCTGCTGCAGCTAATGGTTATTAAACGTTAAACTTTCTCGCAGTATTCATCCATTGAAGAGTCATTTAAGCTATCCGTAGACTTAGATTTACCTTTACTGAAAGTAGGTAGGTGTCCGAATCTATATTGGCCACTCAAGATGTTCGGTCATCTTTAATACTGGAGGAGTGTCTTGGGCCGAATTTAACTTAATCAGTTTGGTAAACAGTTTTGTGACTAGGTACCACATTGTTACTCTGTGATTATAGAAATGAGGAAATCGTGTGCTACTCTTACCTTTCCGAATAAGTTACCAAAGACATCACCTTTTTCTATTTTGGCGATTTCAACGTCGTACGTAAGGCATTCTTCGTCGGTTTTGTCGAGAAGCTCGTACAAACTTTTTTTTGGAGCATTGTGATCGAATAACAAACTGATGTTGGTGAATGCGTTCGTTCTTGTATGTCGTTTGTGTTATAGCAGTGTGGGGCTTTCGCTGGTGGTTTGGATGCACATAGCCTGTTCAATGTCTAAACAATCCATTTCCAGATCTGAATATTGTTGTCCTCATTTTGTTTTATAAGGTCGTCAGGTGGTGGTCACCAATCTGGAGGACAAGACATTTTCTCAGAACCTTTGGATATAAGCGATATTCTCGAACCAGTAAGTCACACAGGGGATATGAGAGTTGCCGCTGATTTATTTAGGGTTCATCCGCCACCATCTCTATTTTAGAACGCAGACTCTTACATTGCATTAGATGGTGTTACAGCCCAGGGTAGCGCGGTCTTTTTCCTCCGCCTCCTAAGATAACGTCGTCGTCTATTGCGTTGTCCCTCTGGTTCGGAGTCCGCATCGAGGCGCTTGTTACGATACATTCAAGGTGGTCTAACTATTTAAGCCGGGTCATCCAAGCTTTTCTGACGAGCTCAGCATTGCTGTACAGCGCGGACAGTTCCCTGTTGAAACGTCTCCTCCATTCTCCATTGTTGCAAGAAGAATTTTTGTCTCGAGAGCATTTCATTCGCCTTCATTAATATTCAAACTTCTGTAACGCAAAGCAGGACTGGGATGATCGGTATCTTGTTTTTTTTTTTATTACACCAGAGAGGGCTTTCCTACTCAATTGCTTTCTAACATCAAAGAAACAGCAAAACTGATTTTTCCCATGATTTTCGCGCAGGTGTCGTTATCAGAGATGGAGCGGAGGTAGATAAAGTCACTTACTACTTCAAAGTTACTTGAGAGCATATGTATATGTATGTATGTACTTTGCTTTTCTGTCATTTACTGCTAAGCCCAACTTTGCCGCTTCTGCTTTAACAATCGTAGACGCTCCATTGACAGCTCGCTGAGTTATTCAAATTATGTCAATGTCGTCTGAATATCCGACAAACTGAACGGACTCTTTAAAGATGGTGCCTCTGGAGTTGGCTAGCGAGTTTCACACAATTTTTCCAGAACGATGTTGAAAAAAAAAAACAACATGACAACTCACCACTTGCCCTGTTCGCATTCTCCATCGTCATCCTGCACAGTCGAATGAGCGTGGCAAAGATACCAAAACTAGATTGTGGTCTGTACAGTCATTACACAGACTATCTAATATGCGGCTTTTAAATCGATGAAGAAGTGGTGTGCATCGATTTGGACCTCTGGTTTTTTCCAAGATCCGCCGTAATGTGAACATTCAGAATCGTGTCTAGTTCTGAAAAATCGTCAGCTCCAAATTCGTTCAAACTTTCCATCTGATCAATCTATAATGGCGCCACTGTTGATTCAGTCAAGTACTAGGTGGCGCAAAATTCATCACCCTATGAGCAGATGATACAATTTTGACATTTCTGAATCGCTATATTCTAAAGAACATTTATTTATTTATTGATTTATTTGTCTTTCTTAACACTTTACAATTTATTTAAGTATCTGCGAAGCCTTTGGCTTGTCTGCAGAAGATTAAACTACTTAATGGTTAATTTAGTGAGCTTAGTCTTTCCACATTACAATTTAACATATTGAAACTAATTTAGTATCTATAATTGATAAAATATTTAGCCTATATTGATTTCATATTTCATTATTCAAAAAGAAGGTTTTGATCGCTTTTTTTCTAGTTTTAAAATTTACAATATTTGTTAGTTCTCGGGGTAGATTGTTGATTGTTGCCGGAACGCTGTGTAGTAGTTGTCTTCTTCCATATTTGTTGCGAATGCTTGATACTTGAAGCATACCTTGGGCCCGTCGTCTAGTATTCACTTCATGATCCACTGGCCTGATAAACCGTATGTCGTTGTAGTATTCTAAAGTGAGCGTCATCTTAAAAATGTCTTCTACTTTAAGGACTTTGAAGGTAGTGTCGTTGTTTCATGTATTCATAGAGTTGATGTGTTTCAATGCGGATTTTTGCAATTTTCGCAGTTTCTGAATATGGGTTGCCGTTGCATTGCCCCAAGCAAGAACACCATACCGCAGTTTTGACTCAATTAATGAATAGTAGACCTGCCTCAAGACGGACACCGTAGCGTGATATTTCAGATGGGCTAGTGCATAGATGGCTTTCTTTAAATCCATACGCAGCTTATCAATCTGTTTGTTAAATAAAAAATGACAGTCTATGATGACTGCTAAATATTTATAGCTGTCGACAACTTCGATTACTTCCGTATTGGCACTAGGACATGCATCATTTCTCAGGTATACTGGAATTTGTGTCGATGTGAAACTAGGATTTCGGATGTGCATCATCTTGGTTTTCACCGCATTAATCACCAAGCCGTTATCATGACACCATTTGACCGCAGCATCCAACTCTTCCTGCATTATTGCTGTCGCCATTTCGAGCGACCTGTGATGTACCACGATTGCTGTGTCATCAGCGAAAGCAAACGGTGTGCTCTGCTTAAAAGAGCGAAGAAGCTCATTAGTATACAAGATAAAAAGTATTGGACCTAATTTCGATCCCTGTGGCACACCATATTCCACCTTTGTTTTTGCGCTCTGTACTCCGCTGATTTTCACGCAGAATAGCCTGTTACACAGATAATCTGTTAACCAGTCCGCCATTAATCCTCGTATACCAACACGTTGTAGCGCTTCTATTAGGGTTTTGTGGTTTAAGGTATCGAAGGCTTTACTGAAATCCATGAAGAGTACCAATACGTGGTGACAATTGTTCAAGCTCTGGTTGACACAATTTGCGAATTCAGCTAACAATTTGCTTGTACTTTTATTTTTCTGAAAGCCGTATTGACTTTTATGGATTAGGGAATATTTTCCCATAAAACTCTTTATTCTTTCACTAATTACGCTTTCTAGACACTTTTCAATTACCGGAAGAATCGATATCGGTCTATAATTGCTGAGCTGACTTTTAACTCCTCCTTTGTAAATCGGCCTTACGACAGCTGTTTTCAGAATGGACGGGATATTTGTTTGTGCTAGGCTGATGTTTATGAATTTGCATATAATGGGTGCGAATATATCGGCGTGTCTTCGAATATCAGCGGCTCGAATTCCATCAATTCCCGGAGATTTATCTTCCCCCAGCAAACTGATAATGCTATGAACCTCTTGAATGTTGGTTGGCTTCACAAATAAAGTCTTATCAAGGATTCTGTTCCGGTGTCGGGATGTTGTCGCATCACAATGATGTATGATATTTGTAGTTTTTGATGCAAAATAATTTGAAAATTTGTTAGATAATTCATGCGGCTCTGTATCAAAGTTTTTATTCAATGTCTCATCAATGTTTAATTTGTTTCGTCCCAGGATAGCATTTATCAATCCCCATGTTTTTCTGGGATCGGTTTTAAATTGAATGAACTGGTTTTTAAAAAAGCTTGATTTTTGCATTGATATTTCTTTGTTTATTTTGTTTCTACAATTTTTATATTCAACTTCATAAGCTTTGTTTATCCTGTTGTTTTTCCATCTACGGTATAGTTCATCCCTTCTTTTGCATTTTTCGATAAGATTGGCTGTCATCCAGGTGCTGTTTTTTCTTTTTCTCGTTGTTGTTTTCATGTTGGTTGAATTTCTATAAATACCTTCAAATTTTGCTACAAACAAGTTGTAAAAGTTTTCAGCATCATTTTCATTCATAACGTTATCCCAATTTGACTCACGGATTAGCTGGTTAACTTTTGTGTTACTTAAGTACTTTGTACTAACCACTTTTTCTGTTATTGTTTTTGAACCACAAGTGTAATAAAGTACCGGGTAGTGGTTGGTGATGCCACTTTCTATAACTATAGAATTCATCTGAACATCTGTTTTACTGACCAGTATGTGATCGATCAACGACTTCGACCCATTGTCTGGCTCCACTCTTGTGAACTCCGTAATGACGTTCATAAGTCACGGAATAATTGTTACGATGTTTTTGCGGCATAATTCCTCGGTGGTGTTGGCGCAGCGTGAATCTCGTCGTCCGACACCAACTGAGCCAACACAACGACGTTTAGGCGCTCGCTTAAAAGAGTATGGGATAACACGAGATGTTGCCAGGTCTGGCCGAAGTATCGACCACACGACGTGCCACGCAATTAGGCATCAATCTTTACAGAGAATTTTGGCGAAAGACTGTATGACATTCCCTTACAAAGTGCAGACAGTGCATCAGCTGTTAGCACCACAAGAGAGACAACTTTCCGTCGAAAACCATCGTGAGCGACGAGGCCCATTTCCATCTCTGTGGATATGTGAATAAGCAAAATTATCGCTTCTAGAGCACCGAAAATCCGCGTATAACCCACGAAGAGTCAATACACCCGCTCAAAGTTACTGCATGGTGTGCTGTTTACGCTGGAGGCGTCATCAGGCCTTATTTTTTCTAAAACGCCGTGGGTCAAACGAATACTGTGGACGCCGAGCACTATAGAGCAGCCATGCTCAACGACTTTCTCCTTCCTCAATTGGATAAATTGGGACTGGAGAAAATGTGGTTCCAACAGGATAGAGCAACGGCGCATAATACACGAACCACAACCGAAATTATGAAGGCTGCATTTCCGGGTCGGCTGATCTCTCATTTTGGCAATTTGCACTGGCCGGCAAGATCGCCTGATTTAACCGTCCCAGACTTCTTTTTGTGGGATTTTTTGAAGTCACGAGTCTATCTCAAGAAGCCGTGAAATAGAATATCCTACCGCCGGAAGTTCTGACAAGAGTAATAGAAAATACCACATATCGGGCCCGAATGGTCATCAATTCTGGCGGCGGCCACTTAGCCGATATCATTTTCTCGACTTGATGGAAACAAGTTTAAGATATCATGTAAACATAATCTAAACGCAGAACCAAAGTTATTCAATTATAGAAAAAATTACAGCCAAATAACTTCGGGTGGCAACTTTTGCGCCACCTTGTATATTCATCCGCGGTATGTACGTCCACCTTTCTAACACGACATTATAGTGTTACTACTTTCTGCTCCTCAACACTTGTGGTTATAAGTCTGATATGTCAAGTTAAGTTATACGAGACAAGTACCAGTGAAAAGAAAGAGTGACATTTTGAAAACTGTTCGAGGAAAACGGAAACCCGTCACCATAAATATTACAAGGCGTAGACACAAGTAAATAACAAACGCCAATTAATTGTCTCCTTGGCCAAATAATGCCTTAAAATTTGAAGATATCTACAAACACAGTAAACAAATATTTTGACAATATCTTATCTGCAGAAGATGTGCTTAAGATCAAGTGGATAAGGTCGTTCCACCATATCTTGACTAACAAAGCCGTCTTTAGTTGGAATTAGAGTCAGCAAAAGACCATATAGAAGATCATATCATAAGTTTTATGGTAATTTGATAATTAATATTGACTTCACGGTCATTGAAAATTTAAAAACGCCGAATGACACGGTTCGCTGGGAGTAGAATCATGTTCAGAGTTCTAATAAGGTGAAGAGAAAAACCAGATTGCGGCTCAAAAAACCAAAAAAAAGATAACAAATCCTTAAAAATGGTAATCCTTTATTTAGTCATACTTATATACAAATATAATTATTTTAGAAATAAAAAGTAAAAAAAAAAGAATATGCAACAAAGTTACTTAATTAATGCACAAACATGACAAAACAAATTAGCTGACTACTATAAATTATTTATTACCTTTTCGGGAAGTGAGAAGGGATTACAAGATTAAAATACTCGTTTTACAATATTTTCTTTGCCACATAAAACACTCAACAAACACCACGACGAACATACATCATTCTCCAGTCTTTTGAAAAATAAAAATAAAAATAAAACGTAAACACAAAAAAAATCGCAAGCTGTTCAAATATGATATTAAAAATTTATGTCACGCAAAAAGGTTTTTAATCAAAAAAACGTGTTCTGCTAAAAATTTATATTCTGCAAAATTTTCCTTTATCGCCCGTGTGTAAAGGAAGTTGAGAAAAAAATTTCAAAAAAATTTAACAAAAAAAATGAACAAGCTTCGTGTGTTTTTTTTTTATAAAAGTTTACTTCTCCTTCTGCACTTCTCCGGACAATGGTTCGTTTTCTCTGTTTACTTTTATCATTTTCTTCATTTCATTGAAACTGCATACTTAACAATAAATTTCTTGTCAGCAAAATGTTGTTGTTGTTTTAATTTTTTTTATTACACAAGATAAGCATTACGTGAATAATTTTTTTATTGATTTTGCTTTTGCAATAAATGCCAGAGATAAGAGAAAGTGTAACATCACCCTTAGGGTACAAGACAAACACAATTTTTGTTTCTCCATTTTTTTTTTTTTTTCGTAATAAAATACACAAAGGACAGTGGAAAAATATCACAAGACAACATTGTTGGGCCCTTAATGTGGGCAAATTAACAAAGATACATTTTTTTTAGGTCATGTTTGCATTAGTCACTCAGTTCTTATCACAACCGACTTAGAATTACATATGTAGATAGCTAGGTGCTTAGACACTGCAATCAAGTGCACGTCCTAATGGCACAATATGAACGCATTCACACATTTTAAAAGTACACTCGTACACCCTTACGTATACACACCAAGAGGGCAGCACACGGCAATGGCAACGACAACGACAACGGCAACGGCAAAGGCAGCTACATTTATAACTACTTATTTGTTTAGGTTGCCGAATACGCTATCGATGTAACTCTCGTCGGGCATACTGTCTCCCAGGAGGTCACTTATCGAGTACGCCGACAGCGGTCTGGAGAGGCGACGCTGTGACAGGATTTCTTCGATTGATGTAACCGGTCCTCCGGGACTGCAACTTCCTTTATTGGCCAAGGCGAAGATATTCTCGATGCTGGCTTTCAGAGATGCTGGTCGTGATCGTGATAGCGATCGTGGAGGGGGTGATGGCGAAGTTGATGGGTGACGCCTCTGTGGAATTGGAATGCTAGACGATGATTCCGTCAGAAGACGATTTAGTAAATTCACAGAGTTCTCATCATTTTCTGGGATATTCTCTGGCTTCCCAACTGGAGATGGTTTGAAGAAACGATCTTCTAGATTTTTCAATGCTAACTTCTCATACTTTCCACCTTCGTCAATCCGACTTGTTATCTTCTTGGGCACCAACTCATCGGACAACACATCAAAGCCGGTATCATTGGTTAGAATTGGCGTTACCCGGTTGATTTTTCGGGCATTGCCCTCAAACATCTTTGCAATTTGATTGACATGTGTCTGAAGGGTGGGTAATGGTGAATGGGCTGGTGGTTCGGTTTTCTCTTCACTTAATTCACGCTTGATGGCGAATCTGCGTAGGACTTTCTTTCTTGGTCGTACCACCTCTTCTTCGGCTTCCAAAGGATGACAGCACCGATCAGTTCCATAGCATCGATGAAATTTAATTTCATTCAACTCTGTCTCTGCTCCGATACGTACTCGGCGCCAGACTTTCGGTATTAATGTTAGGAAAGCCACGGCATATGCTATCCATGGTAAGTACTCCCAAAAGACTAGGATATAATCCCAGACGACTTGTAAAAACTCCATGTAATCCATCACAAAAGGAGCTGTCAATGTCAGACGACGACGACGCGTACAAAATGCAACAGCAGACCGTTCAAATACAATATATCACTCCGTGAAACTGTCGAAATTCTCTCTGCGCTTATTGTTTTTTTTTGTGCAATTTTTCTTCGTTCGTTTTCTGTTTATTTATCTTTTATATTATTGTATATCGTATGCAAACAGTTATAATAATAATAAAAAAACTAATAATACTCGTAATAATGAAAAAAAAAAAAGAAAATTCCACACCGGCACTATGTGTCGCTGTCGTTCGTCGTGCTCAGAATTTGCTCGTACACTGACAACACTACACTACACCGCCGAGTGTAGCACTGTACTGTTCCGCTTTGCGCCCGAGTGCGTACTCGTACTCTTGTGGGGCCACTGCGACTAGCTACTGTCCTCTGTCCAGTTTAGCTCTGGCTTTACTGGTGCCAGCACAATTTGCACAAATCTGTAATGTGGCAGTGTTGGGTATCCACTTGTTATATTCAGAGAAGGTATCCCTCGTCTCCACCTCCTGCACGATTCTCTTGAGGTTGATTAAACCGTAGCGAATAGCAATTACCACCACACAAAGAGTGTATAGAGAAGCAGAGAATGGAATTTCGTTCTTATCAGAGGCACGACGAACAAAACAAACTAGAATAACATGAAAATAGCTAAACGACGAACGTTGTCAACGGGTTAAACGATCGTACTGAACTGAATCATGGGCCAAAGCCAAATGAATCTCAACTGAGACGGTGCTCGCTAACCATACATGTGAGGAACACAATGACGGCCACGACCACGACCACGACAACGACAACGACGACGACGACGACGACGATGATGATGAATCTCCCGCATATTTTAGATTATACTGTGTACTCGGAATCAGACTCAGAATCAGAACATTACAGCTAACGAAGAAGATACTCGTAGTACACCATACACCATAGGCCATCTACTCGCATCTCTACACGGTCTATACGAGAAATTTTAAATTCATATCTAAAGCTGATTACAGCTCACAGCACAGCTGAGCTGATCGTGTTCCTCATAACGTATCCGTATGCGTCAGATATGTAAAAACCAAAACAAAAAAAAAAGCAAACATGAAAACAGAGAACAAAATGATTCACCAAGGTTCATATGAAAATAAGTTGCCGGACCGCTTTAACGATCGCGCGGTGTACAAAGTACGAGTATCCGTATGCTGATGAGTAATTTGGTTAAAGTGTATCGAGATCAGTTCTTACAATATAAGCGTTGCCAGCTGCTAGGTTTCCAACATGCGCCTGACCGTTGTGGGGAGTTAATTTTCTTCATTTTCCTAGAATCGCCTTTGGAGCGTTTCTGTGATTTCTCTTTCAATTAAATTTGAATTTGGTTAAACAATTTTCACATACGTGACGGAGCTGAAACTGAACTCAAAAGTAGGTGATCTAGTTTTCTGGCCGTGCATACAAATTAAGGGGCCGTCATGTCATGTCACTTTCAGTTGGAGTTGGCCTTTGCCGCCTTCGAATAAGGCACCTGTTGTTGGAAATCTTTCTTTTCGTGACTACCGAATTGTTCGAACTGGCAAACGTATAAATCATCGCTCAAACAAAGGCCGAACAAATTATGTATTGTCAAATTTTCGGGTAGCTGCCAAGTATTGTATGTGTGACATCAGTCTGTAACCATTTTTTGAAATCAATTCAATGCACAAACAATCAATATTGACATCAGGAGGTTTTGATAAGATGGCAATATGCTCGTAATTTGCGATAAAGGTTTTAATCTCCATCGACAAGGAAGGGGTACTTGAATCTTGTTCGATGTATCATAGAACGGAAATTGGAAGATATATACTATACTCGTAAGTGCGTATGGGATTGTTTTTGATATATTTTTACTTGTTCGCTATAAATTAGATGATACACGAGTCATTTAACAGAGACCACACCTCGTTTGCGCAAGAAATTATCAACTTTGTACCTAGTCTTGTCCTAAATATTGGTACATCAATGTGGATGAAGGTATTCGTATTGAACACATCCATTTCATGTGGACTGATATTTGACATGTGACATTTATGCAACATTGGAGGGTGAAAAATAAATGTTTGGCTTCAGTAGCTCACAATCGTGGACATCAAGAATTATGTTGTTGTGATTGGCCTTCACAAATGCAACATGTGATTTTGAAGAGCTTCGAGTCACTCGTAATTTGGTGTATCGTAGTGTGAAGTTGTTGCAGAGAGTTCGAGACCAATAAGGGTCTTGTCATAAGCACCCTAAATACCATTACAGCTGTGCAATTTGCGACCTACGGAAAACCGAATATGTTGCAGAAATCTGTGTTTCACATTTTTAATCTTTAATTGTCGACGTGGAGTCACTGTGACACCGTGCACACTGAGATTGCAATATCTCAGAAACTATCCAACTATCAACTGCAAGCAGTGTAGCAACAAATGTCCGTGGTTCAGTTGATTGGTGTCACCGTGGCGTAAGGTCAGTGTTAGTGTTAGAGTATCTATTTAACAAATTTATATGTTTTCATATGAAGTTGTGAAACAAATCAGCAAATCAGTGTTAACGATCCCAACATTGAGACAGCCTTAGAGAGCAAGAGAGCAGTTGAAGATTTTAGTAAAGTTGACAATGAGGTGGTTGATCCCGACTTACATTTGGTCAGCGATCATCACACAGATACAGAGCAGTCTGAAGATGAAGATCAACATACTATTGTGCAAAGTCAGTCAAAAATGCCATCAGAAATACAAGAATCTTCAACCGCAAACTCTTAAACACATGGAAGAAGGTCAAAGTTTTATTTTGGTAAAAATGGATTTTTTTTGTTTTTTTTTTCTGTCAAGCACTCATACAGAGAACCACTCTATTGTACTCTTTGTAAGTTCGTTTTAATGAAATCTTTCGGTCTTACGAAGAAAGATGAGTAAGCGCTTTAGTGATAAGGTGCCTACAGTACCAGCACCCACCACGTCAGCGCTGAGTGCGTGCCTGCAGCCGGACATTTAAGTGCATTGCAAAAGTGTAATGCCCTATCACGACGCCAGTAAGCAACCTGCAGTCTTTCCTGCTAAGGGACAGTAGAAAGGCCGCTGACTTAGAGACGGCGAGAAGCATTCGTTTGGTCTGCCTGCAACCGTAGTAGCCTGTAGTTTCGGGTCCTGAAAAACTCTCCTCTGAACCTTGCTTGGCAAATTCATCGGCGATTTCATTTCCCGTGGACCCACTGCTATCTGGGACTCAGACAAGGGTCACCGAATTTACCCTTCCGACTGCGTTCAGTGATCTTTTGCATTCTTGAACTAGCTTCGAAATCGTAAGAGGGTCCAGCAAGGCTCTAAGCCCAGATTGGCTGTCACTACAGATGCAAATGCTTCGCCCCTCCGCCGGTTCTCCACAATATAGTTCACTGCCATGCGGATTGCGTAAATCTCCGCTTGGAAGATAGATGCAAGTCTTTCTAACGTGAAGTGAAATCTAGCTTTGTCATCCTCTCGAAAGACACCAGCGCCACATCCTATATTGGCTTTGGAGCCGTCCGTGAAGACAAGACTGCATTCCTTTTCTGCCTCAGATTTTGGCCGAAACCATTCCTGGACACAGGGAAAGTCGATTACATATTTTCTCCGCAACAGGAGTTCTGGTGTCATTGCATAAAACCAGAGTCATAAGACAGCCGGCAGGTAAGGTCATCAAAGTTGTTGTACCAAAGACCACTTCTTTTTAAACGGAAGATGGCGTTGAGATATGAATATCATATGATATGTCATGAATATCTAGGGGAGGGAGATTCGTCAATGCGTGTAGAACGGAGTCAGGAGTGCTAGGGAAAGCCCCCATGCAGCCCAGCAGACGTATTTTGGCGAAAACTTATTCCACCAGACAACCGAAGCATAGGTTATAATTGGCCTTATAGCCATGTACATCCAAAGAACCTTTCACGGTGCCAGGCTCCATGTCTTGCTGATAGTTCCTCTGCACTGCCAGAAGGCCGACATCGTATTAGAGGCTTTCGACGTAACATGTTTGGTCCAGATAAGTTCCAGTATAACACCCAAATACTTAGCTTCTTTGGAGAATCGGATGGTGATGTCTTTAAGCACTATATGAGTCAGACCAGGCAGCTGCATCCTTCTCGGAAAGAGAACAACCTCAGTTTTGAGTGGAGTGAAAGCCCAGTCGTGCACCAATCGTCGATCAAGTCTAGGGCTGCCTGCGATTTAGAGCTAGACACGATTCAGCTACATCATCCGCGTATGCTTGTGCATAGACATTAGAACTATTGAGAGTGTCGAGCAGTGAGTCGACTAACCTGCACCATAGCAGTGGAGACAGAACACCACCTTGCAGGCAACCCCTGTTTACCCCTGTCACCACATATTGGCCACGGCCAGCATCCGCAATCAATGTCTTAATCACAAGCATTGCTTTTATCCACAAGACTAGTGATTCGTCTACGCCGTGTTGTCTGGCCGAGTTACACATGGCGGCAAAAGTTGAGTTGTTGCAAGCACCCTCAACATCGATGAAAATGCCCAAGGCGTATTCCTTCTTTCCGAATACGCTTTCAATTCTACCTGCCAGATTCTGAAGCGCACTCTAGTAGGATCTTCCGCGTTGGTAGGCATGTTGCATCGCCGACAGAGGATGCATTCGCAACTCGGTTTTGTGCACATATAAGTCAAACTTATAAGTCTGAAACTCTTAACGAGTGAGTAGTCCTCCTTTCCGATTTTCGGTATAAAGGCCACTCTCACTGTTCGCCAGGGTTCCGGTATGTATGCCAGTCCCAGGCTAGCAGTGAAAATTCTCCTCAGAGTTGCCAGCAAGTGGTCTATAACTTTTTGTAACTTAACTGAGTGTATACCATCGGTGCCAGGCGACTTGAAGCCATCAAAGGAAACAACAGCATGTTTAATGGCCTCATCCATCACCACAACTGATGAGATATACCAGCTACCGCGTCATTAGCAGCTTCGTTGATAGGAGCTAGTTGTGAGCTGATTGTGAGTTTCTACTTTTCTGAGTGGTTCCAGCCTGGTTCATCTTCCTACTGGTTAGGCAGTAAAAAGTAAAAACATCATATCAACGTCAATACACACTGAAGTTCTGATGACCCTCCGAAACGACCATCTTTGACTTTAGCCTTATGGACATGCCGTCTAATTTGATATGATGACATTAGAACTCCTGTTGCTGCGAAAATACGAAATCGATTTTCCCTGTGCTCTGGTATGGTTTCGGCTAGAATCTAAATGAGGAACGCCGTGTAGTCGGATCTTCATGGATGGCTCTTAAACTGTTATCTGATACGGCGTTCGTTTCTTTTTGGATGAAGACATCCATTGACAGTTGGGTCTCTTGTGAGCATAAATGTGGATGGTATGACTCTTCATAATGCCTGTAGACAAATAAGCCCTTCCCGCTGTCTGTAAGTGACTATCTGTTGTCCGTCATAGGGAAAGACTCCAAATTGTTTTTTTTTTTTTCATCTTAATAGGGCACCATGTGACGCAACATCTTACAGCGCATGCTGTGAGAGTGATAATAAAACCACGGAATTCTTTGAGTCTGGATAAGGGACTGCAGGTACTTGGCGCTAATGTGTTGGGTGTTGGTACTGTAGTTACTTAATTGCTGAAGCGTTAACTCATCTTTCATCATCTGCGAAAGATTGCGAAATTTCAGTTAAAGAAGCATTCAAGTAGCAAAATGGACTAAACAGAGTGCTCTGTTCCAACAGCAATAGAGGTTCAGTCAATAACGTCTGTGAAGCTTAGCCCTCATTTGAAAACGACCAGGAAAATCGAACGTAAGTCCAAATGGGTCAAATACCAAGATTCTTTGGGTCGCACTATGCCCATTTCGGACGGAAAATGCTCAGGCAGTTTTTTTCTTCTGTTTTTTCGTTTAACTGAAATATTGTATAGATTTCTTGATAGATTTCTGATATCCAAACTTCATTAACTTTCTATGCATTGTGCCTATTGAAACATCAGAACTCTAAGCCGCAAACCGTTTAAAACAGTTATACTGTGTCTCTACCTCTTCTCAGATGTCGAAAACCATCTGTGGGAATTTCTTTGTGACTACAATGCCCTCGTATCTAATACGTTCTCTCTTCAAAATACCTCTAGTCATTTTTATTACATTCATAATCTTTACAATCCCATTAGCCTCTATAATTATAGCAAGTTTGGCATCATTAAAATTTCTAAAAACTCAAAATTTTGTTTGCGTTTCCCAGTATCCGCACGAGAGTACACCTATGTGTGCGCCCGCCTAATGGGTGTTTAAATTTCAGCTCTTGCCTCTTTTTGTAAACAAATTGCGAGTGTCTCCAGCAAACAAGAACAGCTGACATTTACCTTTTGCGGAAAAAAATGAAAAAAAAAAAAATTACAAAACGACAGATCTCTCGTCCATAACAATCGCGCAAATAGCTCTCAAATACGAATACATCAGCATCTGCATCTGTAAATAGAAAAATCTCGCCATTGTGACATTTTTCGAAGCGCGTTTACGTTAAAATTGAAAAAAAAAATGGAGAAAATTAGAGAAACTTTCCACACTGCACTGTGCATGTATCATACTCGTATATATGTACAAATGTAACTGTAAATGATCACCTCCTAATTTATGTCACAATTTCACAATAATCAAAATCAAAACCAAACTGATAGTACGGACAGCAATTGAACGGTTTCCTTTGATTCAAACACACCACCAATTAAGATTGATAAAATAAATAAAATAGACAACGAAGATAACGGTTTTGTTGACAAATTATTACAATATAACTTCAGGCATTCATTAGAGTCAAGTATTATAATTGAGAAAAGAAATGGCCAAATTGTCTATGCAACCACACCCCTTTTCAGTGCATTTTGATCTTTTTTTTTCTCCTTTTTAACCCGATGGGATACACAGATGGGTGCGGGGGCTAATAAAAGTTGACATGAGCACCAGCATTGCCAGAAGTCACTTTCATAATGACATTTGTAACCATGAGGAAATAAATGAAAGGTGGCAGAACAGTTTGTTGGATAAATAAGATATTTTGCAATAAACAGAAAAAAACAAAAATAAACAACATGAGGAAGTCGTTATTGCGGAATTTTCGTGGAGATGACGAAGAATTATGACATCGTTGAGATACTGATATTTATGAGTCGAAAAAGTCATCACTTTGGAGGGGCATTTATACAGGATGACTGAGAATTGCTTGCGAAATATGTTTTTATAGGCCACTGGCTATTTTAAGAGACACTCAAAACTAACACATGTGATTTGGTATTTAAATAAATATGATTTTACTAACGTTTTGGTGCAAAAATTCTACTAAGGACAGTGGATATAAAATTCAATCTGAATTAATAGAAAACAGCAGGTCTCATATCCTGATATCATATCCATATCTCCAAATATTCGGCTAACTGTCAACGCGGAATAGCTAAAAACATGGTTCTTAAGTGACCAATTGACGAGTGCAAAAAGACATGGCAAGCTCAAACGAAAAAGTTAGACAAGAAAGGGCACTTAGAAGGCTGAGAATCTTGCACAGCTGTCACATTCAAGAAAATTGGTATCAATAGGCAGAACTGACATCCGACTGATTTCGACGAAGTGAGGATAGTACTGTCGAAACTCGAAAAAGCTGAATGTAATTGCAGCAATGCAAAAGGTCTCTTGAAATAGCGCCTCAATGTGCCTAAATTCAAACTCGTCAACCAAGAATAGTAATTGGGGATTTTCAACAACATTAAGAGTGCGTCTAAAATCGTATCCTTCTACGTTTATGGTTTAAGCAGAACCTTTGCGACGAAGCGCAACTGCGGCCAGTACACCACTGTTTTGGTATACAGGGGTAGTCCAAATAAGGGGTCTTTCATTAAGCGCTTCCTATTTTTAAATTTAAATAAAACAAAGTGCGTGTGAGATATCATCGACATTTTTTATTCGTTTGAAAGGCCTATCGATGTTATTATGTATGGTTTATAATATCGTTCAAATGTCCGTTTCGGCTTCTCTGGGTGGCGCGCATCCGAAATGTCCAATTTTCGATTTTTTTTCTGGCGCATAAATCAGTCTGAAAGTGACCGATGACATGAGTTACGTTGATTTTGAGGGTCGCTGACCATGCCCTCGAATTGCTCGTGCAGAATTTCCAATGTGTCGTGAGCGGTGTGGCATGTAGGGCCGTCCTGTTGAAACCACATGTCGTTGGTGTCCATATCATCCAATTAAGGCCAAAAGAAATTGGTAATGGCCTGGCCATCGTCGTTCTCAAAGAAATATAGACCAATGTCGCCGCCAGCCCAAAATCCACACCAAACAGTGACTTTTTCGAGATGCATTGGACGCTCTTGGATCTCATGTGGATTGGTATCGTCCCAAATTTGACAATTTTGTTTGTTGACGTACCCATTCATCCAGAAATGGGCCTCATCGCTGAAGCTGATTTTCAATGAAAATTAGGGTCAGTTTACAACTGTTCCAGAGCCAATTCAGCGAGGACACGTCGTTGTCTATGGTCGTTTACCTGCAGCTCCTGGGTTAGTTGAATTTTGTACGGCTGCAGGCCCAAGTCACGACGCAAAATTCGCCAAGTTGTGGTTTGCGAAATGCCGAGTTCTTGTGAGCGACGCGAAATCGACTGCCTCGGATTCTCCTACACACTCTCACGGACAGCGGCGATGTTTTCGGCAAATCTTGCGTTTCGTCGTCGTACGGGTGTTGGTTTATCGTCTAATAAACCAGTGGACTCAAATTTATCCACCACACTGCGAATAGTCCTCTTGATAGGACGATTATGGCGACCGTAAAATGGGCGAAGCGCGCGGAACGTTGCCCCACCAGAACACCCATTTTGATAAAACAATTTTATCATTTGCACGTGTTGTTGAACGCTATGTTCAAAGCATCTGATAGATGCTTTACTATAAAGAGCGAAAATTCCTATTAGTTATGGAAAACGATTTCATTCATGTGGCTGCTGCGGTTGGCTTCACAGTAGGGTATTCAGTCAGCCCAATTTTCCAAGAACTTGTTGACTGTTTCTAGCTCTGTCTCCAAAATCACCTTGAAATATTCGCTTTAAGGGCTTAAATCGTTTCTGGATTGTCCGCATAACATCTTTAAGGGCACCCGACAAAAAGAAGTCCAACGGAGTCAAATCGCAGCTCCGAGGCGGCTAATTGACATCTTCAAGGCGCGCAAAAGATGGAGGATTTTGAGGTCCAAAGTGGAGTACGTCAGGGGTGTATAATGCCACCCCTATTGTTTATAATGGTTATCAGTAAGATACTCCGTGCAGAATTGACGGAAGGCAACTGTGGAATTCGATGGACAATGACAATGTCACCTTAAACACCTTGACTACGCTAATGATGTTTGCACATTGGATAATGGACCTTCATTTGATGGCCCACAATCTGGAAGCTGAGGCGAACCAAGTGGGGCTCAAAATAAACACAGCCAAAACGAAAGCCGTTAGCACTTCCAACAGCCGCGCTCAGCTTAACATTGTCGGACAGGAGGTCGAGAAAGTGGACAACTATCTATATTGAACTGAACTGCGTTCGGAATACTATCCAAAATCTGTAAAAGCAATATTTTAAGCTTAGGAATGGAGCTGCGGCTTTTTCGCTCCAACGTAGAATAAGTACTGATTTTTTAGTTCGGTACTTGGAAGGTGGACACCACTACCATACGTACGCTTCAAACCTTCGTACATAGATGTCTAAGAATCACCTTGAGAGTTTTTTGGCTCAATCGTATCTTTAATGCCCAGATTTATCAGAGAACGGGCCAAGAACCTATAGACATTATTATACGGAGGAGAAAGTGGCTATGGATTGGACACACCCTACGACGCGAAGACAGTTCCATTGCAAAGTACGCCATGCAGTGGAATCCGCTTACTCAAGTAGGAAGAACATCGAGGGGCCCGACACATATATGGCGTAGAACAGTAGAAGAGGAATTGAGCTCTTTAGGAATGAGTTGGAGAGAGCTCAAACGCGTTGCAGAACTCCAAGCCGCTGTAAATGAAAGTGTGGCGGAAGATCCAAAATTGTCAAACGAAACAATTTAGCGTATGTCCGCCCACTCTTATGAAAATTTTGCGAAAAGATCTGGGCCTACAAGCGTAGGATAGGGTTTTCAAAGGGATTTCGCAATTTATTTTTGTCACGAGGTTTCCTTTGCCGGTTCTGTTGTGAGGAAAATAACGAAGAAACTCGTGAGACTCAATTAATGAAAAGTGCACTGTTTATGATGGTGGCATCAACGGTCCTTATTCTTTCAAAAACAAGGCCGAAGCTAGCATTCCAGTCAATGGACAACGTTCGTGGACATTACGTCGTGAAATGAAAACTTTAAGATAACTACAATATCTTGGTCTTTGGTGTATTCACGTCTAGAAAGCCAATACTCAGGGAGATTTTGGTAAGATATAGTGAGGCTCGAAAGACTGGCCCTAAATTGTACCCACAGGATCCATTTAGTTAAGAACAGTCAATGAGAGCTATGTGCCTCAAGTAGTGTTCAAAACATAATCTCCTGAACCATTTTTCCTAACGAATAAAGACTTTTGATTTATATTGAAGATCACTCGTTATGTTGATATATAGTCTGTTCTAAAGCGCATGCAGCTACAAAAATAAACGGCGATTGGTAGACTGGACATAGGCTTTCAGTCAGCTGATAATATGTATTCACGGGGAAAAGTAGCTTCCTATTGGGCTAACTTGAATAGCACAGACAAACGTCACCATTCGTTTGTCTTTTTTCGACGAAGTTATATATATGGGCAGATAGAAAACTTATTTGAATTAACCATATCGTGTTGAAAATTGGTAAGCGCTACCGTTTTTCTAGGAGAAAAATGTCAACCTTTCTAGGGCTCGTCAACGGATCGTATTAGCTGCGTTGCAGGCCCGGTTTCACCCTAGATCCACTGACTTATCTTCTTTCATTGCTCACGCACAGACTTCTGGTAGTCTCAGTAGATGTTAATACGAGTACGCCTCATGCTCATTTAAAATGTCAAGTGGCTTCATATGATTTAGTTGTCTTTTACACCAAGCTGGGGAATAAACTATAAGGCGTTGCCTCTCCTTAATCTCAAATTCATATTCACGACTAATACTTCCTTAGTTAATACGAGGGCTATTTGATGAGTACCCGGATTTGAAGATAGATGGCACTACTGAGCCAAAATGAGTTTAGTATAACCTCTTTAAGCACGCCTATCAAAATTTGGTGACAATACGACTATTAGTTCTGTTTTGACAGCCATTTCAAAACATCGTGTTAGTGTTTTTTGCGACCATGGAAAAAGAACAGTATCGCTCCGTGATCCGATTTTTGTTTTTTAATGGAAAAACCTGCGAGGAAATCAAGCAACCACTCACCTTCCCTTACAACCGTTTACCATTGGTTCGCAGATTTTCGCCCTGGCCGCACGTCGGCCCAGGTGGCCTAAAAACGGTTACCCCAGAGGAAACCGTGCACAAAATCCATGATCTCGTATTGGCGAACCTCCGAGTGAAAATTCGCATCTCAACTGAACGCGTTAGATTTTGGGCATTAGAAAGCGTTCCGCGAAAGCGCACGCAATAGTGAGACGATTTCAAAGACGTGCTTGGCCCTGTATAATCGAAATCCGAAGGGGTTTCATCGTTGAGACATGGATTCATTGGTACACACATCAGAGACCATAGAATAATCGAAACAATGAATTTTACTCGGTGAACGTGTTTCAAAGAAGGCGAAGACAGTGCCTTCGTCCGGAAAGGTGATGGCCAACGTTTTTTGGCACGCGCAAGGGGTGATCCACGTTGACTATTTGGAGAAGGGAAAGACACAGGAGCATACGAGTACTACGTCGATTTGAAGACAAAACGACATCAGCCAAATTGGTCGAATTGCACTACGAATTGCTCCCCCATCCTACGTATTCTCCAGATTTGGCTGCCCGCGACTTCTTTTTGATCCCAAACCGCTCATCGGAAAGAAGTACGGGTCAAACGAGGAATTCATCGCCGCCGCGGAGGAGTATTTTGCAGGCCAACAAAAGTCGTACCATACGGAGGGGTTAAAAAAGTTGCAGCACCGCTGGGAAAAGTGTATCGAGTTGAAAGGGTATTATATTGGAAAATAAATTGTCAAAACCTAAAAAAGTTGCGTTGTCATTAGTAATCCGGGTATTCACCAAACAGCCCTCGTACACCTAATCCGAAAAGTCATTATAGAGTATAGAGTATGAGGAAGGGGCGAAGTAACTTCAAATAAAAACAAAATCCAAATTGCGCTTAAGGTCTTACTTAATACTTCAAAAGCTTGCAAAATATTTCGAGAATCCAATACTCATCTGAACACACTCGGTAGGCTTAATAGCCTTGTCACGCAGCCAGGTCATAATTGGAATGCGGGAAATGAAATTGAAGCTGAATTTGTTGGGCAAGACTTGCCTTACCCATTTTTTACCACTTCCTTACTATCTAAGGATTCATAAGTATCTTGTAATTGTTATAAATAAATGAAAAGAAACTTATATGTTACGTTTATTCGTGCGTTCCTCATAGTTACTGTTAGAATAGCTCTGTTAATAGAAGCACGTGATAGTCTGTAAACCGCCAACTTCGGATGACTACTTTTTCTGCGAAACATAAAATGAAAACAAAATTTATGAAGCTTAAACCGCACCGGAATTGACCCAGAAAATCAATGACTTGTGTTTGAATGCTTTATTAAAAAAAACCAAAAAAAATAAAAAATTATATGAAATGGGAATATTAACCATGGGATCGGTTAAAGATCAACTTAAGATCAACGACACACTTAGGCTTCTTTAATTAGTCTACGAATGCGAACCATAGTGCTAACTCTGTACATTCCCCTTCTTTTCTATCTAATTTTTCGTTTATCCGTAGTTCTGTTAGCCACTCAATTCATTGCGGGTCAAACATTTAAAAAGTCGTTTTCTTCTAATCTGATACAAAAAATAATATTTTTTAACATTTGTTCCCATTAATAAAAAAAGCATGTGCAGAGGCTTATGTCTAATTGCTAATAAGACTGTTTGTATATGCAAATTAAGGAGTGACAGATTTTGTAGTAGCAAGTGGCAAACAGAAGCAGGTTTCATGCCACCAACGTAATATGTACTCGCTTGACTAATGTGGGCGACAACAAGACGTGTTTTTGCTGTCATTTAGAACTGATTTTGACATTTGAACTGTAGCACCTCAGACTGTGTGGATAACAAGATTTTGGCGACAAAATTAACTTCTCATTGCTACAAAAACAAAGAAGAAAAACCTAATAACAGCGATTGAAGGAGTGCACTTGTAGAACAGTGGTTTTCATTCATAACAATTGAGGTTTCTTTTTGCTAAAGTCATTAGAATAACCCTCTTCACATTAGTAGTGAATCATACTCCTGATAAGGGTTTCCAAAACTCTCGAAACTGATTAAGATATTTAGTTTACGAGTGTGAAGGTTTTTCCAAATGTGGCGATAGGCCAAATGAAGACAGTCACTTTCATTTTAAACAATTAAAGATGTCATAGAACAAGCAAAGCCATTGCTTTTGAGCCCAGGTGATCGACTTTTCACATTTAATGCGTTTAGACCGCGAGAAAAACAGACAAAAGCTGACTGCAATTGGTGCAATATGGTTATATTGGGAGATTTTTCTTGGCTCCACTATTATTAACTTTTGACATCACGAAGAGTTACATTTGCCAATCGCTGTTTCTTTGGGCTAAAAAGACAATTCAGTATTAAGGCTTTAGAGACACTCTACAGAGCAAAACCGTAGACGTTAGTGAAGTCATACAAAAATGTCCTCGGTCGTTTTGAACGCAATATTATTCGAGCGATTTTTCGTCTCATCTGCCTTGATGGGCTTTGGTTGCTACTTAACTTTTGAGATATTGCTATACCAGTGTAGATACATCAAATCTGACATCAGCATTGTAAAGCTGAACGTTTTTAATGGTACACGTGCCCAGAACGTTTTCTCATACGAGCGCGATTTGGGTTTTTTTAATCATTTTAGCCAAAAAATAAAATGAAATCGTAAACATTTTCGTGCGATGATTTTTTTATGATTTTCGAGGTCGATTACTCTTAACTCAACAACAGTGTGCCGATGAACTCAGCATGGTGATGAAGCGCCATGCCGGACAAACGTGTATCACTGGTTTTACGAATTCAATTGTGGTCGCCGTTTGGTCCAGGACGATTTACCTGAAGGCCGTCCAAAATCGGATGCTGTGCGGGATCAGATATTACAAGGTCGTTACGTGACTTAACATAAAATTGAGGCATGTTTGGGTATGAGCATTTGGCCGTCCGAAAGATTTCTTCGCGTTGAATGCCGCATACCTTGAAAACATTTGAATACGGTGCTTTAAGAGACGTCTATAAGATCGTGACAGAGGACGAATTATGGATCTACACGTATGCATATGAGTCCGAAACTAAACAGCAGTCTACGGTATGGGTCATTCAAATCCAACAAAAGTTGTTCGCGCACAGAGCACATCGAAGCCGCCTGTTTCTTTGGAAAAAACGCACATTTCGCCACCGTGTCATTAGAGCAACGTACAATAGAATGGTCAATTCGGAGTGGTACCCCACCATTTATTTGTCATAAGTCTTTGGAGAAATAAGAAAAGGCAACCGCTGAACACGGATCACTCTCCACCACAATAATGCGAGCTCTCTCAGGTCAGCTCACACAAGTGACTTTTTGAGTACCCAAAACATGGAGTTGATGGGTCATCCGCTGCACAGCCCTGATTTGGCATCCAGTTAATTCTTTTCATTCCCGCATATCATAAATAAATTGCGAAGATAACCGTTTTTCGACGCCTGAAGAAGCGGTTGATGCGTTTAAAATGTATGTACCTCGCTCGGAGTAGAAAAAGTGCTTCGAAAATTGGTTCAAACGCATACAAAAGTATATTGATCTTCATGGAGAGGATTTTCAAAACCAATAAAGCCATTTTCTTGTTTTTCTCAAAACTTAGGTAGCAACCTACGTAGTAGCTAACTCAACAAGCTGTACAACGATATCGTCTTGTCACACGGGATATCGGGGATATGAAGATATGGGGCACAAAACGCAAAGGGGACCTCAACCATCTTGGAGTGCGTAACTGAAGGCAGTTGACCATAGGCCGCTATAATTGAAGAGATTTATTGGTTAAGGCCCAAATCTACCACACCAGTAAAAACAAATAATAACTATGTTATAACCCTATTTAATGCTGCTTCTGGGGTTAACTAGATTTGCGAAACTTAGTAAAATTCTACGACGTTTTATTCAAAAACACCTCGTTAGGGAGACGAAAAGTTTGCTGATGTTTCTGGACTTGAGTGATTCAATTATTTTTGCTCTTCTTCAAACCATAGCTGGAAATTATGCGTTTACTGGTTTTTTGGCCGGGCTTTCTGACGAACTTCGTCGTATATGGTATACCATCTGATTTCCTCTTCCTCACGTTTTTTCACTATCGTGATTGTTGTGTATAGCTCGCACTTTGCACACTTGCTGACATTTGTAATATTTTGTATTTCACCGCTGTAATTTTTCATTTTATATTTACATCTAGGTTCACATAGTCAACTATCGCAAGGCTTAAGGGAGATGCAGTATCACTCGCCACTGGAGATAATTTCCTACGAATCCTTAATACAGGATATGCCATCAATGACCAAACAACTTCAGTTGTAAAGTATTTATAGCGCCGATTGATTTGGACACACTTCAGACTGAATTTTTTGGGTTCAAAATTCGGCCAACACAAAAAAGTACTTTATTTTCCTGGCATCAAAATCCCTTTCGGCAGGATATTTCAAACTTCTGCAAGTCAAAAGTTCTATCCCCGAAAAAGACTGTCACATTTTCTCCTTTCAGAGCTGGCGAAAAATACAAAACGATGAGTCGAACTTAGAGACTTGGCCATGGTCCCTTTCTCTGTCGGCTGTAGAAAAACCTGCACCTGTAACCCAGAAGAACTACAATAACAGCGGACCAATCGTATACCGTCTTATGCTCACAAACTTTTACTAAACACCTAAATATGCTAGTTCTAAGCGCCCTATGTGTATACTCTTCTTCCGAGTAAAAGGATGACACAGTTAAAATAAAGAAATCGGGGTGTACCGTAGGGAGACCTAAGCCCCCTAGAGTGAAAGGTGCCTCGATATTGTGACTACACGGATAATATTATTGGCCTCATTGCAATAGCGATGCTTATATCTGCAAAGCTCTTAAGCAAATTGGCAGATGTCATCATGTTGGAACTTTGATGAGGGACACCTTGAATCCACAAATCTTACGTCAATATATCTTTTTCTTCGTCGTTTGGGATAATATTCGGATAATCCTCTACCCACTATTGATAGTTCCTTACCGCCGCTGTAGTAGTACTTTCGAATCACTACTGCTCGCTGGTGGACAATGTGGTGACCCATCGTCCAGCATGTGTTCCTATACATATTTGCCTGTGTCCATATCGTCTAGTCTGGATGTCAAACATGTACAGACCCATTGCACTTACGTCCCTTCTTCCAAGGTCATTGAAACGCTGATAAACCATCAGCTTTTGAAATATCTCGAAACGCGAAAACTTCTCAATGACCGGCAGTACGGTTTTCGTAGCAACAAGTCATCGTCATCGTCATCGACAAGTGGAACCAAAGCATACATCAATCTGGTGAAAGCAAGATAGTTGCACTTGATATTTCTAAGGCATCAGACAGAGTTTGGCCTCAGACTCCTTTGTCGAAAATGCTTTCATTTGGGATCGATGACTCTCTTCTTCAATGGATTAGAAACTACCTTTCGGAACGTTCAATTCAAGTTGTCTTCTATGGTTTCAAATCTGATATTCACAAAATAAATGCTGGTGTGCATTGTCTTTAATGTGATGTGTCTTTAATTTTCATTAATAATTTCTTGTCTGCTATATATTCATTTGCTGATGACAGTACTCTTTGATTCTCATATTCGTTCCCGTCCCTGCTCTTCGGCTGTAGAACGAGAACGGCAGCGTATGTTAACCTCATTAAAGTCCGATATTAACAGCATAACCAATTGGGGAACTATCAACAGATTGGTCTGCTGTCATTAAAGCGAAGATTAAATACCCAGCTATTTTCTATGAATGGCACTTACATCGTCGGAACCGAAAAACTTTCCATTCTCGGTATGCGAATGACCACATATTCGATGTCGACAAAAATCCTGCCAAATGTCTAGGTTTCCTCAAGTGATGTAAGAAATACTTCACCCCCTCAAAATTGGAGTATAATGCCCACATTTGGTCAGGTCCTAGTAAAACATCTCTGCACTTGCTAGATATTAATCAAAACTGTGCGATAAAACTCATAGATGATGCTAATATCACTCAGTCAATGGACACCCTCGAACACCGACGAAATGCCTCGTATTTATCTTTATTCTATCGCTATTTCCACCACCAGTGCTCCATAGAAATCGCCAGCAGCATTCCATCTCTTCAAACCTTCAACCGCAACACTCGTCTCGCTATGAATGCTCATCAGTATACCCTTAAGCCCACTTTCAAACGTACTCTGAAATACCGTGATTTGTTCCTAAGCCGAACAACTTGCTGGTGGTAAGCCCTGCTGAGCTCTCTATTGCCTGATCATTGTAACATTCAGACATTTAAAACCAACGTACATCGGTACCTATCTTTCTTTTCTCCCTAATTTCCCTTCACTCGCGCTGTGTGCAAACATTTTAAACTTACATTACCCCCTTGAGCGCGAACTATTTAAAAGCGCCTAGCTTCTTAGCTAATTTTCTGCCAAACGTCAACAGAGGTCTGAGAATGGCTCTGAATATCCAATGAAGTGCACTTGCTTGACGCTCAGCTGTGGTAACACCGATATGTTTAAAGTGGTTAACCATTGTCGGTGACCATCAATTCTTAAAAGATCTCATACGATCTCTCGTATCTTTTTGCAGTGCATATTGCATATTTCCTGTGTTCATCTCAAGGCCTTACTTGTGAGACCAGCTTGTAAGTTTCTCTAAAGCGGAGAGACGGAGAAATTTCTCTGGCATTGCATAATCCACAACCTTATACATGACTTTGGCAAGAACCTTGTGTATCGTGAAGCCCGTATTCATTCATCGTAATGTTGACAGTTATTAATGCCTGCATACCGATCTTATATTCAAGCTAAGTTATACGAGTATGTCCAAAAAGGTTAGCGTAATGAATTGTCTCTTGTGTAAGGATTCTTTCTAAAGTGCCAACCCTGGAGTGAAGCGTAGCCTATAGTGACTTCCAATCGGAAAGTGTACTATTCACTAGTGTTGACCGTGTCTATGCGAGTATTAGAGTCATTAATGCTGTTAGAAGGCATGGACGTTTAATCCATTCCTTTTTAGATTTGTGACTTTGTACGGAATCAAACTAGCTTGCTACATATTGCCCTATTTTCGATCGCATCTTCGTTGACTTCCCGGGAATTTAGAGAGAGTCTTTCTTCAAGCGCTTCCTATTTTTAAATTTGAATAAAACAAAGTGTGTGTGAGATATCATCGAAATTTTTTTATTCGTTTGAAAGGCCTATCGATGCCATTATTTATGGAATATAACACGTTCAAATGTCCGCCGTGGCTTCTATGGGTGGATCAGGCTGAATTTGACCGATGGCATGGGTTATGCTGGCTTTGAGGGCCGCTGCGATTTGTGGCTTATTCGCATAGACTTGCGACTTCAGAAAACTCTACAAGAAAAAGTCTAACGGGGTCAAACTGCACGATCTCGGTGGCCAGTTCACATCACCTCCACGTGAGATGACCATTCTCTCGAATCGCTCGTGTAGAATTTCCAATGTGGCGTGAGCTGTGTGGCACGTAGCGCCGTCCTGTTGAAACCATATGTCGTTGGTATCCATGTCATCCAATTCAGGCTAAAAGAAGTTGGGAATCATCGACCTATAGCGCTCGCCGTTGACGGTGATGGCCTGGCCAACGTCATTCTCAAAGACATATGGACCGATGACGCGCGCCACCATCCCAAAATCCACACAAAACAGTGACTTTTTCGGGATGCATTGGACGCTCTTGGATCTCATGTGGATTGGTATCGTCCTAAATTGGACAATTTTGTTTGTTGGCGTACCCATTCATCCAGAAGTGGGCCTCATCGCTGAAGCTGATTTTTCGATGAAAATTAAGGTCAGTTTCCAACTGCCCCAGAGCCCATTCAGCGAACACACGTCGTTGTCTATGGTCGTTTACCTTCAGCTCCTGATTCAGTTGAATTTTGTATGGGTACAGGCGCAAGTCGAGACGCAAAAGCTGTAGTCTGCGAAAGGCCGAGTTCTTGTGAGCGGCGCGAAATCGACTGCCTCGGATTCTCCTGTGCACTTCCACGGACAGCGGCGATGTTTTCGGTAGATCTTACGTTTCGTCAACGTACGGGTGTTGGTCTATTGTTTACTGAACCAGTGGACTCAAATTTATCCACCACACTACGAATAGTCGTCTCGATAGGACGATTATGGTGACCGTAAAATGGGCGAAGCGCGCGGAATGTTTCCCGAACAGAACACCCATTTTGATAAAATAATTTTATAATTCGCACATGGCAGCCGATTTGATAGATGTAGCTTCAACAATATGGCTGCTATCAACTGTCAAAGTTCAGAAGTCCCTATTGGAAGACTCTGTAGAAAATGCATTATGAAATACTGAAGTATGAAACGTAGCGTAAGGAGTACAGTCTTTTAGTTCTTTAGAAATCACCATATTTAAATAAAAATAAGCATCATACTTAAGTATGTTTCGTGGTTTATATTTAGCGCTCTAACACAATTCCTCCGTAGAATGTTGACTTCATCGACAGTCTCTTAAGATGGTGTTAAGCAGCTTTGTGCAGTCTTCAAAGTACGATTTTCTAAGTACGGTGGTTTACAGAGACTAACTTTTATTCTGTGTTAAAATATTTTACGGTGGGAAGTGGGAAGTTCGATTTTGGTCACAGTGATTCAATGTCATCTGAAATAGGAAAATCAAAATAAAATATTCAGTCACCACCCAAAAATAACCCACTTAACTGAAGTGGTGTCCAAAAATACGAAAAATTAATTTGCCATCAATCTCCAATTTCAAGCAAATCTAAGAAGACCTACTCTATCTTGATTATTATTAAGACGTGAACAATTATTCACGGTATTTACAAAGATTCAATAGAAAAAAAAATCATAATAATCGCTTCATTGCTTTGCTTTACAATCCACACTACCGCCCAATTACGACGTTCAAACAGACGATTATTCAGTGAAGAAAAAAGATACGATTTCAAATCATTGACACATGGACCGTACATACACATACCTCATCCAAAGCAAGTCTCTCCTCGATCACCAATCCATGTCATTTCAGCGACTTTAAATGTCTCGCTTTGGCTACCAAATAAGTCGACAACCACTTTGAGCTACTTCTGCCGATCACGTACCGAATTTGTCATTCCGGTAGACTCTTCCCATTCACATTCCGCATTTTTCATCCGCCCTCAAGCCGGCACAACAAGCACACTTCATTTACTACGTCGTCGGATACTACTCGCAGGTACGTGTGCCTATTTATTAGGCCGAGAAGTGAAGGCTACACTACGATTCAAGCCGCCCACAGGTACTAGCTAATGCTCTTGGTACATTACATGAACTGCGGTGGGTCATTAACTTAATTAGGCAGTAGATTTGGATCAGGTGCGATAAAAGGAATACGAGTAAATAGAGAACAAAGTAAATAAGCGAAATGAAATATTCAATACATGGCACGTTGGAAGTAGGTGGCTAGTGATACGAGAGCATTATCACTTTCTTAGACCTCGACGACACTTCGCCTTGGTCGTCAGCAAAAGGGAAATTCGTAGTGAATATGCAAATCCCAGTCACGTTTCAGTCCAGTGTTCTAATTTCGGAAAACCCGTACTTGGGCACACAAAGAAAAGCGAAAAGTCTTCCATTTGTGAGGCATATGGGGTACTTTGTATGCAACTGAGAGTCAGCAGTACATGATCTTTGTCGGCGGCATGGTGTGAAAGCTGTATTGTGGTTTCCGATTGAGAGATACGATCAGTTTTCCCTAAGCCTGAAACTATGCTATAAATTTTTTGAAATAAAGTTCGCCAACGGATTGAAAATTTTCAAAGCTGAAACTGAAACTGTGATGTGGTGTTTGTCCGATTCTTTTAAAGGAACCGAAGTACAGTTTGACTTCGCTATGGAAAAATAAATGCATTCCTTCATGCCTGATTATTGATGACAATGAATCCTAATACGGCAGGACTTCCCAGATGGATGAAAGCAATGTTTGATTTTATTCAAAAAAATTTATAAGACCTCTTAGAACTCGTGCTAAGGAGTCTGATTCAGACCGGTTTAAATGAGCTTCCAAACAGGATCCCAAAGAAGGAGCGCTAGGACAGACACATCAGAAACGGAAGACGTTGTATTAATGAGAAGATATATATGATTACGTTTCTTTATGATCTGAACGATAGGAAGTATTATTACTTCATTAACGTAAAAATTAAATTTTTAAGCTAATACAAAAGTGAGAACTACATCCTGAGGCTCTTGGACATAGCCAGAGAGTCAACCCGGCTTATTTTGCGGTTTGATTTGGGCCTACATCCGTATAAGATTGTGCTGACGCAAGAATTTAAGACGGATGACCATAGACAACGCCGTGAGTTTGGTAATTGGCCGCTGGAAATGTTGGCCGGAGACCCGAATTTTGGCCAAAAAAATATCTTCTCGGACAAGGCCCATTTTTGGCTCAGCGGCTATGTAAACAAGCGAAATTGCCATTATTAGAGCTAACACAATCCACAAGTGTTCGGCCAAGCATCAATACATCCAGAAAGATTGACTGTTTTGTGCGGTTTATGGCATGGCGGCATCATCGGAACTTATTTCTTTCGAAATGATTAAAGAGACACCGTTATGGTCAATGGTCTCAGGTATAGAGCGATGTTAACCGACCTTCTGTGGTCACAACTCGACAACAGCGATATATCCGAGCTGTGGTTCCAACAAGACGGCGCTATAGTTGTGAAGGAGAAATTTGGCGACTGGGTCATCTTACGGAGAGCGTTCATCAATTGGCCGTCGCGGTCATGCGATTTGACACCACTCGATTATTTTCTCTGGGGCTACGTCAAGTCCTTAGGCTGCGCTAACATTTTAGATTTTGCGGTAATCAGTTTTTGTAGATTACGCCTTGAAAAACGAAAAACTGGTGCATTATGACCAAGCATTTGGGGCGCTATCAGCCTGCTCGTTTCCTTATATACCCATGTGGCCTCAGACCCACATTAACTTAAATTTTTTGAGGTATTTTGCCAAGATATCCCTTGTTTGGTTTACAAGATTAGTGTTTCGGTTTGGCGTTCAAGACTGACGTACTGTCAAAACATGTCATGGATTTTCCGCGGAGTTTTATTGATGTTTTTGCTGCTTCAAGTAAGATTCAGCGGTAAAAATCGATGCATTTTCTGGTAGAACTCTAGCCCTTATTAAAGACCCATTCTCGAAAGCGATAGCAAAGGAAGTGCCTTGCATAGATTTGGAGCCGTCCGTGGAAACTAGTTTCCATCCTTTGGACTTAAGTTTCTTCATAGTATCGAGAAAAAGAACCTACTGAAATCTGTTGCTTGTACTGATTTTCTTAAGTTCACATAGAAAAAGTACAACTGACGATTCCTGTATGAACCACGGGGTGTAACAGGCACATCATTTTGCTTATTGCTTATTGTCCGAGCTATAGTTGATGGTAGTTGCATTTTTGTTTTTGTCCGGATAGCAGAGAGGATATCCTTGCCGATAATGGAGTTGTAAGAGTAAGTAACTTTTGACGTTCTTCTAAGGTTGGAAGCCCCACTTCTGGCACTATACATTCGATTCTTGGAGTCCGGTAAGCGTCGACACTTCTTCTAACAGCTTGATGGTAAGTGGATTTTATAAGATTAAGCGAAGTCTTAGGACATTTGCCATAAATGAACATGCAAAGGAGCTGCTGATTATGGAAATGAAATTATCATTGCTGTTCGTACTACTCTTGGCGGCAAAAAACTCAAGCTAAACTCAAGTCTTATTTCTTCTGAAGAGTTCTTCTGGCTCTTCAGTCTCTTTAGCCAAATCCAAATTAGGGTGCTGATGTCTATTTGTACAACTTTGATTTTCAACCGTTCTCTATGAGAAGGATTTTTCCTAGATGTGTGAAAGATGTTATTTCTGGTGCCTATTCATAAGTCTGGTTCAAAAAATAATGTTGAGGACTATCGAGGTATTTGTAAGATCTCAGCGATTCCAACATTTTTTTAATGTAACATAGGTATCGTGAAAGCAGATTAGAGTTTTTGACAAAGAAATGTTTATCTGAAGCTCAGCATGGGTTCCTATCTAGACGGTCCACTGTTAGGAACTTGTCTTATTTTTCTTCTTAGATAGTTAATAAGATGGGGTGAGGTGAGGATTCGCGGGCAACGTACTCGTACATTCGATTATCGATATGTCCCGAACATATGTTCACAGTTTAAAAAAAAAATGTTCCAAGATGGCCGAGAAGATGCCAATGACAAACCTCGCTCTGGACGTCTCAGCACATCAACAGAAGTTAATAACGTCGAAGCTGTGAAGAAAATTGTTTTGGAAAATCGTCGAATTACCATAAGAGAAGTTGCTAAGGATGTTGTCATATCGGTCGGCTCGTGTCAAGCAATTTTTTCGGTTGTTTTGGGCATGAGACGTGTGTCAGCGGAGTTTTGATCAGAAGAACCGTCGCATAAGTATCGCTCAGGAGCTCTTGAATGACGTCAATGATGGTCCAGACTTGCTCAAAAGGGTCATAACTGGTGACGGATTTGGCCCCATGCGACGTTTTCCTGTTCCCAAAACTGAAGAGACCTATGAAGGGACGGAGATTTGCAACGATTGAGGAAATAAAAATGGTATCGCTGGAGGAGCTCAAGGCTATAAAAGAAAGTGCTTATGGAAAAAGCGTTGGCACAAGTGTATTATATCTGAGGATGATTACTTTGAAGGGGCAATATTACTCGTAATATAGATGAATAAATAAATATTTCTTTATAAAAATATAAAGTCAACACACCTTTACATTTTTGAACACATCTCGTATACCGACTTTAGTCAAACTTTCGATTCGGTTCAAAATTCCATTCTTCTCGATAAGCTAGAGTCTTTTTAGTTTCACTCTGAAATTCTTTGCTGAATTTCATTTTTTCTCATTAATCGCACTCAACGAGTAAAAATTGCAGTTTCGCTTTCAAGAATGATAAATTGTACCTCCAGTGCACCGCAAGGGAGCCATTTAGGTCCATTACTTTTCATTATTTTTATTAATGATATAGTCAGTGTTTACTGTATGCAGAAGAGTTAAACTTAAATAAATATCATATATAGATAGTGTGGTTTACAAGCTTCCCCACAGATTTTTTTTGCAGTCTTTCCCACTGGCTCTGTCTAACGGATGACATAATTTGGTGTTGTGTGCATCAGTCTAGGATTATGGAAGGAAGTGGAAGGAATAGTGGGTAGCAATTAAAAGTTTCTGCTGAGCTGCACATTGATTGATTGAGAATGCTGCAGTGATTAAGCATGCTTCTGTGAGGGCCGAGAGACGGTAGATAACAATAATAAACGCTTGCAATTTCTAACTAAACGAGTTCGCCCGCGCTTCTTGCCAAGTTGTAGAGACTAAATAATATAATCATTGCTCTAGGTGACTTCTGTAACCAAAGGGCGCTTTCCAAAAGGCATACGAAGTAATTTTAATTTTTTAATTTTAGTGGGGGCTGATTTCTTTCGCTTAATGCAAGCTTAAAGTAACTTAAAAACTAGGACTTAAAAACTAACAAGAGTTAAGGGTTTGGAAGTAAGGGAATGGTGGAGGACATCAAATTTAAGATGAGAAGTGCTCAGGTTAAAATCAAAGGGGGAGGTTTGAGTTGACCTTACGGAGCATGCGGTGGGTTGGGATATAGAAGAGACGAGGACAGCGTAAATTACGAGGGTTAGTGTTGAAGGAAATAGAATTGTAAAAGGAAGCGCAGTCCACAGAACCGGAGAGCAGTTGATAAATGAAGAGAATGTCAACTACGTCTCTGCGTTTTTCGAGGGTATTCAGGTTAAGAAGTCTGAGGCGGTCGCGATAGGGAGATAAGATAAATGGGTCACTCCAGGGTAGTCTACGAAGAGCAAATCGAAGAAAACGACGATTCGGGATATATGAATTCGCTGAAAGGGGGACTATACTTGGCTGGCATATTCAAGGAGGGGCCGGACAAGGGTAATTTAAAGTGACCTTGTCACATAAGGGTTGCAAAATTCTTTAGACCAACGTTTGATAAAACCGAGCGATGAGTTGGCTTTAAGTATTATCTCATCAATATGCGAACGGAAGTTTAACTCTCTGTCGGATAAAATTCCAAGGTCGCGAAGGGATTGAACCTGGGGTACAGGTTGGTCATGTAGAAAATAAAGTCGAGAGGGGGATTGATTGGAATTACGAGACAAAGTCATAGATTGGCATTTGGAGACATTAAGCTCAAAGCAATTTTTTAGACACCAAGTAGAAAACCTCTCGGGGTCTTCTTGAAGGAGAATAGAGTCTAGGGGTGAAGAAATAGTTTTGGAGAACTTAGTGTCATCGGCGTAAACGGATACGGAGAAGTGTTTGATAATCTTCTCAAGATCGTTTATAGTTAAAATAAAAAAGCGGGGACCTAGATGGCTGCCTTGTGGGACACCAGAAGTGGCTAAAAACGGAGTTGAGAAGGCTGACCTAAAGCGAACGATATAGTAACGGTTCTCCAGATAAGAAGACATCCATTTTAATAATATGGGGTCAAAACCAAGGGAAGACAATTTGAAAAGGATCAGTTGATGTGATATTTTATCGAAGGCCTTAGCGAAATCTGTAGCAATAACGTCAATAACTGATAGAGGCAGTTATAGAGCTGGGTGAATTGCAGGTAAGTTCCAAGATAGTTAGAGTAGTCATAATAAGAATTGGTGCGAAGAAAAACTGCCCATAATTTGTTTCTTTTGTTTCGTAAAGAGCGAAGTCTTCTGTTGTACAATGGATGGGAAATAGATGATGTTTTGTGCCGTGAAAAGGGGACGTAGAGAGAAATGGAATTAATTATTTCACTATAAAAAATTGAGACAGCATCAGATAAGGCTAGGTTGGTAAAATCAAAAGAACATTTGCTAAGATATGTATTGATTTTGAGAAATTAGCTTTATGAAAGTGATAAGAAGAGTGAGTAAGGGAAGAAGTGCACTGGAGTAAAGTTATGAAAAATTGAGTGAAGAAGAGGGGGGTGAAAGTTGTCGACAGTTGATAGGGTTAAGGGGCAAAACGTTACTGTGGAGGGAGAGAGTGATCGTCATCTCGAAAAACATTATAAGAAGATGGGAATAGCTCCTGGCTCTTTATGTCGGGGATCAGTTTGGTTTCTGTAAGAGCATAGACGTAGAATGATTTGTCGTAGATCTTGCAGAAAGGTATTTTTAAAAAAAATTTTTAAATTATTGGAACTCTTCGCAAAAATAGAGCTGGCAATCCGAAAGATGTTGTAGTAGCTAAGCTTCGCAAACACGAAATTATTGGCCGGGAGTGTGTTGCTGTGATTGTTTCCAAATGGAGATGTTTGATGTTGAGCACAAAACACGGTCTGGAAGAATGTTCAACTGGAAAAAGAACTCGTGATGGCCAGGATATAAAAAAGCTTGAAGTGATCTTAGATTGCAACCAAGTTAAACAAGGAATTGATGTGTCCGACCAAATCGCCAGTTATTTCACGTCATTACGAAAAACAATCTGCTGGTACCATACGAAAAAAGCACAAAAACATACAAATCGGCCAGTTTAGACAGTCCATCTGTGAAAGTCTTTGTGGGGTAGTGATTGAAGAAACTCAATCAGTACATATCAGAAAACACCATTTGAAGGAATTTGAAACAGTGTATAAAACGAACAGAAAAACGAGAAAACGATATTTCAACTGCTACAATGAGCTCAGCAAAAACGAACGAAGAGCAGCCGCTGCAAAAAACATCTAAGAAAGTGTCAACTTATTGCAGTTCATGTGACGGAAATCCATCATTCTGCCATGATTGGTGCCAAAGAAGAATTAATCTTACTAGCAAGCCACATAAAAAACATCTGTTCAGGAATGTACTGACACCGGTGGGTCACATGGCAGTCAACGTGTTAAAAGGGGACCTCAACCATCTTGGAATTGGAGATAATTGGCAAAAGACTGCGACAACTGGAGAACTTTATTAAATGAGTCGTGCTGCGTACATTTATTTCGGACGTTCTGTTTTCAATCTAATAGGGAGCTCTATAATTTTTTCTTAAATCTAAATAAGACAAAAAGCTGTTTCCAGAATGCCCAAAATGATACTGGTGACAGGCCAGAATCGTTAGCTTCTCCACTGAAAACGATTGACCATCAAGTCAATCCTCAAACATTTACAGTTTAATTCCTTTCGAATAAGTTACGCAATTCATTCTACTTTTCAATTATTTGCGTTCCCTTTCAATTACCATGCGTTCGCAATACAAAACTTTCCCTTTCGCATTTTACGGATTTATTTAATTTCTCTGATACTTCTTTCGACTGATTTCTGTATTTAAAAAGAAAAAAACCAGTTTGGTCTTCAATTGACTTTCAGTTGCAACAATGAATTTATTCAAACAAGGACTCTATACAGACAATCTATTGCGTGTATCTCCATAGCGAAAGTGTTTAAATCGAATCTATTAAACTCATTAAAGCAATTACCCATTGTGCTTACCATCTGTTAACTCTTGTAAACTGGGGCACTCCAAGGTGTGTTGATAAAACCCTTAATTAACTCGCGCTGGGGGGAAAATCCCTGAGTTAGAACATTATCTTGGAGTATGACTACAACTCATATGCCACACGCTCCATAACCCCGTAAAAGCCACAAATTCAACTAAACAAAGGAAACAAAGAAAACTTACATCTGCGGAACGTAGAGAAGATGAAAAAAAAAATACACAAATAATAATTGAACTTAACGAAGCTTGCAAAACTATTATTTTCCAATTTAGCAAGTCTGATGCTTGTTAAGATACAAGGTAGGCAAACTTTGAAGTTCAACAGCGCAACGAACGAGTTGTTTAAATCTATTGACACGCCAAAGGAGATGAATGTCAGAGCTTACAAAGTGAAGATGGAGAAAGATTTTTTTTATTTATTATATTGTAGTTGGATGTATCTCCATCAATCTGTACCCATATCTGTGTATGTACATCCGTATACAGATGATTTGCTTAGATATACTCGTACTTTGTTCCGCATTCATTTTGAATTGTTGCCAAATAGATGAGTATTCAATAGAACATGTGCTCCAAGTAGGTGTGCCAATTTTTCCTCAAAATTTCATAAATTATTGTAAAGTATTCGTAGAATTTTCTTATGACTGATTTATTTTCGAAAAATCTCGAAGAAATTAATTGCAAGAGTGCAAATAGAAAAAGCTTAGCAAAGAGTCCCAAGTGTAGGCGGTAACGCTGCATTAAAAATAATTGCGCAAGACTTAAGTTCTTTTTTTTTGTTTTTTTTGTTTCAGTGTGAACGATTTTCAAACGCAATGTCGTCTCTAAATTTGGAATGCATCGTTAGCTGGTACAATTTTGAAAAATATACGGAGACCAGGCAGACTACCTTGACAATCACCTTTATGAATCGTTCATAACCATTCCTAGCTCATGCTACAATGCCAAAAACTTTTAAATGAGAAATAAAATATTCAAAATTCAATATCCATTGCAGTTGATACTTCCAGATTATTCAGCCCTGAAACTATAGACACTCACCGAAAATCGGAAGTCTCAATTCCCCTCATTACTATCGGCAACTTAGGGATCAAAGTCACCAATAAAGTAGCAGAAAGCTATCCAGGGCAAGATCAAAAGCAACAAGCTAAAAAGAAATATTTAAAAAAACGCTACGCTCCCATAATTCCAGCAACCGGTTGTCTATCGATCCTACTTACCGATCTATTTTAGAAATCTGCAATTCTTGGACCACCTCATCAATATTTACTTAGTCTGCCCTAGATTCGAAGTGTAGGAAGGGCCTTTTTCAAACCTATAGTCCAAGATAGAATAATAGTAATCAAGAACGACCATGTGACAGAATGATCACATAAATATGGTATGGGTGCATGATTCGAAAAATCGAAGATTTTCCATGTCCCGTTATTGGCACGTACAGTGTTGGCCAAAACTAAAGCAACTAAACTCGCAAATCCGTGTTTTGCCATACATTTCATACAAATTAAGTCCAAAGTTAAAAGAAATGTTCAAAATAGCTTGGAATATTGTTGGTTAATTTATCAAATCAATGAACAGTAATTTTATGGTTTTTAAAAATAAATACAAACATTCAATTGAATTTACTTTACTTTTCAGCTGGCCGAAACAAAAGCAACTGAATTTGCTTCATAATTTTTTGTTACGGGAAAAATAGAAAACCCGTTACTTTGACCTAAACTACTCATATCGAATTTGTCAATATAAAAAAAAAACAATAATTGATCTTTAGAAGATGCCCTTAAATTGCCAGAAATAAGGTCCGAATATACGGTACTCGTATTTCACAATCTGAATTATCCAAAAAGTATTCGAACCCGAAATTGGTTATAAGCCGTTTATTTAAAATTTTACAACTCCGTCAAAACGATTCACCGAGGTGGCAGGCCATGAGTTACGACATACCTGTAAGACAAAGTGATCATAAGGACGAGAAAGAGTAATCCCTTAATGTCATCTAGGGAACGGAAGATCATCTCAAATTTTTTTTTTTTTCTACATAGTCTCCTTGTAACTCTACACAGCTCTCCCAGCGATGCTTCCATCTCTCTAACCCGTCCAAATAGTACTTGGCATTTTTCGCTGCAAAATAATTGTTCACGAAAGTGAGAGCCTCCTCATTTGACGAAAATCTCTGTCCTCCGAGCGCAGTTTTTAGATGAGGGAACAAAAATAAAGTCGCTTGGGGCTAGATCTGGTGAATAAGACGGATGGTCAAGCAGTTCAAACCATAATTCATGGATCTTCGCCATGGAAACCGCCGTTTAACAGCGCGTTGTCTTTGTGAAACAGGAATTTCTTTTTCTGCAAACGAGGCGGTTTTTCCGCAATTTCTGCCTTCAGCTTAGCAAGTAATGATGCGTAGTATGCTGCTGTAATGGGTTTTTCTTTTAAGATAACGCCTTTACTATCCCAAAAAACAGTCGTCATTACTTTCTCAGCGGAAAAAACAGTTTTTGCTTTTTTTGGAGCCGGCTCGCCCTTTGCAGTCCACTATTTTGACTGAATTTTTGTTTCGGGCGTATAATGGTGTATCCAAGTTTTATCTACAGTAATTAATCGGCGCCAAAACTCGGATTTATTGCGCCAACAGAGCGTTGGAAATGTTCATTCGAACACGTTTTTGGTCTAACGTAAGCAAACGCGGCACCCAGCGCGCGGACAGCTTTCTCATGTCTAAGACTTGATTTAATATGTAACAAACACGTTCTTTGGACATTTTCATAACCTCTACTGTCTCTCTCACTTTAATTCGGCGGTCGTCTAACACCATTTGGTGAACTTTAGCAATGTTATCGTCAGTGGTTGCAGTTTTTGGACGTCCCGAACGTTCATCATCTCCCAAGCTCTTACAGCCACGTTTAAATTCAGCTGCCCAAAATTTCACTGTTTTAAATGATGGTACAGAGTCCTCATACACAGAGTCCAACTCATTTTTGATTTGCGTAGGCGTATTGCCTTTCAAAAACAAGAATTTAATAACAGCTCGATACTCAATTTGTTCCATTTTCACAAAAAACACTCACATCGACTCACTCAAACGACTGTCAACTAAAAACTGCGAGTCAAAAATGACTGAAACTTCGGTAAGGAACTGCCAAAAGATGCACAACTAGCATTCACTAGCTTTTATTGGAAACTTTTCAAATTTACAAATACAATTTACAAATTTACAAATGACCATATTAAGTATTTCCACACAGTATCCACAAAACGAAAACGAATACTATTCTCTGACGAATCAAAGTTTAATTTGAAGGGATCGAATAGCTTTCGCCATATCCGCCGGCTAATCAATGAACCATTGAATCCTCGATACTTAAATGACACTGTGAAGCATGAAGAGAGACACATTGTGGTTTGGGGATGTTTCTCTTGACATTGAATTGGTCTCATACATAAAATACATGGACCAATTTATTTACAAAAGTATACTTGAAAACACTATGTTGCCACAATCTGAGAAGGAATTTCCACTGAAATGGATATTTCAGCAGGATAAAGATCCGAAGAATGGTTCAGAAATAGTTCAAGAGTGGTTTCGTGATCAGAAAATCAATGTTATGTCAGTCCAGTCCCCCGATCTCAAACCGATAGAAGATCTATGGGAGATTGTAGATCGGCGAATAATTTGGGAGAAATTCAGGAATAGGAACGAGCTTTATATTTAAGTCCAGGAGGCTTGGAAAACCATTCCACGCTCTATAATTTCCAATCTAATTAATGCAATTTAATCAGTTTTACCGCAGAGGCTTGTGTTTATGTAAAAGTTGCTCTAGTTTTAGCCAACACTGTATATGTTAAAACACAAAATGTTCCGGGAATACTTATTATTCCTAAATATGGAACGGATTATGCAAAGCAAAAATACCTTTCTCTCGAAGAAGGTTGTTAGGAGTTTAGAGTTCTACAATTTAAGAGAAAATTCATGCATCTTAGAGTTGAGTGAAAAAACCTTTACCAATCAGGGGCACTGTCTTACTCTAATGAAGAGCCAGATGTAGGGCTTATGCATGAAAGGCGACCAAATTGCAGATACAGTGATAAAATACCAACAAAAATCTCGACCAAGTGGGAAAAGGGTCAAATACATATGTTCCGTCTACAACTTGCGCTGATATCTTAATTATGACATCAAGCTATCATAGAAACTGTCGTCAAAAGTCGGCTTTGGAGACTAAAATGACAATGCCAAGGGGTTTGTCAATTTCTGCAATGATAAACGCAAAGCGATGAGGAGCACACTATTTTAGCATCGGATTTGCCACAAGATCATGTTGCTTCTCAACCTATAGATAGATAAAACTAAATAGACCACAAGCTATGTTTCGCTTTTCTGTAGTTAGAAACAGGCGGGTTACCAACAGTACACTTTGTACTGCGTCAGATAATATGATGGTATCCGAGTAAACATCCGAGGCGCGCCAGCAATTTGTAGAAGACATCTACAAGGGGAGACGACCAACATGTATGAGAACACAAGTATAGACAACAATTATAGATCGGTAAGAAGCAGCGAACCAAAGCACTAGTTGCCTAGTTGAAAAGGGTATTTCATTCATAATTCAAACTGAAGCAGGAGTCTGAAATCTGACAAGAAAACGTGAAGTACACTTGAGATATATAGAAGTTATGCACAGGGTAATGAACCTTCATCCGATGATCTGAAACCTCAAAAGACTTAAATATCAAAGCTCTTAGCCTTTCAAATTATTCCATGAAACTTAGTAATATGTACTGGACATTAGGTGGAGAAAATTGAGTGATTTTCTTGTCTAAGAAGCGTCGGTGTATATCTTCGAAAATAAATGTCTCGGTATCACTCTTAGAGTATTCTGGCTAAACAATTCATCAAACGAATTGCTCCATATGGGAACAGATTAGGCTCGATAGATTATTCCACGGCGCAGTAGCAGTAGTTCATTCACACCTTACGATGACAACTTTTGTACATTACAAAGTAGTCATTAGATCCAATTTATGCCTTAAGTTTATCAAAGGAACAGTTCTCCTTAACAGACGTGACACAGAACATTTGCGACAGGAAATCGAGACCACTTCTAAAAAATTTCAGCAAAGATGATACTGTATGTCTCATGAGAGGTCCCTGGACATTAAAAAACGGATTTGGATAGGAGAAACCGACACTTTCAATTTGGATCACTCTCTCGTGGTGTAAAGAAAACAATCACCCATTGAAGAACTCTCTTATAGGGTAATACTCGTACCTTTAATTTCGTACTTCTAAGTGGATTCACATTTTGTGGTTGTTAGAGGCACCAGAACAACTGTGCGGGATATTAGATCATCTGCGAAACAGATGTATTCTAAATACAAAAAGTCTTAAGGTTGACTTTGGACAAATTCATTTAACCCCCACATACCTAATCTTCCTCAAAAATCAAGGCAAAACTGGAAAGTAGTGTATCGTATTCATTGTGTCCTACTGCTCCGGATTTTGACCTCAATGACAACAACTACACAACTTTCTCACAAGGTTTTTAAGGAAAAACAACACATTATTTTCCAAACGGCAAGTGTCGGCTTTAATCAGCTTTCGAAGAGAAAAGGGAACTGAACATCTTTTAATGTCAAATCTTTTCACATGTAGAGCTTCAGGGAAAATACTAGAACTGAGCAAGGTAGCTAGCTTCCTTTTGAAGTCAGACACTTTTTTCTTTCAAACTAGTAAAAGGAAAAACGAGCGAGAAAAAAAACCATTATATGAGTCAGTTTAACATTCTTATGACACAAACATCGCTTCGATCTTCAACTGTTGAATCGATTCCTGACATTGTTGTCATCGTAATAATGTTCATGTTGGAGCAAATTCCATCTGAGTTTTGTTCATATGGAATAGAGGGAAATGAGAAAAAAGGCTAGAACCATCAGTCAGACGTGGACTTTCCTTAGGCGTATCCTTTAATAGACGCCGTAAAAATAATAATAATTCCGAGCGAAACCTCTCAGGTGTTATTTATTGTAGAAACCGATGGCTCAACCTCAACCTGCTACTGGACACCCACTTTCCAGATAGCTCCCAATTCGCGGCCAGTAGCAACCCAAACAGGCCTACCGCAACCGAGACCAAAATTCATGGTCTGGTCACAAGAGACAAACTGCTCTGGGCGCTGCATAGCTTCAGGTCTGTTGGTCCGGACGGTATAATACCTGGCGAGCTACAGAGGTCTTCAAATATTACCCTGCCTACGCTAGAGGATCTGTATAGAACTGATCCACATCCCACTGTCATGGAGAGAAGTCAATGTAGTTTTCATTCCCAAAGCCGAAAAATGTTCTCATGTTTTCTCAAAGAACCTCAGACCTATAAGTCTACCATCTTTCCGTCTGAACACTCTAGAACGACTGATTGATATCCATATACGAGCTAAAATTGATCCAAGACTTTTGTCAATGGCTCAACATGCCAACTGTAAAGGAAAATTGGTGGAAACATGTCTGCATTCACTGACTAGCCACATCGAACGATCCCTACAATATAGAGAGTACACAATGGTTGCTTTCCTAGACACAGAGGGTGCCTTTAACAACGTCAACACTTCTGCAATCACGACTGCGCCGTCAACTCTGCAGGTAGACGACTCACTTAGGGAGTTGACCAGTCTTATGATGCTAAACAGCAGGATAATCAACTCTAAACTGGGTGAGACTTCTGCTAAAAAATGTGTCAGCAGAGTTACGCCGCAAGGCGGTGTACTCTCTCCCCTTTTCTGGAACTTAGTGGTTAATGAACTGCTAACTACCTTGAAGCGGGTGGCAGCAGGATAATTGCCTATGCGGATTAAGTTGCTATAGCCTTCTCAGGTAAGCATCTCAATACAACTAAGGAACTCCTTCAAGTAAATCTCAACAGATTAACCCGTTGGGCAGATCGCTTGGATTAGGAGTAAGCCCTTGTGGGCATTAATTTTTTTCTTTACTGTAAGTTCTCTTGTACAACATATAGTTATTTACTCGCAGCATAAGGTAAATAGAAACAGAAACCAGTTGTTTTCTCTGATCGTGTGATCCTCCCGCTATTTAGCATGTAACACATAAATCCCGTGTTATGTTAGTCTTTAAATACACCTAGCAATAGCTGTTATCTTTCTTCTCTAATAAACTGTCAAACATACAAGATCGAACCAGAGATTTTTATTTTGGATATTTCTCTCGCCATCCTACACCCCCATACAACTTTTTTGTGTCCTCTTTACCAGGAAATATAAATTTCAATAAACGGTACCAGTTTAGTCCGTTCCGATACAGCAACATATCTGGGTCTCATTTTTGACAGGAAACCCAACATTCAAGAAAGAGTCAATAAAGCTACAATAGCTCTATTCTCTTGCAAAAAAGCCATTGGGAACACATGGGGCCTTCAACCTAGCATAACCCACTGGCTATACATTTCGGTCATAAGATCGATACTCACCTACGGGGTTGTCGTTTGGTGGACGACCTTAGACAATGCAGTCAACTGCAGCAAACTAAGCAGGGTCCAAATAACATCATGTCTATGAATAAGCGGTGCCCTACGCTCTATTCCCTCTATTACACTCTACCCGAAATTTGGTTTGACGAAGACTTTCATGTAAAGTTCCCTCTAGATCCTTCTGGGAGGAAGATACTTTCATAGATTTCATCTCTACACAGATGGATCCAAAACCGATAGCAGAGATGGTGGCGGTGTTTTATCAGATAAGCTAAATCTAAGCTTCTCTTTCCGTCTTCCAAATCACTGTAGCGTGTTCCAAGCGGAAATTTTGGCGATTAAAGAAGCTCTGTCCTGGCTAAAGAAAAACGTGATATCTGCAAAGGATATCCGCATATTTTCGGATAGTCAGGCCGCTATCAAGTCCTTGGACTCGGTCTCATTAAATTCTAAAACCGCCCTTGAATGCAGATCATCTCTCATGGAGATAGCAGAGCAGTTCAACCTTCACAGAGTTATTCCAGGGAATTCTAGGGTCGACGAACTCGCCAAAATTGGAACCACTCTACCTATTCTACAGGTAGAGTGTAGAGGAAAAGGGTAGGATCGGTATACAAATCGCTATGTGCAAATTAATATTAAAGCTGGATGCCAATAAAAAAACAGACCTTAGGTGGACTGTTGGACCAATATGTCTAGAGACCAAACAGATCTGGCCAAAGCTAGATCTGAATCGCTCTCAGCGCATCTCAGCGCCATCATAGCTGTCATCACTGGACACTGCCTCATAGGCAAGCACGCAATAAGGCTTGGCGCTTTTACAAACGATTTCTGTGGAAGCTAGATGGACGAGTAGGAAGAGGAGACAATCCTCCACCTACTCTGTACATGTCCAGCTCTCTCCCAGAGAAGAAAACTTCACTTAGGTGCTTTCTTCTACAACGACCTAAACGATCTAAAGAATATAGACGTAAACAGTCCCCTACGCTTCATCATAAGCTCAAACTGGTTCCATTAGTAAGAGGATCATAGATCCACGTGGCATCACAATGGGCCAATAGGCCTAAGTGGGTTGGTATTTCCAACAGCCACTCTTACCTACCTACTCTACCCTGGTCAGCTTACAACAGAACTCATCCTAAGAACAGAAAGAATTAGGAAAATTAGCTTAAGTCTCTGGCTATTATCAGCCAGATATCAATCTGGTATAGTTGGAAAAATTCAATAAAAAGGGAAACTTTGATTTCAATTCTTAAAGGAAAGCACAGTACAGGTCATGATAGTCCGGCCGTTTAAGTTATGGTATCAAAGAGGAGTTATTGGAAGTTCTATTTCAATCGAAAGAACTACAAAACTAGGGGCGTTCCCTAGTTATAAGAATAAGGAGTCTACACTTTCATAAAACGGACAATTTAAATAGTATGAGCAAGTACCGATGTCAAGCACATGTTGAAGCATTTTTCACCGCTATAAGGGATAATCGAGCTGACCCAAGGAACGTCGAGGGTGTGCTTGCATTTTAATGCGTGCTCTCAACATAGGTTGATCGCAGTTGAACACAAGCCAGTAAGATGCACAATTATGTGAAAACATGTAGAATGGTTAATTTAGCTAAATACGAGTATATGGCCAACAATTGAATCAAGCAGGACAGACAGTGGCTTGTAAAACTTACTTTTAATTTAAGAACCCGTGATTCTACGGATATTGTGGATTTGGACATAATTCATCTAGAACTATATTTTCGAGAAAAACTTACATTGACTAAATTCTCCCGTCGTATATCGTCGACTTCATCGCGTTTCGAAATACGTTTGCGCCAATCATCCTCTCCACTTTTCTGTAATGCTGCCAAGCGGTCCGCAATCGAACCTGTCTTTGTTATAGTTATAGTCCTCTGATCTGGACCCATGACCTAAAATTAAAAAAAAATAAAATTCATTATCAAAGATTAATGGAACAAATTCAATTGCACTTACCTGCGTTAAACTACGTGTTAAGCCGCCTCGCAAAAACTCCGGTAAAGCTGACGGATTATCCTGTGACTCTGCCTGATTTTGTGGTTGCTCTAGCTGTTTCGAACTACTACCAGTGGTATATGTCGACGTCGACGATGCGGTTGGATTTAGACTTTGCCGGTCCGAAGAAACATTGCGTAGCTTAACAAAACCGCCACTTAACGATGGTAATTGTTGTGGTGCTAGACTAGCGTAGCTACCGGCTGCAGTAGTTGTTGGCGCCACTGAAGCCGCCTCACTTGCTGGCAACGAAGAGTGGCTTTTACTTTTCGCAATGAGGTTTCTGCAAAACAAAACAAAGCAAAACAAAATAAAATAAATAAAAAATCAAGAAAACGTTAACAAATAGAAGTAAATGAAGAACAAGTACAATCGGAGAATCATACAATCGTACGAATCGCATAAAGTAAGAGAAATGTAAAAAGTCAAAAAGTGGCATGACTCTTGCATAGTGCCATTTAATTTGCTTTCCCATGAGCAACAGCACACACTCATGATGGCTGGAGTCAGTTGAAGTCAACGTCGAGATAATAATGACAATGTCATGGCTGATGTGGTTAAGCCGCTTCAATTCTCCAACCTAACGGAGGGTATAACGAAGAAAGTTGCATAGCCAGGCAGTCAACAGCAGTCGAAGCGTGGAAAATTGCAATGACACCGATGGGGATAAGGACGATGATGATGATGGAAATGATGGAGATGGAAATCAAGATGAAGATGCATTGATGTGGAGTGGCACGACGTACGACGGAACCGAACAAATGCACTTTCAAGATCAATTGAGCGGTTATGGTGAGCAAATAGTTGAGTAATTTCTTAATGACCGAGGGAATGAGGAAAATATGCAATGTACGAGTACGACTTCTTGAAAGTGCGAGAATAGGAATGAGATGCAACTAGCAAAACAAGTAGTATGCACATTCACTAGTCAATCGAATGTTCACTGGATCATTAATAAGAGGATTACTCGTGACTAATGCGACAGAGACCAGTTTTTGAAACACCTGTTCTTTGCTGATTTACAAAAGTCTCAATATATGGTACTGCGGCGATGGTGAGAGAGTTTCTAATTAAATGTACAACAACGGAGATTAATAACATGACGAAAGTCGAAGAGAATTCAAGTTCGAAATGTGGGCTACCACAAGGTTATATACTTTCACCTATACTCGTAATTTTTTTGTTTTTAATGACATTTGACTTTCTAGCAATAATTGATAGCGACTCATTCTTTATCCCACTATACGAGCCTGTTGCGAAACTAGTCTCATGAGCCTTCATCAAGGCGCACCTTCTTTGCACATTACTCGCATCATCCCAACAACCCAAGCTTGAATAGATTTTAAGGTTCGATAAAGAAACAGATGACTTGCCTCTTGAGACTTTAGAACCATCTGAAGTAGAAATGGTGGCGGAAAACTTAAATTGGGTCACCGGTAGATTTCTTACGTTTCTAAAGACACGAGCGTATCCGGCTTCCCTCCGGGTTAGAGTCTACTCGTCCGTTCAAATGCACGAGAACAAAACAATTAAAAGTTTCGGATACGACTGATACCACTGTTAACGACCCATGTTAGTCGAAAAATGCAAACGATTTTCATCTCACGTAGAATGTGAGCTTCTTTAATAGACCATACGGAGCCGAACTTCTCGCCAAATCCATGGAATATAAAGCAGATCTAACCACCGTACAGGGATTTCAATGTAAGAAGGATGTACAACTGCGAAATATACTACGATGATTTCTAACTAGAACGCAAGCAGCGGCTGTTTGAATGAGGATTCGTAATCAGAGGTTGCTGTGACAATATGAATCAAGGAGAAAAACCAGGGCACCAAAATCTTTCCGATCTGCTAATATTGTCTCGGACATCTACCCTGTTCTGGTCAGGGTACGAAACTTATGTAAAGGGTCTTTCATTAAACGCTTGCTATCTTTAAATTTAAATTAAACAAAGTGTGTGTGAGATATCATCGAAATTTTTTATTGATGCCATTACTCGTATGTATGGAATATAACATCGTTCAAATGTCCGCCGCGGCTTCTCTGGGTGGCGCGCATCCCAAATGTCCAATTGTCCATGAATCTGGCGCATAAATCAGGCTGAATTTGACCGATGGCATGGGATATGCTGGCTTTGAGGGCCGCTGTGGTTTGTGGCTTATTCGCATAGACCTGTGACTTCAGAAAACTCTACAAGAAAAAGTCTAACGGGGTCAATTCGCACGATCTCGGTGGCCAATTCACATCACCTCCATGTGAGATGACCATGTCCTCGAATCGCTCGTGTAAAATTTCCAATGTAGCGTGAGCTGTGTGGCACGCCGTTGGTGTCCATATCGTAAAATTTAGGCCAAAAGAAGTTGGTAAGCATCGACCTATAGCGCTCGCCGTTGATGATGATGGCCTGGCCAACGTCGTTCTCAAAGAAATATGGACCGATGACGCCGCCAACCCAAAATCCCCAACAAACAGTGACTTATTCGGAATATATTGAACGCTCTTGGATCTCATGTGGATTGGTATCGTCCCAAATTGGACAATTTTGTTTGTTGATGTACCCATTCATCCAGAAATGGGCCTCATCGCTGAAGATGATTTTTCGATGAAAATTAGGGTCAGTTTCCAACGGCGAACACATGTCGTTGTCTATGGGCGTTTACCTTCAGCTCCTTGGTCAGTTGAATTTTGTACGGGTGCAGGCCCAAGTCACGACTCAAAATCCGCCAAGTTGTGGTCTGCGAAACGCCGAGTTCTTGTGAGCGACGCGAAATACTGCACACTCTCTCAGGGGCGATGTTTTCGGTAGATCTTACGTTTTTCAAACGTACGGGTGTTGGTTTATCGCTTATTGAGCCAGTGGACTCAAATTTATCCACCGCACTGCGAACAGTCCTCTCAGTAGGACGATTATGGCGACCGTAAAATGAGCGGAGCGCGCGGAACTTTGCCCGAACAGAACACCCATTTTGATAAAACAATTCTATCATTTGCACATGTTGTTGAACGCTATGTCCGTCCATGGTGATTTGGCAAAATAGACTGAATAGACAAAACAGTCAATTTGACAGATGTAACTTCAACAATATGGCCGCTATCAACTGTCAAAGTTCGGAAGTCATTATTGGAAGACCCTGTATATCACTGATGGCGGTAAGAAGCTTTTCCTCTAGGGGAAGATTGACGCCGGAAAAGTGCAATAGCAAGAAACCGCCAGGGCCTTTGGCGATCAAGGGTGCCGTATCTTCGCTCGATATCCTTTGCCGGTAGCTTCTTGTGCTAGGCTCTGCCCAACCAACGACGAATGACAGGAGGCGCAAAGCAGGACTAGAGCGACTTGTGAGCTCTATAAAATAAGAATGAGACCGGGTTCTCAGAACGAAGAACAACGGAGTACCAGAAGCGTGTTATCGAGAAAATTAAGAGACATTATTACAGGAAAGGCGTTTGGAAAATTTACCAGGAAGTAAACAGAACACTACGAAAAAAGAGCCTATAACCACGAACAAGGAAACCTAGTAATAGATTCGTAGTCACTGCTGAGGAAGAACAAACTGTTTAACCTATGTAGACGATGATGACAATCTGACCTCGACGAGGTGAGGTCTAACAAGGACGTCGGTACTAACGCACCCTACCACACCCACTTTGTGAAGAGTATGCACCATATCACCTCTAAAATATGGTCGGACGAATGCATACCAGACGATGCGACGAAACCTCAGGATTATATGACAGAACCTGAAGAAGGAAGTCTGTATCTGGTCTGTCCCAAATATAGAGTCATCAGTCTCCCCAATATCACCCATAAGAACTTCTCTGCTGTTCTAATCGCCTAGAACCCTTTATCAACCAACTCATGGGTCCTTATTAGCGTGGTTTTAGATCTGGCAAGTCGACCAGAGTCCTCTCTCAAACAACCAAAATAGCGCTCTACAAAATACTAATCGTCTTGTCTGAATCGGCGGAGAGTGTAGTAGGAGACTTTATCAAGAACTATCTCTACAGTAACATGGGCTTAGCTAAAAAAAAGTCAGAGATCATTGGCTTAGATAGCTGGGATATGCAGAGCAGAGAAATCCCAGCGCTCCAGCTTGGAAAGTTTTCGAATTCACGCCGAGGGAAAATACAGACGACTCCACCTGAGGTAGCGCTTGCCAAATTTAGTAGTTGAAAGCAGCTAAAAAACAACATGGTGAACCCTTCATAACACTACATTCAGCATGAGTTCATGCACAAGCATTAAGGTGGATGAACCGGTAGCTAATTAGAGCGCCCACTGGACTATGACTTTAGTAAAGGACAGTTTTTAAGTGCAAATTATGATTACAAAAATGAGTTGAGATACACTAATAAAGGCATGGATGACAGAATCTGTATAAAAACTCCACTAAACTTGAATTACCGACATTAAGCAACCGTTCCATGATATCCACAAAGAACTTAACGATAAGCATTCCACAAAACTGAAATTAGAAACCTTCCATTGATTGTATCGTGACTCTAACCACCCCCTCGTCAGAATCTCGTTCGTTCAAACTTTCTCAACTTTAAATCGCAAACAGAATTGCACTCGAGAAGAAGAAGGAAAAAACCTCCTCACAATGTCGCTGTCATTTAAAATTAAGACACGGTCACGATTTTTCATTTTTTGTTTTTAAGTGGCAAATGCAAAAATGTAAAAGGTCAGAAGCGGATGCAAGTTCCAGTACCACCATAAAGATTGTAGCCTATACCTACAATTTTGAATTGAATGTATTCATACTGTCAGAGAAGCTCGTCTTCAATTTGAATTGCTTCTCGTTGGCCCGTATTATACGCAGAGATTACCCTTTTGTCTGCCATTTGAATGGAGACTTTTTCTGCTCCATCTAAATGCCAGAGGTTGGAATCTTTAAGTTGAGGCTGAGGCTGAAATCTAAGACAAGAGGAAGTGAAGTTAAAAATAGAGAAGTGAAGGAAGTTTGCTGGTCACGTTTGGCATAAGTGGTGTTCCACAAAGGGAGGAAGTTTATGAAGGGTGTTTTTTTGTGTTTGTTTCTGTTGCAGTGTTATTCTGAAAAATGGGTTACGTTAGAGTGGTCATCAATGCTGATTGCTTAAGGATGCTTCTATAGGATTAGGGGAAGATTGGTCGAGTTTAATCACTGAAATGCATCCTGAAATCTGTTGTAAGTGGGCAGTCAGTTGATCTAAGGGTCATTGATAAATATAATTAAAATAATCATATAAAACATGTACAGTTATGGACAGTAAAATAGGGTTACCAGTATACTTTGCGTAATATACCATAGAAAGTGAGAAAATTCATTGTAATCATGTTAAATTTATTTTTTGTTTTAAGTTGAAATATTGTATCAAGCTTAGAAAAATTAATAAAAAAGAAACGTTAAAACAAAAATTACAAACATAATAGAAAATATTTTACGAGGGCTATTTGATGAGGACCCGGATTGGAAGATAGGTGGCGCTACTGAGCCAAAATAAGTGTACCTCTTTTAGCACGCCTGTCAAAATTTGGTGACAACCCGACGCTTAGTTTTGTTTTGACACCCATTTCAAAACATTGTGCTAGTGTTTTTTGCGACCATGGAAAAAGAACAGTATCGCTCCGTGATCCGATTCTTGTTTTAAGTGGCAAAACCTGTGAGGAAATCAAGCCCATTCTCGATGGTTTGTATGGGACCCATTCACCGTACATCCGTTTACCATTGGTTCACAGAGTTTCACCGTGGCCGCACTTCGGTTTTTTTCCAGGTGGCTCAAAAACGGTTACCACAGAGGAAACCGTAGACAAAATCCATGATCTCGTTGGCTGAGATAGCAGGCATCTCAACTGAATGCGTTAGTCATATCCTGCACGAGATTTTGGGCATTAGAAAGCTGTCCGCGCGATGGGTGTCGCGTTTGCTCATACAGGAGAACAAGCGCACGCAATCGTGAGACCATTTCAAAGACGTGTTTGGTCCTGTATAATCAAATTCCATAGGGGTTTCTGAGTCATTTTGTGACCTTCGATGAGACATGGATTCATTGGTACACACACCAAAAACCAAATAACAATCGAAACAATGGGTTTTACTCGGTTAACGTGTTTCACAAAAAGACGAAGACCGTGCCTTCGCCCAGAAAGGTGATGGCCACCGTTTTTTGGTACGCGCGAGGTGTGATCCACGTTGACTATTTGGAGAAGGGAAAAACAATCACAGGAGCATACAAGTACTACGTCGATTTATTGGGCTGATTTGAAGAAAAAACGAACACATTTGGCGAAGAAAAAAGTGCTCTTTCACCACGATAACCCACCGGCTCACACCTCCGCACTCGCCAACGCCAAATTGATCGAATTGTTCCTCCATCCTCCGTATTCTCCGGATTTGGCTCCCTGCGACTTCTTTTTGATCCCAAACCTTAAAAGATCGCTCGCCGAAAAGAAATACGTGCCATTCGGAGGGGTTAAAAAAGTTGCAGCACCGCTGGGAAAAGTGTATCGAGTTGAAAGGGAATTATATTGAAAAATAAATTGTCAAAACCTAAAGACGTTGCGTTGTCATTTCTCCGGCTATTCATCAAACAGTGCGCTAGCATTTACTTTTTAATGCAAAATTATCTCGGTTTCCTCGTTTTCTGAATGCCAAAACACAGTGTTATCCGGACTTAAATTTGATAACAGAATGTTAAACGGAGGTGAAACTACGGTTCAAGTTCCTCAAGGAAGTCACATAGACCCTATGCTTTTTACTTGCTATTCAATGACGAGTCGGAGTGATTATTGGACCTTGGGTTAAATCTCCGGTTTAAGTGACCTTCAAATGAGGCAAGGAATACAAATTGCAGGCGCAAATATTTTTCAGAACTTTGCACACAGAAAGACAGTTTTACACAGCATCTCTGAGCACTTAAAGAAAGTCTTTTGCTTTTTTTAAATTATTGTATAACATCGATGGAAGAGAAAGCCAATAAGCAGTGACAGTTAGAACTTACAGATAATTGAGTTACGACACTTGCACCTTCGATTGCGTTCAACTGATAGAACTAATAACTTTGGTCCGTAACGTACCTACTTCTTTAAATACGAGTACACTTTACAATGGATATTGGTCAGTTTTTCGAATAACAAAGTCCTACAAAAGGTAGTAAAATAGTTGGAATTTGGAAGAACAATCTTTCAATCTTTTCAGCAATACAATAGGAGTACGGAATAGATACGGGTAAAGATCAGCTGCCTTTAGATTTTCATACAAGTACTAACCTCAATATTTGCAACATTGGCAGTAAGCCCACTTTTATAACAAGAAACCGACAGGAAGTGCTAGATATCACTCTTGTCTCCGACAACATCACGAATTGGATGGAATCGTCTGAATACTAATTTTTAGACCATAGATAAATCCAATTCAGCCTGAGTGATGCACCTCCCAGCCAACCAGTATCCCGGAATTATCGGAAAACTGACTGGCCAAAATACAGAGGAAAACTGTGAGAAACACTATCTTTTGAACTCTCAAGTCCCCCACGTGACACCAACGAGCTTGACAGGATAGTCAAGGAATTCACCTTGGCTCTCAATCAGGCTATAGGTGCTTATTGACCTTTTATTCATCCTAGAGGCAAGAAAAGACCGTACAGGCCGACATCAGCATTGGGAGTTAGAAACATTTGCAGAAACTTTTCAACCTAGCAAAAAGCTCAAAAAGACTGGGACTCATACAAAGAATCCCTCAAGGCAAAGCGACAATCCTGCAGGTCATTCTGTTACTAAATCATAGAATCCTCTGAGGCACCGCGGCTAAGAATAATCCTCTCTACAAATCCTATGATGACTAGCTGTTTGAAAAAAACCGATGGCAACCTCAAGTGATGAATCACTCAACCTGCTATTTTATATACACCCCTTTTCCAGGTACCTCCCAATTCGCGGCCAGTAGCAACCCAAAAACGCCTCCTGCAACCGGGAACAAAATTCATGGTCTAATCAGAAGAGACTAACTGCTCTGCTTTCAAGTCTGCTGGTCCGGACGGTATAATACCTGCCGAGCTACAAAGGTCCTCAGATATTACCCTACCTATGCTATATTATATTATGAGGAGCTGTGTAGAACTGATCCGCATTCCACTGTCATGGAGAGAAGGCAATGTAGTTTTAATTCCGCAATCCGAAAGAAGCTCTCATGTTGACTCAAAGGACCTCAGACCTATAAGTCTATCATCTTTCCTTCTGAAAACTCTAAAACGACCGATTGATATCCATATACGAGCTAAAATTGATCCAAAACTTTTGTCAACGGCTCAACATGCATATTGTAACGGAAAGTCGGTGAAATCAGCTCTGCATTCACTGACTAGCCACATCGAACGATCCCTACAATATAAAGAGTACACAATGGCTGCTTTCCTGGACATAGAGGGTGCCTTTAACTACGCCAATACATCCGCAATCACGACTGCGCTGTCAACTCTGCAGGTAGACGATTCACTTGGGGAGTTGATCAGACTTATGCTAAACAGCAGGATAATCAACTCCCAACTGGGTGGGGCTTCTGCTAAAAGATGTGTCAACAGAGGTACGCCGCAACGCGGTGTCCTCTCTACCCTTCTCTGAAACTTAGTGGTTAATGAACTACCGATATACCTGGAAGCGGGTGGTAGCAGAGTGATTGCCTATGCGGATGATGTTTCTATATCCGTCAGATTAACCCCTTGGACGGATCGCTGTGGATTGGGAGTAAAACCTTCTAAAACTGAGCTTCTCCTCCTTTCTATACTGCAATAAACTAAGCAGAGTCCAAAGAACAGCATGTCTATGCATAAGCGGAGCCCTACGCTCCACTCCCTCAGCGGCACTGGATATACTGTTTCACTTGACATCTCTACACAGATGGATCTAAAGCCGATAGCAGGGTTGGTGGCGGTGTTTTCTCAAATAAGCTAAATCTAAGCCTCTCTTTCCGTCTTCCAAATCATTTTAGCGTGTTCCAGGCGGAAATTTTGGCGATTAAAGAAGCCAGCTCGGTCTCATAAAATTCTAAAACCGCCCTTGAGTCCCGATCATCTTTTAGGGAGATGGCAAAGCAGTTCAACCATCACCAATGTTGGGTGCCGGGCCACAGAGACATTAAAGGGAATTCTAGGGCCGACGAACTCGCCATAATTGGAACCACTCTACCTATTGTACTCGAAAAGGGTAGCACCGATATACCAATCGCTAAGTGTAAATTAATATTAAAGCTGGATGCTAAGAAAAGCACAGACCTTAGGTGGACTGTTGGACCAACATGTGTAGCGACCAACAGTTCTGGCCAAAGCTGGATCTGAATCGCCCTAAGAGTAATCTCAGCTCCATCATAGGTGTATGCAAGAAGGCTTGCATACAATGAAAATAGGAAGGAAAATAGGCCTAAGTGGGTTGGTCTTTCCAACAGGCACTTTTACCTACCTACCCACCTAAGATTTCCATACGAACTTATACATCTGAAGTAAAGCAAATGTCATAAGAAATTCCTAGAACCCAAAGTGCAAACATTCAATTTAGGTATTTTACGTCATACTCGTACGTACGGACACAATAACTTTGATGTACAAATTTCCAGACGTGCAAACCACTAAGACAGTTTTTATGCGCGGTTTACAAAACCTATTAAATAAAATTACTATCGAGACGGTTTTCGGTTACATCTCCTTACAATATAATCCGAATTTTTAATACGATATAAGTAAGTACATTGAAACGCGATAGGGCCTTACCCTTAAACTCGTTAAAGTCACATCAAATGCCACGAAATTTACCACGATACCCAAACTCATTTCATCCTCCGGTTTCGTACCAATGTTTACGTAACGAAATCGGTCATAACCTGGTCCGGGAAACTGTCAATGAATGTTTTCTTTCCGGGACACAATCCTCTTACGACTTGCACCGTTTATATTCAATTAGCCCGTTTCTGGCCATGCTCGTTACTCATTACTCACAAACGTCCGCAATTACGCTGCAGACCATAAACTTCTCCATACATAAACTCGTATGTACATACACAGAATTAAGCCGGTAAGTCCGTCAAATGAGACACCTACAGATGAAACTGTAATTACTTACAGATTTTTCAGATTACCTCCCACATCCCATCTTCTTCGGGTCTCTTGGTGATTTTCCCACTTTCAGTACATCATCATTCATTCACAGCTGACACAGTTCCAACGAATTATATAACAGTTCTCGTTCACTCGTTACCTTTGGATTTAATTTCAAATTAACCGGAAACGGTGTCAACACAACCTGAATTTCAAAAAATAAGACAGAGATGCGGCCAAAAATCGCTTTTATAACGAATGCCCTTAAGCTAACCTTTTGGTATTTCAGTTCATTTTTTTTTTTTCAAATAGAGCAATTTTCGAAATGGTCATCTGAAAGAACTTTTAAAACCACGGGATTTACAAAATCCGTGAAACAGAAAACATCGCACAAATTTGCATGTTCCGGCTAACCTCTGTGAAAACGAACAGAGTTCACGGCAAGAGCAGTTAATTAAAAAATATATTTGTATGATATCCACCTACAGCCCGTTGCATACCTTTAGGGGTATAGTCCTTAGTTTTTTTCATATTTTCCACTCGTTCTTCCTGGTTCTGCCGGCTCTTTTTTTTTTTATTTGACTTTATCAGAGCGTGAGGCTTTTTCTTTTCCCGTTTTTCCGTTTTTTTTTTTTGTTAACTGGGAGTGACTCTATTCATAACTTTTATGTTGAAAACTGCACGATAATGTAAGGCAAGCATGCAGGTATGCATCGTATAGGTACGTACGAGTATGCTTCACCACGATAGAAAGGTAAACATTTTTTGCTAGTCACTAGGTCATAGGTTCGTCTTGTGGAATCCATCCAGAATCAGCAGGTATTCATAGAAACGTAAGTACATATGTAAGCAGATCCCATGGAAGCATAAAAGGATTGCTTGTGCTTTGCTTGACGGATTATGAATGGGGGATTTGGAGTAGCTTATTGCTTTTATCCTCACGGGTCATGTGGATAAATTTATTTATGAATAGCTAGCTATTAAGGATTTTATTGGCCAGAGAGAACATTTCAACAAAGTGGGATAGTTGTGTAAAAAATTGTAAAGTGCGTATGAAAGGCGTAGATGAAATGTGATAGAATCAGCAAATTAAACTTTATGAAGCCTTACTTAAGCTAGATGAATTGCGAAAATGACCATTTGGGCATTGGACAGGAAACATCTAGATTCCTTTTATCGGACTTGAGTCCAAACTAAAACTGACATTAGAAGACCTCTTGATTTAATTTTTGTGAAGTAAATGTTACGAAAGCACTTTCTAGAGGGAGGGCTTAATTCGACGGCAATAATGTTCCACGGAGGTTTTTTTTCTATAGAGTTGAATATACGAGTACACAGTTATTTGTTCTCTAGAATAAACTTAATCTTCTGCAGAGTTTTATTATTTCTACATGTTTAGGTTACAATATGCCAACAATAGAGGACCAAATACTAAATCTTGTGGTACCCGAATAACTCTTCGAGAAGGAGGTGAAGCATGCATTTTTTGAAATAATTTTTTTAGTAATCCCTAAAGGCTTGCAACCACACACAGCTTAGGAAATGGAATACAAAGACAATAACCACATATTGCTAAACAATAAACAGAGACCATCAATGCCTGCAATGCGAACAAAAAGTGCGAGGGGCTGGGGGGATAAAGGACATGAAAGAGTGTAAAAGCAAAAGGAGGAAATGTTAGGCAATTTTAGTTTCATTAAAATTACCTTCAAGGCTTAGGTTAGGGTAGGTTAGGTTAAACAGGGGTGAGATGGATATGCCATCACACAAGACACCAGGCACCAAAACGGGCCAATCGCGATCTCTGTGTAACCAGTTGAATTCGTTTTCAAATGGCAAAAACCTAAACAATCGCCCTGGTGAAACACCCAATTTTCTTGCAAAAGCCAAGAAGGCCTTTGAATTTCGTGCCGTCTACTTCCTCTAGGTTTTCGAAAAATTATTTCCCTAAAAATTTTCTTCGACTACGCGATATTGTCTCGCATTTACACAGTATGTGTGTTATGTCTGCAAATCTTCGTATCTGACAATTTGAGTCTCTTTACGTGTTGCCGCAGGAGACAGTGTGCTGCTTTTACTGTCCTAAGCTTATCCCTGCTTAATTTTATTAACTCCCTAGATCTTTTGCAGTCAAAAAGTGGCCAGAGAGCTTTGGATACCCTGTGTCCTTCAAGACTTGACCACCTTAGGTTGGCAGTTGCAATTTTTTCCTCGATAATGCCCCTCACTCTTGCAAGCTCGTCCGCTTGTTCATTTCCTTTAATACCGCAGTGTCCTGGAACCCAGCACAGTCTTACCCGGCTCTGACTGCATAGTGCCTTGAGCATTGTACGACAGCACTGACTGAACCAGAGTTCACGTTGGTTGAGTCAATTGCCTTAAGTGCGGCCTTGCTATCGATGTAGATAGCGATATTTCTTTCGGATATCGATCTCATCTTTATTAGCTCAGCTGCCCTGAGGACAGCCAGAACCTCTGATTGGGAGACACTGCTTGTGTCCGGTTGTCTTATAGACATTCTTAGTTGTGGGTCTTCTGAGAAGATACCAGAACCTGTTCCTTCCTCTGTTTTTGAGCAGTCTGTGAAAATGGCATTTTTTCCCCCAGTCCTCCCTCTCGGGATAAATGACAATATATCGTACGGGATGTCCAAGTCGACCAGGGAAGGAATTTCTTCCGTTAGAATTGGATTGCCTGAAAGTAGCTCCGTTAGGACCATGCCACGTCCGAAACTACTGCTCTTGAAGTAACCCAGATTAGTGAGTCTTATCGCACTGTTGCCAGCCAGGTTTTTGATATGTAAATCAAGCGGATTTAGGTGCAAAAAGGTGTCCGTCCAATGCTGCAGTTAGGGGTGGTACGGAACGCACCAGTAATGGCTATAGAAGTCGTTCTTTGAACCGCCGCTAACTTTCCGTAAATCGTTTTCTTGTTTTTTTTTTTTTATAATTTACGCGCGCCTAAGGGGTTAGATACCCTTTTACTGTTGCCAGGGCGCGGGCGGAAAGTTAGAAGGAGGAGAAAGGAAAATTGTTTTTGTAGTGGTTTGAAACTCAGGTGTGTTTGGTTTCTATGTTTGCTCTCCAGGGGTGGGAGTCCGAATAGGACGGAGAGTTTTTCTTCACTCAGAGTGATTCGAGATATAATTCCCAGTATTTTTTTTCATTGCTTGAAACTCTTATAACAGCCAAATCTACGTGTCAGTGATATGCCTTCACACGCAGAATTTTTTTGTCTGAGTTCCAATTACAATGAAAAACTGATTTGCCATGGGCAGGATTCGAACCTGGACCCTCCGAGTGAGAAGCGTTTGCTACTACCACTACACCACTGCCACTGTTGCTTTCCACCATACTAGTGCGCCGTATGTAAGTATGGGTCTTACCACCGCCGTATACAGCCAGTACACCATAGCCTGTTTTAAGCTCCAAATTTTTCCTACCGTTCTTTTGCAGATAAAAGATTTTATTTCTTTCTGCTAAGTTAGTATTCCAATACAGTTTTTTGTCCAGAATTACACCCAGAGACAACTCCACTCCGCGAGGGACAACTCCGCTCCGTTGAGTTTTGGGAGTTTAAATTGCGCTATCTTGTACTTTCTGGTAAAAAGAACCAGTTCCGTTTTTTAAGAGTTGGCATTGATACCACAGCTTTTTGCCCAAGTGCTGATCGTCTTCAGGGCAACTATTATGACCACATCATCTGAAACGCACATACCATATACCTTTTTGAGGATGTCATTGATAACCAACACCCACAGGAGTGGGGATATGACACTACCCCCTGGTTACGCACATTCTGACCGAATTTTTTTTCAATGGAACAGTTTATTTTCCTACTTGCAAGCATGCTGCAAACTGAGTTTGTAATGCCATGTTCAATGTTAGTATCTACTAGAACATTTGTAATGGCGGTGCACTACACGTTATTGAAGGCAGCCATCGCAAACTCTCCGAAGTTTAGACTCTTCTCTATTTTCCCCACCACCTCGTGCAGGGCGGTTTCTACAGATTTGCCTTTCATATATGCATGCTGCGACTCAATCAACAAGCCATTACTGCATCTGTTCCTAATATGAATCTCCAATAAACGCGCCAGGGTTTTAAGCATAAATGATGACAGGCTTATTAGTCTGAAATCGTTTGCTGTTATATGGACCTGTTTGACAGCTTTAGGTATAAAAACCACCTTAACTTCCCTCCAAGCTGTTTTTAGACTGTTTGTAAGAATTTCCAAAATTTTTTCGATTGCTACGTCCGGTGCTTTCAGTAGCATGATTGGTAGAATACCATCCGAACCGGGAGTTTTGTACGGCTTAAAGGACTGAATTGCCCGCCGTAATTTTTTCCTATTAAGAGGAACACTTATTTCCTCTTCAGAGAGAGAGACATCAATGTTCTCAGTGTGCTGTAACATGCAAGGGTCGTCTGATACTGTGGATCCCGGAACGTGGGTTTCCACCAGTGTTGCCAGAATCTCTTGGCTACTTTCAGCCCAGGTTCCGTCACTTTTCTTGAGGTAGCTACGCTCGGATTAGTATACTACCATCAGTTAGGTAAGGAGGACCAAGACTGCACGGTAACAACTATAAAACTGTAGTAAATCGGACAAGCTCCACGCATGGTATGGGTCGTGGCCGATCTAAAAGCTCTTGCTGAGCTTAGGGTCAGTCACAGCACCTTGTGCTTATTTGCTACTCTACGGTCTAGGACTCTTCCCGTGATTTGGGTTTAAACCACAGCCACCATGACGCTCCCACAAGCGGGCTTATTTCAACAAGCCAGGCCCTGACCGAGATCCGGGGGCTGTTGGCTCCCATGGTACCGTGATTTAAGTCCTGCTAGGGACTACCGGTGGTCCTGCCGCTTGCAACTGATCAAATCGTAGTAACCTTCGGTGGCCTCATAGGAAAACCGTTACGATACCGTACTTTGCTCTGCCCCCGCTTTTTATTAGACAACACCATTGATGGGCGAAGCCTTGATAATTTGTCGGGGGCCATAGGCAACGAGCAATCGGAAAAATAAATATTTTATCAAGAGAATAGAGAGACTAGAATTGCAAATACGAAGACTGGGAAATTCACTGAAAGAAGATATATTTAACTGTAAATCATACGTTCCTACACAAAATACTAAATACGCTACTCATAAAATACAAGTGGCACTTGATTACAGACTGCTGTCGACGCAAAACTTAGATAGATTACTAACTACACTGGAATATCGCAAGAGGACGGGCAAAAGGTTCTAAATTGATCTTGGACGAACCATTAGCAATCCAGCACCGATTTTGGATGAACGTGAAGAAACCAGAGAAAGAAGAACCAAGAAGAAGAAGTAAGCGCGCAAGGTATGTAGAACAACCATACAGTGGCTTTGAGTGGATGTAATGGCTCTTCGTGCATTTCGCTTATTGACGTAACCGCTTAAGTGGAAATACGCCTCGTTGCTCATGAAGATTTTCGACACAAAATCGTCCTCTTCGTTGTTGAGATTGAGGATGGCTTTACAGTAATTCACACGCGATTGACTGTCAGGAGGCATTAACTGATGCACTGTTTGCACTTTGTACGCGAACATGTGTAAGTCTTTCACTAAAATTCGCTGTAGGGTCATCATCCAATTGCGTGGCGCGTCGTCTGGTTGATGTTTTTCCGTTCTCAGCGACATCGGCAGCCACAGCCGCGATATTCTCTGCTGAACGACCAGTCCGGTGGCGGCCACGCTCTACATGGTCCCCTGTGGCTCCACTCTGTTCGAGTCGAGTAGCGAAGTGCCGGAATGTTTGCCCAGTCGTCGCGACACGATTAGGAAATCGACGTCGAAATTCACGATGCGTTAAAAACACCAACCGATTATTGGTCAAAAACACGGGCACAATTATTCCACGCTTTTGCGGAGTATAGCGCTCCATTGCCTGTTTATCTGTATACTGCAGCTGTCTAGTTCACAAATGTCAAATATGATTGACGTACGACGCCATTTGCAAAAATTATACCATCTTCCGATAGGGTGATTAATTTTACCCCACCTTGTACATATTCGTATGTTGTTTAAATTCCATTACGCACTATTTATCTACTCTTTTCAGGGTGTAATCGCTCATATTCGGTCCGTAGAAATAAGGATGAAACCCTCAAACCAGTACTTTGAACCCGGATATTGTTTTACAGATGCAGAAAGAATGTAAATTAAGCTTTACAATTAAGCTAAATTCATTCCTGATTTTTAATTTTGCTTCTATGGCTTTTGAGTGCTTTGTCAACAATTCAGTTCATGAAGTGGTCCATCGCATTTTTGACTCTGGACTTCGTTGGTAACTACACTTGGTGCTTCACTAGTAAGATAGATTTGAGTATCCTAACTTTGGATTCAACATAGTTCTGAGTCATTGTTTTCTGGTTAGTTGGTTTACATAACAAGGGACAAAGAAGTGCGCCCACTAACCAAAAGATATGTATTTTATAATGCTTAATAGCGGACGTGTTTCATTTAAGAATAAGTATCCACCAACAGTGGCGTCAATCCTGAGACTTAATACATCGTAAACAACAATATAAAACCGAAAAACAATTGGATTTTAATAGAATGCAATCACCAGGATATATAATCAGTATTCCAGACCAATCAATGATTGTCTAGCTGTCGAGAAGACGGATGCAATTCTCCATTCAACCACGGCTAATCAGAAGAACATAAACAATTTATAATCGTTAGCTTGGCAGATTTCGTAAAACAGAAAAAGAAAATAATCTTAACTTGCAACTAACAAGGACTACGTTTATTTCGGCTACGAGTCGAAGTTTGATATCTGTGATGCGATTGTGACGTAGCCCTGGCGGAGCATTTGCATAAGCCAAGGTAGAATTCAACGATTGTGATGCAATCTAGCCGGTTAATTCAAATCATTATCACGGACGACGTGAAGAATGGAGATTACATATACGAGTATTGAACGTGACTCGAAAGTTCACATAGTCGACTCAAAAGAGGCAACTTGACAATAATGTATTGAAAAAATTATCGTCATGGTCATCGTAGTCGTTTTGCGCGCTATCGGCTTACAAAAAAGTTGTCCTTGGGAGCTATTTCGATGTACCCTGGCTAGGGTAGCAGATACATTCAGTCGGAATAATGTTGTCATACTAATAGTATGCCAACTAATACATGCACTATACTTATTATAAACAAAATTAGTCAAACTCTACCTGTGGGTGGCCGTGGCTCAAGTGGTAGTGTGTTGGCTTCCAAATCGGAAAGTTCGGTGTTCGAATCCCAGCCTCGTCCGAAAGACATTCTTTTTTTCAGGCAACTTAATTCACGTAAGACGAATGGTTGCCTCTAATACAACAACAAGTCCAATTACACTAATAATTTAGTCTCCCCATTAAATGTTGGATGCCACCCATGGAGCGAAATAACCACTGAGCCCAAAAATCTTTCTTTCTCTCTCTGTCCCATTTTCCTTAAAAACTTAACACGTGCTCAGGCATTTTAAGTGTATTAGTGGGTATTGAGTGTTAAGTTCTTAAAAAAAAAAAAAAAAAAAAAACATCTGGCCAAGGACTACCTTATTAAAAAGGATTTCACTAATGCTAGAAGACAGCTCTTGTTACATGCAATCAATGAACTATGCTAAGCTGTTTTACCCACTGTCAATCAGCCCATAAAACTAAATTCAAACTAAGCTCTAGATGAGTTTTCATGGCAAAGGATATTGTAAAACTACGCTAAGCATCGAGCGGCATTATTCTGGCAACGGTCAGTGCAGTAAATGTGTCCACACATCAGTTGTAATTATTTTACCTGCTCGTGTAACCACTGAATACTACGAGTAGTCTAGTCTAACCGAAATTGATTTTCTGAACCAAAGAGTTGAGCAAGAAGAAAATTGCAGTACAATCAATCTTCTAAGGATGAAGGATAAAGTGACAGCCCAGTCAAATGAACTACTTAACGCGTTTAGAGCTGAGGTTGATATTGTGGATATTAAAATACTCGTACAGATGATTAGGAATGAAAGACAGTTCAGTATTCCATATTTTAATTTCGATTCCACTAAAGAAAAGTACACTTGCCTTAGCTCAGATGTTGTAGCATGGTACTGCAGATAAGTTAGCGCGAATAGTGCCTTTTTAAGACTCGTACGCAACTCATCAATATCCGTATCCCATAGGAAGTTACTGTCGATTATGACTCCGACATATTTGTAGCTTTCTACTATACCTATAGGGCAGCTAGTAGAGGTACGGCAGGAATCATTCCTATAGTGTATTTGTTGTTCGGTAGCCTTCAACTGCGGGTTTCTTATGTGCATCATTTTTATTTTGGATGCGTTGGTCATCATTAAGCCATGATCATGACACCATTTTACTGCAAAATTGAACTCCTCCTGAATTATTGTTGTTGCCGTCTGCAAGGATCTGTGACTTAGCGCTGTCGCTGTATCGACAGCATAAGCAAATGGTTCGTTTGGCTCGCTTGAAAATTCGAAGAAGCTCATCGGCGTATAATATGAACAGAATTGGCCACAGTTTCGATCCTTGCGGGACTCCGTATTGTGCATGTTCTTTTTGGCTATAGGTCTCGCTGATCTTGACACAAAAAAGCCTGTTGTGTAAGTATTCCTTCAGCCAATCAGCCATTAATCCTAGTATTCCAATACGTACCAGAGCATCTATTAGCTTTGCATGATTAAGCGTGTCAATAGCTTTATCTTAAAGTCCATAAATAAGATCAAAACGTGGTAACTTTTGTTTAGGTTTAGGCATTTTGGAAATGCCACTAACTTGGCATAGGCTAGAGTCTGTTAACCGATCTACATAAGAAGAGACATTCCTTAGTAGAAATGGGATTAGAACCGATGAGAAAAGATAGGTCTTCAGATGGAGCAGACCAAGATGGAGGGAGACCGAACAGACACAGACGTCTCAGCGTGGAGAATCTTTGAAACCAATGAAGAGAGACAACGCAACAGAGAAAAAGCCCTCTTTCGTTGATCAAGAAGAACACAACCTGAACAAACTTAAACTGTGCATCATGACGACATTAGCAAGAGCTCGATGTGAGTCTAGACTTTGATCCTTTATGGACTGGGGCAGGATAGATTCAACTGGTATTCGGTTGATATGGGTCGGCAGACATAGATCGAGAACACTTTTAACACTTATAGGGTTTTCCAATAAGGACTTGACAACTATTTTTTTAAATACAACGCAAACCATTTGAGATATTTCAAAAACTTTATTATCGGCTTGAAGTACAATCAAAACATTTATGAATGGAACTCGACTTCGTTCATATGGCCACCGCGGGCACGTTTCCAGCGGTCGATTCGTTGGACAAAATTTTTCAACGACTCGGCCACACATTTCGGCCGCCATTTCGTGTTCAATGTTGGCTCTGAGCTCTTCCAACGTCGTCGGCGTGTTGTCATAAACCATTGACTTAACGTAGCCCCACAGAAAATAGTCAAGCGGCGTTAAATCGCACGAACGGGGCGGCCAATCGACTGGCCCATGTCTTGAGATAACACGCTCACCATACTTACTCTTCAATAAATCGATTGTAGCGTGTGCTGTGTGGCTTGTGGCACCATCCTGTTGAAACCACATGTCGTCCAAGTCCATATCTTCCAATGAAGTGGTGATTCATGAAGCACGTGTGGATTTGACTGACTTGGATCGTTTGCTACGGACGCCTGAACGGCAGCGATATTATCGACACTTCGACCAAGCCGTTGTCTCACTGACACGGCAACATCACACAACGAATATGTAGACTCAAATTTTTGCACTGAACTTATTATTGCCTGTCTACTAGGGCGAGAATTACGACCGAAAATTGGAGCTAACGCTCCTAAAGTAGCAGTCACCGACTCCGAATTTCGGTAGAAAATTTTTATAATTTGCAGACGTTGCTCGTTCGTTGACAGTGACATTGATTGACAGTGACCGTTTGATGATTAGTGAAAGAGTGCGTTCCCAAATTAAATTCAAAGTTGTCAAGTCCCTATTGGAAAGCCCTTTAAATGTACAATTTTTGGGAAAAACCTTTCTTACAGATCAAATGAATTCTGATTCAGTGCATAAGCCGTTTACACATGTTCGGAACAAGGAGCTGTCAACATGTTGTAAAAGAGTAAAAATTCATGCGAAATTCAAAATGAATCTGAAATTTGTATTGTTAAGTATGACACTAGTAATCAGACCCTAAATTCAACAATCAACATCTTACCGGCTCAACAGCCTAACAACTCATCAATTGTCAAGTTGACAACTAAGCACTATGTTGTGCTTTCTTTTTGGTTCGTTGAGAGAGAGAGAACTGTCAAGCGAGGAGAATCGTGGTTTTTATTTTTTTATTATTTTTTTTTTAATGTAAATAAATTGAATTCATCCCGTATATATTTATATAATATAATATAACAGTATTATGGCCAAACCACAATGTCGCCTTTGTGCGGTCACGCTTTCAAATATTGAGTAGAAACAATGGGCTCTTATGGAGCAATTCGAAATGTAACCTCCGGCGTTTCTGACACTTTTGATCGTAGATATCGTAAACTCGACATCAGTAATTTTAACTATGTATTTATTAAATTACATTGTTTGTAAAGTTACTTCTCCTAATTAAATGTTAATATAAATAAGAAGAGTACATTTCGACTCTACCTCGTGCAACGAATTCATGTATTAGAAATTTGAGGAAACAATACTTTATCAGTCAGCTCAACGCCAAAGCGACATTCCGCATTGATTAAGTTCGATATAAAGAGTATATGAAGCATGCCATAGCACGCGCGCGCGTGCCATTAGAATGATGTTCATTCCTTCGTTGAAACAATAAAAACTATGAGTTATAAAAATTTCATCTCTCACAGACCTACTCATATGCCTATGAGTTAGGCAAATCGTTTGTAGCACATTGTGCATGTTAAAACAGATAAATTATTAATAAATAAATGTCACAATTATACTCTCGGCGTTCAGCCAAATCCACTGCTGACGCAAGCTTATGACATCGTAAACTATCGACCCGCAAACTCATGACGTTTTCCTCATTTCGATTGGCCAATTCATGTCAACATTTTCTATTCTTCTCCTTTCTTTATCTGCTTTCCAACTAAACTGTTGGCTAATGGTTATGCCTTCCACCACTTGTTAAAAATCACTGACCCGCATAACCGCTAAGCCCAATTGCACAACACACCTTCGGCTTAAAGGTCACCATCGCGCGTCATTCATCCATTTAGCCATTTCAAACAATTCACCAGTTTAAGCATGCTCATCACATCTCATGGCATCGCTTAGATTTCAATTACTTGATAAAGTGCCAAAATCAAAAGCCCAGTCGCGTGCTGCATTGCTATAATTTACTGCAAACGTTATCGCACACTTTTATGGCTGCCGGCAGGTAAGGCACGGGTACGGTACGTAACAACTACGGCATAAACACGCAAATCAATTTGTTCAGTTTAGATAGCGCGCTTCCATCTCTGGTGTGGGAATTTGAGCGCCAATTCATCAGCTGTCAAATAAAATGTGAAATTGTTTGACAGATGTGAAATTTTTTGACAGATGTGCATAAGTGAGTACTAGATACATGATTGTGGTTTTGATGGATCAGTGAATTTGCTGCCATTCAAGGTGACGTTTATTCGAAAAACACTCGTATCGATGTCAGCATTATGGATTCGCCTGGATGTCAACAAGTTGTGGAATCAAGCTTTCATTGTGGTTTTGTGTACGTTGTTTTGCCTTTCAAAAATTAATTAAAATCCACTCCCCGCGGAGAACTTACGTAACGCATACATCAATTGATAGCAACGAACCGCCAAGCGCATCATTAATTGTGTACACATAGTTGCTTTTTTTATTTGATACTCGTTCTCCGAACACCGGTGACGCCAATGCGCGCGAGCTTAAAACGCGCCTCGCAACCTACGCTATATGGGCGTAACAAACTGCACAATAAAAAAATAGGAACACAATTTTTTTTTTTTTTAACTTCCGTCCGACAGACGACGTGTTTGTTAGATTTTTTTTTATTTTCACATAACGCAACGGTATTAGACCGTAAATGGAACACTTTGATACTCGCTTCTCTCTCTCCCTCTCTCTCGAATGGAAAATGGAAAAGCGATTAAATAAAATAGAAAATCCTCTTCATTCGATAATCAGTCGAGTGGAAATGGGAAATTAGTTTCATTTATCTGCCACACCGCAGACAGCCGGTTTCAGTGTACACAGTGCACTAGTGACCTCACTCTGTTTTTCATAGACATCGACCGAATGGTAGCAGCCCAGCAAAGTTGAAATGTCATGGAGTCAAGTGGCAGCATTCGAAATGAAAAGTTTTAATTTTTTTTTTTCATTATTTTGATTGAATTGGTTTGCAACGCGACGTTTAGTCAAGGCAGAGTTTTCGATACTTGTCCTATGATCATGATAAACCCTGCGGATGGCGTGAGTGGGTACGTTTTGTGGGAAATCTATAAAAAAATAGCAGATACGAGGCACTTAAAACAAGTTAGTATTGGAACGTGAGGTTGTGCAATTATGAGAATGTCTGAACACGATTGATGTGGGAAACAAACGCACCTAGTAGCCATTTTAGGCAGAGATGGTTGGTGCATGCAGAATTTGAAATCGGAATACGAATAATGTTTGTTTAGACGCACATGTCCCAAATGATTAAAGGCACGTCCTTGGGAAAATGTTTGTGATTTCAATGTGGGTTTGGACAATCCATGATTGAGACACACGACACGAATATAAATATTGCCTATGCATTAATCTGAGAGAGAATGATACAAAGTAGATGAGAGCAGTTCTCGACGGCATTATATCCAATATGCAATTGGTGTGACGTAGAAGTTAAAAAGACTCGTGTAGTTATTCTACGCTCTTGACGGCAATATACAAGATCTAAACTCTGATCTTGATGTCGCCTGAATTAATGTCCGTTTATGAACTTCCAAAAAAGGTTTACCATCGACTATAGTACGGCCCCTGAGCTACAAGATCAAGATGTCTCATTAGGGTCATGAAATTGGTGTGCTAGGTTAGAACTGTTTCCTTTATTCATTTCTATCTTTCTGTCTTCATTTCACAGTTTATCTGTGAATATCCAGGGGAATGAAAAAGAAATATTCCACTTAATCTGTAGGCAAACGATTTCCTGATCTCATGACTTACATAGATCCGTCTTAACATTTTCTACTTTCATCATCCCCATGATATGTACATGCTATCCATCAAGCAATTGCACCTTACAAGAATTGAAAATTGGCCGATGTGCTCATCTGTAACCCAAAAATGTCAACACCTGTATCATATGTAAAGAAAAAGGGTACTAGACATTGCTTTCGTTCCAAACAGCGGACACCCCACGTCTATATGCTCTTCGACATGCAAACATTCACTTTTAACCCTTTGACGACTACGGGGACACATTGGTCCCAAGCCAAAAATTCAAAAGAAGTGAATAACTAAAAAACGGATGCGTGTGAGTTTACTTTGATTAATTCCCGAACGCATCTTTTCACTTTTTAGTTATGGCAACACAGCATCCGAACCGTTATTCTTTGATTATGGTCATAGGAAATTGACAGTTAGTTGCGCGCGGAATTTCAATACATTGTAAAAGTGTTTTGAGGTGTAAATTTGATTTGCCACATTTTATATCATAAAGTATTTATTGCCTGGTAAGTATTTTTTTTATTGTGTGCAGTTATAAAACCGTTATTTATGTTGAGTACTTTGATAAGTCGTTGTAAAACACTGGTGTCCCTATGGCCTATGAGGATGTTAAGTTTCTATATATTTACATATTGCAGCTATGATTATTTACCATTACCCTCGTTATGTTTCGTAGGGGGTGTGGAGTTTTTAACTAAGAGAAAATGAAATCCAACAGATTTTGATGGGTCACAATAGTGACGATGAACACAATTTACTGGTCGACGAGGAAGATCAAAGGCTTCTGACACAGGATGACGACCAAGGCGTATTTGATGTCGAGATTGAAAATACGACACTTCAATTTCAAGAATCAAGAAGATCATCAATCGAGCCTTCAGCTTCTGAATTAAAACCTGTCACTTAGGAACGGTCAACATGTTTTCAAGTGGAGTCAGAGAACATACGTTCCGAATGTTTTTCCTATTGTGGAATATGAAGTCGGAAAGGTGCAAATCTGTCAAGATGCTGAAGGCATAAGTTGACTCCTTTTGAAATATTCATTTCAACAACAAAATTTAACATTTTACTTCAAACAACAAGCCTTTCTGACTTCTCTTATAAATGACATAAATGCAATGTTAATGATGATCAACTACCAGAACACTCAGAACATAATGCTGGGTATTGTACTATCAACACATCAGGGCAGAATGCATCCTCTTATACTCAGTGTAAACCAGCTGAAGAATGAATTGGGAAGGATACATGACAACATCCCTCACACATTAATGATACCGGGGGAACGACAACATGAACCGATTCTCCAACTCTATAAAGACCTTCATCCAAAGGGAAGAGTCAGAGATGAAAACATTATTATTGAAATCACGATTCCCTTACTGTTCAACGAGGAATTCAAGGTTTTCAATGTGTTACCAGTACCAATTTGGCATAACGGGAATTTCACGTACTTAGTACCATCATCAGAGTACCATCATCTATTGGATCGATACTACCCTATTGCAAAGCAAGTAATCAATTCCTGCAAGCAAGCAGAGGTCAACTGGCATGTACTGGTGCAATTTAGTCCATCCAATTTATACACGTGGCTCCACTATTCGTGCATGCGAGATGAGCATACTTCAACACAACAACTTACTCTCAACAGCCTGTACTACCCTTACAGAGCTCGACACGCTTTTTCGACTTCTGAGGCTGGAATCGGGAAAGAATTATTTTATAATCGGCGGGGATTTCAACGCTAGACACAGAGATTGGGGAAATAATTTGCAAAATACTAGAGGGAACCTACTACTCGATTGGTGGGGTCAGCACGATGTCATGTACAGACTCGGTCTTAAAGCGACGGATAACCCGTCGTTTCCCAGAGGCGGGTCTTATCTGGATCTACTGCTGTACGACGAACGTATACGACTGACAGGTAATATTTATAATATGCTAACCAACAGACAGTTCATCGTGAAAAATGGTGATGTGACTTCTGTTGGAATATTTCAAATTAAAAATGGTCTTCAGCAAGGCGCGGTCAATTCGCCAATTCTTATTCAACATTTATACAAGCGACTTGATAGGTTCACTTCCCCATACTATTGCGTACGCAGACGATTTGGTAGCGTACAGAACAGGTCCAAAAATCGAGGTCATTAACACTCTCTTGCAGCATGACTTCGATAAGATAAGACGATTTTGCGATGACTGGAAGTTGAAAATCAACTTTCAGAAGTCATAAACCATTCTCTTTAGGACGCCGTTGTCTGGAGCCTCTAGGGATATCAGAACAAATTGGCGAAAGTTCTCTATCATTGGACAACCCGGACAACCTCTTACCTGTCGAAATGTAGTCAGATACCTTGGCATCTGGCTAGATCAGTTTCTGTATTTTGGCAAAAATGTAGACGCTGCTCTGGCCAGAGCTAAAGGTGCTTTTGCCCTTACAAAGAGACTGTTTTATAGCAGCCAACTCGATGCGAGGGTAAAGGTAATCTGCTACATGGCCCTTATTAGGCCCATGCTGGTATTTGGTTGTCCGGTGGGATTCAATGTACGAGCAAGCTTAATGGAAAAGATTCGGGTGTTTGAGAGAGCTTGCCTTAGGGCTTGTCTTCGCTTGTACAGAACACCAGAGTCGGAGTACAAGAAATTTTATCCTAATGGGATCCTTTACAACTGGGCGAACCTAATACGAGTGGACAACTTCGTAATTAAGCTGACTCGAAGGCACATTGCAAGAGCAATGACCTCAACGAATAACCTGATATCTGGGGCGTACTACCCCAATTACCTTTACCACGAGAGTGTGCGCTCTGACGGCTTCGTTCCACCGGAAGCATTCCTCTACCTAGATCAGATAGGGTTGATCCAGGATAGATCAGCGGTGCCGTTAATCTTCCATGTCGCTCGGACAGCTGGGGACAGGCGACTCAACTACAGCAGAGACGTCGCACACGGCAGTGTGGATCGCCTCAGGTTCAGTAGGGCGGTGGGGAATCGCGATAAGAGGGATGTCATTCGGCAGCACCAGCATCTCTGGTGGTTGAATGATGGAGAAGATGTTTCGTCGTCGTTTCCATCAATTACTGACCAGCCTCACTAAGGAGGCAGAGCTGACCAATCTGTTTTCTCTATAAATAGCGATGACCAGCTTACATAGGTTTAGGTTAGCATTTAAGAAATATATACATGTATTAGTGTATGCAAATGTATATACTAATATATGTATATAATTGTGTATAATGTCTATGTGTTGTATGTTGTATTATGTATCTAGGTTAGGTAGACTAAGGTTTATTTTAAGTTAGATATTAAGTTTTTATAAAAACAGAAAATTATGTCTATATGCTAAGTTTTTGTTAAAAATTTTTTTCTTAGCTTTAAATATAGTAGGTGGATATCCATAAAGAAAATGTTAATAAAGTCGAAAGACATAGTATAAGAATTTAGAGTAGCTTAGAGTGCCTGTGTGGGGCCAGTAAGTTAGTATAAGATTATTATGTAATTTTAAGCTAACGACGTCATGGAGTCAAGTGGCAGCATTCGAAATGAAAAGTTTTAATTTTTTTTTTCATTATTTTGATTGAATTGGTTTGCAACGCGACGTTTAGTCAAGGCAGAGTTTTCGATACTTGTCCTATGATCATGATAAACCCTGCGGATGGCGTGAGTGGGTACGTTTTGTGGGAAATCTATAAAAAAAATAGCAGATACGAGGCACTTAAAACAAGTTAGTATTGGAACGTGAGGTTGTGCAATTATGAGAATGTCTGAACACGATTGATGTGGGAAACAAACGCACCTAGTAGCCATTTTAGGCAGAGATGGTTGGTGCATGCAGAATTTGAAATCGGAATACGAATAATGTTTGTTTAGACGCACATGTCCCAAATGATTAAAGGCACGTCCTTGGGAAAATGTTTGTGATTTCAATGTGGGTTTGGACAATCCATGATTGAGACACACGACACGAATATAAATATTGCCTATGCATTAATCTGAGAGAGAATGATACAAAGTAGATGAGAGCAGTTCTCGACGGCATTATATCCAATATGCAATTGGTGTGACGTAGAAGTTAAAAAGACTCGTGTAGTTATTCTACGCTCTTGACGGCAATATACAAGATCTAAACTCTGATCTTGATGTCGCCTGAATTAATGTCCGTTTATGAACTTCCAAAAAAGGTTTACCATCGACTATAGTACGGCCCCTGAGCTACAAGATCAAGATGTCTCATTAGGGTCATGAAATTGGTGTGCTAGGTTAGAACTGTTTCCTTTATTCATTTCTATCTTTCTGTCTTCATTTCACAGTTTATCTGTGAATATCCAGGGGAATGAAAAAGAAATATTCCACTTAATCTGTAGGCAAACGATTTCCTGATCTCATGACTTACATAGATCCGTCTTAACATTTTCTACTTTCATCATCCCCATGATATGTACATGCTATCCATCAAGCAATTGCACCTTACAAGAATTGAAAATTGGCCGATGTGCTCATCTGTAACCCAAAAATGTCAACACCTGTATCATATGTAAAGAAAAAGGGTACTAGACATTGCTTTCGTTCCAAACAGCGGACACCCCACGTCTATATGCTCTTCGACATGCAAACATTCACTTTTAACCCTTTGACGACTACGGGGACACATTGGTCCCAAGCCAAAAATTCAAAAGAAGTGAATAACTAAAAAACGGATGCGTGTGAGTTTACTTTGATTAATTCCCGAACGCATCTTTTCACTTTTTAGTTATGGCAACACAGCATCCGAACCGTTATTCTTTGATTATGGTCATAGGAAATTGACAGTTAGTTGCGCGCGGAATTTCAATACATTGTAAAAGTGTTTTGAGGTGTAAATTTGATTTGCCACATTTTATATCATAAAGTATTTATTGCCTGGTAAGTATTTTTTTTATTGTGTGCAGTTATAAAACCGTTATTTATGTTGAGTACTTTGATAAGTCGTTGTAAAACACTGGTGTCCCTATGGCCTATGAGGATGTTAAGTTTCTATATATTTACATATTGCAGCTATGATTATTTACCATTACCCTCGTTATGTTTCGTAGGGGGTGTGGAGTTTTTAACTAAGAGAAAATGAAATCCAACAGATTTTGATGGGTCACAATAGTGACGATGAACACAATTTACTGGTCGACGAGGAAGATCAAAGGCTTCTGACACAGGATGACGACCAAGGCGTATTTGATGTCGAGATTGAAAATACGACACTTCAATTTCAAGAATCAAGAAGATCATCAATCGAGCCTTCAGCTTCTGAATTAAAACCTGTCACTTAGGAACGGTCAACATGTTTTCAAGTGGAGTCAGAGAACATACGTTCCGAATGTTTTTCCTATTGTGGAATATGAAGTCGGAAAGGTGCAAATCTGTCAAGATGCTGAAGGCATAAGTTGACTCCTTTTGAAATATTCATTTCAACAACAAAATTTAACATTTTACTTCAAACAACAAGCCTTTCTGACTTCTCTTATAAATGACATAAATGCAATGTTAATGATGATCAACTACCAGAACACTCAGAACATAATGCTGGGTATTGTACTATCAACACATCAGGGCAGAATGCATCCTCTTATACTCAGTGTAAACCAGCTGAAGAATGAATTGGGAAGGATACATGACAACATCCCTCACACATTAATGATACCGGGGGAACGACAACATGAACCGATTCTCCAACTCTATAAAGACCTTCATCCAAAGGGAAGAGTCAGAGATGAAAACATTATTATTGAAATCACGATTCCCTTACTGTTCAACGAGGAATTCAAGGTTTTCAATGTGTTACCAGTACCAATTTGGCATAACGGGAATTTCACGTACTTAGTACCATCATCAGAGTACCATCATCTATTGGATCGATACTACCCTATTGCAAAGCAAGTAATCAATTCCTGCAAGCAAGCAGAGGTCAACTGGCATGTACTGGTGCAATTTAGTCCATCCAATTTATACACGTGGCTCCACTATTCGTGCATGCGAGATGAGCATACTTCAACACAACAACTTACTCTCAACAGCCTGTACTACCCTTACAGAGCTCGACACGCTTTTTCGACTTCTGAGGCTGGAATCGGGAAAGAATTATTTTATAATCGGCGGGGATTTCAACGCTAGACACAGAGATTGGGGAAATAATTTGCAAAATACTAGAGGGAACCTACTACTCGATTGGTGGGGTCAGCACGATGTCATGTACAGACTCGGTCTTAAAGCGACGGATAACCCGTCGTTTCCCAGAGGCGGGTCTTATCTGGATCTACTGCTGTACGACGAACGTATACGACTGACAGGTAATATTTATAATATGCTAACCAACAGACAGTTCATCGTGAAAAATGGTGATGTGACTTCTGTTGGAATATTTCAAATTAAAAATGGTCTTCAGCAAGGCGCGGTCAATTCGCCAATTCTTATTCAACATTTATACAAGCGACTTGATAGGTTCACTTCCCCATACTATTGCGTACGCAGACGATTTGGTAGCGTACAGAACAGGTCCAAAAATCGAGGTCATTAACACTCTCTTGCAGCATGACTTCGATAAGATAAGACGATTTTGCGATGACTGGAAGTTGAAAATCAACTTTCAGAAGTCATAAACCATTCTCTTTAGGACGCCGTTGTCTGGAGCCTCTAGGGATATCAGAACAAATTGGCGAAAGTTCTCTATCATTGGACAACCCGGACAACCTCTTACCTGTCGAAATGTAGTCAGATACCTTGGCATCTGGCTAGATCAGTTTCTGTATTTTGGCAAAAATGTAGACGCTGCTCTGGCCAGAGCTAAAGGTGCTTTTGCCCTTACAAAGAGACTGTTTTATAGCAGCCAACTCGATGCGAGGGTAAAGGTAATCTGCTACATGGCCCTTATTAGGCCCATGCTGGTATTTGGTTGTCCGGTGGGATTCAATGTACGAGCAAGCTTAATGGAAAAGATTCGGGTGTTTGAGAGAGCTTGCCTTAGGGCTTGTCTTCGCTTGTACAGAACACCAGAGTCGGAGTACAAGAAATTTTATCCTAATGGGATCCTTTACAACTGGGCGAACCTAATACGAGTGGACAACTTCGTAATTAAGCTGACTCGAAGGCACATTGCAAGAGCAATGACCTCAACGAATAACCTGATATCTGGGGCGTACTACCCCAATTACCTTTACCACGAGAGTGTGCGCTCTGACGGCTTCGTTCCACCGGAAGCATTCCTCTACCTAGATCAGATAGGGTTGATCCAGGATAGATCAGCGGTGCCGTTAATCTTCCATGTCGCTCGGACAGCTGGGGACAGGCGACTCAACTACAGCAGAGACGTCGCACACGGCAGTGTGGATCGCCTCAGGTTCAGTAGGGCGGTGGGGAATCGCGATAAGAGGGATGTCATTCGGCAGCACCAGCATCTCTGGTGGTTGAATGATGGAGAAGATGTTTCGTCGTCGTTTCCATCAATTACTGACCAGCCTCACTAAGGAGGCAGAGCTGACCAATCTGTTTTCTCTATAAATAGCGATGACCAGCTTACATAGGTTTAGGTTAGCATTTAAGAAATATATACATGTATTAGTGTATGCAAATGTATATACTAATATATGTATATAATTGTGTATAATGTCTATGTGTTGTATGTTGTATTATGTATCTAGGTTAGGTAGACTAAGGTTTATTTTAAGTTAGATATTAAGTTTTTATAAAAACAGAAAATTATGTCTATATGCTAAGTTTTTGTTAAAAATTTTTTTCTTAGCTTTAAATATAGTAGGTGGATATCCATAAAGAAAATGTTAATAAAGTCGAAAGACATAGTATAAGAATTTAGAGTAGCTTAGAGTGCCTGTGTGGGGCCAGTAAGTTAGTATAAGATTATTATGTAATTTTAAGCTAGCATTTAAGCATTTTTTGTTAGAATGTAAGAGTTAGTGTTAAGAAAATAAAATGCATCTAAAACTAAAAAAAAAAACTAGCCTGTACTACCCATACGGTTCCTGCCAGAGCATATTGGGTAGAAATGCATCATCCTAATACCTGGATATTTAGCATGCTCTGTAAAAGAAGTGTAGACCAAGAAACGAAGCAAACCTTATTGTTTGGCAGCGGAGCCATAAGTCTGCAAGAAACCTGCATGATACGTCAAGAATGATCATCATTGGGAAACGAATTCTGTCAAGTCGATTGGAAGCATCGTTTTTGCCAACAAGCAACATATCACAACAGCTGACGAATTTCACGCACATGACGCAAGTAGCTCCAGTTCTACGGCCAGATATATTTGAGGATATTGGCAAGGTAGAAAATGCTCTTGAAGTCCAACAAGGGCAGGGAAAATGTTACCAACACCAAAAGTAACACCTTCGAGACCCTTTACTCATTCTGGTTTAGACTAGGCTGGTCGACTAAAAATTCAAACAAGTGGGAGCAGTAGCTCAGCCGATGCAGTTGGCGCAGCTCCAAAAAGTTCTGCGGGTATGCCATCAAGTCCTACCGCCTTATTGGTTTTCAGTGCTTTGATCGCGGTAATGATCTCTTCCTTACTGGGGGGTAGTGATGCGAATTCGGGCATTTCTTTCCACGGACTCCTCAGTCTGACTTGGGTGCATATTGCTGGCGAATACTCGGTTCAAAACCGGAGCAACGAACCGTGTAGGCCTTTCACTAGGTGTTGACTGGAGTTTCGGCCATCTATTAGCTCTTTGATGATTCTGTAAACGGTTCTGCTGTCGCACCTAGCTGCTGCTTCTGCTGCTTCTGCAGCCAGCGCATTGATGTAATTGCGCTTGTCACGCCGCACGCTACGCTGCACTTCTGTCATCTTCATGCGATATAGGGACTCCAACTCGATCGAATTCGAGTTCTAAGCTGTTTACTTTCGTCGATCCTTCTCCAGGTATCCTCGGAAAGCCACGCCCTATGTCTTCCCTGCGATCGACCGACAATCCATTCTTCACCTGATGTGAAAAGAGTTTTCACAGCAGACCAATGATCTTGTATGGTGGTGGGTAGTGAGCTGCTGATTGTTTCCACTCCACGTGAGATATGGTCCCTTAGTTCTTGGCGCACTGTGGGATTTCTTAGTCGATCTTCGAATGGCAGCAGTGCGTAATTGGACAGTCCCTGTCATAAGATGGTGATCTCGAACACCAACCCCATGTCCGCTCCTCTTCTGTTTCGGACGTCTAGAACGTCTAAAACGGCGACTGATGGCAAAATGGTCAATTTGGTTGGAGGTTGCTTGCCTGTCTGTTGACACCCAACTGATTTTATGGCAGGCTTTGTGCTCAAACATGGTGCCACCTATGACAAGGCGATTTGCGTTGCAAAAGTCAACGAATCTTTCGCCGTTATCATTGCGGTTGCCTAGTCCGTGACGTCCCATCACATGTTTGAGCCCTTCGTTGTCGCTGCCTACCTTGGCATTCAGGTCTCCCATCACTATGACCATGGCGCCATTGGGTGTTGCATTAAATACAGCTCCAACTGTTTGTCGAAGGTCTCTTTTTCTTCCTCAGACGAACCATCCGTGGGGGCGTAACACTGTATAATTGTGACGCGACTTACTCTAGTCCGGAATCTGGCCGTTAAAATCCTATAACTGTGAGGTTGCCAGGAGATTAGGCCTCTGCGTGTGGTGGGTGTTAAAAGCAGTCCAACTCCATATCCACGGGGCTTCCGGTTGGTCTTCTTGAGTAGAGTAGTATAGTGTTACGCGTTGGGATTGGTACTCACCCGCATCTAACCATCTTATCTCGCTTACTCCCAATATGTCCAGCCTATATCGAATGAACTCATGTTCAAGTTAAAGGAATCTGGCGTTCTGAGCTCCTTCATTCTGTGAGTCAAGGAGCGTCTTCACATTCCAGAAACTAATCTTTGTCCGGGTACGATAGCCAAAAGTCGTCAACAAGTTATCAGTCCTTATCCGAGGCATTGTTTCGGTTTCCGTAGCGGGCGAATTTCGGTAACGCGGATTGCCTGCACATGTATAAGGATTTATATATGCAGTTGCCCGGGGACCACCACGAGGAGGTAAAGCAAGCACTACATTACGAACTTGATTGTTGCGTTACTGGCCCAATCCATGTTTTGAGCAGTCAGTAGTTTCCCGATCAATCGCCATGCAGGACTAGGTATAGGATGTGTTGATTCCAGCAGTCTTCTAAAAATTCGGCATAGCTGGAGCAATTGTATTGCTACGAAAATTGGTCAGGTTTCAGTTGATTGCGATGCAGAAAGACAGATGCCGATCTGAAGGTCAAGATGTTTGCAAATCTTCGCAAGAAATATAAATGCGGCATCTCGTCAGCTAATGACGATGACCTAACAATAGTCAAAATTGTTTGTAAAAATAGAAATCAATTGAGAGCTTTATGGTCAATCTTAACTGAACTGACACTTACGAGGGGAGTTCAACATATTCTCGGTATCGGGGTGAAGCTGTGGTTGTATATATAAATTGACTTATTTATCAAGTAATACTATTATTTTAGTGCATTCATGTAAAATTTCATATAAATGTGATTATTAATTCGCGTTTTATCTCTAGTTAAACAGAATCATAATGGCAACTGAGACGATGATGGTGAAAATTGAGCATCGCGCTGTAATTACATTTCTCACTAAGCAAGGAAAAAGTCAAAAAACTATTCATGAAGAGATGGTGGCTGTTTACCAGGGTTCCGCACCTTCATTATCAACTGTGCAAAAGTGGTCAAGTGAGTTCAAGAGAGGCAGAGAGAGCATTGAAGACGAACCCCGCTCCGGCGCCCCGGCTACTGCTTGTACGGGAGAAAGCATCAAAGAAGTCGAAAAACTTGTTCTTGAGGATGCCCGAATAAAGGTGAAAATGATGGCAGAGATCACCAAGCTTTCAATTGGTACCATTCACACCATTCTTCATGACCATCTTAACCTTTCAAAGGTCAGCGCAAGGTGGGTGCCACGAATGCTCACAGCGCCTCAGAAAAAAGTGAGAATCGCATGCTGTAGAGAGCTTTTGGAGATGTGTAGTGAGAACGCGGACGGTGTTATGAATCGAATTGTTACTGGGGACGAAACATGGGTCCACCACAATTTAAATTGAATTCGCATTTTCCTTCATATCGATACCGAGAATATATTGAACGCCCCTCGTAAGTTCTGAACGAAAAGTATCCGGAAGAAATATAATAGTATTAAGTCATTTTCCAAAAGAGGCCCACCAGAGTCTTTTTTAAAAAATAAGTGCCCTTTGTTTAGCTGCAAGACAAAAGCTTTACAATTAATTCGCTTCCTCAATAGACTCTCGACCTTCTACTTAACACGTCCATCTAATCCATTCGATCCAATTGAATATCTTGTATCTTAATTTTCCATAATTTATTCTCAAGTTCCACTCAACGCGTCGTACTTTACTCCATACTCGTACTCTACTCTACACTGCGCTAACTTGACGTAAACTTTCGATTTCAACGACCACTTCGCCCACCAGTTTAGCAGCAACATTTTCTACCAATACTGTGCTGCCAGTACCTCCTTACATATCCTAAGATGTATCTTTCCACTTCACTCAATAAATATTTCAAATACCTAGTTAGTAACCTATCAAAATGAAATTGAACGAACGAATAAATTAAAAATAAAACACAAAACTTCCTACTTCACGTAGCCGTAAACTAGTTTCACTTGTTACAATAAGCAAAGCCCCTGTGTGCCACGCCTCCGGCGTCGTCATGATACGACTCACTTGCTCGCATGATGCGAATGTTCGTCTCTGACATAACGAATTAATTAACAACTGCACAGTGAGAAAAAAAAAGTAAAAAATAACGAAAATAACCGAGAAGACTAACGAATACTGGTAAGTTAAAAAAAAGGCGGGAAAATTCGCATTGTTGACTTGTTTTGTCTGGGCAGACAAAAACGGATCCCTCAGCTAAGCATTTAGCTAGTCCGATTCGCGTTCGCGTCACCAGCACCACATCTGTCTTTGGCAAGAGTGCGAATTTCGAATTCGACTACGAGAAGTCGAGTACCTTTAAGATTTTTTGTTTCGTTTTTCGCTTGGTTTGGACTTTTTTTTTGTTTTTAACCAGAAGCGAGGAGCTGAAGCGTGAATCGCGTGTTAATTGCTCATGCGCCTTCTCTCTGACACTTACTTTCAAATGCTGTAACAACAAAAAGATATTAGTTGCGATTCTTTTTTATGATGTTCATTCGCCGGTTTTGTTGTTGTGTTAAACTTTGAATTAATGCGACTTCTATTCTGCCAGAGGGCGCGCACTCATTACGATTCATTTTGCATCCGTAACCAGTAAAGCGGATCTGTTCAATGAGTTGATTGCAATTGCAAGCAGTGATGTAAGATGTAATGATGGGATGAAGAAGCAAGCGAGCAATGTCGGAAAGGGGCGATGGACAATTTATAACTCTGCCGATTATAACAGACTTGCTTTCCTTTTGGGCTAAATGACCCATTTGTCAGAAGGTAGAGAAGAGAGGTAGCCAGTTGACCGTAAAGTCAGTATTTTGTTTCTAGGCTTCAATAAGCTCATTTGGAATGTTGTAATCCTAAATGGAGCACAAAGAAGAGCTGAAGAATTTGCGAGTGTTTGCCAAACACTGTGAAGACGATGAAATGTTATTGCAGTTTTGGTTGAGAAAACATAACAAACAATTTCCGTTGCGAAAACAGGTTAGGTATCTCTTATAGACAAGGTCAACAGAAAGACGCCTTCAAGACGTTTAGAAAAAGTTCTTTAGTAGAAAGACGTTGTATGGACAAATTGCAGATAATAGTAAGGAAGATCACCCTAACATGATGTACTAACCGAGAACGTTCAGAAAATGAAAAAAAATAATTTAGCGCACAACGGCGACGATTTGAATGAAAAAGCGCGCTCAACGACGTGAATGGGATTACATATCCCATCCGCCTAACAATAGAACGAGAATCGAATTAAATCGACCACATCTAGACCTGACTACATTCTTATGGCAGCTCCTGTACGTCTTCGTCCTGCATACGTCATCAGAAACCACAGATCGGTAACTTACGAACAGGTTTCCAAATTCCAATGGGTCCATTTTTTTATTAGAGTGCAAACTGTCGGCAGCATTGTGTCAGCAAATAACAAAGAGAACTAAGATCGGCCTAAAAAATGTTTCTGCAACCGGGGGCCAGCCGAAAAAGGATGGAATCCAAAATCAACTGGATATCAGAAGACACCCGTGTGCAGATCGAAAAATGCATTGCGCTGACAGCAGGGATTCTAGTAGCTTCAGCAACAGAGAGACCCAAACTTCAATTTTATGGGCGCAATACAACACTAGGTGACCGAGGGCTGATAGAACCTTGCCGTCAAAGAAATTTAGAGGTGCTATTATTAAATTAACAGCGCCTGTAAATTTTTCTAATATATGACGCGACCAGAAAACAATATACATCGCAGTCGATGCGTAGCTTACCTTGAAGTTAAAAATGCCTTTAGGTCTGTAAGCTGGTTATCCATAACAAGAGCACTTTCTGGAATGGATACGCCACGCTATTTACTTAAGATAGTAAGAAGCCGCCTCAACAATCGGCAGCTTCAATATCAAGCAGAAGATGGTATCAAATATTACAGTGTCTCTGCAGGAGTACCACAGGGATGAGTACTAGGACCACTATTGTGGCATATTATGTAAGACGGAGTACTACGATTGGCGCTGCCACGAGGAGTTCAAACGAAGTAGAATCTGCTACAAATCCAGCCATTGCACAAATAATAGATTAGCTATGTTCAGCTGGACTTGAACTTGCTGACCACAAAACTGAGACGATTTTAATAACCAGTCGTAAGACCGTGGAATATGCGGCCTTCCGGGTTGAAAGTCAAACAATCCGGTCGAAAGGAGCACTGAAATACCAGGGAGTAGGTTAGGTTAAGTTAGGTAAGAGTGGCTGTTGGAAACACCAACCCACTTAGGCTTATTGGCCCATTGTGATGCCACGTGGATCTATGATCCTCTTACTAATGGAACCAGTTTGAGCTTATAATAAAGCATAGGAGACTGTTAACGTCTATGTTTTCTAGATCGTTTAGGTCGTTGTAGAAGAAAGCTCCTGAATGAAGCTTTCTTCTCTGGGAGAGAGCTGGACGTGTGCAGAATAGGTGGAGGATTGTCTCCTCCTCTTCCTCGTCCATGCAGCTTCTACAGAAATCATTTGTCTTCTTGCGTGCTTGCCTATGAGGCAGTGTCCAGTAATGACACCTATTATGGCGCTGAGATGTTTCCTGTTTAAAAGGATCAGACACTTAGAGCTATTTAGATCCAGCTTTGGCCAGATCTCTTTGGTCGCTAGACATGTTTGCCCAGCAGTCCGCCTAAGGTCTGTTCTTTTATTGGCATCCAGCTTTAGTGTTAGTTTGCACGTAGCGATTGGTATACCTATGCTACCCTTTTCCGGTAGAATAGGAGAGAGGTTCCAATTTTGACGAGTTCATCGGGTCTGCAGTTCCCTGGAATGTCTCTATGGTCCGGCACCCAACAAAGGTGAATGTTGAACTGCTCTGCCATCTCCATGAGAGGGCGGTTTTAGAATATAATAAGACCGAGTCCAGGGACTTGATGGCGGCCTGACTATTCGAAAATATGCGGATATCCTTTGGAGATAACACGTTTTTCTTCAGCCAGGATAGAGCTTCTTTAATCGTGAAAATTTCCGCTAGGAACACGCTACAGTGATTTGGAAGATGGAAAGAGAGGCTCAGATTTAGCTTATCTGAGAAAACACCGCCACCAACCCCGCTATCGGTTTTAGATCCACCTGTGTAGAGATGGATTGGCTTGTCCTCCATGAAAGCATCTTCCTCCCAGAATGATCTAGAGGGGAAGCTTACATGGAAGTTTTTGTCAAACCAAAGCCGCAGAGGGTTTAGACCGCATAGACATGCTGTTCTTTGGACTCTGCTTAGTTTAATGCGGTTGACTGCATTTTCCAAGGCCGGCCAATAGACAACCACCCCGTATCGGTCTTATGACCGAGATATATAGCCAGTGGGTTATGCGAGGTTGAAGGCCCCATTTGTTCCCAATGGAAAAGAGGACAAGATGAGTTTTATGGGGGCTTATTCCCAATCCACAGCGATCTGCGCAGTGGGTTAATCTATTGAGATTTACTTGAAGGAGTTCTTTAATGGTATTGAGATGCTTTCCTGAGACGCCTATGGCAACGTCATCCGCATAGGAAATCACTCTACCAGGGAGTAATGTTAGATAATAGACTGCACCACATGTCTTCTATGACAGCGAGAAAGCAGCTTTACTACAGGCGGCATTATCGCGGATTCTACCAAATATCGGTGGACCGGGTTACACTAGGAGGGTGTTACTTTCAAGAGTGATCGGTTCGGTTCTGCTTTCAGCCGTTCCCGGTTTGGGCTTAGACAGGATGATAAGAAAAAACTATCTACGGCATACAGACTATGCGCGTTGAGGACGATATGTGGCTTTCGAACGATATCGGATGAAGCAGTATATGTATGTTATATTTGGACATACTCGAGGATGAGATGTTTAGGGTAAACAATAAAATTGCGACAAACAGGCACGTAGAAATGCATGAAATATAAAGGAATAAAGAGGAGGAAATGATGATCTCAATAACTAGGTGGCAGAATAGTTGGCACAGCACCACAAAATCTCGGGTAAACCGGAAACCTAACGCAGTTCCTGTCCGGTCACGGAGTGTACCGTAAATATCTGTACCGCTTTGGACACGATAACTCTTCCTTGTGTCCAAATTGTCCAAATGACGACGAAGATACGGAGCATGCAATATTTTACTGCAGTCGTTCCGCAGAAAGAAGAAGAAACGTAACGGGTCCACAGTCCCTCGTCATACATATGTCACGATCAAAGGAAAACTGGGCGGGAATTTGTGAGATTATAAACGGTGTGCAGAAAGAACTCCGCCGAATCGAATAGGTACGACGCGCTGAAACAACATGGACCCAGGAGATAGCATAGACCAGCCCCGCGAAGTAATAGCCCAACAGAGTACCGCGGGGAGAGTGGTTGAAGTGTGCAGAGTGTTGTTTAGTACGTAGGCATACTCCTGACATTGGAACATTCAGGGGTATGAATCGTGCATGATAGTGGCTCGGGGTACAACCCTATGGCGCAGCCATAAGAAAAGAAAAAAAAAGAAGATCCATTTGCAACAGAGATTTATAAGGAAGATTTGTTCCCGATAGAAGGGTTAAATGTAGAAAACAGTGAGACAGCGTGGAAAATAGCAAGTCCTCCAACATAAGATGGAAACCCGCACATGTCAGTTCCAACGACGATTAAGATGAACTGCCGACTAGTAAAAAAATTCCATGCCATCTTGGAAAAAGCCTACAAGGAATATCTGGGTTAATAATAGAGCGCATAACCCCAACGACTCCTTTCTCCAATTATCACTCCCCTCAAGGACGAAATAAAATATTCATAAACAAAAGTAGGGACCTAGTCCCTATGAATGAAGAAGAAAATTCGAGCATAAATCAGCCGTATCAAGGCAGGGAGATGTTATCTGAAGAACAATATCATAAACACGTTATTAGGCTCGACCCCACAGACCAGTTTTTCGTTGAAAAATGATATCCTTACGATGACAAAGAAAACCAAACTCAGGGACAAAAAGTTGCCAAATGATGTTTATTGTAGGAGTCGCCTTGGCATTCCCTTAGAATTTCAAACGGTTGCCCTATGTATTCGAGAAACCAGAGTGCAAAAGTCAATCGAAAATAACATTTTTATCTGTGTTCAAGCTTCGAAAGACTCCACATTGACTTTTACTTTAAACATTCCCTTGTGCCTTCCTTTCATACCTTCTGTTTCATTATAAAAACTGCAACCAGCAACTCTCAAGTTCATGACCTTTAATAAAACGAAGAATAACAAATGAAAACAGAAACCTCAACCGAAAGTAACAATTTAACCCACACGAACTAGGTACCGGCACAAGGCTCCCATTTAACAACGGCTTACCGCATTAACCTATCCCACCATTACGTGCAATTTATCGAATCTATTAAAATCTCATAGAACCCGACTACAAGTTCCCTATCGAATCGCCTTTTGTCCGGCTTAAAAATTTATTACATCCTATTGAGCCTGCAGCGGCTGCTATAGTCTATGGCATTGGCTATTGCCTGCTGCATGCATAAACCTCCAAACAACCTGTACTTGGGTTCAACCTGCTGTTCGCCTTGGCCATCACATCCTTCCCTCCGGATGCCAATAAGAAAACAAAACACCTTATCAAACTCCATTGATCCCTTTTTCGTGCACTTGGTCATGTAGCATCCTCTTCTCGGAACTCCACACACAAAAGCCAAGATACCAGTATGAATACGAGTACGAGTATGTTTGTATGTACGAGTACTCTTGTATCTGCGACTCCTTGTAGTAACTCTTAAATTGGTTGTGCGGTAATGTTGCGTGTTCATGGAAAGTTAAACAAGATGAAAAGGAAGAAAACAATATGCATTGGCAGAGCATCCGTAGAATTGAATTGGACCACGATCCAGTAGATCGGGCATTTGGCGGTGTACAAGTAGACATTGCCGTCGACATAAATGTGTCGGCGGTATACTCCAAGGCAACTATCTCTCACTTTAAGAAGATACGACTAGGATTACGGCAGCGACTACGAGTACGAGTGTATCCCTTGATTGGAGATAACATCCTCACTCGAATGCAATTTACGATGGTTTAGCGTTGAAGTCATGTACGCCAAAGGAGTACGTTTACCTCGTGTCTTTGTTGTTGTTGTTGTTGTTGTTGGTTGTGGTACTGGTTGCGGTGGGTTATAGATAGTTTGTTAGACGGGAGAGTTGTAAACAGAGAATTATCCCTGTTCCCCACAATGAATTCAAATGGCTGAAATTGAGAATGTGCATTGAACCTTTAGAACGTATGGAAGCGAAGTCATCCAATGAGCTCAATAACAGGAGAGTTATTATTTAATTTTTTTAATTACAGGAAGTACCGCCAGAAAGTACTAAAATTTCTGAAAGATGGAGTGCCACTGGGCTCGGCTTTTGGACCGATAGTGTAGAACAAAATAATTGATCAGATACTTCGATTTGTATTAAACTACCAGTTGTGGGATTTGAAATAGATATCGCCACAAATATTACGGCCAAACATCAACGTGTAGGAGCAAGAATATTTCCGAGATCAAGGTACAGATTCGGGTGAAGTTAAATAAGAACGAATAGGGTTACTGTCCCGAAAGAGAAACGTTTAGACACATGTTAACCACCTCGACACAGAAGATTCAGTGTTGAATGTGCAAAAACATAGATAGGCTAATGCTTAAGATTTTCTACCTACGTTAACTGCTAAAGTTTGCTACTTCAAGGGCATCATGACATTTGTAATCCCCTCCACTCTGTGGAACCACAAAGTATGGAGACCATTTGGAAAAATCGTATTTTCCCTTTGTATTGGATGCTCAATGGAAGCAGAACAATAAGACTCGTGTTAGTGTCATTGAATGTTACACGCATGCCGTATTTCGTCACTCGAGTGGAGTTTCATTTCCCTTTCATTTCCTTAAACCACACGGCAAATCGTTTCATTCACGCATAGAACGAACGTCAACCCTTGGACTAGGTTGCATATACATATATCCAATGCCAGTGCATTTTCCCTGACATTGATGTGGAGTACATACTCGTATCCATGACATTCCTGATGTATTCCGTTTCAGTTTCCTTCATCCATGAACAATTTTGCACCGCATATTACGTTGGCTCTGCCGGTGCAAAGCGGCACGACAATCAACTACAAAGTCGACTGGTACAAGGTGTACTTTGGAAGCACTTACTCTTTGTTCCCCATAATTATGTTGCATAAAACAAAAGCCGTGGATGCGGTATCAGGTGATACGAAGAGCTAAGCAAAAGCCTTTCCATCGCAGAAGAGCCATGTGTGTATAGCACCTTAGGTTCTTATTTTCCACGGTTCACTAATGGAGACCATCTGGCTAGGACATGGGTGTTCAAACATTAAGCGAATGCCAGAGACTTCTTAGAACCATGGTCTTGATCTTAAGCGTCCATAACCGCAATATAGGCCACCTTTTGAGATGCATCAATCCCATCCCCTCTAATCGATTTAGCCTGTGGTGGAGAGCACTTCAATCTTTGCCAGGTCGTGATTGTGTCTGTGCAACAACATGCGGTGGCTGTAGTTTGTTTAAAAAAAAAATCAGGTGCACCTAGAGTATTGAAGGCTAAACCGCTCAAAGCTACATGCATCACACACATGCTACCTGCTGTAAGGTACCTCAAGAGCTCATTTTAGCATTCGCTTTGATGTGATAATGGATTTGGGTTGGTCGAGTCTGGTGGTGATGAACTTGTGCGTACGCCATGGATGCGGTACAATCCAGCTAATTGAATGCGAAGTTTGAGCCGCAACATACATCGTCACCTAATGATCGAAAGGTGTTAAGGTAAATGAAAGAGTTAGACAACAACACCGTGACTTGGATGACTTCAAAGACTAACACGATGACGACGCACAACCATGATGAAAGACTATCTATCCCATAGATACAAGTACAATATATTCTGAACATTCTGTATACGAGTAGATTGCGGTTCTACGCCATTAATGAAGGAACAAATTGATTATCATGATTTGTATCTTCACGTTGACCTTCACAAGGAGATTGATGTCATTATCTTTGCCAAATGCACGAGTCGAGTGAGTGGATAGCATTTGTGAAAGATGAGATGGTTCTCGTCTTAATTAAGATAATTTACTTGCCTGATGGCTTGAGGTTGTGTTTTATGATTTACTTGTCTTCTCTTTACTTACCTGAAATGAAAAGAACGAATAAAGATATTAATTACTATAGAAGAAGGTTTGGATGTGAGGTAAGATTAATTATGCTACTGTTGACTGAGGTGTGTAAGTTTGAATGATAGTTTCTATTCAAGGTGAACAAAATAAATACACACCTTAACTGTTATGAGTTGCTGAACTACAACAGTCGGGAAAACATTTTGTGATTTGTTATTACCAAGCAATTAGCGACACAAACAGAGATCAGTATTGCTAAGACCACTCCGGCATGAGCCTTCAGATATTTGGACAATTATGAATCGTAAAGATTGAGCTTCGCATTTATAAAGCGCAAAGACCATATTGTTTGCCCCAAAAGCGCTTCACAAGGACAGTTGACATAACATCACCGGCCGTTGGAAAGTTCGGCCATAGTTGGAAGACAAAGCCAGCACGACACTACCGCCGAAAAAGGGAAAGAAACGGGACCGTATTTGCAATGGACCATACAATTCACCAGTAAAAAGTATAGGGTGACCAGATAAGAACGATAGGAAAACAATTTTAAATGAAACAACAACGATGTGAGATATGAAACTGATTCTGGCTCTATTTTGAAGCTACGTTCATGTCATTATGTGTGGCGTAGCACGTCATTCACTTGGGACTTCGCTGACCGTGCTTTAAGGGGTCGGCCCAATTTTTGATGACGAGCTCCAATATGTGCGGCATTATTCCGAAAATAGCGTGTCGAATGTTGGCTTTGAGCTCGCTCAAAGTGGTTGGCTTGATAGCGTAGACTAAGGACTTGATGTAGCCCCAGAGAAAATAATCGAGTGGTGTCTAATCGCATGATCCAGTCGCCAAATTTCTCCTTTACAACTTCGAGCGTTGCATCGCTTGTATGACATGTAGCGTCGTCTTGTTGGAACCACAGCTCGGATATATCGATGCTGTCGATCTATGACCAAAGAAAGTCTGTATACCAGAGACCATTGACGGTAACGGTGTCTCCTTCCTCATTTCGAAAGAAATAAGGTCCGATGATGTCGCCATGCCATAAACCGCACCAAACAGTCAATCTTTATAGATGCATTGATGCTTGGCCGAACACTTGTGGATTGTGTTCGCTCCACGGAAATTTCACTTGTTGACGTAGCCGCTGAACCAAAAATGCACCTCGTCCGAGAATATAATTTTTTGGCCAAAATTCGGGTCTCCGGCCAACATTACTAGTGGCCAATTAGAAAACTCACGGCATTGTCTATGGTCATCTGGCTTCAATTCTTGCGTGAGCACAATCTTATACGGATGTAGGCTGTAGGCGGGTTGACTCTCTGGCGATGCCCAATTCAGCTGATCGGAGCTGAATCGAAATTTCTGGGTCTTCTTCGATACTGGCCGCTATGGCGGCTATGTATATAATGCGAGCGTGCTCACGTCCCTAATATCACGTTGTAGGCTATTGTCAGGTTAGGACTGGTAAGTCTATCATTGACCAGGTATTCAAGATACGGCATATCTTCAAAATAGCTCAGAAACTGGAAATCGATGTCCACCACTTGCTTGTCGAATTTAAGGCCGTATAAGAGTATAGCAGCATTTGTAGCGACGATATTTAAAATCGTAAACTTGTGCAGGATAGCAATGGAGAATACTGCTCATAAAGCAGAGTTGTATCATAACACCAGCAACGAAATCTGTAAGACAAGGCTGTACAGCCTCGGGATTTTATCTAAAAGGCCTGAATTCATCGGTTTAAATAGCCACGGTATGTTAATTGGATGACCACTAACGATTCCGCCGTGTAAATAAAAAGCGTTGAGGTCGGTGACGCTATTATGTTGTGCGGAACTGGAGGCAGTGAGGATCAAATTGTAACTTAATCGATGGAGCTGATGGTAAAGGTCGACATCTACCCAAGACTTTAGCTGTCACTACAGTTAATGTAGAAGTGTAGCTGTTTAATAACAGAAAGCAAATGAAATATCAAAATGCGGAACAAATATTTGAAGATGTAGTTCCACGCACATGATGACGAAACACGGCAATTTACGAAGGAAGAAGTAAACCGAACAGTATACTCGTAACTCGAGGTGGGGTTGGGCTCGGTCACATAGCCCCCGAAGTATTAAAATCCTGGATATAGACAGCTCACGGATTTGTCCAAAAAATAGCAAGTGCGTGACGAATGCCTAAACCATTGAAGGTAGAAAATTCTTACTTTATTGTATAAAGGCAATGACGACACGAACAACTGTAACAATTACTGATCGGCGAAGCTAATGTTGTTGAAAGTTGATAGCGCAATATTTATGATTTCAGTCTATTACCGTTCGAAGGATATAAAAAAATAAAAATAATTTACAGACACTGCGAAACATCTTTAGAGCATCTGCATCGATCTGGAGAGGGCATTCAACAATGCTTCAACAGATTTTATATCGACGGCGTTAATTTTCATCTCTGCGAAAGGGTCAAGCTTTGTGGGAAATATAAAAATCTACAATTGTACCCTACTTCCATAAACGGGACAGCTTTTCAACTATCCTATAGTGTTAAGTACATAAGTAGCCTACTAGAAAACAAACTAAACTGGAAGCTCAATGTTGAGGAACGGCAGCATTGAAGACTGCCCTTAGATCTCTATGTCCAAGAATCTGCTGCGAAAAGTATTTTAAGACGGAGCCAGTTCAACAGACGAAAACCAGACCAAAAGAAGTACGCCTCAATTTTATCGAATGAGGTGGGTATACGCTCCCATAGTGCAAAATCCACGAGTTTTCTGCACACAATTCTGGTCTCTTTCGGCGAATTGCTTCACGCAAACGTCTCATAACGCCCAAATAATACTCTTTGTTCACTGTCTGGCCTTCTGGCAAAAATTCATGATGCACTACACCGTTGTAATATATGAAAACCGTGAGCATTGCCTCCTTTTTTGACTGAAAACGACGTGGTTTGGATGTCTGATGTCTGGATTGCGTGTCGTACTCATAAGCCCACGTCTCATGTCCATTAATGATCCTTTTGATGAATGTTGGATCGGATTCAGCCTCGCAAATCATCTCTTTTGCGACATCAACACGGTCAACATGAAATTGAGGTCTTTTGGCACCAACTCTGCTGCTACACGACGAAAACCCAAATCATTAACTAAAATGTCTTGGACGGATCCATAGGCAATGTTCAAGTCCTCCGCTATCTCTCTGATGGTTAATTTGCCGTTATTGACCAACATTTCTTTTACTCCATCAATGTTTTCGTCGGTTTTCGATGTCGATGGTCTGGCACTGCGTTCATCATCTTCGATTGACTCACGACTCACGGCTCGTGCCACTGGTAAACGACCGTTTTCTTTAGAGAATCGTTGCCGAATCACTTTTCCAACATTTCCAACGTTCGCGCACCATTAAATCCGTTTTTTACGCAAAATTTAATACAAGTTCGTTGTTGCAAATTTAAATCCATTTCTAAAATTGTAAAAAATCGCCAAAACACACAGAGATAGATGTACTCTTGGCTACGTAACTTTTGCAAATGTCAAGCTATAATGCTAAGATTTAGAGGGAATGTCAACAACAGATTTACCAACTTAACAAAAAAAACAGAACCCAAATTGGAACAATGGGAGGGCACATGGTGGCGGGAACTTTTTGATCAAGGTGGTATACGATATTCATTTCATCCTCCAGACCACATTATTTTTCCAAGCCAAACGGAAGCTGCCAAACCATCGAATATAAAGGTAGTATTCCGCAAGGACATTATCATAATATTTATTGACAACCTGACTACTACCTTTCGACATAAAATCAAAGTTTATGAAGCGCTGTCACGTAGAATCTAAGGCTCTCTTCGCTCAGCGCAGTGTCAAATGTTTGTGGGCCTCTGGCCTGATAGACAATGAATGCACAAGTGACATAGCTCGTTCAACATAAAGCTGACGGAGCAAAGTAAGAAACTTCCATCCTGCAATCTGAGGTTGTTAAAACTAACGATATATGGATCAACCTTTCCACCTGTGAAACACATAGGCAATTATTTTCGGTGTTCAACCAATCCAAATCAAGTGCAGAGTGCAACTAGTAAATCTGCGTTTTTGCGACGAGGATATCTTCTGACAGTGCAAAGATGAAGACTAACGTCTAACCAATATCTGTCCAGCTGCTGAGATACGCAGGCGTCATCGATATAAAAATTGGCGTGTTGGTCTTAAAGCAAATGAGGGCAAGACTAGTTCGAGTTTATGAATATCTGAACAAACGTAAAGCCCACGAATGATACTATCGGGGAGTTCACGTAAACTTACCCAGGAAGAAATGAGTTCGAAACTCTAAAGTCGAAAGACGGAACTCGTGCTCTACAAAATACTGATCCTGACAGTTATACTTCCAGTGCTAAGTGCCAGACGATAAATAGCAAAATGATATTGAACAGTTTCGGGAGGAAACAAATTTCGTCGTAGATTTGGAGAATGGAGAAGACACAAGTATAACTATAAAATCTATGCGCGTTATTAAGATGAATTAAAGATGTTGTCCAAAAAGCCAAAACAAATCGGCCGTATAGACAACAATGCCAATCCTAGCTTCCAAGTTCGAGACCTCAAGAACCGGAAACACTGTGATCCATATCGAAGAGGATTAGAAGCTGCTGGAAGAAACTATGCATGGGTCGGAAATCCGCCAAACACGTACATAAGTCACAGCTTTACAAATTTAAGGGCAAGCAACTGAGGAAAATAATACTTCTTGGTCTATCTGCTTTAGCAACAGAGTCTTTAATAATCGCGAATGAAAACAGATTACTAAGACCCATTCACACACTGATATTAGGATGTGAAACACGGCAAGGGGAACCAAACTCTGTGTGGGAAAGTTAAGCCTAGGTCCACCCTGGACTATCGCGGTAACCATTTATTTTTTTTTATGGGTACAGGCGGAGAATTCAAAGGTAAAATTGGGTCGCGTGAAAAGTCCGTTGCTCTACAATTCATCTCTAAAACCGAAATACCCTTCTTCGTTTAACAGACGATAGTGGAATCGTAAACAGAGACTTGCCACCGCTTAAGAAAATGAAAATGGAGCAGTTTTAAAATGTCATTGAGGTCCACAAACGCAGCCTACCTCATTTGCAGTACAGATAGTGCTCTTTCAAATTACCATACATATAAAAGAAGTTCCGCAATGTCCTAATTCCTACTCTATTCAAACTTAATTGCACAAACTCTCAAAAAAAATGCCAAGATCGAAACTAGCAGTAAAATCTAGAGAAGGATAGTAGATGCCTCTATGCTGTGGTTACAATCTGATGTCGAAACAATATTTCCAAAGACATTTTCGCACAAATATGAAATGTTCAGGACGAGAACAATATAAAACAACACAAAGCTACACAACTGGACATACTGGTTATATAGTCAACCAGAAATAAAAGCAATCTCAAGAAATGAGACGATCTGCAATGAAAAATACATCCCATACCGCGAGTCAACTTCAAATTTGACCTCATTTAGGGTTCCTTTCCTTAAATTGTCATAATTCACCATTTCTCAACCAAACAATATATTTAGTCTTACATGGCTCATAACACTTTTATTTTACTGAAATCTTAGGAAGAAGTTCTAGTCCCACGCTTGAGATATTATGCCATAAAGCGTTTCTTAAGATTTGTCCCGACAAAGAATTGTTTAATAAAGCACTTGGTACCGTTAAATATAAAAACAAACATTCATTAAAGTGAGGAATTTACAGATTATTCAGACTACACTATCTTCGTAACAAGTTCTACCAGAAATAAGACAGAAAGAAAGAAAGAAAAAAAAAAACTTTTACGGCTGTTTCATAATATTTTTTCGCCATAAAAGACTTCTTAAAAAAATACAGCATCCACACAAGTACATACAACGTCAACCAATTGAACTTACGAAGAAATTTTAACGAAAAAAAAAAAAAAAAAAAAATTGGTCCAACAATACTCCCCTGGGGAACATCAATGTTTATAATATCTTTTCCAGTCTTGTGTCAGTGTCTGACAAAAGAGTGGGCAACGTATGACACTTTCTATATTTCTTTGCCCCCTTCCTTCTGTTCACATGTCTTCTTTAGTGCCATTATTGCATTACTTCCATTCACTTTATTTATTGGCCAAACGTCAATTGCATGGAAACATAATTCTACATCCTCAACAATAGCAAACCCATGTTTTCAAGTCAACCTGAGTTAACGATTTCAATCCAATTTACTACAATACTACCGCAAGTAGGTACAAAAATAAAAACAAATTAAAAAAAATAAAAAGAAATACGAAGAGGAAACGCGTCACCTTAAACAAGCCGACAGAACATACAGAAAAAGACTAAAAATAACAGCAACGGCCTACAGAAAAAGCAACGTCTGCCGCCAAAAAGCAATGACCTACCCATCTGTGGACACGAGGAACCGGACCGGCTTCATCAAAAGACACAAACAGATATACGAGTAGTGCTCGTACAATAAAAAAGTAACGAACAACATGGAAATGTCGACAAGAAATAATAATGCCGACCAGTCAGAAGCAAATAATAATGGCAATACACAAATGTCGACATCTCTGGGGAATTGTCCAGTGGTATTGCTCCCAATGGGAAATGGTAATGGAAAAACTGTTCCACACCGTTCACCAGTATGAATCACCTGTTAAGTGGATTACGACTTTTAAACTCAAAACACCCCCGGCAAGGCCTCACACATCCTCAACAACATACTCGTATGTATAAAAACGCCTATTAAGCATATGCTTAGAACGTTGAGTCAATTAATTTCCACTCAATAAGATAGGCGAGGCATGCAATCAGAGTGCAATTCGAACGCGATTCTGCCGTTAAGCTCTTTAAAGTTGCGCATTTAATCCAACTTAGGTGACATCAAAGGGAGGCGCCCGGTGTAAATGACCCAAATTGATATGAGAAGCAGTTAGTATTCGTAACTACGATTACATAGATACTTTTCTTCTTTACTTTGAACAAAAGACAAGAAAAAAATGTATGGAAACCCCATGGGATCATGTATCCGCAACCATGAGAACGGCCATAAGACCATGGAGGAAGGATTTTTAATAGAAATGTCGACCACTCACTACTGAATTAGATTGTCCTGTCACGACAACAGACGCTTTTGACATGGAAGGAAAATCCTGAAACTTTGTTGCCAGTTGAGAGTAACATCAGAGTGAAATAACCAACAGCAAACGATGGCTGATGGGCAATACCATCTAGAGCGGAAGATGCTGTTTGTAGTCGTAATGGAAAATAATTTTAAAAAGCTTCCCTGGGTGTTGGTTTGTTTGTTCTCAAATGGAAGCCGTCAACATGCGTCCATCATCCAGAAAAAAAAAACATTAGCGGTTGTCAAGCCTTGAAACGGAAGTTACTCCTCACAATCTGGTTATTGAATGAAAATTCAATTCTAAGGGAACAAATGTACTACTAAAGCAGTTGTCTGTTGCTTGATACTTGTTTCAACAAACTTATTTCGATAAGAGTTACTTTCGGGGTTTGTTATTGGAACGATAGATCCGAGGAGGTATAAAAGTTCTTTGAAGTTTAATTTGGCATATTTTGAGTTGAAGGTAGGGTCTTTATCGACCTTTGATGCTTTGCGTTAAAAAGGGCTTAAATTTCTTTGACGACTCGGAATGGTAAGTATTCCTACAACCGTAACTGCTGGAGGCAGCTACGAAATAACCGCTAGGCAAGATGTTTTTTCTGCCTGACAATAGATTTTGTTGTTCGCTTTTACAAATTAATCGCAAATTAGTTCTGCTCTTAGAGCCAGAAATGATAATTAATGCGGCTATAGAGTCCCGTTCGCCATAAGTTGAATAATTTGTTAGTAACTACACTTTCAACTGCAATATTCAATCAGGATTGATTAAGGCAAATATTTGTTAAACCTTACAGGGAAACTATCTAGTTGAAGTAGCAATTAACAATTAATTAACTTGGCTTAGTTGTTGATAAGGCTAAGAACTAATTGCTGTTTAGGAAAATCACAGAAACAAGAGAAGTGAAAATTATTGAAAACTAATTTAAGAAACTAAATATCACGCTTTTCGATTATTTTAGAATTGTGGTTCATGGCCTGGTGCCTGTTCGCCATATAACCTAAAAACAACCAATTGTTAGTTAATTAATGATTAATTAGTAGTTAACCATATCACTTGTGACTTATCCTTTCTGTCTGTCACCCAATGATTCGATAATCCGTCCAATCAATCCTTCAACTTCACTTATATGAACCAAAATAGTTAATTAATTTTTAATTGCCAATCTGAGTGGCGATTGATCGGGAAACTGCTGACTGTACTATGAGTATGTTATAACTTGGATTGGCCTGCAGCACAAAAATAAAGTTTGCAATACTTGCCCTCCCTATCCCCTCGTGGTCACCGATGACTACAGCATGAGCAAATCCTTAGGCTAAAATGGCAAGTGCGTGCTCCACCAGCAGCATAATACTGGCCTATGCCGTCATATGGCTCGCAAACCCATTCAGAAGAGTTAAAAAAAGCTAACATAATAGCATTGGAAAATGACAGCTTCACTGTTGCAATTCCTGGCAACCGATTAAAGGACAATGATTTTCGGTTTCATAAGTGCAAAGTTCGGAGCCTTAACAAACCTCGACATGCAGCCTAACAACTAGCGGAGATTCTCGACTGCTACAAAGCAGGCATAACTTACATCGAAGAGGTGCGATGGGACGGACCGGACAAAAAGAGGATAAAAAACTGTGATATCTAGATACTATGGAGAATGTTATAGATAACCGGAGCGACAAGACAAGGACAGCAGTCGCAGCATTTATTCGGATGCCGCAACAAGTCTTTAACTCCAGGCATGTAAGCGAACGCCTGACGACCATTCGCATGAAGGCTATATCACGATCGGTAATGTGGTCAGAGGTCAGAGTCCAGGACATCATATCGGAAACCGACACTTGCTCGTTTATTTTGTGGCGGCACGCGGTTACACTACGATTTTACACTGACTCCTATTCAACAAATCGATCATATTACGATCGACGCAAGACTCTCCTCGAGTGGTTTGGATATCTGAACGTTCCGAACAGCTAACATCGACTCCGACTATTATCTTCTTATTGTAGCTAAGAAACGGATGGAGATATCCATAACAGCCCATAGCCAGTACCATTGTGGGGAAGTTCAACGTCGGATGGCTGCAATCGCAAGCGACCGCCAGGGGCCTTTCCCATCGATTTCCCTTAACCTCTCGAGTAGTCCAATGCCGCCAACATCGAAAGTAAAGGAGCAGTGGCATCAATGGCAAAGGGCAATCAGAGAAGCCGCCTCTGAAGTATTGGGTTTCAACCCGTCCCCAACAAAGAAATCCCAGACTCGATGACGAAGCAGACAGGCAAGTCTAGAAAAAGAAGCAGATATACAGAACGGCCCTGCATAAAAGAAACTCTCCGAACAGAAACGAAGGTCTACGAGGAGAAAAGAAGGGAGAAACGTAGACCCTTCAAAAGAAAAGAAAAGACCACCGGAAGGCCTCGGAGAGTTTCTACTAGAAGTCGGTGTTGAGAATCTGGTTTGGAAAAAACCCAACGCAAACGTGAAACATTTTAAACGATTTTGAAGTCATACTTGCGGTATTGCTTGAAGGTTGTGTCGAGGAGCTTTTAGGAATATTCTTTTGTGCCATGGTGTATTTTTTCAGTGGAGGTTTAAGCACATACTAGGCTGATGATGGCGAATTTAGCCTTGATGTGGATGGATACAATAATCCGGCCGCTTGGATGCTGAAAGAACAAGACGTATTGCCTTAGTCTGATGCTGCTTCTGTTTTATTTACGAGTACCAGTCATCGTGGTACACATCACAGTTTTCTATTCTTCTATTGTTGGGGCCGTTCCACTACACTTCCTAGAATTGCTACCTTACCTTGTTGTTAGGCGGAATATTGCCTACTGAAGGCAAACATTCTTATTTACATACTTACTTAGGTGACGCTACAGTTCGGGGTGAACCTGGGTCTCAACTACAAGCCTCTCCAGTTAGCCCGGTCTTTAGTTATCTGCCTTTAGTTGCGCGTGCCACCTAAGGTGATGTCTCCCTTTAGTGTGTATTGGTGTCATATAAAGCGCGTCACCTTGTCTAAAACATCATCGAAACATTAAAGGTCTCGGTTAAGTCGATAACGACTTTGACGGAGCAGCGACCATTCTCAAGCATCATTCTGCACAGACAAATGAGCTTGGCAGGGACGCCAAAACTAAACACGGTTCTATATAGCTCGTCTCTAAAAATGCTGTTATATGTGGTTTTAAAAGCGATGAAAAGGTGATGGGTATCGATTAGATTGGGTCGATTGTTGTCTTTCCTTGCGTGTACATGCACTAATAGGGGCCAAAAGGGTTGTCAACGAAGGGTTTCAGACGTTCAGACAATGTATCAGATAAGATCTCGTAAGCGATGGTGAGGAGACTTATACTCATACCTCTATAGTTGGCCAGTTGAGGGGTCTCCTGTTTTGTGAATCGAGTTAAAGATACTGAGATATTCATCAGGCATACGATCTTTTGACTAAAAATGACTTTGTTGATGGACGGTCTTCACAAAGTCATTTCCAGCAGCTTTGAATACCTCGGACGGTAAGCCATTAGGTCCAGCTGCTTTGTTAGATTTGAGCTTAGATATTGTTATCCTCAATTCGTTTCGGTTACGTGGACGAATGTTGGGCTTCTTCGCCTTTATACAGTCTGCAGAAAAAGTTTTTCCATATTCTCAGCACTACGAGGTTTCCTTCTTCATATCTACAGGTACGGGTCTACTTGCCTTGACACGTCCTTTTAATTATAAAACTTCCATACGTTCTTTCTTTAGTACAACCTCTCAATATCTTCGATCGTGCGCTTCTCTGCCTAATTTTTCGTCTTCGTAAAACTCATATGCGGCTCTTGTCCTTGGTTACAGCGCGCTTTGTACTCTTCTTGCTTAGCTCATGTTGGTTGGTATTCTTCTTCAAACCAGGAATTTTTTGATCGTGGTCAGGTAAAACACAGGATGAATGGCACGTTGGCAACGTTGCCACTGGTCTTCGGTACTAGATGCTGACGGGATAGGAGTTGTTGAAAGGTTCTGAGGCCATTAGCTGGCGCGTCACACGTTTTTAATCTGTTGTGAACCCTATGTCGGCGTATGCCACTATTACGCTATTGGTCGAGCATGAGCTTGATATTTTAGCCTTATAGAGGACTACCACTGGGAGGTAAGGCAAGCACTTCGCTATGAACTTGATTGTTACGTTGTTAGCGCAGGACAGTCAGCAGTTGCACGATCAATCGGCACACACATGTCCCCACCTTACATAGAAGTCACAATCTGGAGGGGAAATTAACTAGTTTTAAACGTTTTAGACATAATAATCTATCAAAACTATTTTTCGCCAAAAACTTTAATCAGCGACGAGTCCTCTTAAATAGTTTCTGTGCCAAAGCTAACCTATTATTGAACTAAGTCCGTCAACTGAGGAAACTGCTTCCCAACAGATAAGCTGTGACAGCTTGATTTATACGGCGCGGAAAGAGTATACGATAAAGCGAAATGCAATGTAAATAACTCGGGCCTATCTTTCACTGAGGCCGCCTAATCCCAGCTGTTGAACTCTATGTACTGTGGCCATTTGCGTCTTCTATTGGCCATGATTCTGTTCCAGACCCAAAAATATTTTTTACCGATTTGCAGTGTTCGGGAGGAACGGCTCTACTGATTGTCTCTAAGTTTGTGACTTAACGCACTTGGGCATTTCGTAACATGTTGGTATTATACCTAGGTATCCTTAGGAAGTTGGAGCACTTGCTGTTGACGAGTGCTGCAATAAGACATATGGAAGTCTCTATTAATTCCTGTGTCCGGCACAAGTTTGTTTTGGAAGTAATTTTTAAAGACCCAACTGATTGCTGAATGTACGATCTGGTGTGATATCCAGCTGATCATGTGGTTGGAGTATTCCTCTCAAAAATCGTTAACCCATTGTGTTTCCTGAAGTTTCTGAAACTCTGTGGTTCTATTATGTATTCAATCTTGCTGTTGTAGTTTAAATATGCCACTGTGATCAGGATTTCTCCATAAGGCGGCATCTATCGATGGTGTTGTTCACTCTGTCCTTAAAAATAGTCGCCAATATACGATTTAGGGCTACGGTTAGGGGCCAGGAATGGGTTTACCCAATTTTCGCGACTAGTGTAATACGGTTTGTCAGAGTAAATTAGGAAGCTGTTGCCAGTTTCAGGAGTGCAGCAATCTCACTACCTTACCTTGACAAGAATGTACAGCTTGTATCGCATAAACTCTCGCTCAAGATCTGAATTTGTTTTCTGAGAGCGGTTCGCTAGGTTATTTTTATAATGGCACAGTGAACTCATCATCCGCCTCTCGCCCCGTAGAAGCACAGCATGACGTTTCTCATCGAACCAGCATTCATACGTCAATTCTTCTTCACAAATAAGATTTTCCAAACAAGGTAAACGGAAGGAAGCAGTCGTATTGAAGTTCTTCAAGATAAATAAGCAATGGATCCAGCTTTACAAATTGACATTAGCATATGTAGATGCTGTCATTACTTGTCAACCTTAACCTCAATGTGGTCTTAACAAAAAGGTGTAAATAGAATAAAAGTCAATATCAAGACCAAATATCATCACTCCACCATCATAATTCTCAGTTATGTATATGCAACCTCACTTTTACATAAATTGCTTATTTGTTAAGAAAACCAGTTTTCGTCAACTTCCAACAGACAACACTTGACAGGGAATATTATGTCAAATATTCCTTCTGCCGCACCTCGTCACATCATGTGAATACGACATCTGCAGTAACTCATTGTAAAGTGGAAAACATCAACTTGACACCGTTTCCACCGACAGAAAGTCCACAAAACAAAACACAAAAAACTCGAAACCCAAAACTCAAAATTCAAAACGCGAATCCGTTTCCAGCCAGAACGCGCGGTTTGCTCATGATAATGATATTAAGAAAACCAAAAAATTAAAATACATAATTTGATATGCATATTGAAATTAATTCCAAAGCAACATCTACAACAACAACCGTAAACACCGCTTTACCGTAAATTAATTGTCGCCTTGAACTTGGACAAATTTTGTTCGTTTTCTCCTCCGTCAGTAGTCAACGAGTGTGAGCGTTTCTTTAGTTTTTTTTTGGTAGAAAATTGTTAATTTCAGTATCCGTCGTTTTTATTTTGTTGTTGGTCGTTTGGAAGCGCTTTGTTTTGATGTGCGATCGTAGCTCAAACTTTTAAGGTCACATACGCGTCACTTGTTGAGTCAACGGTTTACGGTCGTTGCTATGATCAGAGATCACTTATGCAACGTGCAGTGTTTGTACTGAGTTAGGTCCGCTTTGTGGATTGTATCTTAATTACGGCGCGCATTGGTAGTGTTTCTTTTGTCTGCCAAGTAATTGCACTGGAACTTAGTCAGACGGTGAGATTCTTGACACTGACTCAAGACAACAATGAGAGTTTTACAAGTCGCCTGGGTTGAGTGATTTGTTTTTGTGAATCCGCTTTGTTGTTACAATTTGTCACATTTCTGAGAAAGTGATCTTCAGAAAGATACAACGGATGAAAAGGTCAACACTTAAGTATTAGCCGGTTTTCAGATTTTATGTAATTTGAGTCTGGCAAGGCTGAAACATATGGGATTTGGCGCATGATATTTATTGAAAAGTCAACCAGGTGGAACGTTTTACAGTGACTCAGAGAGATGACCTAAATAGGTGAACCTAGAGTGTACTGGTGCAATTCGAAATTGTCTTACCCCAGTTGAGTTTGCAACAATTCGACAAAGGTTTGTTATGAATGATTAAATTGAACGGATTGAGCTATTAAATGCAATGCAATGGACATGAGGAATGGTGTTATGAACATTTGTTTTTGAAACGTCGCTTGTATGGTTTATAATTATTTCTAACGTTTCAGGAGTGCCTGCGGGATATTGTGTTCGGATTTTTGGAGCCTGCGGCAAGTTAAATACGAATGTACAAATTTACGGAACGCTTTTCTGGTGTCTTTCCTCATTGGGTACATATTCGAGTACATTCCTATTTATGAATATTCGAATCTTGGTTCTTTCTCTGACGGAGCTCTTCGTTGAAGACCCGGTTCAGTAGTTTTCGAGTAACAGTGTTGATCACTTCATTAGTAAGCTAGAGAACAGTTTCCGCGCTGCGGATTCTGATAAAGTTCCTTCCCCGTAAAAGGCGAACATCATTTTTTCAAGTCTGCGCAGCGTACTGCAAAATGTAGCGAAAATTCTCATTATTAGGTTTGCTATTTAAGTTGTGAGGAAAACATTTAAAATTGTTTTTCAAAATACTCTCCACGAAGATCAATACATTTTTGAATGCGTTTGAAGCGATTTCTGAATCACTTTTCCACTCCAATCGAGGTAGCTCCAAAAGATACGTTTTAAAGGCATCAACCGCTTATTCAGGCATCAAAAACGCCGATCTCGCAATTTATTTTTCTTGGGTTTAGCCGAAATAGAAAGACTTCATTGGATTCCAAATTAAGGCTGTGTGGCGGATGACCCATCAATTCGATGATTTGAGTGCTCAAAAAGTGTTTTGTTTGAACCGACCTGTGAGAGCTCGCAATTGGGGTGGTGGAGAATGATCTGTGTTCGGCGGTTGTTTTTCCTTATTTCTCCAAAGAATTCTGGCAAACAAATGGTGGTGTACTATTCTGAATTGTCCGATATACTTTGCTCTAGTGGTACGGTGGCGAAATGTCGGGTTTTTCCGAAGAAACTGACGAAGATTTGGTTTGAAGTGCTTCGTGCCTCCTCTTGAAAGGCCCATGCAGTAGACTGCTGTTTAGTTTCGGGCTCATATAAATAGACCCATGATTCATGACCTATCTTATAGACATTGTTTGAAGCAGTGCCATCAACATTTTTTCAACATTTCTTTAGACCAATCGACACGAGCCTTTTTTGAGTGATTGTTAAATTATGCAGTATCCTACGCGAAGAAATCTTTTTGGCGGACAAATGTTCACGCAATATGAAATGTATGCGGGTGGAACTAATGACCAACTATGCTTTAATGTCACGATAAGTCACATGACCATGTTGCAATATCAGTTCCGGCACAGCATCGATGTTTTCTAGCACAAAAACCGATTTTGGACGACCTTCACGAAATTCATGGAGCGAACGACGACCGCAATTGAATTCGGAAGAATAGCGAAATACGGTGGCCCGGTATAGCCTCTAGTTTTTAACGTAAACGCCTGTCGTGTAGACTTAGGTTTACGGGATGCCCATACATCCATGGAAGCAAGGATACGCCTTGCCATTGCTCTCCGTCATTTCATTGATACCAATTCGAAACTGTGTTGCCGGGACAAGTTAAACCCTTGGTATGAGTCGAGGCCGACATAAAACCTCTTACTCCTCTTGGGGTCACATTACCCAGTACTTATTGCAACACTACATTGGATCAAAACCAATAGGAATACTCTTCCTGCGATTTGAGTTTAAACCACAGCCACCATGACGCTCCCACAAGGGGGCCTACCTCTACAAGTCAGGCTCGGACCGAGATCCGGAGGCTCCTGATTCCAATGGCACCGTGATTTTAGTCCTAGTAGAGACTACCGGTGGTCCAGCCGCCAACAACACCTATGACCGGCAATTTGTGACTGATCAAATCGTAGCAACCTTCGGTAGTGTCGTCTGAAGATGTTTACGATAAGACCAGTAATTTGCTCTGCCCCCGCTTTTTATTAGACAACGTCATTGATGGGCGAAGCCTTGATAATTGAGCGGGGGCCCGGTGGCCTCGTATGGTGCTTCTCCACCAAAAGCGAGTTAATCGACACACTGTCTTTGAGTTATTCTACGTCAAAAATCATAGAAAAATCACCGCCATAAAATGTTGACAATTTAATTCTATTTTCTGGCTAAGATGGATTTTTCAAGTCTCCGTAAATAAAACGCACGTTCTGAGCAAGTGTACCATTAAAAACATCAAATTTTACGATGCTGACGTCAGATTGGACATATTTACACCGGTATTCCCATATCTCAAAACTTCGATAGCAACCGATGTAAAGGACTAAATCCACGTTAGACCAATTCTATTTAAATATTGGTTACCACTTCGAACACAGATTCAAGTCCATAAGTTTTTGAAAAAGCGGGCAAGTAACATTAATGTACAATAGTCAAAATGTTTCAGCTCTGAAACGACAAAAGATTTGTTGAATTAAACTAGCGGCACCATGCTTGAGCTCAAGATCTGCCGTATAGTCAGCTTGGTGTCACATTTTACTACTAGACATCGCTTTGAAAGAAGTCTCCTGGTCCGAAAGATATTAAAATCGGCCAATACCACCATTTTGGCAGTCCAACTTATGAATGCTTAAACGTGCCAGTGACTCAGAAAATGTCTGTCACAGGATGCGGAAACAATTAGCTGCTCAATATGAGCTACCATCCAAAAGTGTCAAGCTGCCAGTCGATTGCAGGAAATAATAACGCACTTGTAGTAACTGAGAATACTTGGAGACGGATTGATGAACAAAAATTGTTGAAAGTTCGCAATACAGCGAATCGAGATAGACTTCCAATGAGTTTATGTCGAATAAAAACAAAGAAAAACACACTAAAGGATCACACCGCACGACTTGACAAGCGCGACTATTCGCACACTTATATGCGCCTAGCCAAATATGGAATTACCAGAGAGCTGACAAGGGCAGAACATCTGGTCAACGACCGGCAAAAGCTTCAGACAGTCCTTAGGCTAATTCGAAATGAGCTCAAAAGATAACGAGAGAACTTGATTAGATATGTTGTCTTTTCTAGCGATATGCACCCAAATCGCTAGGATGACCGAGGAAGCATTCCAAAAAGCATTCCATAAAGAGAGATCAGTCGCGCGTTCTAAGCATTGAAGACCGATGGCATGCTCGCGGAACTCTTACGAGTAGCGACAACAACGTCGGTCGGACCACTGCTCACACTTGTAAAAAGAACTTGAGATGCTAGATCAGCGAATTCCGCTTTCACGTGACTTACATATTCACGTTTTCACGTGTTTACGTGTTCATGTGTTAACATACTAATATATCACTTGGTTTTAGGATTCTATTGAAGTACCTAGCACATGAACTTAAGACCGTGTATCAATCTTTGGATGTGGGGAGCCGCTATATTTACGTTGCGGAAACTTTTCAGACAACCCTCGTAGAGTGGTTAGTGGCCAGATAGTGAATGGTTGGACATGGGAAAGGTGGTGGATAGTGGTTGATAGATGGTTGCAGAATCTTCTTTCTTACGAATAAAATATTTATAGGTACGCAAACGGCGTATATTCTTACCGAAGTTCACGTAAATCCTAAAAACACGTATAACAAAGCTTTCGTCGCAATTTCCAAAACCTCAAGTAGTCGACCAATTTTTGTTGTCAAAATTATAAAGTTCCCCAAGTAATTAGTAAACATCTCTCAATTTTGTTAATTATCAGCCTCATTCAACGACCGGCACGCACACCAATCATTGTAGAAAATTCAGTTCCTATTCAAAATCTAAAATATTAAAATATACGCAGTTAGTTGACACACGAACCGAAGTACACATGCTAAGTACACACGCGAGCAAGTGAACACGTGTAAACGGAAACACGTCATAGACCAAAAGCTTTATGGGAGTACCAAAGTAGAAAAAATGAATGAATGTCAATCTTCCAACGATAGGAAGTCGTCTAACAAATGAAAAAAGCAGTCGAATAAGCGTGTTTCTCTGTGGTGACCACATCAATATCTTTATTCAACGCACAGCGGATCACATCACCTATTGTGCATTGATTTTGGAAAGGTATTCGAGAGTACCCGTATCAACAGAAATCTAATCGGCTTTTCTTGCCTAAAAGGGGTCTTCTTCTTTTATTCCGGAAGCTGCTGTTAGCAGCAACATTTGAACTCTTCCTTGAGCATGGGGCAACGGGCGAACCCGATAAATTAATAGTTAAGATCGTTCTATATGGAGAATAGCTATCTAAGGAGTTCAAGATGTTGGCAATATTTCGATCAGTCGGGGATTGGACTACACATAGTCAGCTAAATTGTCAAATTAACGGCTGTGTTTAGAATATTGTCGAAAATATAGCAGGCTAACGAACAGTCTATTATGAGTGACTGCAACAATCACAGGAATCATCAGATCAGGTACCCAGAAAATGTAACAGCACCATAACCAGCTTCCTTATTTGATTGTTAATGCAAGATGTCGGACCAAGAAAGACAAAGCAGATTTGTTGAGAGGGACTAGAATTGGTGAGGCATGCTGCTAGGACCACATGTATATGATAGCCTGCAGTCATAGAAGAAGTCCTTAAATCGACAAGTGGACAGAAGCCATAAATAAAGAGTGCAAGTATAATGTCACTGTCGACTTTTAGAAAGACCTTAGCAGCTGCATCATACCTATAAGACAGAAAACTTTGAAATTCATTTTGTCATGCAAGTTGTAATATTTACAAGGCGCATGCACTCAAACTACAAGACAACGGTAGGCCCTTCGAGTTATTGTAATTACATATGCGGTATCCTAGGGCTCGACAAGAGTACAAAGTATGCACCTTCACAAATTCATGGTGTGGGTTATTATGAGGAAATAAGTCGCAGACCCACCAAGGTACCAGTATCTATCAGTATCTATTACTAGATCTTCAACTTTATCGCTTATCCTTACGGTGATAGTAGTCAATTTCACTAATGCCCACAAAACCAATCTTTGTAGTATTAAATCTCCCGTATTCCAACTGCAAATTCTTATAAAAAAAGAAGAAAAATCTTCTCCCACCCAAGACACCTTACTCATCCACAGTTTATTGACCAAACCTCAAGGCATGATGGCGACACACCTGCACGACCAAAGTCAAACCAAGAGCCACAAGACAACGAAACACTACACAACCTTTGCAACGTAATATCGCTCAGATACGAGTACAATCTAAAGGAAGCGAATTTAGCTGGGTGTGTTTGCGAATACGAAACAAATGCGTGCACGAGGGGCATCTTTACAGAGATAAAGGTTCGTTTTCCTGGAATCCAAGTTAAATGCAACTCTCGCCTGGAGTATCTTGACCTTTAACGCTCGACCAAACAAAGGCAAAGTTTATCCCCGTATGTTTGTACAACTTTTCCTGATATTGTTATTGCCTTCCCAATACGGATACGAAGTACGAATTGTACGAGGACAAACGAAAAAGTATCGTAAATGCTGTAAGTATCGAATGTGCCATCAATGAATTCTATGAATTCTTTCAATCCATCTCGGTGATCTATGTATCATAATTTGTGTCCTACGGGCATTACAACATTCAATGGCCTTCAAACCTCAAGAACAGCTAAATGCAATCCATCTCTCTATGTACGAGTACTCGTATCTAACCAAATCGAAAGAAATATCATAAATTATTCAGATACTCGTACAAAACAAAAAAGAAGAAAATATTATTAATGGCGAATGGCTGGTTAGAGATTTTGCGTTTTTCTTTTGTTTTTTGCTGTCGCTTTGACTATTGAAAGTGAAAACGAATGACATTTGCCTCCGGGCACTGTCAGCCTTTTGTTTCATTTTGATTGCTGTTTGAGTTTTGTTGTTTTGGTGGCTCAAGCCCGGCCTATAAATTATGTAAAAACATTGCCAGAAATTCAGCTAAATAGGTTCGGGGATTTTGCCGCTCGTAAATGAAAGACCATGGTTACACCTTCAACGCAACTAGGTGTTAACGGACACTAGTCATATTGGAGCAGGAAACTAAAAACATCATTTGTCAGATGTTTTGCACTCAGTTGTAGATCAATGATGACTTCTATGTCTGTAAGAGCCGCCAAAATAATTTTTTTTTCTGTCGGAGCAGAACACTAGTCCATTGTACTGGTATTTGCACTTTGTACAGTATACACGCTTCAGTGATAAAGTACACAGTTCCACATCAGGGGCGACAGGAGAAGTACTCTGCGGTGTCGTCATCAGTTTGACAGTAAGTGTCACTTATGCCCAGCACATTTAGGTGCTTAGAAAAAGCGTAGCTCGACGCCAGTAACCAGTCTACAATCGTTCCTACTGAGAGACAGTAGAAAAATCGCTGACCTAGCAGAGATTCTGAAGACTCATGACATTTACTGCAGATGTGAGCAGTCCAACACAGGCTCCAGTTTTGAGGAGCTTTCCTTTGAACCTTATATACAGCTTGAGCCAATAAAGGCTTAACAGCGAGAATAGTAAATAAAAAACTATTGCATTGGAATCCGTATCACCGCAGCTTCGGCGGCACAATATCAATCCGTATTTCAGATGTAAGATAACATCCTGACACAATTGCTCCTCTACTCCATCAAAATAAATTATTATCTCGTCCTCTAGCTCTTGAATTGTTGCCTGACTATGTAAGGCACAGACCTTACTTTTGAGACAACTCCATAGAAAGAAGTCCAAATGTGACGAAACGCACACTCTCGATGGCCAATTTATATCGCTGTTCCGCGAGATAATGCGTTCCGGGTAAGAAAGGTATTTGTTAGATTGGGTGTGTGCCATGTGGGGCCGTCTTACTGGAACCACATACCGGACTCATTCATATCATCAAATTTGGGCCATAAAAGGTTAGTTGTCGTGGTACGGTAGCGTTAAGCATTCACAGTAACAGCATTATTGGCACTATTTTGAAAAAATAATGGAAATGCCCAATGACCCACCGGCGATCACTTTATCATCGGTTTTGGAGTCATTTGTAAAGACTACACTACACTCCTTTCCTGGTTCAGATTCTGGCGGAACTTTCCTTGTACACTGGGAAAGTGGATGTCGTACTTTTGCAGCACCAGGAGTTCTTTCATTGCATCAGATCGCATGCCTATAACATCAAAGGCAAATAACAGTCGGAACGCTAGATTATCAAAACTCCAAAACTTGTTGGCTCTGTGGTTTGGAAGTATAGCCCATGTGCTATCCAGTGAGGCGAGCTTAGAAAAACCCTCATGGAGCCGAGGCAGACCATTCTTTGGAGTCCAGTAAAAACAGCAGTGATTAGACAACCGACGCATATGATATAATTAGTCTTATCAAAGCCACGCAGATCCAAAGGACCGTCCGCGGTGACAAGGCCCATGACCTTGGGAAAGCTCCAAACATTTCTAAAAAGCTAATATCGCATTGGAGGTTTCCGACGCGACGTGTTGTGTTTAAAGAAATTTGCTATCCAGGATGACACCCACCTACTAAGCTGCGTTCGAAAAACGGACGATGATGTCTCTTAGCAGTAGATGTGTGGGACCTGCCACCTTTCTCCTGCTCGTGAAGAGAGGACTGAGTGAAAGCGTATCTCTAGTGCTGCCCTGCCCTTTAGACCAGACAGCCGCTTAACATGATCCAAAAGGCGTGCCAGCTTTTAAATGGATACACGACGCCGGCCTGGTCGGAATCCCTGTTAGCACCTGCGATCGCAGTATTGATCGTAATCAGGATTATGTTCACAACAGTCAGCATTCAATATCAGGGTTCTATTCATCGGAATTGATGTAATTAGCAAAATTGTGATACGTCTACGTCCCATTGTCAGAAGTTGTGTTACCAAAAGTACCGCCAATGCCGATGACAATACCCGGCGCGTCTTGTCGAGTGCGCCTTTAATTCTGCACCTGCGATTTTGAAACGGAACCTCACAAGATCTAAGGCATGCTACATATTACCCAGACGATGCATGTATTTACAAAGCAGTTTTGTGGACATGAAACTCAACTATTCTCTCCATATTGATCAACCTAAAGGAGATCAGACTGACAGGGCTCTTGTCGATCAATGTTCGCTTTCAGAGTTGGAATTGTTTGCGAATGGTTGGCTTGGATCTTGCATTTAACATAGCCCCCAAAAAGAAGTCTAACGGAGTTAAGTTGGGCAATTTTGGCGGCCGAGTGTCTCTAAAACGTAAAATTATGCGGCCAGGAGACTTCGTGCGCAATAACTCGATGGTTTCGCGACTTGTATGGAACGTAGCAGCATCCTGTTGAAAGCAGATGACGTCCGTATCCATATCCTCGAGTTCGGAACACAAAAAGTTATTTATCATGTGCCGGTAGCGCACTCCATTGACCGTAATGCCTTTTTCAGCCTCATTTTCGAAAATGCATGGCCCTATGACATCTCCGGTCCATAAACAGTAGCAAACAGTAACTCGTTCTGGGTTCATTGGCATCTCCTGAATTGAATCACTCGTGAGTTTTCACTGCCCCAGATGCGGCAATTTTGCTTATTAACGCAGCCACCAATGTGGAAATGGGCCTCATCCGAAAACACGGTTTCCTTGCAAAAATCAATGTCTGACTGCACGTTTTCCAGGACCCAATCCGAGAACGTACAGAGTTGTGGACGGCCGGCTACAGTTGTACGTATGAATACCCAAATCTTTCGTCAAAATTCGGCGCAGTTTGACCGTGAAGAGGTCAAGCTCTTGACGGTGACAAATGGATGTGTTTGGATCGCTTTCCACATTTTCCTCTACTAGGGCGATATTTTCCATTAAACGCCAGGGGAGAACACGTTTCAGTGTCTTCACATCTTGTACTGAACCCGTCCCTCGGAATTGTTTCGTTATATTGCGCACACACGTGTTGGAAAGCACATGATTACGTGCAAAATTGGCACACATTTTTCGCATCGTTGCCCCAATTGAATGTGAATTTTCGTAACAAAATTCAACACAGATTCATTGTGCAGTGTTCCATGGAAAATTTCCCAAATTTTAAAATGACATCTGTCACCATATGCGAACTCTGCATGCATCAGCTGTAGGCCTTTCAAATCCTACACCTCCTGTTGAAACACCAGTTACAAAGACTGAGTCTCGTAATTTACTTTCGTAGCTTCCGCCTACAATATTTCTCACAACAAGGACCACAATCTTATCATTGTAATTGCCACAGACAGCTCACGAATTTCTGATTGACATCAGAGAGGCGATGACCACAACCAAACTATAGTGGCAATCTGTCAAAGACAGGAACTCTTTACTTCATTTAACTTTCTTGGCCTTCGTCTAAATGCTCTTCCTGACTTCAAAGAATTCAATCCCCTCCCTTGTCAACCACTTAACACGATTAACTCCCCATTCCCCACCTGTTTTTGTAAGAATCCAAGTTTGTTTGTGCAAACATTTACTGATTCACTTTTATGTTTTGGTTTTCCTTCGAGCTCTGTCGGTCCCCCATCAAATCGTGCAATTTACATAATAACCCCAGAGAGAAACTTCATTCTTTCAAACGCCTTGGTGCCGACCGCAACGCCCTTTTTGAGTCTCAAAATCCTTTCAACCATCCGCACAATTTGCCTAATAATTCGCAGGAGCAGTTTCTTTTCCTTAAGTTCCCTTTGACAATGCAAACCGCCATCTCCACAGAAAGAAGTTATTTTCGTAAAACCTCTACAATTTGCTCCGGGAGAACCTTATCCGAACAAATTTCTTCCAAGAACATATCTGTGTGGGACTACGCGGTTGCGGCCGCCGTCACAAATCTTCCCTTTGAGTTAATCAAACTTCCAGGTTACCCTCGGGAAACGTGACATTTTTATTATATATTTTGGCGTCGTTCATAATGTGCACTTAGCGCCAAAACTGGAGATTCCTGTTCCGCCCCCATTCCCTTTGTCTTCGCATGTCGTGTGAAAAGTAAAAAACAGGGAACACAAAAAAAATCTTAAGACACATCCTTACAAGGATTTGACTGTACACTGCACTGTAACCCTCAACTTGTGGCAGTAATTTCGACGACTCGAGCCCATAAATGTGTAACGAAGAAACGTGTAAAACCCTTGTTTCATTATTTATGAATATTTTTTCGGGGTTGAAGACCCTTTCAGCAGTTAGTTGTAGACTATAACATGCCACCACCAAGTGACACGTAAAGCTTTTCATGTCTCGGCAACATTCTTTGTGAAGTAACAAACTTTTGTTCCATCGAGAATCCCAACTGCAACCCCTAAATTCTACAGAATAAAAAAAAGAAGAAAAACACAAAAACAGCGTGCAACGGGCGATGAAATTGTTGGTAGCATTGTTTTGGGGGTGACACACCCCCTACAACAAATGGGGTGGATGAGGTTATAGCCATCATTGGTTGTGGGTGGGCTCCAGCTCCAGTTCTCCATCCACCAATGTAATTTATGACAAAGAAATTTCTCTGTTTCCCTTTATTGTCCTTTTTGAGTTGGTTTGACTGAACGAAAAGAAGACACAAAAGACGACGACGACGTCCAGGATACAAGGATACAAGACAAACAAAAAAACAAAAAATATGTTATACGCTGCACAAGCTCGCTGGAACCAACCGTTGGTGGTTTTGTGGAGCGCTGATTAGGACAGCTCATTACTTCTGATGCAAAAATAATTTCACTGCTCGTGCACAGAGAGGGTGTGCTGTTTAGTTTCGAGTGTGTCTGTGTTTTGAGTGCAATTTGTTTCAGTGTCAGAACGAATTCTAAGGGCGGATGCAGACACAATGCTTTGTTGGATGGTGTATACGTATTATATCCAAAGGACATGGATCCGTTCTGTTGCTAATGAATGCCAAGGACGACTGTATGGTTAGTTAGATTCTTTGTTGTTAGCTTGGTACGTTTCGCTAAGTACGAGTTTTTGTCAGGTGTTTCCACACCTACAAACAGGAGGGTTCATGTGTACTTAGAGCTGCTGAGCTGGGGAGCAGTCGGTTGTTAATGGGAAGACACTAAACAACTCTGTTTTTTTTTTTTTTCAAAGCCGTAAACGCCAGCACCCCCTTGCAAGCAAAGAAATAAAATTAAGTTGAATTGAATGGTCAATCATGCGAACATTTGTTACTATCGTATCCTATCTATCCACGGCTCCCACTATCGATCCGATACCTTGTGTTCATTGGCCCTTATTGATTCTAGCATATGTTGCCAGGTAAATGTCCACGTCTTTGGCCAACAAAACAAAAAAATTCCAACCCCTTAACTGGCTACCAACTACTTATAGTAATAGGAAGTGCTTTTATTAGCAGAAACGGATTTCTTGGTAAGAAGCACTGAGTCATATTTAATTTCTTGTGTAGATACACAGTTTGTAGCCCCATAGAAACACCATAAGGAAATGTAGGAAGTTTGCATCAATACCCCTTGAGCCCGTTAAAAATACAACAGGGAAAAAATAGAGTTTTCAATTTCAAGGCTTTAATACAATGTTTCACTTTTCGTGATGCATTTATAACATCAAAGTGCGCCCGTTCGTATTTAATGCAATAAAACTCTGGATAGCAATTTCAAGGATTGCGTTTCGGTCTCACAACACAGCGCGGCGTAGCCAAGAAACTGATTGCCTTACTACACCTTCTTACACCTCCAAACTAGTCCGGAAATGCAAGGCTTCTTTGAACGCAATTGGAAAGCCGAATTTACTCATTCTTGTCCGAGTCCGAGGTCGCAGGTTATCGGCGATTAATTTGCGAGAAGAAGACCTCTCAGAACCAGGGACTGCCAACATCTGTTTTTATAGCTTTCAGTCAAAGTTGGGTCCTTTTATAAATAAAAACAACCGCGACTCCATATGTTGCAGGCAGCCTAAACGAATGTTTCTAAGAAGTCCTTTTTGCTGTATCGCAGGAAAAAAGACAGAAATGACACCACATCCCGCGACGTTTGCTGTGAGTATCTTTACAGCTCTGCGGAACATTTCCTCTGTACTTCCAGTGAGAGGATGATGTGCATCTCCATGTGTTTTTAAGGACTCTTGTGCCAGTAGCAATGAATGGATCAAAATCTCATAACATCCGACCATCCGAGTTAATTTTTTTATTTTTTTAATTTAGCTTTTCTGCAAAACAGCTATATACGAGCACACTGCCACTTTGAGATCTTCTGTCCTAGAAGCGATTATACGATGAATACCTTAGCTTTATGTAGGTATTGGAGAAGAGCACTAGCTCTGGTCCCTGGTAGTGCCCTTGAGGTCATAGTGATTTTTAGGAAGCTATGTCGGAAAGAGCTGCACAATCACACGGCATATTGTACGAGGATGTTCTGTGGTATTGCCAGGCCGCAACAGAGAGGATGTTTGAAAACCATCTGATGTCATTCCTGTTGTAATTGAGGATTTTTTGTAGTTTTTGTTAAGAAATAGACTGCTTTTTAGCCTGGGCCCCCTCCTAATTATCAAGACTACGTCTTGTCGTCTTAACGTAAACGGTGTTAGATTGACGCCACCGAAGGTGTCTACGATTTGATCAGTGACATCATGAGCGGGCGGTCATCGAGTCCTATTGAGTTGTATAGACTACCCTACCAGCACTTAGAACTTGGTAAAATGGGAACCAGAGAACTTCGGTCCGGACCTGACTTGAAAGAGGTAGGCCTAAAGTCGCAGAAAAGGTTTTCCATGTTTAGTTGAGCGATGTAGAGTTGCAAAAAGTACTGGGTGCCGTGATCCTAAGTTCTAGAAGAGGTTTTGGGTCGGTCACGCTCAAACCAAGTGCTCTCAACGCAGGTCCCGAATTGGTGTCAAAGGAATGACGGAGAGCTATGAAGAACTCAGTGGCCTCAGCAGTGGCCTGATTAACTCTAGTGAGGCTGGAGTGTAATAACTTTCTCGAGGCTGGGTCACGAATATATGGCATGTAGCTGCTATCTGTCATCATGCTTAGTGATGGATGCGGCCACCATCACCATGGATATTAACTTCTATCAAACCTAAAGAGGTTCTTTAATGGTAGCCTGATACAAGCGAATAGTTTGGAGGGAATGATTGAATATCATGGGCACGAATTGTTTAAAGAATGTATTTATTTTCTACCTGAGATGCTGTTCTGAATTAATTTGTGCTAAAAGGAGTCTGAATTCGTTTTTTCCACGAAGATAAAATGCTTAACATATCAAGACAAAAAGTGATGTAACAGGGTTCTACGTATCTGTGCAGCTAAGATAAAGTGTACCTTCCACCAAGAGACATACGCATTCCTTATAGCCATGAACTATACTGTAAAGAAAAAGTCTACGAAATGAGGTTTTTAGAAATAGCCAAGCTAGAAAAGAGCCAAGAAAATACTTCTCTGGGCATAGTAGGAGCATTCAATTCACTGAGCCTGGTCGCGATTGACACGATTAGAAAAAAATACAGCAAGACTCATTTGATATAATAAATACTACAAAAATATGTAAGCCAACTGTAATAGTCTAAACTAAGTGAATTCACAAATTCATAAAAAATTTACAGTTGGACAAAAATCAGAATAGGTATGTACGCTGCCGAGAAAACTGGCACGCTGTTTCCCTGACAGTAATTGCCACTATCACGTGTCATTCCCTGTCTTACTCCTCGGCGGCAGCATTCAACACTGCTTGTCGAGGGTAATATTCAGACATTACACCAACATATCTTGCATCCGAGATATTCGTAATTTGAATTACTTGCAAAATGTACCGCTTTGGCCGAAAAAGGTTCAAAAAGCGCAACCCGTTGCGCTTACTTAAATTTTTGTTCGCATAACCCACGAGTTCGTGTCAGATTATAATTAATGGAGATTTCCTCAAGTTGCCAATCAAAATTCGAATATCCAAAATCACAAAATTATGCAAAATCATTCTTTGATTAGATGCAATTTTTTAAATTATACTAATCAAGGGGAATAGGTTGATGGTGGTGATTTCAAATTGCCCAATTCTTTGAAGCTGATCGGTGATTGTTAAATATTAGGTTCATGCTTGTAGAGTTATGTCTGGTGGTTACTAAGTGATGTTTACCGCTCCGGGCGCGTTGGTAACATGAACCTTGAACTATTGCATCCACAAATTAAAAAAGTAAAAATATTTTAGTGAAAAATAAGCACGATCAGAAGAGTTGTAAGGGAATTAGATCCTACGACATCAGCGAATATAAGAAAAACGATTGCTCAGTTGGTATCGTGGAAAAATATTGGTTTTTTCCAAAAACAAATGATCCGCGATTAAGCGGAGTTCAACTGCTGCTATTAAGAGAAGAATGTTCTACCAAAATCCTTTTTAAGGAACTCTTTCGGAAGGCCCACTGCCAGAGACGAAGGGATTGTGTCAAGACTGTTGGTTTTTAATGGTTAATTTAAAATACTCTCCTATTCTCCAGGAGGAAAGTCCCTAAGCTGTTACAGACGTCGAGAAGAAGTTCCTTTGATTTGCCAGCATCCTGTCATCTACATAAACCCAACTGTCAATGGAAGCAATAATACATCACATAGGCAGTTCTAATGCGTTGCATAGCATTTTCATCGTCGATGCTATTGTGACTTGGCCAATAAATTGACCCAAACAAAACTCAATAAATTCAACCTTCCGACTGGGTTCAGAGAAGCTTGCACTCTTGGACTACCTTGGAAGTGTTGAGAGTATTCACCAACAACTTAAGCGCAGATTGGCTGTTGCCACAGATGCAGATATGTGCTTCGCCTCCTCCACCGATTTTTCACAATACGAGTATAGCCCATTACTTACGTAGCAACATGAATTTTGGTATCATTGCATCAGGCAGCATGTGTGTAAGACCAGAGTTAAGACAGTCGGCCTGCTGCACCGCCTTTATACACCGCCATCTTCTACAATTTCTACAAAACTAGTGATTCGTCTAAGCCATGTTATCGGGCCTGGTTACACATGCCGTCGAAAGTTGATGAAATGATTTTAGCATAGGCTAGAAATTTATCTACTCAAGCACCGCTGTCACGTAGCCCATAGGTCATTGGTATCTAGATTTAAATCGACCAAAACATCTTCCCGTACACCGGTCTGGCGAAAGCAAGATAGTTGCACTTGATATTTCTAAGGCATTTGACAGAGTTTGGCATCAGGCTCGTGAATGTCTTGGATGGTTTCAAGTCTGACATTCACAAAATAAATGCTGGTGTGCCCCAGGGCTCCGTTCTGCCTCCGACACTCTTTTTAATTTTCATCCATGATCTCTTGTCGGCTACTTCTAATCCAATGTATTCCTTTACTGACGGCAGTACTACTGCTTTTCGTATTCGTTTCCGAACTCACGTCCCTGCTTTTCGGCTACAGAACGGGAACGGCAACATATGTTAAGCTCAATAAATTCTGATATTAGCAGCATAACCAATTGGGGAACTATCAACAGAGTGGAATTTAATGCTTCCAAAAAAACAATGCTGTCTGCTGTCATTAAAGCGAAATTTAAACACCCAGCCATTATCCATGAATGGTACTTGCATCGTCGAAACCGAAAAACTTTCCATTCTCGATATGTGTGTCAATGACAACTTACGTTGGAATGACCACATGACCAAAAATGCTGCGCAATGTCTAGGTTTCGTCAAGCGATGTAAGAAATATTTTACCCCCTCTGATCTGGCCTCAATATTTAAGGCATTCATCCGCCCAAAATTGGAGTACAATGCCCACATCTGCTCAGATGCTCCTAAAACATCTCTGCACCTGCTAGATAGGATTCAAAACCGTACGATAAAACTTATTTATGATACTAATACCAGTCAATCAATTGACATCCTCAAACACCGACGTAATGTCTTCTGTTTCACTTTCTTTTATTGCTATTTAAACCCCCAGTGCTCCACTGAAATCGCCAGTAGCATTCCGCCCATTCAAACTTTCAACCGTAACACCCGTCTCGCTACGAATGCTCATCGGTATACCCTCAAACCCATTTTCGGACGTACTCTAAAATATCGTGATTGGTTCCTAAGCCGTACAACTCGCTTATGGAATGCCCTGCCGATCTCTGTATTTCCTGGTCGTTATAACTTGGAAACATTTAAAAACAATGCACATCGGTATCTCTCTTTTCTTCCTCCCTAAATTTCCTTTGACCGCTTTGTGTACAATCACTTTAATGGTGCAGAAAACCCCTTGAGCGCGTGCTCATTATAAAAAAAAATTCGTCGTACCGTGGAAAAATTTGAGGGTGAGTACACTCTTTTGGATCTTAAGCCACCAACCAGATAGAGATTGGTGCGAAATAAAGAAAATATAGCCGTGGTAGCGGCCAGTATCGAAGAAGACCGAGAAATGTCGATTCAGCGCCGATTAGCTGAGTTGGGCATCGCCAGAGAGTCAACCCGGGTTATTTTGAGGTTGGTTTTGGGCCTACATGCGTATAAAATGTGCTGACGCAAGAATTCAAGCCGGACGACCATAGACATCGTCGCTGTGAGTTCTCTAATTGGGCTGGAAGGGTTGGCCGCAGATACTGATTTTGGCCATCATCTGCTCAGACGATGCCCATTTTTGCCTCAGTGGCTATGTCAACAAGCAAAATTGTCATTATTGGAGCGAACACAATCCACAAGTGTTCGGCCTAGAATCAATACATGGATTGATTGTTTAGTGCGGTTTATTGCAAGGCGGCATCATAGGACCTTATTTATTTTGAAATGAAGAAGGAGACACTGTTACCGTCAATGATCTCAGGTATACTCGTAGAGCGATGTTAACCGATTTTCTGTGGTCAGAGCTCAAGAACACCGATATATTCGAGCTGTGGTTCCAACAAGACGGTGCTACATGCCATACAAGCGACGCAACGCTCGAAGTTGTGAAGAAGAAATTTGGCGACTGGGCATTTCACGGACAGCGTTCATCAATTGGCCAGCGTGATCATGCAATTTGACACCACTCGATTATTTTCTCTAGGACAACATCTAGTCCTTAGTCTACGCTAACAAGCCAACCACTTTGGACGAGCTCGAGGCCAACATTCGACACGCTATTGCTGGAAAACGCCGCACATATTGGACCGACCGCTTGAAGCTGGGGCAGCCATGTGAATGATGTGCTATTCCACACATGATGGCATGAATATATCTTCAAAATAAACCCAGAATCCATTTTATATCTCACACCGTTGTTGTTTTATTTAATTTTTTTGTTCCTATCTTTCTTATCTGGTCACCGTTTACAAGGGTCCATTTTATCGACACATATATAAATGATTTTATATATAAACTATCGAATTAATACTGAGAATGTGTTAGAAACCCAAAACTATTATTTGTGTATACGAAACCAAATTTTGAAGAAAGTGAATAAACAGCTGCGGAAGTAGGACCGATCGATGTGAGAACCTGCGAAGAGCTTGTTGTAACTTCTTTTTTTTTTTTTTTTTTTTTTTTAATTTCTCAGAACAATTTTAGAAGGTGTTCTCTAATGTTATAAAGATTTTTTAAAAATTCTTCAGTGTACTGGTCCCTCAACCAAATTTGATACTCATTTCATATTCGCAACGATATCACTAAGGAAAACTCATATTTCAAGTTCTTGCAGGGGGGGAATTATGGAGAAGTCTTTGGATGTTTTTAAACTACCACAAGTCATGTACGTGACGTTTCCCCATGTCTCAGTTTCTTCCAGATATCAATGCGTTCATCTTTCTGGATTTGTGTCACATATAGGCATTTGCGCGTCAACCTGGCTTTTTGTTATGAGTGTCAATGGTTTGCCATCGAATGGACTTACTCCCTGCAAGAGTCTGGCGTCGTTGGAAGGACACAAACCAAATGGATGAATGTATTTATTTTTTGCGGCACTAAAAACTTGCTCACACAAAATATCATAAATATCACACAATCGCATAGTATTAGTATAAACGTAATATCTAACCTTGTGGCATACCATTGGTTATTCACAATATCCTTATCTCGCCATTCGAATTGTACGCCGGTCACTCCATATATAGTGACCATGATCAAATCTATACAGGATGAGAATCTCACAACCATTCTCGAGGTTTGCTGATTCTTAAGAACATTGGGATGGTTCTGGTTGGTTGGTAACGATAGCACATACTTTCCTAAACAATGTGCAAGCCGTATTTTCCATAGTTATATGAAATAATGATTTCGATGTTGTCCTTGAGACATAATTTAACACATTAACAAAATATTTAGAGCTAACTTGGCCCTTGAATTCCGCAATTACTGGCACAGAGTTTTTTAAACGTTTAAGTCACCAAATCTCGATACACGGCTAACTAAACTGTAGCCAGGCACATCATAGTGTGTATTTCTCGTCGGAACCTAAAATTCTTAGAGATTAAAATGGTGCCTTATCAGGGCCCTCAGCCTTACGTTGGGACTTATCTGTTAGTACCAAATAAGGTCATGGACTGACTCCACCTTCAGCAGAGATCGAGGCCTACCAAAGCCTGTTCCATTCATGACAGCCGAATATGTGTTCCTACCATCACAATCGCATCAAAACTCTCGCTGCGATTTAAGTCTAAACTATATCCATCACAATCAGTTTGGAACCGAAGTTCCAGTGGCTCATGAATCCCATAGTTCCAATAGAAACTCTGGTTAGTTAACCAGTATAACTCTCACAAATCTCGAGACTTGCCGCTTACAAAATTTACTAAGCAGACTCAGTTACCACAAGTTTGAATTCTTTTACCAAAGCACCAGCGATTGCTGTCAGACTATGGCATTGAACAAATTTCTAGAATGTTCCGATGCTTCTGACTCAAAATAGTCCGACTGACAGCAACTACCGTGATAATTTCAGATATCGCCTACTGGGACGTGACTTTATTTGCTTTAAACTTATAGCTGAGTTCCAATGAATTCGAACACCGAAAATTGACTTCATATATTGGCAGCATCGTGATGATGATCACGGACTTTAAAGTCAACTGAGCGCTGATGTCATCGTCTTTGTAATGGTGACGCGGATCGATATGAATATACAGGTAATTGTCGACTAAAAAGAAGCCGAACAAATTCTGGACAAATAAATCAACGACACGGTATCAAACACAGAAGTACAAAACTTGAGCGACCATCTGGCAATACGCCGCCGTTTTAGCGATACTCGGAGTCTAGAGGACGATCGACACAAGGGTAGCACGACATCAACGTCAAAAATTAGTCACTCTCACAATATTTCATACTGCGCGACAACCGACCAAAGGATAACTCAGTGCGTTCGCAATAAGTCACTTAACTATACAAAAACATTCAAATGTCAAGAATCATATTTTCACCACTGAAGTGGGAAATTCTGCAAAAAGATGGGAAGGGAGAGGATTTCGGAAAACTGCCAAAGGATTAAAAGGCTTCTAAAGTTTAAAATTTATTAATCCTGACAGTACAGAGGATTGAGGTCGTCTCGCTGTGTCGAATAAGAAAAACATATGTAAGTATTGCGCGTTTTTATCGGGGGTTATTTTCCAATGGCCATAAATTACACAAGACTAATTAAATGCAGAAACCGTTATTGAAAATAGTATTTGGGATACATTGCTCATTTAGTCTGCAAATTTCGTTGTATTCACATCATTGTAAGCATTTTTAACTGAATTTTGAAATGAATGTTCGGAAGGACATATTCAGTGTATTCGACAAATAATATTTTATAGATTTTGTTCCGGAGAAGCCAGAATGGAAGCGAAGCCACTAGAGAAATCCAAAATGTGTATGGCGAGGGCGTTTTTTTTGTTTATAATTTACGCGCGCCTAAGGGGTTAATACCCTTTTATTGGCGGAAGGGTAGAAGGAGGAGAAAGGAAAATTGTTTTTGTGTTTGATTTCGATATTCGCTCTCCAGGGGTGGTAGGCCGAACAGGACGGAGAGTTTTTTCTTCACTCAGAGTGATTCGAAGGTTATAATTCACAGTATTTTTTGTGCTTGCAACTCTACAACAGCCAACTGGTTCTCACCGAGTCCAAGTGTCGGCGTTTACAAGTTTAGAAATGGCAATTTTGACCTAAAAAATGAACTTCGTTCCACCGTCGAAAGATATCCCACTGTTACGATAAGAGAACTCAACGTAAGCCATATGACTATTTATCTAACAAATATGGGAAAAATCATAAAGTTGGGAAAATGGGTACAACGCCACTTATCGCAAAATAATCTCCAGCAAAGAATCGAAGCTCGTACTGCGCTTCTGCCGCGTGACAATCAAGAGCGGTTTTTGAACCATATCGTTACCGAAAATGGGTTCTTTACAATGACACTAAAACCTAACCATTAACTTAGTACAAACCCGCACGGCATCCCATCCGCCCAAAGTGTTACTGTCTGTTTGGTAGGATGCTGAGTGAATAATCCATTTTGTGCTGTTGTCTCGTATTCAGTCTATCACGGCAGATATCTACTGTCAACAGCTGTGCAGGTTAAAGTCGGCACTAGAGCAGAAGCGGTCAGGTCTGGTTGAAGCGAAGGGGTGTTCCATTCCATCAGGATAATGCTCGCCCTCATACAGCCAGGACAGCATAGGACATACACACAGTTACAGAAGTTCGGTTGGGAAAAAATCCGCCGTATCTGTCATATTCATCCAATGTAGCACCTTCAGATTTCCACTTGCTCAGAAAGTCTGCAAAACTTCATTGATAGAAAAATTTTTAGATCTCGGGATGTGTCCAAGAGGCTCTTAGGGTATTTAGTGGCGGCATTAAGAAGTTGCTGAGAGGTGGGCAGAACTGTAGCCTAATGAAGGAAATTACAATATGTTATACCCTGATACATAAACGCCTTAGCCGCAAAACTAGAAGAAGCAGCGAATCTGTGCGCCAGCAGAAACATCTTCACAATCAGCAAAGAAATACCATCCGGGTCTCAGTTCCAGCCCTTAGCTGCTCTCTGCCCAGTGCCAACGACATTTACAGAGTTCCAGCATTCACTAGTTTAGCCGGTTTGAGTTTGAGACTGAGTTTTCACCCGAATATTTGAGAAACTGAATAATAGAGTGGGAAGACAGAAGTCAGTTGAAGACATTTGCCAAGATAATTATAAAAATTATTCTCGAGCGAATAAAAAGCCACCTTGAAGATCATCCCAAACGTTAGATGCTCAACACATGTTTCACCATGTTTCACCATGTTTCACCACCCTGCGGGAAAAGTGGCAAGGTGCTAACACATTATTACCCGAGAACGTCATATGACGTCTTTTTATAACCATAACCATAACCGAATGTAATTGACGAGGTGTTATACCTTCAAATTGTGGTTGTCGTTAATTTGCCGCTTGTTTTCGTTACACTTTTAATTCTAAAGGCAAATATATTATTGAGAAACTCCCAGTTTATAAGAAGACGTGGTAAGTTCAAGTTGTCTAAAATCTTTTCATTTCTGAAGCGACGTATTGATCATTAAAATTTTAAAAATGGCACATCGCGAACTTTCTGAACAAGAATTCACTGCTGAATTTTGTGAGGATAATTTGCTTGATTGTCCAAGCGATATCTCGGAACATGGTTCTGATTCAAACAATATAAATATCAGACCAACAAAACGACAAAAAACTTTAGTGATTGAATGCGACTCTGAAAGTGACGATAACGGTTAGGGCGCTGGAGAAATTTCGTATTTTTCCTCCGAACATTGGATTGACGGTAACATTTTACGAAAGTTAGAAAAATTTACGAATGTGACTGATGTAACTATTGAATGCAATAATCCACAAAGTACTAGTGAAGTAGCAAAATTAATTGTCGGTAACCACTTTTTTGACTTACTTGCATCGCAAACAAACCTGTATCATCAACAGACTGAAAAATCATACAAAAGTTATGATAAGAGCTTAAAATAGACTGGCGTTACCATGACTGACCATGAGCTGGCATGAGAAAGTTTCTGGGCCAAATACGAAAGTCACACTGGAAGGAATATTGGATAACCAATCCGTTACTAGAAACTCCCATCTTTTCAAAGATTATGACGAGAAGGGGGTTCAGGCAAATAATATCGCTTCTTCATTTTAACGACAATTTGCAAACTCCAGGTTCTAACAACAGAATTTCAAAACTGAAAACTCTTTTTGGATCAAAATTTCAATCGAATTATGTATATTCCCAAACAATAGCTAATGAGGCAATGATTCCTTGGAGAGGACGTCTAAAATTCAGCACCTATAATCCAATCCCCGAAAACTTACAAAATATGGAATTTTAGCTAAAGTAAAACTGGCTATCCTTGCATACCCTTGAGATTTATACAGGTGAGCCGCCTTACCTTGGTCCATGGTATCACATTTATAAAAACAATTAGTATAATAGTGTGTCCACGTCTGAAATATTGTTGAAAAATAAAGTAAGAGTCTGTGGAACCATAAGGGAAAATCATGGATTACCAAAACAAATAAAGGAAAAACCAAGAAACAAAACGACGAAATGACATTCTTACGGAAGGGACAGGTCATTCTTCTTATATATAATAGAAGGACAAAAGGCTTGTCCGCATGGTGTCAACTATTCAAGACGCATCCATGCCATCAACTGGAAACAAAACCAGAGTATAACAAATATAATATATGAAAGGAGTTGACCTCTCAGACCAATTGTTTAAATTTAAATGAAACAAAGTGTCTGCGAGATATCATCGAAATTTTTTATTCGTTTGAAAGGCCTATCGATGCCATTATGTATGGAATATAACATCGTTCAAATGTCCGCCGTGGCTTGTCTGTCCGAAATATCCAATTGTCCATGATTCTGGCGCATAAATCAGGCTTAATTTGATCGATTGCATGGGTCCTCAAACCGCTGTGGCTTATTCTCATAGACCAGCGACTTCAGAAAACCCCACAGGAGTAAGTCTAACGGGGTCAAATCGCACGATCTCGGTGGTCAGTTCACATCACCATGACCATGCCATCGAATCGCTCGTGCAGAATTTCCAATGTGGCATGAGCTGTGTGGCACGCAGCGCCGTTCTGTTGAAACCACAGAAGTTGGTAGTCATCGACCTATAGCGCTCGCCGTTGACGGTGATGGCCTGGCCAACGTCGTTCTCAAAGAAATATGGACCGATAACGCCGCCAGCCCAAAATAAACACCAAACATTGACTTTAATCTCATGTGGATTGGTATCCTCCCAAATTCGACAATTTTGTTTGTAGGCCCTTATCGCTGAAGGTGATCTTTCGATGAAAGTTAAAGTGAGTATGTAACTGCTCTAGACCCCATTCAACGAACGCATGTCGTTGTATATGGCCGTTTACCTTTAGCTCCTGGGTCAGTTGAATTTTGTACGGGTGCAGGCTCAAGTCTGTGAAGTCTGCACACTCTCATGGACAGCGGCGATGTTTTCCGCAGATCTTGCGTTTCGTCGACGTACGGGTGTTGGTTTATCGTTTACTGAACCAGTGGACTCAAATTTGTTCACCACGCTGGTGAATAGTCCTCTCGGTAGGACGATTATGGCGACCATAAAATGGGCGAAGCGCGCGGAATGTTGCCCGAACAGAACACCCATTTTGATAAAACAATTTTGTATTTTGCATGTGTTGTTGAACGCTATGGTTCATCCATGGTGATTTGGCAAAATAGACTGAATAAATTACACCCAATTTGGCAGATGTAGCTCCAAAAATATGGCCGCTATCAACTGTCAAAGTTCGGAAGTCTCTAATGGAAGACCCTGTATAAGAAAGCGGTTTCTACCTGATTAATTGCAGTTTATGAAATGCGTTTACAATTTGTTGTACCCTCAATGCACAGTATAGAATAAGATGTAAAAAAATTTGCTAGCAATGTAGTCACGTACTAACCTTCCTTCTGTGTTACCAAAAAATCCTCTCAGCAAGATCCCCTTGTCGACTAAGCGGTAAAATAAGCGCACATGTCCTAGAGAAAATATTAGCGAGAGGAGTAAAAAAACAAGAGCCTACAACAGGTGCAGAATCTGCTCCTCGAGAGGATTGCGGGGTGAAACGAGGTACTTTACTAATCAATGTCGCGTTCCCCTCCACGTAGGATTCTGCTACACATACATACATAAAAAAGTTCCTGGAATAACCACCGTGTGGCGCTCCCATTTTTCCGATTTGAGTTCTGTTTTTTTTGTTAAGTTGGTACATATGTTGTTGACATTCCCTCTAAATCTTAGCGTCATAGCTTGACATTTACAAAAGTTACGTAGCCAAGAGTACATCTATATCTGTGAGTGTTGGAGATTTTTTACAATTTTGGAAATGGTGCGCGAACGTTGGAAATGTTGGAAAAGTGTTTCGGCAACGATACTCTAAAGAAAACGGTCGTCTACCAGTGGCACGAGCGGTTCAAAAGTGGTCGTGAGTCAATCGAAGATGATGAACGCAGTGGCAGACCATCGACATCGAAAACTAACGAAAACATTGATGAAGTAAAAGAAATGCTGGTCAATAACAGCAAATTAACCATCAGAGAGATACCGGAACATTGCCTATGGATCCGTCCAAGACATTTTGGTTAATGATTTGGGTTTCCGTCGTGTAGCAGCAAAGTTGGTGCCAAAAGGCCTCAATTTCATGCAAAAAGAGACCGTGTTGACCATCATTATTCGTAATTTTTTGACGAAAAATGCAACAAATACCATCCAACAGCCACCGAATTCACCTGGTTTGGCTCCCTGTGACTTTTTTCTATTCGATCGAGTTAAAAAACCACTACGGGGAACGCGTTTAAGCGGAAGTAATGGAAAAATCGCATTATAAAACCGAAAACCGAATATAAAAAATGTTTCGAGGATTGGATCAAGCGCTGGCATAAGTGTGTTGCAGTCGATGGGGATTACTTTGAAGGGGCCAATATAGATTTAGATGAATAAACTTGTATTTTTAATTTTTTGAATGAACTTTTTATCAAGTTGGTATGTGCATAGTCCCTAATAAATACGTTATGTGATAAAAAAAAGTTGGCCACACGCGTTGGTTCTTACAAAAACTCCCCGGTCAACAATGTGTTACTAGGTAATGTGTTCATAGAGAATTTGTTTGGTTTACCACCCGCAGGAGTAGTACATTAGAAAACGTTACTACTATTTAGATGACTCACGATTGGTCGAAGTATCAGGTTCTGTATAGAGTAAAGCTGTCTGAAATTATGATGTATGCTCTGCAAATATGTCCTCCATTCTCTACTTCTGCAACACTGCAGATTTCTGGGTTAATCACATTCCCATCGCTGAGCTTAACACAAGAACTTGTAAAGATCCTACATACATCTCTATACCGATACGCATTTGGCCATAAATCGGGAATACCAAACATCCTCATTACTAGTGATACCATGTAATAGAGACTACTTATGCGGGAGAGAAGAACAGCAAGGTGATAACGACATATCAACGTTATCATACACGTAGGCGTAGTTGAGACCCATGATATATGTAGAAGGGATGCAGAGTTAGAAGAAATTTTGAGTTACATATTAATTGCTAGCAGTTGCTCGAAAAGATCCTCGCAATGGTACCTTTACTTCAGCAATATTTTCGTCCTTTTAGATTATATGAAACAAATAAAGCTATCTTGGTAGGTATAACGGGTCCCATTATTATGGGTACAATCACTTCTTTCCAGCTCACAATACAAGACAACATTCTCAAAGAGAACCAATAAATTACTTCTTCTTCAAATGACAATTTGAAGAAGCCGATAACTGACTTAACTTAACGATGTGAGCAATTTCCATCAAAGCAACATTAAGACTACCCAATTTCAACTGAAGACAATCACCTTCCACATCCCTTCATTTGCTCCCCTAATCGGCAATAAGAAAGTTAATGACATCCCCAAATCCCCGAATCCCTTGTAGTTGACTAAATCTTGTAGAAATCCCTCTCATCCCCTTACAACCGTGTACTGATTGTCTTTATCTTTCCAGGCCTATACATCCTACCCTTTGTTAGGATTACGTCTATCGCTAAATCCCTTATGCCAACTAAATCAACTGTAATGCATTCTTCGCTCTGCACAAATTCGCGTATTCAATTTCCGAAATTCAATCCAGAGGCATTTGTCTCCGAAAAACAAGTCACTCCCTCCCCTCCCCCAACCCTTGCTCCATTGTTTTCCTTGTCCCATTCAATCTAATCCCTAATTCTTCACTTGCAAGGACACAAAAGCAAAGGAAAAAATAAAACAATTTAACAGAAATCTAATCCGGAAACAGAATTCCAGAGTTTAATGCACTTTAAGTTTTCCCAAGAGCTGGATAAAGGATTTCCCAATTTAAAAAATAAAAAATACAAATAAAAAAAAGGATTGGTAAGGATTTCGAAAGCGGCAAGGAGACGTCGAAGAAAAACAAATGGTGAATGAACGGATTTGAACCCTTAACCAACAAACCGCGCGCAACGCAAATATTTATTCGCCCAGCGAATCGAGTGCAAAAATAACTGACTTTTGGGCCTTTTCCCAGTGTTGCCGGAGGCATTTGCTTAAGAGTAGGAAAAGTGCTTGATTGGGTAGTAATCTACGAGTATGTATGCATCATCATGCACGTTTTAGGGACTTTCAGTGGTTGCCATCTTCCGATTTGGGACGTCTTCATTCAGCGTCAATAATTCATCTCAAAATTGAGACTGGTAGTCAAAATTAGTGATTACTTGGTAATCGATTACTTTTGAAGCTTACTATAATTACTTTTACTATCCCTCAATACCATGAATGAACTCGGTACCTTAGCGCTGTTCACAGCCAAATTGTTATTTACAAGTATGCGGTAATTTTTCTGGACGTCGATAACAACTTATTACAATTGTAATTACTTTCATTACCTGTAAGTACTTTACTGTAGATTCCATATTGTGATTGTGACTACCCAACATTGCAACTAATTACAATTGTAACAATGTAGCTACGAATAGTAAACGATTACTCGGGTAATCTTTAAATCTAAAAAATACCAACCATAGCAGTACGAAAGTAGGAATATCTTCATGTGATTCTCCCTGCTAATCCAAACGACAACGTTGTCTTTACCGTCCGTCCCTCAATCGGTGTCCTGTACCAAACTTGGAATTTTCGTGCAAATATTTGGCCTGCTGTGCATGTGGCGTCGCACAGCACAGAATTTAAGTTGACTGCACTTGAAGACAGAAATCGAATAGAACACGTACAGTTAGTGATGAGGGGCCACCAAACAATGTGGAATTTGTTAATTAGTCCTCAAGAATATACGCCATATTGGCTGCTCATAATAAAGAAAGGACGCAATGAACGGTTATGATGTGCTGCACGCGTTCAATGTCCTTCAATGCAAAGAACACCCACTTAGAAGGACATAAAGCAAAATACAGATATTCCAAACAAAGAAAATGTACAATTTCGTATCCGAAAAATACAAATTGAAACTGGGCAGGAGCAAAGAATTGAAAGCAGAAGAAGTAGAAGAAATACGAAAACAAATTACAACATTAGCTTACGGGGTGGGGTTGGTGGATGCTGCTTATTTTGAATTCGCGGTACACCGGCCGGCAATCGGCAACCGGCTTTCGCATCAACAGAAGCCGGCTATAAAGGCAAACAACCCTCAAGAAGAGATGAGGTTTTTCCACTTTTCTCATCCACAGAATACGAGTATAAAGGTATGGGGTTGTTTATATCCTTTTGGGGGAAGCATGAGAGAAGAAAATGTTAGAAAGCACATGGTTCACATTGAGAAAAACGTTGACGATGAGGGGTCGGCACTCGGCAATGACGTCTACTTAAACCACCCGGTCGTTGGATTTGGATGCGTCCTGGGCTTGGTATAGACATTCATTCACATTGAACGCCAAACTCCACAGAATGTAAACGTACATACACATATACACAGTTGAACATGAAAAGTCGAAATGAACCCGCACCCGTACCTGAATCGTGTTGAATCGACCCGACCCAGACACAACAAACACGGGTCGATATTTTCGAGGAATTTATGAATGTTCTGTGTGCGTGTAGGGTTGGCAGGGGTTGTCCTAGCGGTAACACGTTGTTTCTGTGCCTTCATATACTATATGTAGTTACGAGGGTGATTTGTAGAGGTGTATGCTTTTGTTTAGCACCGTTCGCGTTGTTTAGGATGTTGCTGTGTGGATTGCGTCTGCCAGAAACATGTTGATAAGGATGACAAGCTATCGTGATTTCGTTTTGCTTCAGGAAGGGGATGGACTTGTGTTTCTGGAGTTCAATGCAACGCACAGTCAATGACTTAATAAGGATAATGCATGCCATGGTTAAGATGAGCTTGAAAAATCGATTTGTTTTTGTTGTCATCCATTAGCAACGTGTGTGCGTGGGTTGATGGTTGTAAATAACACTGACGACTCGTATAGAGATGGGGTGAGTTGTAATAGTTTCGCGTTGATAACATTGGAAGGACTGACATGATGCGTGGCTTCAAGGAGTTGGAGGGTACTACAAGTCATTAGAAGATTATTAATAATTTATGTGGGTATGTTAACACGTTTCTGTTATTTGAGAGACTCGTTAAACGATAATCAGTGTCTAACTCAGTGATGAACAGAAGATTGTTACGTGTCAAAGGTGGAACCTGCGCTTCCTTACAAAATCATTGAAATCTTGGAAGTCAGGAAACACTTCCGTAGATGATACATGTAGATTTGCGAAGCTATAGGAGAGATTTCATATGATCAAGGACCGATGCGGACAGAACGTGTAAAGTACCTTAAGGCTTCTGCAACGCTTCGAAAAAGACATCGATGTCACTGTTGTCATGACGAACTGGATAGTGGGTCGACTTCGGACTAACTATTAACAGCTAAGACCAGAAACGTACGCCACATTAGCTGGGTTGATTACACAAATTAATTGCATGCAGGATCAATTTCTACAGATTTGTAACGATTCTGAAGCTAGTGCTCGCCCTGTATGGAAGCATTTTAAGGGTACTCAAATCCCTTGAGCGCGCGCAAATTCTAGAAAAAAAAGCCCGCTACAATAGAAACAGCAGAAACAGCTAGAAACTAGAAACAGCAGAAATACATCAATTTGGCCTACAGCAGATTTGGCTCTAATAAGAAGGTTTTAGACAGACACAGCTCGTTTTAGGATGCAAATTTTACGAAAACTCTTTCCGGCCAAATATGTAAGTGGGTGTATCGACGGGCCCACGGTTTGCCCACCTTCGACTTATCCTCATAGCTGTACGAGAAGTGAAATGTGTACCAAAACAAACAAACTAGAATCCTGATGCTTAAGGAAAACATTCGAAAAAAAATGCTAAAAATGTTCGTACACCAGAAATCAACTGGGTTCAGATAGATATTATATTTTATACGTGATGCCAAAAATTAGGAACCAAATTTGAAGCGTATTTCCAGGTTTATCTTCTATTCTTGCAGAAAGATGCTGATATCAAAGTGGGCCGAGCGTTATTTACTGGCAACCGTAATGATGTGCGCGGACTAGTTTGGTTGTGGTCTAGTTGATAAGTTCCACTCTCACAGATGCATTACCGTTTTCCAATAGTAGTTCGCAATACTACATTTTTTGCCCGACAAGTTGTACCCCATGAACTGAACTGGAGAGCTCAGACCGGTAAGGATTTCCGAGACTAAGTCAGAGTTTTTGAAAAGAGATGGTGGCTCGGCAGGGCATTCCATAGGCGAGTTGTACGGCTAAGGACTGAATCACGATAAATGGTATTAGAGTACGTCCAAAAGTACTGATGAGCATTCATAGCGAGACCGGTGTTACGGTTAAAGGTTTGAAGGGCGGAATGCTACCGGTGATTTCTATGGAAAATGGTGGTGGAAATAGTGATAGAACAGAGTGAGACATGAGACATTACGTCGGCGTCCATTGTCTGAGTGATATTAGTATCACCTGTGAGTTTTGAATCCTATCTAGCAGGTGCAGAGATGTTTTAGGCACACGACACACCTAACAAGACGTAGGCATTGTACTCCAATTTTGGACGAATGAAGTATATCTTACATCGCTTGAGGAAACCTAGACATTTCGCAGCATTTTTGACGACATCGAATATGTGGTCATTCCATCGTACGTTGTCATTGGCTCACATACCGGGAATGGAAAGTTTTTTGGTTTCGACGATGCAAGTGCCATTCATGGACAATGGCTGGGTGCTTAAATTTCGGTTTAACGACAGCAGTACAGCATTGTGTTTTGGAAGCATTACATTCCACTCTGTTGATAGGTAGACTACGTATAGCCGAACAACTAGCAGATGTTACCGCAATGCAAGAAATGCGATAGGATGGGACGGACAAAAAGACGAGCTACATCTACTATGGCGATTGTTATCGACGACGACAAAAAAGTACCTAGTTGGACGAGGATTTTTTGTTAGAAGCAAAGTTAGGCAAGGAGTCTTGAGATTCCGGCATGTTAACGTGCGCCTCGCAACAATCCGTATTAAGGCTAAATTTTCCAGTAGCCTTATACGCCCCCACAGAGGAGAACAAAAGAAAGCTTCTACGAGTTCTTGGACAATGCTAATACTGTGAGGAAATTTGAGGTTAAACGGTTACAATCGCAAAAGATCGACAGTTTGTGATTGAGTCTCCCTTAATCTCTTAAGGATCCTATGTCGTCAGCATCAAGTGTCGAAGACCAGTGGCAACATTACCAAAAAGTCCTCAGAGATGCCGCCTCTGATATTCTGGGTTTCACTCGGCCACCACAACGAAATACCTGGTTAGACGACGAGTGCCGACAAGTACATGCAACTAAGCAAAAGGCATACAGAAGAACTAGAGCTGCTCATGAGCTCTACGAGCACAAGAGGAGAGACGAACACCGGCTTCTCAGGAACAAAAAGAAGGAGCATGAGATGATCGAGGTCGAGGAAATTGAGAGGTGATACTCCAGGAATAAGGGTTGGAAGTTTGACCAAAAGGTAAAAAAAAAGTCTGTAAAGATGAACAAGGGGACATGGATTCGCAGTTGATGCTAAGAATATGGAAAGATTTTTTCTGTAGACTGTATAACGGCGATGACGAAAAACAAATACCGCTGTCAAGCAGAATAAACCCTTCAACCTGGACGATGTAGACCAACGATTCTGTCCACTCAACATGGATGAAGTGAATATATCTAAGCATAAGTGCAACAAAGCTTTTGGAGCTATTCAAAGAGCATACATCAACTCATCTGTAACATATGGTCGCACGAAAGTATGCCTGATGAATGGAACCTCAGCATTGTTTGTCCGATCCTCAAGAAAGGAGACTCTTTGAACAGTACCAACTAGAGAGATATCAGTCTTCTTAACATCTTCTACAAAATCCTATCTGTCGTATTGTGCGAACGCCTGAAGCCGTTACTCAACTTCCAGGAAAGTCCACCATCGACCAAATATTCGCACTACGGCAGATCTTAAAAAAACACATGAACGCCAAATCGATACACCCCACCTATTCATCGATTTTAAGGCCGCGTATGAAAGCATCTATAGAGACGATCTATACACAGCAATGTCTAGTTTTGGTATCACTGCCAAACTCGTCCGTTTGTGAAGGATGACGATAGAGAATGTACACATCTAAGTTGGTACAGAACCGAGAACCGAGACCTTTGATGTCAAAAAAGGATTTAGACAAGACGATGTGCTGTCATACAATTTTTTTAACATTACTCTTGAAAGAATAGTGCAAAACTCACGCGCCAACACAAGAGGCATAATCTTTCAAAACTCCATCCAATTACTCGCATCGCATACGCCGATGATACTGACATAATCGGAAGAAAGGAGCGTGATATCAGTGGAGCTTTCGCGAGTATTGCAAGGAATGCGGCGAAGATGTGTCAATGATCAACGGTCAATGAGGGCAAGACCAAGTATATGCTGCCAACATGGAACAATACTAACGTCTCGGACAAAAAGTCACACTCGATAGATATACGAGTAACTTTGAGGTAGTTAAGGACTTTGTCTACATAGGTTCCGCTACCAATTCAGACAACGAGACCGGCGCTGCAGTCAAACGAAGAATAACTCTTGCCAATCGCTGCTTCTTTGGGCTAAGAAGGCAATTAACTAGCAAAGCCTTCACTCGAACAACAAAAGCGACCCTATATAACCTTATAATCCCAGTCTTACTCTATGGCGCAGAGTCATGGACTTTATCAAAAATGGATAAGGGTGCTCTTGCTACCTTGAGAGGAAAATTCTTCGAATGATTTTCGGTTTCGTCTGCATAGACGGTGAGTGAAGTAGGAGATACAATGACGAACAACGACGGGCTGTACAGCGATACCGACTTAGCCAGAAGAGTGAAGGTCACCAACTAAGAGTGCGAAATTGGGGGCAGCTAGCTAAAAATCGAGCCGGCTGGAGACGCTTGTTGGTTGAAGCATAGGTCCACTCCGGACTGTAGCGCCACCTTAAGTACGTAAGTAAGTGGTTGGATGTATACAAAAAACAAAATCACACCCCAATCCCGGTCTGGCCACAGCCTGGTGAACATCAAAAGAACCAATCCACTGTTTGTCTTCTTCAACCAGGAGAAACCATAAACACCGTCAAAATTTGCAAGGAAATTGACGCAGTGCATGCAAAATTGGCTGAAAAGTGCCATGTGTTGATAAATAGGCATGTTCCAACCACATCACATGGACTGGCAATGCGTAGAGGGCGCAAAAATTGTTACAGTTGGGGTTTCAAATTCGTTCCACAACGGACTATCACCTTTTCCGCGGTCTGCACTCATTTTTTAGGAAGAAAATTTTCCGAAACCGAGCAGGGGTAAAATTCGGAGTCTTACAAAAACGAAGCATCATATTCGGTGTCATATTTTGATCAAATAAAATATTATAAATAAATTATATTAAATTCTAATACCGGGCATTTCGTGTGGTACAACCTAATAGCATGAAGTTATTATGTTGTACCCTACTTCGAGAGTCAGGTAACATATGCAACGTATTGACATCACCAGCTATGAAATCCAAGTTGCTCGGGCAATGCTGCAATGCGTTCAAACTCTACCTAACCTATACCTTTCGATTCAGTAAACCCACAAGCCCCGGTATCACCAGATATGTGATATGACAATGGATCAAAACTCTGATATTAATGTTGGATATACAACACTCTCTAGGACTAGCAACCTGGTATATCAAAGAAAAGTAGATGTTCTCGACAGGATTGGTTTAGCGGTCGTTGAACCTTGATCCACATGGCGAGCCTATCATTTCTTAAACGAAGAAACCGACAGCAGCGACTGTGAGTACAAACAAGAATTCACTAGCAGAACTCTTAAAGGAGGCTATCAACAATCAAAACAGCCATAGACTTCCCTCAGACTGATTAGGCTTGGAGCTACGAGTATGTAAAAACTTGCTGATGTTGTCGTCTGTAGTGACCACACCTCAATATTCTTTGTCTACCTTGAGGTTATTGACTAGGATTTATCCTTTTGATTGGGTTTTTAGAGCATCCCTTAATGAAAAAAAAAATACATAATAACTGAATTATGTTACTAACATATGTATTTCCCCCCACTTCAACGGTCTTTAATCAACGAGCTGGTGCGAGTTAATAGAAAATAATCTGGAGTGCCATAGGGCTGCTAACTTTGACCTATTCTTATTGATTTGTTTGAAAACTAAGTCCAACCATCCATCGCTTTAGCCGAGACATCCGTTGAATTAGTCTTAAAGCCTTGGTTGTGGCAGACGTTCTTTTTAGCGGAAATAACTTGACTTAAACTGTACATAGACTTTCTTTACTTCGGGACCATTGTGAAAACCTAAAGTTTGACTGGAAATAAAAACAATGCGGTTCCTCATCGACATAGGTAATACGAGTAACAATACCTTTCAACGGCAGGTTCTCATCCATCTCCTCTTCATCGCTGAAAAAGCAAACAAACAGCAGTAATCGCTTGAGTTTTAGGTAAAAGACATAAAAAAAAAGCATGTCATATGACAGAAACCTTTGATTGAAGAGTTAAGTTCCGCTCTATAGACCCAACAGATAACATTGTCACTGACATGAAAAGGCCTTGCCGCCCAATCCAAGTAAGCAATCATGAATTTTAATTAAAAAAAAAATCCATATCCATAGTTATTCATACTCGTATGTACTCGTACATATTCTTATTTGCTATTCGACTCTTGTTGTAGTAGAAGCGGAATATGTCATCATCACGGCAGCCTGACATCAGAAATCAATAACCATGGCAGCTGAATCACTTCCAACTCACTGCATCGCATGATGATGATAAATATCGCAATTGATTGGGAGAAAATAAAAAATCATTTACCCCACACAGCTGCAAACTTACAGTACCACCCTGTTGGTGGCTATATGTAGTTGCAATCAAAACTTAAATCAATAAGTCCCCCCCGTCCCACCAATGACCAACTAGGGCATGAAAGTCCATTCCTTCGACGCTGACATCATCAACAAACATCAGGATGCTCTAATGCTATGTATTACTGTTGCTGTTTGATATTTTATTGCTTCCCCTTCAGAAATCCGACACCGATGACCTTTTCTTCGTCAGCTTCAATAAGAAGAAGAAGAAAAAAAAAACAACAAAATTGAAAGCAATGAGAAGAAGATTGCAAAGCAATCCTAAAGGGACAAACAAGAAGCTAAAAGTTGCTAGTGAGACGCTTGTTCAAGCCACCACCTCGTAACACTGGACGTCCACACCATGCTGATAGAGATACATGTTTCTGTTGTTGTTACAGAATTTCTAAAGGATACTTCTTCTTGACTGGATTCGTGGACTTCTGGTTGTGGTCTCGCCCGCCCGGTTACTCAATTATACATTTCGTGTCCTCGTTTCTTCTCTCCAACTTTCATTTCCAATTGATGAACTCCGGCTGATAACAGCAGCAGCTGCCTCAGACCACCTCAGATAGGCAGAGGCACATGAATCATTTTAGAGCGCTGGGTCCGAGTCCATGCAACTGTGGAACTGTAAATCTCACCAATGCACCACTGCAGTCCACACTAAAAGATACAAGTCCGGACCGGATAGTAGAGTCAGTGGAGAGATGAGAAATTGATGTGGAAATTGAATTTTCCCTGCGAGTGTAGGTACCTACTGTCAATATGGACGAATTCATGTTGTTTGGCCATGTAACGAGCAATGATTGACTTTCCCTTTAATGAAGTTTTATCCAACTCGGTGTGGTACCCTAATGACGAGTCTTCAGGCCAGAGGGACTGTGTGTAGGTTTTTATAGATCTGCGATACAGGCACAGCCGCACAAGGACATACTCGTATGATGGAATGTCGACGAACTTAAATTGAACAAGAAGACCAATGGATTGGTACTCGTAAAAGTGTGCTTTAAGTATCTCAGATCCAGTTGAAATGAGATTGATGTGCCTAATGAGATATTTTATGGTGTAGTGATACCTCCTTCAGCATGGTAACTCTTCTGGGAGCGTTTCTTCTTCCATTTTATTTTTGTTCCTTTTGTTTTTGGTTTGTGAAGATTTTTGATGTACCCTTTGAGATGCACATGATACTTCAAGTGGTTTAGAGTTCATGGTTATTCGTTCCACTGACAGTCGACAGATCGTTTAGAGACCACTTTTATGGTTTCTGCTCTGACATGTGGCATGGTGAAGCTGAGAGAAAATTAATAATAAATTTAGTAGACAATAAGTACTAGTAGGTGTCGGTTAAACGAACACAGCGAAGGAGATCATTGGAAATTAGTTGCAGTCGTTTGCGATTGTTTATTGGGTAGGAAGCTATAAATGCTCAAAAGAAGCCGTCGGGTCTATTTTCTAAGAATACGAACAGTTTGCGAACAAAGTTCTTATTCACTTATACTTCCAAGCAAGACAGGTGAACTTGCCACACGAAACTGGCGTTCATTCTTTTCTTGAAGACTTCACAGCAATACCTCTTGGTTTTGCGACCAAGCGATTGAAATCACAGAATGCTTCCTATCTGTCTCAGTATCAAGAGATGTAACTGGGAAAGCGTTTATAAAAACGAGGTAGGCTATGCTACAAAATCGTTGCAATAATTTCCGAGTTTGGTGAACATACACAGACTATGTATTACCACCACCACACAGGGCACATTCTAAGAGGTGCTCTGTCAAAATCTTATGACTAATGGCCAGTCATGAAGGACTAAATGGACTTACTTCAAAATTCACAGATAAAGGCTGTAACTTACGCTGGTGATGTATTGTAGTTCTGGTGGCATGTGGTCTTGGGGTCAGCTCTCCAATTGGTACCATATTATTTACATAGCACTCAGCACTGATATAAGCGTCGGCAATGCTGTTCTTGACGCCAGATATCTTGGTCTAATCTTTGACATAAAGATTGTAAATACGCAACGTGAATTTCGTCGTGAGGTCGGTCGTCATCAAAGCTTTAGTGTGCAGGCAATTCGTCGTGGAAAAGTTTGAGCGCGAGTACACTCTTTTGGATCTTAAGCCATCAATCAGACAGAGATTGGTGTGAACTGGAGAAAACATAACCGCAGTAGCTACCAGTATCGAAGAAGACCCAGAAATGTCGATTCGGTGCCGATCAGCTGAATTGGGTATTGCTAGAGAATCAACCCGGCTTTTTTTGCGGTTGGATTTGGGCCTACATCCGTATAAGATTGTGCTGACGCAAGAATTGAAGCCGGATGACCATGAACAACGCCAAAAATTCGCTAATTTGGCGCTGGAAATGTTCGCCGGTGATCCGGATTTTGGCCAAAAAACCATCTTCTCGGACGATGCCCATTTTTGGATCAGCGGCTATGTCAACAAGCAAAATTGCCGTTATTGGAGCAAACACAATCCACATGTGTTCGAGCAAGCATCAATGCATCCACAGAGATTGACTGTTTGGTGCGGTTCATAGCATGGCGGCATCATCGGACCTCATTTCTTTCGAAATGACGAAATACCGTCAGTGATCTCAGGTATAGAGATCATATGCGAGTTGCGGTTCCAACAAGACAGTGCTACATGCCATACAAGCGACGCTTGACGACGTTTCACGATATATTCGGTGACACCATCGATTTCAACTGACAACTCAGGGAAATCACGAAGTACTTCATACATTTCGTTACCACGTTCTCCGCAGCCGACGTAGATGATGACATCCGAATTGGAGTTCTTGGACATGGCTTGCGAGATGAGATGAGGAAACAACGAGTTCAATACACGTTGACCGATCAGAAGTGGGTGATGAACAGGCAACTAACTTCCCAGTAACTGTACGTGGTTGACGTACAAGCCAACATTCTCGACATTGCAATTGGCAGCTGGTGAAATATAACGAACTGTACCCTTGGGGAGAGGTGCAACGAATATCTTATGCTTGACGAGATTATTTTTATATAACAACCCGTACAAGTCCCTCCGGTAATGTGGATCCAACTTTCACGTTGAGTGGATTGAATTCCCATGCAACTAAGCGAGATAGAGCGGACAGATTAACACCCTTTGGAATGTAAATGGAGTTGGTCAGCTCGTTGATGTTTTTCAGCGGACGTTGGACACCGTAGAAAATGCTACCTATAATACGGAGACCTAACTCAACTGAAAGTGGTTTGGCAGTACGCAACACTGGATCTCCTACAATGACGGCAGATATTTCTTCGTATACTTGAATGGTGACCATTTCACCTACGAGGCGCGTGATTTCACCTACTAGTTCCTACTAGTTCGAAGTATAGTTCAGCTCTATATGCTGCATGACTCTCACTTATCGGCCTGGGAAATCGAATACAAATTAAACTGTCTCAGATGATCTCAATTGATACAAAGCCAATCCTAAAGAGGGCCACGCAATATACGCGTAAAGCTAACATCCTTTCATTGGCGTTAGGCAAGTGTATGACAACATATATATGTACATCATCTGGAGCTCTTTAAAAGGATTGCCGGATTCGGGATAACTGGCAGAGTTGACGCAGATAAACTCTAGGTGCGAAGTCTCTTTCGTTCATCGGACTATGCCAGTGTTTTCAGGAGGAACTCTTAGCGATTCGAGTAGTCTGCCTTTTACTTAGGAACCCACCCACATATTCCAAATGTTCACTAAAAGTAATTATTTCCTCTTCTACATCATTCAATCTATCAAAAATATGCCAGTAAAACTGTCCTAATCTAGAATTACCTTTTATTTTCTGTCATGTCTTCTGTTACACAAAGAACTAGCCCATTGTACGACTCGTAAATTCCTTTTAGTGGAATTTCTAATTCTTTCAAAAAAAGACGAGAAAGAGCTTCAGTTATAAAGTGCCTACAGTATCCACCCAAGTCTGCGCCAAATATAATACCAGCAGCCTAATGCGAGCGTAAACCGGACGTTCAGTGAGGTAGTGTTCCGCGGTTTCGTCATCACTTTCACAGCAAGCGTCGCAGATATTGTATCACTTCTACCCAACACATTTGAAATGCTTACAAAAAGTGTAGTGCCCCGTCACGACGCCAGTAAGCAGGAAGGGCGCTTATCTCTTAGAGACGTCGAGAAGCATTCGTTTGGTCTGCATGCTTCCCGGGGAGCAATGCTATCTTCAGTTGTGCTCATATGAGACCCAACTGTCAATGGAATTCTTAACCGATGACGCAGGCAGATCCAACGTAGGTTCGGGCGCTGAAAAACTCTCCTCTGAACCTTGCCTGGCAAGTTCATTGGCGATTTCATTTCCCATGATTGTGACCTGGGACAAGGTTCACTGAATTTTGCCTTCCGGCTGCGTTCAGTGATGTCTTGCATACTCGAACTAGCTTGATGCGAATGCTTCGCCCCCTCCGCTGGTTCTTCACAAAATATGAAGTTCGTTACCATCAGGACTGCGTATATCGCCACTTGAATAAAGTTTCCCTAACGAGGAGTGCTGTCTAACGTTGTCGTCGTCCAGAGAAACACCAGCGCCGTATCCTATATCGGTTTTAGAGCCCTCCGTGAAGAACGGACTACATTCCCTTCCTTTCTCAGATCCTGGCCAAAACCAGTCTTAGACACAGGGAAACACGATTTCGTATTTTTTCGGCAGGAAGACTTCTGCTGTCACTGCATCAAACGGCATGTTCATAAGACCAGAGTCAAAAGATAGTCAGCGCGCAAGTTCATCAACGCTCCAGTGTGTGATGTACCAAAGACCAAAAACGATGGCTTTGAGAGTGCAGCCCATGATTTTAATATCAAGGGGACGAAGATTCATCAATGCAACTGAAGCGGAGCCAGGCGTCTTAGAAAAAGCCCCATGCGGCCTAGACAGACGTATTTGGGTGAAAGCTTATTCCACCAGACAACCGACCCATCGGATATAATTGGCCTTGTCATAGCCGTGTAGATCCAAATCACCCTTCTCGGTGATAGGCCCTAGATTTTTCTGACAGCCCCTTTGCACTGCCAGAAAACCGAAAGCATCTTAGAAGCTTTCGACGTAATATGTTTAGTCTAGATAAGTTTGTTATCCAGGATGACACACAAATACTTTGCTTCTTTGGAGAATTGGATGGTGATGCCTTTAAGAACTAGGTGAGTCAGACCAGACAGCTTCCTCCTTCTCGCAAAGAGAACAACCTCAGTTTTGAGAGGATTGACTGAAAGCCCATTTCTAGTGCACCAATCGTCAATCAGGAGTGGGGCTGCCTGCGCTTTAGAAAGGAAAGTCGCTAGACATGACTCAGCAGACAACAGTATAGCTACATTCTCCGTGTATGCTTATGCAGTTCCAGAGCACAGTAACTTTAAGGTGACCGACAGAGCGGATGATCCCTAGCAGCAGCAATCAAAGTTCCACTAGAAGTGGCTTACGGCAACAAACCTGACTATTCCTTCAAGCTAGGCACTCTTGGACGGCTAAATCCGACTTGTTGCACTACACCTATATAGATTAGCTCAGATAAAATAAATTCAAAACAAGAGAGCTCCTGACGAGTGGTAGTCATAACCGCAAGCCATTAGCCAATAGAAGAAAATGCAGTCCGGCTAATTATTGCCTAAAACAGATTTTGTTGCAGCTGCAGAGACACCAACGACCTAACAGGCCGTCTCCGCAGTGCATGAACGATGTTCGGATTATAATTAAGCCATGAACATGTCCAGTGGAGACACAAAAATTCATGCCCAAACTAACATCACGGCATGGAGAATGCCGAGTAAAACGGAGGAAATAAATGTTGCTGCTGTTGCGTGTTGTCGCATGAACATCTGCTCGTAAAATTAAATGTTTGGGCATAATTTGCTCAGTCAAGACAGACAAAAATATGGCCAACTAGATGTCAGATGTTGTCTGACATAATTCTGTCATGTAGAGACGGGCCGTAGCCATGGATTGGAGAATTTATTTGCTTTTTTCACTCAGTTATTGACACCAGTGACATTCTGTGATAACCAGAAACACGAGTCAGGTATCAAAAATAGCACATTAAAGTGCTAGTTGGCTTTATATCCTAACTAGCTGCCAACATAAGCAAAATTCATTCATTCATGAAATTTTCCCAAGTTGGAGGGTTAGTGAGTTGCACACTCTATAGTGGAACTTAATCAAAAAACATTTTTCTACTGGAAGAAATGAACAGGTTTCTCCCGTAAATGCATCTCTACTCCCAGTTAGTACATCAATCGTAATAAATGCAGCTTGAGGGAAGATTCTTACCTTCATCCTCCAGAGAGTAACAACTCCACTGCCTTCAAAATAAAAGTTCAAACGAGCTTTACCTACCCTTTATTTGCTTTAAGGTTGACACAAATTGGATAACATCTGTTCATTAATCATATTTATGCACACATAGCGAACGATTAACAATTAATTATCCTTTCATCAGTGTTTAATGTAAAAAATTTCAATTATGAGTCCCAGTGCGTACATCGCAAAATTTAAAAATAAACAATTCAACTTTGATCTCGTTTACCCTTTCCCCTAACGATTGGAATATTAATTAACTTTCCCTCTCGATTTACATTTCAATATCAAATAACCCCCCAAGTGTGGGCCTTCTAGCGCTATCTACCCCCAGGCTAAGTCCAAGCTCAAGCCAAGCCATTAATACTAGCAATGAACTTGGCAATGATACCACACACTACCCCGGCTCATCCCTTTGCAAATCGAACCGAACGAACGTTTTTCATTGTTTATCGAACAACAACTTAACCTACCCTCTCTTCCACCGCCGCACCGAAAGGGTGACTACATCATGTTTATGTAAACAAAAACCAAAGAGTTAACAACAAAGTCCACAGCGCTAAAGATCTAACCCTTTCCTAGTTAGGTCTGGGAATGGAAAAGAAAAACATGTGCATACCGATGAAAGCCATAACACTGTCACCCTTCTTTTAATTTAGAGTTGTACAAACTGCCTACCCAGACCGAGTCGACATTTGGACGACCCCTCTTTAAAATGGCTTAATCCGTGGCGTATCGTAGGAATTAAATCCCAGCCCTGGACTGATCATTCCAACGTTCACCCTTATCGTCGTATGCATGCATGACCGTCATCGTATGAGTTTTTCTACACTTCCGCTGGAAAAGTATCTGTAAGTGCGGATATGTCTGGCCTGAATATTTGCCAGAGGTAGCCTGTGGTGACTGGAGGCTGGAATCTAATGGCCAGAGATTTCCGCTATCTACCCTACGCATTAACATTTACGGAAATCCATACAAATGAGGGGGAGATAAAATGCAATAGGTGGGCGTTGGAGTTGTTTGTGTACGAGCATTTCTGGGATACAGAGAGTACATCTGCACATCCAGACTCAAATATCTTGACATTCTATAATATGTACTCGTGCTTTGTAATTGGAAGGGAAGTTGTAACGCGCGGTTTTTCGGTTTACGTTTGCATACTCTTGTACTTTCGTGTATCTGTGGAGAGGTTAAGAGGCATGAAATTCCGAATGAGAAATGTCTGATGGAAGTGATATGTCTAGGGATTGCATACTTTCCATCCCTAAGCACTTACTTATATGTACAGATATGTGTTTACATTTTCGGTTGTTGGGGGTGTGTTGTAGCCATGCACAAATCATTTTACGAACAATGGCCTACACAGACAATAAGCAGATAATGATGGAGGAGTTCCTTTTTTATTCCTCTAAGGGTGCACTAGACAGTCTAAGATGAGATACGACTTTGTACGCATTACCATAGAACTCAAGTCGGTCTAAGACTGAATTTGAAAGCAAGGGGTGAATATTTTTGAAAAGTTCTCGGAAGATGGCCTCTTTATGGATTTATGTGAATACTTTGGAATTTTCTTTCAAGTGCTACCATGGCGACAGCAAGACGAAATACTATATCCGAACGGGGACATTTGGAAATATGAGGTTCGATAATGAGATTGTTTTTAAGTTTAGGGCTATCTTTAGTGCTTTGTTAAAGAAAGACCAAAACAGTAATTTTGTCCTTTGGGTTGTTTGCATTGATTATTTGATTGCTGAATGTCAAAGCTGGAATAAGGGTCTGGAGCTACAGTGAAAGGACTATGGTATGGTATGTATCGAATGTTAGCTTCGATAGCTGACTTATCTTTGAAAAAAAAAACTGTCACATAGTTCTTGTTATTACTTAAAAGTATCTTCTGCTGTGTTTGATCAAAAATGGAGTCTGTCAGCGCAGTTGATGATGCAAGGATGCAATTGATTAGTTGTGTCCAACTTCGAATCTGAAAGACATGTGAAACACAGTGAATTAATATTTGATGCAAAAATTTCGTGTATTCCGGTCCAGATGGATGTTTTTTTGGTAACTTCTTCGGATTATATGGTTTTTGATAGTCATTTAAGGGGTTACCTGGGGTTTGAAATTTAAAAAAAAATTCAATTTTTTTTATCTATTAGGTGCGCAACTATGCTGTTTTTTTTTTATGAAAATGCAACTTTATTGTAAAAAATTGTTACAAATGAATAATTCAAAGTATTGCCCATTTTCGTCTTTCCGGCAGAGCTCGAATACCGTTACAGTAAAAGTATTCATCTTTATCCACGAACCAAGCCATTTTATGAGCGGAACTGCTGATCGGCAAGACCATGTGTCTTCGAACGGCGCAAGTTTTTGGGAATATGGCGGGTGATGTAGGTCTTCCCAATTGAGCGTTTAAAGGTAGATTTTAACGGGTTTGGCAACGTGAGGCCGAGCGTATTGTAGCCGTTTTTCGGGCAGTGCACGCCTCAGTCGCATCAATTGAAGTCGATACCGTTCCCCAGTGATACGAGTAGTTTCATTGGGTTTCAACACCGACCTGCTCCCACCAAATATGCAGCATAAATTAAATAAATTATTTGTCCACTGTGTAGTCGCTTTAAAGCGAATAGCTTCAGTCGCAGCTCCTTGCGTGCAGAAAATATCGAGGGGTGTCAAGTGAAATAGAATATCTAATGACGCGGAGGGAGTAGAATGTAGGACTCCGCTTAAACATAGACGTGCTGTTCTTTGGTCTCTGCTTAGTTTGCTGCAGTTGGCTGCATTGTCTAAGGCCGTCCACCAGACAACAACCCCGTAGGTGCGTATCGGTCTTATGATTGAGATGTATTGCCAGTGGGTTATGCGATTTTTGAAGAATAGAGCTACTGTAGCTTTCGTGACTCTTTCTTGAATGCTAGGTTTCCAGTTTAGTTTCCTGTCAAAAATGAGACTCAGATATTTTGCTGTATTGGAAAGGACTAAACTGGTACCTTTTATTGAGGGAGGGCATTTACTTAACAAGTAAAAACAAATATTTGTTTTGTCGAAAAACCCTCGCATAGCAATTTATTTTTGATTTTGCCGGAATAGAATGAATTCATTGGATCCCAAAACATCGCTGTACGACGGTTGACCCATCAATTTGATGTTTTGATTGCTCAAAAAGTCACTTATTTGAGCCGACCTGAGCTCGCATTGTCGTGATGGAGAATGATCCGTGTTCCGGGGTTGCTTTTTCTTTTTTCTCGAAAAACTTCTGACAAACAAATAATGGTGTACCATTCTGGATTGACCGTTCTCCATTACTCTAATGGCACGGTGACGAGATGTCCGATTTTTCCGAAGAAATAGGCGACCATTTGCTTTGTAGTACCTCGTGCAGTCGATCCATACAGTCGACAGCTATTTAGTTTCGGGCTCATATGCATAGATATGGATTCGTCGACTGTCACGATCCTCGATTTTTTCAAAATTTGTTTGGACCAATCAACACAATCCGTTTTTGAGCGATTGCGAGTGCAACAAATGCCCAAACATGCTAAAATTTCACATGACGATAATACAAAATCACAACCCGCTCAGCATCGATGTTTTCTTGCAAAACAACCGATTTTGGCCGACCCTGACGAAATTCGTCCTGCCGCGAACAACGGCCACGATTGAATTCAGAAACCCACTGAAACACGGAGGCCCAGGATGGTACTTTATCAACAAAAGCTGAAGCGTGTTGATCGGTACACTGTTGTTGAGTTAATCGAAAATCATATTCATCGCACGAAAATGTTCACAATTTAATTCTATTTTTTGAAACGCAAATAGCACTCATATGACAAAACGTTCTGAGCACGTGTACCAATAAAAACACCAAACTTCACGTCAGATTTGACGTACCTATACCGGTATTGGAATATCTCAAAACTTAAATTGCTCAGCTCTAGTTTCAGTTCTTTTTTTAAACAATTTTGGGTGATAATCGAATTCGCTTTCGTAGTTTTTCTTTTACGTCTTCATTCACGTGCTTCACGAGAGTTGGACGTGCAATCTTTTTTTACAAATAAGGAACACATATTCCTGCATGCTCTTTGATAGCAAAATAATTTTTGACAAACCCAATGGATGTGCGTTACGGCATGCATATGGAGGGCCGCTTTACTGCTTTATTTATGGCATAAAATTCGGTACTTACTAAATTTTTGTACACATTTTCATAAACGCTTACCTGAAAAAACAAAAATAAAAAATAGCATTAGAGAATTAATATTTAAAAATGTAAGAACAATTTTGTAAATGTAAAAATAAGTGTTTTACGCAGTCTACATACGCATGAAATACTCGTAATTAATAATGTGCCTCCACCGTCTTGCACTGCAAATGAAGTCGGGGGGCGATCAATTATAGAAATTTTGTCAAATGCACGTAGCTTCAATTTGTCTAAACTGGACTACGAGTATATAAAATATATTTTCAATGGGTCCAAAGTTGACAGTAATGTCAACTGTGCTGTGGTCTGATCCAGAAGACAAAGGAAAAAGGGATACGTTAGATTAGTTATACAAAATCGGTTGCGTTGCGATGTATTGTAGCACGTCCCTCACTCATAAAATACTGCTGGAATGTGCGGAATATGGAACATGCCATCTTGATCAAAAAGTTCCCGGCATAACCACCGTGTGGCGCTCCCATTGTTCCGATTTGAGTTCTGTTTTTTTTTTGTTAAGTTGGTAAATCTGTTGTTGACATTCTCTCTAAATCTTAGCGTCATAGCTTGACAATTGCAAAAGTTACGTAGCTAAGAGTACATATATATTTGTGTGTGTTGGCGATTTTTTACAATTTTGGAAACGGTGCGCGAACGTTGGAAATGTTGGAAAAGTGAAAAGAAAACGGTCGTTTACCAGTGGCACCAGCGGTTCAAAAGTGGTCGTGAGTCAATCGAAGATGATGAACGCAGTGCCAGACCAACGACATCGAAAACCGACGAAAACATTGATGGAGTAAAAGAAATGTTGGTCAATAACCGCAAATTAACCATCAGAGAGATACCGGAACATTGCCTATGGATCCGTCCAAGACATTTTGGTAAATGATTTGGGTTTCCGTCGTGTAGCAGCAAAGTTGGTGCCAAAAGGCCTCAAATTCATGCAAAAAAGAGACCGTGTTGATACTCGTACCATCCAAGAGCCACCGAATTCACCTGATTTGGCTCCCTGTGACTTCTTTCTGTTCAATCGAGTTAAAAAACCACTACATGGAACGCGTTTCAGCAACCGAGAGGTAGTAATGGAAAAATCGCAGGAAGTACTGATGGACATACCGAAAACCGAATATAAAAAAATGTTTCGAGGACTGGATCAAGCGCTGGCATAAGTGTGTTGTCCCTTTGAAGGGGACAATATAGATTTAGATGAATAAACTTGTAATTTTAATTTCCTGAATATCATTATTTTGTGAGAGGTTACTGATGGGATCATGAAGTGCCTCATTGGTGAAGCTCATAATCCAAATCGAAATTACTCCCCAGAACACTTATTTTTAGCATTGCACAAGTTTACTGCACTTTATGAACACATAATTGTCTGTCGTGACTTTAACGCTGACCTCTTAAAGCTGCTGGTGGATTCTGACGCCGCCCGCTGGTTTGACGATAGTTAAATTCTTTGTTACCCGTTTTCCCTCAATTGCTCCGTCGAGTCTTCTGGATATTTCGGTGGTGTCGAATCTGTCCAATGTCTTACTTCAAGATCAGGTATCCCCTGCAGGAATATCCGACCATGACTTGATATTTTGAACTTACTCGTGTTCTTTTTTCTTCATACACCTTCCGGGATTATAGTTCGGTAGGCAGGGATGCCCTATAACCATGATACGTATGATTTTTACTTTGAAGCTGCCGCAGAAGTTCTCCCAAACCTAATGCTGTCAGTGAAGAGGGTATGTCTCTTCGTTTCCTTAAAATTATTTTGATCCACGTCATATGCTGCCTTACTCACATTAGCTGTGTTTTATTGGTAAGTGACTAACCATGCATTTGAGTTGCAAAAAGAAAAGAAAATAAAGATTTGGGTGAAAATGTGGAGAAAAGTGATTGATGAACGTGATTCATTTTCTTTCAATTATTTAAGAATGAATAAGGAAACCTTTCAATAGCTCCTTTTGCTAATAAAAGACGATCTCCAGAAGAAGAACACCATTATGAGATCCGTAATTACACCAGAGCAAAAGCTGGCAGCAACTTTGAGATTCCTCGCGACTTTGAGATTCCTGATTTCGACATACCTTTCAAACATACCCGTAAGCATATTCAAATGTCAACAAGTGTTCGAGTGAGTAAAGCGTTTTATTGGGGTTCGATTGCTGAGCTGCGTAGTCAATTACCAATAAAACACGGCTATAATAATTTTTTACATCTACTTTTCCTGGTAGTTGGAAATTGACTAAAGTTATTCTAGTTCCTAGAAAACCACAGCCATCTGTTGTATCTGACTTTTGCCATATTACTATTTTGCCATGTCTCTCAAAAGTCTTGGAAAAAATTCTCACTATGCAAATATCGAGTTGTTTGGATCAATGTAGTTTGCTTTCCCCAGACAATCGGGCACAATTATTCTAGTGCTATGATTGAAATTCTCGATGACATAAGAACTAAATATGCCATGGATTACATAACTGTGATCTGTTTGCTTGACTTTTCCAAAGCTTTTGATAGAGTGGATCACAACATGCTGGATGCGCCTCATAAGGGATTAATTAAGTAATCGTTACCAAAGAGTGGTATACAATGACAAATCTTTCAAGTTCAGACTCTTATTAACAGGAGTACCTCAGGGCTCCGCTTTGAGTCCACTATTATTTTGCTTATACATATATCAATGACCTACCCAAAGTATGCTCAAATGTTTCCATTCATCTTTACGCTGACGATGCCTAATGATAGGATAAATGAAGATCTCTCAAGAATCTACAACTGGTCACTTCCGAACGGTCTCGACCTGAATGCAGAGAAATCTCAAGTGATTTTAATTTCGAGAACTATAGAACGGTAAAATCAATCGATAGGGAGATTACAAAATGAAGTTTCTTCCCTAAAAACATTCGCACAAGGGGTATTCATTTTTTTTTCATTCAAAATATTGCCCATCGGCTTCTACACATTTCGCCCATCTTTCAAGTAATTTCTGAATAGCATGCCAGAAAAAATGCTGCTCCTGCTCCTGCAATTGCTCGTCTTCGCATTTTTGTGATATACCAGAGCGCTCACTGTCTTTCACATTGAAGTCACCACTTTTAAATTCTTGAAACCATGTCTCACATGTTTTCATATGTTTCTACCAGTAAACCATGACTTTCAACAGCCTTTTTCTGTTGATTAAATAAGAAAAGCAATGCGTTCCGCAAAAGTTCTTTTTCAGGTCAAGACCCGATCACTGAACGATAAAACAAAGACGCTAGTTTTTGGTGGACTCAACTTGTGTGTATTTGTAGTTAAATATCAGACGAACAAAATGACGTATGTGTCAGATTAATACGCTGCGTACATCTGTCATCTGTCTGGACATCTGTCCACCTTTATACTGATAATGTTCAGCTCCACTCTGCAAGACCCTTTCAAAATAGGAACTTGCGCTTATGGTCAATGAGGACATCAAACAAATATACAAGAGCTCTGATGCAAATGGCTTACCCAAATCTCAAATCTCAAACCAGCAATCCGACTTAACCCCTTCGCCGATATATGGCTTATCGACAGTAAAATCAAACCTGTAGAGTGGGTTACTAGTCTCGGTTTTGTATTAAATCGCAACTTGTCTGCTAACAACCACATCAATGTAGTAATTGGTTGTATATATGGATGCCTTCGAATATTATGGCTTTGTGCCTACTTTACTCCCCTTGAAGCACGCCGAAAGTTGATTATTATTTTGATACCACCTCTCATCAGATATGCCGAGGTTGTATATTGTAATCTTGACTCTTTATCTAATCGTAGACTGCAAGTTGCTTTTAATTATGCAGTGCGGCATGTTTATGGTTTCCGTAGACACGACCACATTTCTGTCTACTGCAAGAGCTTACTGGGTTTTTCTCTGCAAGAATATATCAATGTCAGCAAATGCATATTTCTACATAGAGTCATTAATAGCCAATGTCCGTCATATGTTCAATAAGTTAAGCACTACTAGTTCCTCAAGAACCATGAATGTTATTCCTTCCCGATTTCGTTACCTAAACTCATTCATTCTATTATTCATTCATACAGTTAGACCTTGGATGATTCCTCTACCCCAAAAGTTTTTAAAAATTCAATTTTCTGCGCCAACCACATAAAACTAATCTGTCTTCTATCCTTTCTTCTCTTTTTCCCTCTCCCTTTTGTTCTAGATTAAATATAATATTTTAATTTAGTCTTAAGAATTTAATAATGTTTTCAATACTGAATTGTTCGCCTAAGCACTATAAAAGATTATATCATCATGTACAAAACGATATAACGACTAAATAAAATGAAAAATAAATAAAATGAAAAATAAATAAAAAAAAAACGACTTTGGTGTTACTGTAGTGAGCCTCCCTTAAACGATGAGAAAAGAACTATCTCGAAGCGTAATATTGTCCTCTAACCAATGGCAACGTATCAAATGAAGTAAATTTCGAATGTCTGCGTCTACTGAACGCAGTGATGCAGAAGCACCACCAATATTAGGAATTTATTCTTACCCCAGCTCTGTGGCTATAATTCAAAGGCACATACTTCAATTTACGCCTCTTGGTTTGACCAAAGGACACATTAAAAGTTTTAACAAGTGTAACGAATAGGAACGTGTCGTTGCAAAGCAGAAGTAGAGGACGGTAAAAGTAACTGCCGAGTGATATTTTTATTAATTTTTTATGATTGTCAACAGATTACACTTTAGACACCTGTCAGGTGTTTGTTTGGATTACGATAGTCTAATTGCATAAGTTAGCACTTTAGAGGCTGGGCGAATATTAACTTTCAGCTGTTTGCACTGTTCATATTACCTGACACAGAATTTGAGCTCTATTTCGAAAGAAATCTAGAAATACATTGAGATCTAGAAATGACTTTGAGCAGACAGCGCCTTCTCTACAAGAAATTGCTTTCTCCACAGCAACAACATTTTTTCCTGTCAATCTTGTCATAAATGATTTCACAAAAAATATGCGTAGACCACCTGTTTTTACAAAAAAATCTCTTCCCGCAAAAAGTGAAAATCTTTTTATCGTTTGACTGCGAACAAGCAAAAAAAAAAAAAAAACGACGACGAAAAGAAAAACTTCTAAAAACTTCTACTTTCGCCAACTCCTCCTTGATGCGGTCTGACTTTATTTCCCACGATATACCCACAATTCTGACGCACACGAGTATGCAGAAGAGGCGATACTTTCCATAACAATCGCTGTTAACCACCACAACCGTTTAATACTGCAAACACAATGATTTAATCGCTTAATAAACTCATCTCTCTTACCACCCATCACAACAGTATTTTGAAAGCGAAATTTCGTATCTATCACCTCCTTCATATTTGCCAAAGCCAACAACCAACACCCCTTCGTAAGCCTAGATATTCCTATTCCTTGCCAATGGAATAACAATAATTGCATTCATAATAACCTCCGTCATCGCTGATCGTAAGCGAATCAATCAAGCGTATCAAACTAATTGACAGCAGATGGCAGCATCTGTTGCCTTCGTCTGATTGCCCACATCTGCATCGGCATCTGCATCTACACATGTGTTGACCTGGTTTTCCACATTCGCCTCAAGGGACCAGTTTTACGCGCAACTTCAACGTTTCTCTCACATTGTGGTTTCCGGTGATCGTAGCGATCGTAATGATCGCAGTGAACGTGTAAATATCTAAACAAGAAATAAAATTGTCATCACCAAGTCTCTGTTCCCGCCGCGCATAGTGTATGGCTTCCTTAATGTCCAAAGATGGTGGTGCTGCGTCTCTTCCATTTCTGAACCTGGGCATTGGTGTTCCAGTCTAAGTCAACTAAAAAAACAAAAAAAAAAAACCTGTCCCGTGGATGTGAATGTTTTGGGCGCGAGCGTGATCATTAACACATTTCCCCAGCAAGTCGCAATTTTCTCGTTTTCCAGCCTCGCGGAGAGATTCATCAGGTTAATGGACACAAGCTATAAGACACTCATGTTCCGTTGGAAGATTGTCCATCTATGGGCGTGAGGAATCGTACATTCACGCCTGCAGGTGTATCCGTACATGTTAATGTTTTGTTTTTGCTGTTTGTCCTGTTTATGGTTATATAATTGGCGGTACACAGGTTCTCAGAAAGATCTGGCTTTACTCCAATGCGGGACAAATTTAAAAGCTGCAACTCCATGGATACTTGTAGATACACCTGAATGAATATTCTATTGCAACAGATTTACTGACCACCAGCGTCGTTAAGTCGTTTTACGAAACTAAGGGTGCAGCACACAATATACGAGTACATACATATGTACGAGTACTCGTACTCGTACTCGTACATACCAAGTTGTCGTTGCGCTTATGACCACAGCCTCCAGGTGGGTTTTATCTGCCAACCCCTCCCCCCTCAAACAATTGCTATTTATTGTGAAACATGTTTTCCAACTAAACATCGCGGAAATAATTCGACAAAGCCACAGAATGTACGTATTCGGATTACGGCAATAAAGTAGTAACCATGCGCGGTGTTGAACGGTTAGACCTTAAGGCAGGTGTCGGGCGACTTGTGGCGATGATGCACTTGTCCGCTCGACCTCAAAACGCATTTTTTTTCTTTCCGGTAAAGGAAAGTAGAATGCATCCACGTTCACCATAATTGGTGAAACAGATGTCTCTGCGCTGGTTGAGACCAGTTTTCGTCCATAAATGGTTCGAGTGTGGACCCTGATTGAACAACGGTGCGTATGCGCAATATTATTTGTGTGAGCTCGTGAGTTCCTCAAGCGAGAAATCCAAATCCAAATCCAAATCCAAAGATTTCATGGTTCGCTACATTTGGAAAATTTCGGTTGTTTTTCCTTTTTTTGCTTCTCAACATCGAATATTATCGTCCCTCCCTGTTTCTGTTGATTTTGTTACAGCGGCAATGTATCGGTATGGATGTTCGTTCATTCGAGAACGTTTTTAGTAGAATGAGCTGAGTATGCGGTTCTGCGGTGACAAATGGTTACGACAACGCCGCACGGCTCGTTGTTGTCCACTCAATTGAGACTGCAATTTGTTGACTTTTTATGGTAAAAAGATACAATTTATTTTCCAAGTTGTAGAGTCATAGTTTCGTTTTGAAATTGTCTAGCTTTGTTGGTGGAGCACAGTAGTGTGCAGTGGGGTAAGTGAGCTTTGGAATTTTCCTCCAGGTATTCGAAGCTTGTTGATTGAAAATTTAATAAATTTCATGAGTGCAGCTTTGCTATTGTTGTGGTCTCTGAGTATTTGTCAAATGTGGTAGTGATTTGTGGCTTTGACGGAACATCATTTGTTTCTATTTTTAGTTGACTGTTGTAATGGATTTCACAGATCTCAACGAATATGTAGGTTTTGGGTGTACTCTTTAAAAGCGGATTTTTTCACATCCGCGTGAATCACAGAGTCAACCTTCATCAGCGTTCCTTTTATTTTCAGAAGATGTACAATAATTGTTTTACAATTTAACATTTACAATAAAGTTTAAAGAATTTAAAAATCTTCACTAATGATTCGCTTACAATACTTGTAAGCCAATAAGCCAGAGAGTACGTCTAATGGCTTTAAGAGTCGGACATAATCCTGAACAATGCGAAGTATCCTCCCTCGTACATTCCTCATTGCGACGCGTTCGGTGTGGCATATTATTCAGCTCACTTCTAACCTTAAAAATAGTAGGAATGGTACCTATGAAGTAGTTATCATGAAAGTAGTTGTTGTCTTTTAAGTTGTGCTGAAGGGTGCGAAATATGCTTCTCAATTGACTTTGTTGTGCCCGTTCTTCAAAAGTATTGAAAACGTGATTTCTCCAGGATGTATTGTATTGTATTTTGTATTTTCTTAAATTTTTTACAATTTTTATAAATACGAGTAATTTTCTGCGAAGCTCTGATGGCTTTTCTGCAGAAGGTTGAACAGATTCTAATCAATTATAAAAAGGAGCAAGTAAGAACAAAAAAAGTAATGTTGCAAAAATTCAGTTAACTAAGATTCATTACTTTAGCTAAAAAATTTGTTTAAAGATTCAAGAAATAGTTGTTGATCTCTTTTTTTCTGTATTTAAAATTTAAAATGTTTCTTAAGTTTGATGGTAAATTATTAAAACTACTAGGAACGCTGTATTCTAACATTCTTTTACCGTAGTTATTATGGGTTCTAGGCGTGTACAGTAGTCCCTGTGCTCGTCTTCTTGTATTTATTTCATGCTGAATAGGTTTTTTAAATCGGTTGTCATCGTAGTACTCGAGAACTAGAATCATCCTAAACATATGTTCGATTGTTATAGCCTTAAATTTTCTTTCATCAGTAATGTTCATGTTGTTTATCATTTTAAGTGCTGCATTTTGTAGATTTTGTAATTTATTTATATGTGTTGGAGATGCATTTCCCCAGGCAAGTATTCCATACCTTAGTCTGGATTCGATAAGAGCATAATATACAAGTTGAAGTATTCTTGGTGGTGCATGATTTCGAAGATGGGCCAGCGCAAATATCGCTTTTCTTATATCCATGCGAGTCTTATCTATGTGTTTTTTCCAGATGAGATGGCTGTTGATTATCACTCCTAAATATTTATGCGTTTCTACTATTTCAATTAGTTGTTTTGGGGTCGATACACACATATCATTTTGAACGAATATCTGTTGATTGGTTTTGTTTTGATGTGGACATCGAATGTGCATAATCTTAGTTTTATCTGCATTAATAACAAGGCCATTGTCATGACACCACTTTATGGCATCATTAAGCTCCTCTTGCATTATTTTTGTCGCAGATTCTAAGGATCTGTGACGAACCACTATTGCGGTGTCGTCTGCATAAGCGAATGGGATGCTTCTTTTGAAGGTGCGTAGTAGTTCATTTGTGAATAAAATAAATAGAAGGGGTCCCAATTTCGAACCCTGTGGAACTCCGAAGTGAACCTGTTTTTTTTCACTATATATATTATTGATCTTAACACAGTATAAACGATTTATCAAATATTCCTTCAGCCAATTCCCTAAGACTCCTCGGATACCAATTTTCTCAAGAGCTTTTAGCATTTTAGCGTGATTTAAAGTATCAAAAGCTTTGCTGAAGTCCATAAATAAAACCAACGTATGATAGTTTTTATTAAGGCTTTCATTGATGTGGTTTGCAAACTCTCCTAAGAGGGTTCCCGTAGTTTTTTTTTCTGAAAACCATATTGAGATTGGTGGATTTATATTTAGTTATAAATGACTGAAGTCGTTTTATTACTATATCCTCCATGCACTTTTCTAAAACAGGCAATATGGATATTGGTCTATAGTTTTTAATATCGTTTTTATTACCTCCCTTGTAAATTGGTTTTATGACTGCAGTTTTTAGAGCTACTGGTATTTTTCCTTGTGTCATGGTCAGGTTTATGAACTTAGAAAATATTGGAGAGAAAATCTGGGCATAATGTTTGATGTCGGCTTCTCTAATGCCATCAATTCCTGGAGATTTGTTTGTATCCATTCTCAATATTATGCGATAGACTTCTTCAATGTTGGTTTCTCTGGGGAATATTGTATTTGCGATGGAAATACTTTGATGATGTGATGTAATCGAGTTGCACCGATGTATTATTTTTTGCAATTGTTGAGAAAAATGTTTTGCACACTCGTTAGCTATGTATAAGCAATTTTCTGTTTGCAAGTTTTTCATGATTACCTCGTCAGGTTTTGCGCGGGTCGGTCCTTATTTCGTTGAACTTGTTTTTGTAAAAGTAAGACTTTTGAGTTGATATATCCTTGTTCAACTTATTTCGAAAGCGTTTGTATTCAATTTCATACGTTTTATTTAGCCTGTTGTTTTTCCATTTTCTGTACAAAACGTCCCGTTGTCTACATTTTTCTATTATTTCGACGCACATCCATGGATTTTTTTTTACATGTTTCTTTTTCTATTCTAGTACAAATTGATTTTGAGTAGATGTCCTTAAATTTGTGTGATAGCTTCTCATAAAGCGTTATTGCGTCAGTTTGAATTAGAACTTAGTTCCAATTAGTCGCTGCTATCATTCTATTGACCTTGGTTGAGCAAATGTACGACGTGAGTGTTACATTGTTACATTGGGCTTATTGATGCTTGTAAAGTACATTATAGCATAGTGATCCGTAAGACCACTTTCAATCACAAAAGTTGTTATATTTTCATTTTTTGTTCTTACTAAAATGTGGTCAATTGTAGACTTCGTACCTCTTTTTAGATCAATACTTGTGTATTGGTTTATAGAATTTGTGAATCCTAGTGTAGCCAACATCTCTAAGTAATTTTTTGCGTTGAGTTTGTGTCACTGACATTAATATTGATATCACCCAATACAATAACTTGTCCATTCTTTATATTATCACCAATATTTTTCTCTAATTCTTCTACGAAGGATTTTTGGCTTAATCCGGGTGGTCTGTATACACCGAAGACATACTTCTTCTCTTTGTTAAAATATATCTTAATATTTTCATAAGTTAAGCTTTCACACGGTAATCGGGTAAACTCCAAATGACTTCTCACAAACATTAAAATACCTCCTCCTCTTCGTTTGTTTCTGTTTAAAAATTCTGGTTTATGGAATCCATCTAATTTGTAAAATTCGACTTCTTCGTCTTCTATATTTGTTTCGACTAGAACAATTATTTCTAACGCATTAATAAAGTGACTAATACTTAAGCAAAAACTATTCCAATTTAAACGTAAGGACCTGACATTAAAACATAAGTAGGTTAGGTTAGGTAAGAGTGGCTGTTGGAAATACCAACCCACTTAGGCCTATTGGCCCATTGTGATGCCACGTGGATCTATGATCTTCTTACTACTGGAACCAGTTTGAGCTTATAATAAAGCGTAGGAGACTGTTAACGTCTATTTTTTCTAGATCGTTTAGGTCGTTGTAGAAGAAAGCTCCTAGATGAAGCTTCCTTCTCTGAGAGAGAGCTGGGCATGTGCAGAGTAGGTGGGGGATTGTCTCCTCCTCTTCCTCGTCCATGCAGCTTCTACAGAAATCGTTAGTAAAAGCGCCAAGCCTTCTTGCGTGCTTGCCTATGAGGCAGTGTCCGGTAATGACACCTATTATGGCGCTGAGATTTTTCCTATCTAAAAGGATCAGACACTTAGATCGACTCAGATCCAGCCTTGGCCAGATCTGTTTGGTCGCTAGACATGTTTGTCCAGCAGTCCACCTAAGGTCCGTTCTTTTATTGGCATCTAGCTTTAGTGTTAGTTTGCACGTAGCGATTGGTATACCTATACTACCTTTGTCCGGTAGGATAGGTAGAGTGGTTCCAATTTTGGCGAGTTCATCGGCTCTGCAGTTCCCTGGAATGTCTCTGTGGCCCGGCACCCAACAAAGGTGAATGTTGAACTGCTCTGCCATCTCCATGAGAGATGATCGGCATTCAAGGACAGTTTTAGAACACAATGAGACCGAGTCCAGGGACTTGATGGCGGCCTGACTATCCGAAAATATGCGGATATCCTTTGCAGATATCACGTTTTTCTTCAGCCAGGACAGAGCTTCTTTAATCGCCAAAATTTCCGCCTGGAACACGCTACAGTGATTTGGAAGGCGGAAAGAGAGGCTTAGATTTAGCTTATCTGAGAAAACACCGCCACCAACTCCGCTGTCGGTTTTAGATCCATCTGTGTAGAGATGGATTGACTTGTCCTCCATGAAAGCATCCTCCTCCCAGAATGATCTAGAGGGGAAGCTTACATGGAAGTTTTTGTCAAACCAAAGTTCAGGTATGGTGTAATCGGTGTTCTCTGTGAGGATTCCTAATGTATTAAGAATGTTGGCGTGGCCAAATGAATTATTTGTCCACTGTTTAGTCGCTTTAAGGCGAATAGCTGCAGTCGCAGCTACTTGCTTGCTAAAAATGTCGAGGGGTGTCAAGTGAAGCAGAATATCTAATGCCGCAGAGGGGGTAGACCTCAAGGCTCCGCTTGTGCATAGACATGCTGTTCTTTGGACTCTGCTTAATTTAATGCAGTTGACTGCATTTTCCAAGGCCGTCCACCAGACAACCACCCCGTAAGTAAGTATCGGTCTTATGACCGAGATGTATAGCCAGTGGGTTATGCGAGGTTGAAGGCCCCATTTGTTCCCAATGGCTTTCTTGCAAGAGAATAAAGCTATTGTGGCTTTATTGACTCTTTCTTGAATGTTAGGTTTCCAGTTTAGTTTCCTGTCAAAAATGAGACCCAGATATTTTGCTGTATCGGAGAAAGCTAAACTGATACCGTTTATTGAAGGAGGGTCTATGATTGGAATTTTATATTTCCTAGAAAAGAGGACAAGATCAGTTTTATGGGGGCTTATTCCCAATCCACAGCGATCTGCCCAGCGGGTTAATCTATTGAGATTTACTTGAAGGAGTTCTTTCCTGAGACGGCTATAGCAACGTCATCCGCATAGGAAATCACTCTGCTACCACCCGCTTCCAGGTATATCAGTAGTTCGTTGACCACTAAGTTCCAGAGAAGGGGGGAGAGGACACCGCCTTGCGGCGTACCCCTACTGACATATCTTTTAGCAGAAGTCTCACCCAGTTTGGAGTTGATTATCCTGCTTGTTAGCATTAGATTAATCAGCTCCCCAAGTGAGCCGTCTACCTGCAGAGTTGACAGCGCAGTCGTGATTGCGGATGTGTTGACGTTGTTAAAGGCGCCCTCTATGTCGAGGAAAGCAACCATTGTGTACTCCTTATATTGTAGGGATCGTTCGATGTGGCTAGTCAGAGAGTGCAAAGCCGTTTCCACCGACTTTCCTTTACAGTAGGCATGTTGAGCCGTAGACAGAAGTCTTGGATCAACTTTAGCTCGAATATGGATATCAATCAGTCGTTCTAAAGTTTTCAGAAGGAATGATGATAGACTTATAGGTCTGAGGTCCTTTGGGACTACATGAGAACATTTTCCAGCTTTGGGAATGAATACTACATTGACTTCTCTCCATAACAGTGGAATGTGGATAAGTTCTACACAGCTCCTCATAATATTTTCCAACACTGGTAGAATAATATCTGAGGATCTCTGTAGCTCGGCAGGTATAATACCGTCCGGACCAGCAGACTTGTATGGTTTGAAGCTATGCAGCGCCCAGAGCAGTTTGTCTCTCGTAATCAGACCATGAATTTTGGTCACGGTTGCAGTAGGCTTGTTTGGGCTGCTACTGGCCGCGAGTTGGGAGCTACCTGGAAAGTGGGTGTCCAGAAGCAGGTTGAGTGATTCATCACTTGAGGTTGTCCAAGAGCCATCGGTTTTTTTCAAACAGCTGGGCATCATAGGATTTGTGGAGAGGATTTTTCTTAGCCGCGAAGCCTCAGAGGTTTCTGTAATTTTGTCGCAGAATGACCTCCAGGATTTTTGCTTTGCCTTCCTCAATTCTTTTTTGTATAATTTGAGGGATTCTTTATATGAGTCCCAGTCGGTCACTTTTCTTGTGCTTTTTGCTGCGTTGAAAAGTTTTCTGCAGGTGTTTCTGAGCAGTCCTAGTGCCGATGTCCACCAATGTGGCTTTTTCTTGCCTCTTGGTTGAATAAGAGGGCAGGAAGCGGCCATAGCCTTATTGAGAGTCAGAGTAAATTCCCTGACTTTCATGTCGAGCTCATTGGTGTCAAGCGGGGGACTTGATAGTTTAGAGGATATCGTTTCCGACAGTATTCCTCTATATTTTGTCCAATCAGTTTTCCGGTAGTTCCGGAAAGCTGGTTGGCTGGGGGGAGCATCACTCAGACTGAATTGGATGTATCTATGGTCTGAAAAGGAGTGTTCAGACGATACCACCCAGTTTGTTAGCCTTTGGGTGATGCTGTCGGAGACAAGAGTAATATCTAATACTTCTTGTCGGTTTTTTGTTATGAAAGTGGGCTCATTGCCAATATTGCAAATTAAGAGGTTAGTACTTAAAATATAATCTAAAAGTGACTCACCTCTATCATTGATGTCGGTACTGCCCCATACCGTATGATGTAAAACATAAGTAACAACATTTAGTTTTTTTTAATTCATTTAAATTAACTTCACTAAAACCCACTTTTACCCTACAGTCAATGTGAACTACATTATCATATTGAACTGCATTATCATTTCTGCTTGACTCATCCATTATGTTTAGCAAAGTTTGAGTGATGTTGTAATTTTTTTTTTTTTTTACGCTGTTGCTTGTTTTATTTTGTCAACGTCATTGATCGTGCTTATGATAACAGATGGAGTGTTTTCATTCTTTCGCGCTAATATTTTGCCTGGATTCTCCCATACAAATCTCCAATTTTCGCGTTTTGCCTTTTCTTTCACTAGCCAGAGTAGATTTTTGTTTTGTTTCGTCAGCTGATTGTTGATACGAGTATAAACAATGGTATCAGGTAATGCTGCATTTATGTTGACATTGACGTTGTTGGTATTCTGCAGCACTGTTCTAAGTTTGATTGGTCTGTTTGCACGCGATTGTTTAATAAATTGGTTTTTACAGGTAGTCGAATTAAACGTTGCGATTATAGTCGATTTGTCAGGAGTTTTGGTCTTTGTTCTATAAATGTCATTGATATCGTTGTCGTTTATTTCTTGGTTAATAGTTTTGCCAATTCCTTTTATGATTTCCATTAGATTTTCGTGTGAAGAGGGAGTAATGTTTTTAATTTCAATGTTATTTTTGATCATTTGTTAGTCGATGTTGTTGATTTGTGACTGTAAATTTTGTATTATTTCGTCTTTTTTTTATTGTTTTCTTTTAGCACGGACATTTCTTTCGTAAGCGTCTCTACCAAATTGTTATTTTTGATGTTATTAACATTCATTTCATCGTATTTGCAGCTTAGAAAGTCACAACTTTTGGCAATTTCTCCGATCTCAGCTCTCAAGTGCTTGATTTCAGCTAGTACAGTAGAAATGGTGTCGCTATTCCCCTCGTTAGTGCTGGGGCTGCTTGCAGATCTTACCCTTTTTGCGGTCTGGATCTCCGAAATACGTGTTTGTGACACTAGAAGATTGCTGGCTAAGTCAGTATTTTGACCATCTCCCCTATTTCTACAGGTTTGACATTTCCACGTGTCTCTCCTCGCTCCCATTGTTCTCCATGATTTTTCGGTGACAGTGGTGCATTCGAAGTGGAGTCTATGGCTGCACACCACACACACGGCAAAGTCCCCTTCGGTAGGAAGATTATCGCCGCAACGATTGCACACATACATTATTGTTGGTGTAAGGGGAAAAGGTCGAGGGAAAATGAAAACTTATGTAAATTAAGAATAAAATATTTTGATGACTAAAAAAGGAATATTTTAATACACTGTTTCTTGATAGAAACCTTGTTTAAATTAAAAGTCACTGTCTTACAATTTGTTTAAAATACAACTTATTTGTGTTTAAATTCAACTAAGGTAATTGATCACGCGTCTGGATGGCCCGATCACAAAATTTGTGATTTGTGATATAATGCGAATAGAGAACAATTTTAAATTAATCACACGAACAAATTGATTTCTTTTTTAAAGTCACTATCTTAATATTTGTATTTAATTACACTTCGGGAAATTAAATCGATAACTTGGCAGAAGGAGTAATAAATATCAGAGCGTATCAAAAACACGTCCTATCGCTAAAGCTCACTCACTATTCGACGTATCTTCCTCTGCGAAGTGAACATTGTGCACTTCACATAGCCTCGACTATTCTCTGAAACACTGTGCCTTACCCCGCAAAAGATGCGTTGCTACTATCTTGGGGAGCCTGTAATTTGGAAGTGCCCTAACCTTCGACATGTAACTGAAATAGATCCGAAGTGTAAACATACGCAGCGGCAGTACTCCTGTTTCTAGGTGCAGCATATAATTTGGTGTATTCTCCGGTAGTCTGAATATTTTATTTAAGTTTTTTAACCTCTTCATACTGCAAAACACCCCACACCTGCGGTGCGAGGCACATGATAGATCTTGTCAGCGCTTGGAAAACTACTTTAAAACGGGTGACCAGATAGCAGTGATAGTTTTTCCAATTGTTATGTTTCAGTAGCTGTCAAAGTTAGCAATGACATCCAGCTGTCAGAATATTCAGCAGGGTTTGCTATTTCATCATGCATCATGCAACTATTATTGAAATTCCGGCTCAGTTGCAAATACGCACCGTGAATTTCGTCGTGAGGTCGGTCGTCGTCATGCCTTCAGTGTGCAGGCAATTCGTTGCAACGTGGAGAAGTTTGAGTATGAGTACACTCTTTTGGATCTTAAGCCACCAACCAGACAGAGATCGGTGTGACATGAAGAAAACATAGCCGCCGTAGCGGCCAGTATCGAAATACACCCAGAAATGTCGATTTGGCGCCGATTAACTGAATTGGGCATCGCTAGAGACAAACCGTTTTAGTTTGCGGTTGGATTTGGGCCTACATCCGTATAAAATTGTGCTGACGCAAGAATTGAAGTCGGATGACCATAGACAACGCCATGAGTTTGCTAATATGGCACTGTTAATGTTGGCCAGAGATACGGATTTTGGGCAAAAAATCATCTTCTCGGACGAGGCCCATTTTTGGCTCAGCGCCTATGTCAACAAGCATGTTCCCGTAACTGGAGCGAACACAATCTACAAGTGTAACAATGCATACACAAAGCTTGACTGCTTGGTGCGGTTTATGGCGTGGCGGCACACCTTATTTCTTTCAAAATGAGTAGGGAGACACCGTTACCGTCAATGGTCTCAGGTAACCGACTTTCTGTGGCCATAGCTCGACAACATCGATTATCCGAGTTGTGGTTCCAACACAGCACAATATATACAAGCGATGCAACGTTCGAAGTTGTGAAAGAGAAACGATTCAACGATTTTGGTCGAGCTCAAAGTCAACATTCGACACGCTATTTCCGGAATAACGCTGCACATACTAGACCGAGTCATCAAAAATTGTACGGATCGCTTGAAGCACTGCCAGCGAAGGCGAGCCGGCCATTTGAATGATGTGCTATTCCACACATAATGGCATGAACGTAGCTTCAAAATAAAGCCAGAATCAATTTTATATCTCACACCGTTGTTGTGACTTAATAAACACACCTGCTTTACTCCCATTTCAAATCTTAACCAGTTTGACAGACATATTTTTACCATTCCACACTGACGCCCAGTTGTCCACATACATACTCTTGATCAATTTGAACATTTTCGTAGAAACTCCTAGATTGCTGACTTTGTAGAAGACTGAATCGAATGTAGCTTTGAAATCAGCAAGGAACGCATATATTTCTCCCCAGTTATCTACAAACAATTTCGCAAATGTTGTCGATAGTTGAGTATCCAATCCGTCAGACGCTGAAGGATGACTCCTGTGAATATATTCATAACTACATTCAAAAAGTAGTTATTTGAGTTATTTGGGTTACATATGTCCCCATCATTAAATAAGGGAGAGGCTACGTTTCCTCTGAAGTTTCCGGCTCCAGTATTGTAAATAAAGTTGTATATACGTGCGAGTTTTGTATGGACTCCTCCGTGGCGTGCTTGATGAATTTATATAATACAGGCTCTTCCCCATGAGTCTTATTTGAACTGCAGCGGCTGATTATAGCTTTAATTTCCTGGAATAAGATCGATCTACGAAGATAACTGTTTTCCACATTCAGGGGGTTCAGCAATTGTTTATAGCGTTCAGCTAATCTGCCAGCTTCAATCTTCAACGCACCATTTAGCCTGAAGATGATCGGACATCCTTTACGAGTACTTGCTACAGCATACTCTGTAAGTGAACAATGTATATTTTCAACTTAGTTTTGCAGATGGATTTGTACTCCTTGATTGCGAGATTGTGCCTGGGCCTGGAAAACAGCGAGTCTGAAATTCTTGTCACCCGCAAATGGGCGAACACATTTTTTCGACTCCTGTTGCACTGTCAAACGGAATATATGGTCCATGCACGAAAAATTAGATGACAAGGCATCAAAGAGCCTAGAGGGAAGAGCATACCAACAGTGATTAAAACATGTCCAGAAAACAATATTTTGGGTTTTTGAAATTTAGGTTGGAAAATCCGGTCTAGAAAGCAGTAGGGGCCTTCCGAGGTTCAAAGAAGAGACAACAAATAAATAACTGGAACACTCAAATGAAAAACATCTTAACAAACTTTTGGCCTCAGTAGCGGTGATCCAACGGTCTGTAGAATGGTTCTTATAGGAATAACATATTCCAACGGTTAATAAAAGAAGAAGATAACATATAAAGGCAGTAGGTACACGCTAAGTGTCTCAAAAATTTTCTTTAGTGGCACGTAGATAAGGTTGTCCAGACACGACTTAATAACACAATAAATAGTGCATTCCAGGACGATATGTCACAGACCGTAGAGACAAAATGTATATATAGTCCATAATATTTTAAGGGTGCACGTAAGCCTATACATAAACATTTGTTAATTAAACCCTTTTTTACCGTTACAACTTAAAACCACCTAAGCTACTTAACACCTTGTAAAACTAGAATCTATTTAGCGAACACTCATTGCCTCTGGTCACCATCCGGATCACATTTTCCAGCGATGTTTCGTCAACACCGAAATGTGCAACAGATTTGTAAGGACTTGACTGAGAGGTCGGGTCCAGCCTCTCCACGAAAACTCCTGGCTTACTAAAAATTAAGGGAGATAGGTAACGTACATATGTAACGCACTTTCCTGGGAGAGCGTATAGGCCCTCTCCTCTTTCTTAAGTCACCAGAGCTCGATGACCAGCCGTGCGTTTATATCCTCTATTCATATGTTTGTCAAAATATAAATACTTATTGAGCCAGGTTCTGGGGTATTTATCCTCATCCAGTGGTGGTTAAATTTCGCCAGTTATCTCTAGAAGCCAATTAATTTGCCCTATAAATTTCCCTTGGTCAGTGGGTAGTTGTTACAGGTTTTCGTGTCGCTTTTGACTTTATCGAGTGGAATAAGTGGATCTAGGATCCTCTTACTAATGGAACCAGTCTGAGCTTATGATAAAACATAGGAGACTGTATATTTTCTAGATCGTTTAGGTCGTTGTAGAAGAAAGCTCCTAAATGAAGCTTTCTTCTCTGGGAGAGAGCTGAACATGTACAGAGTAGGTGAAGGATTGTCTCCTCCTCTTTCTCGTCCATGCAGTTTCTACAGAAGTCGTTTGTAAAAGCGCCAAGCCTTCTTGCGTGCTTGCCTATGTGGCAGTGTCCAGCGATGACACCTATTATGGCGCTGAGATGTTTTCTATTTAAAAGGATCAGACACTTAGAGCGATTCAGATCCAGCTTTGGCCAGATCTCTTCGGTCGCTAAACATCTTTGCCCAGCAGTCCACCTAAGGTCAGTTCTTTTACTGGCATCCAGCTTTAATGCTAGTTTGCACGTAGCGATTGGTATACCTATGCTACCCTTTTCCGGTAGAATAGGTAGAGTGGCTACAATTTTGGCGAGTAACCACTCTACCGGCACCCAACAAAGATGAATGTTGAACTGCTCCGCCATCTCCATGAGAGGTGATCGGCATTCAAGTGCAATTTTAGAATATAATGAGACCGAGTCCAGGGACTTGATGGCGGCCTGACTATCCGAAAATATGCGGATATCCTTTTCAGATATCACGTTTTTCTTCAGCCAGGACAGAGCTTCTTTAATCGCCACAATTTCCGCCACAAACACGCTACAATGATTTGGAAGACGGAAAGTAGCTTATCTGAGAAAACACCGCCACCAACTGCGCTATCGGTTTTAGATCCATCTGTGTAGAGATGGATTGACTTATACTCCCCATGAAAGCATCTTTCTCCCAGAATGATCTAAAAGGGAAACTTACATGGAAGTTTTTGTAAAACCAAAGTTCAGGTATGGTGTAATCGATGTTCTCTGTGAGGATTCCTAAGGTGTTAAGAATGTTGGCGTGGTCAAATGAATTATTTGTCCACTGTTTAGTCGCCTTGCTGCTAGGTGTCAAATGAAACAGAATGTCTAATGCCGCAGAGGGGGTAGACCACAAGGCTCCACTTATGCATAGACATGCTGTTCTTTGGACTCTGCTTAGTTTAATGCGGTTGACTGCATATTCAAAGGCCGTCCACCAGACGACCACCCCGTAAGTAAGTATCGGTCGAATGTACGAATATAGCCAGTGGGTTATGCGGAGTTGAAGGCTCCATTTATTCCCAAAGGTTTTTTTGCAAAACAATAAAACTACTGTAGCTTTTTTGACTCTTTCTTGAATGTTAGGTTTCCAGTTTAGTTTCCTGTCAAAAATGAGACCCAGATATTATGCTGTATCGAAAAATACTAAACTGATACCGTTTATTTAAGGAGGGTCTATGATTGGACTTTTGTATTTCCTGGAAAAGAGGACAATATCAGTTTTATGGGGGTTTATGCCCAATCCACAGCGATCTGCCCAGCGGGTTAATCTATTGAGATTTACTTGAAGTAGTTCTTTAATGGTATTGAGATGCTTAAATGAGACGGCTATAGCAACGTCATCCGCATAGTGCATAGGCAATCACCCTGCTACCCCCCCCGGTTTATATCAGTAGTTCATTAATTCCTAAGTTCCAGAGAAGGGAAGAGAGCACACCGCCTTGCGGCGTACCTCTGCTTACACATCTTTTAGCAGAAGTCTCACACAGTTTGGAGTTGATTATCCAGCTTTTTAGCATTAAACCGATCAGCTCCTCAAGTGAGTCGTCTACCTGCAGAGTTGACAGCGCAGTCGTGATTGCGGAAGTCTTGACGTTGTTAAAGGTGCCCTCTATGTCTAGGAAAGCAACCATTGGGTACTCTATATATTGTAGGGATCGTTCGATGTAGCTAGTCAGAGAGTTCAAAGCCGTTTTCACCGACTGTCCTTTACAGTAGGCATGTCAACATGCCATTGACAGAAGTCTTGGATCAACTTTAGCCCGAATATGGTCAGCTCTCTTTTGATATAGTTTGGGGGTCATAAGTCTACTCGTGGATGTCCCACAGTTGTCCACCTATGTGTATCGCAAATCTTTGAGAGTGGTTTAAAGGGTGTCAAATGTTTGGCATGGAACAATGGTGGTTTGGCATTGAGAAACAGCCCATTTGATTTATTCCTAGGGATCCAGGTCTAATCAATTCATCAGTGATGGGGTTTCCTGAGTGACCCAATACCCAATGGAATGTGATTCCGCGCTGTTTGGCTATCCTGTTTAGGTTGTATGATTTTCGAAATGAGGGCTCTTATCGCTGCTTTAATGTCTATGTACTGAGGGGATTGGATTTAGCCTGAACCAAACAAAGGCCTGAGGAACACACTACAGTATGTATGGAGACCTTCACGCTAACATTTTCGGCTGTTTTAGAGATGGTCTCATTGAAAATGACTTCGTAATGTCCTGCATTCCTTTCTCGAATTACGTAACTCAATTCTATCATCAGCTCAATTTCAGTTACTTGAAGCTTAATTAGAGGATGCCGCTATGCAGCGTAAGTATACTAGCATGTGGCTGTAAGTAGCAGCACAAGTTGTAACACTTACTTTTAGCCTACAGTCGTCTTACTTTTTAGTTTCGTTCTGTATGGCAACTATTAGCAGGTGTCCAAGGATCACGTTAACATGAGAGGTTTCATGATTACGGCCCAGGTTCACCCCGGACTGTAAGCGCCACCTATCAGTTACCAGATGTTTTTTTTTTCAGAAAAGTTGATGGTCATCTAGTTTAAGAAAGGCAATACATTTCTTCCGATAATCTTGCGCACTTTTATGGTCTTCAGCATGCCATAAGATTGTTAAGTAATATTCCTATGTGGTTGCCATCTTAATTGCTGAGAATCCCACAACTGGCGTTTCTTTCTCCTTACTTTACATTTCCCTCAAGTTCTATAATTTATTGGCTTAACAGCAATATTTAATTTGTGGCCTAATTTGTTGTCGTTCATTACCCCAATTGGCCTTGCTCTGAATAAAACTTGCAACACCTACATGTGTGCACATATTTCACAACTCCAACCTATTCATTCTCCTCCATCTAGCTAATTAGCCCACAGCACACCAACCTTCGATCTAAACAAGTTCCACGCAGTTTAACCTGCGTTCAAGTGGCTCGAAAAAAAAAAAAAAAAAACGACATCACCAACAACAACTAGCATATTAGGTTTGTGCGTTAAGAAATAATTGCGCAACAACTAAGTTGGTACTATTCTCAGACTCCAACGCGCTACCCTTGGTTAGGAGAGCGCTTAAGTCTAGACCACCACCATTGAATTGGACCAAAGACCAGCAGCGCCTACAGCTCTGAGCCGAAAACTCCATTTATCACAGCGACACGTTGTTGGCTTCCATTAAAATCGCCGTTGAGAATGATTGGAACGAAGAAACAGAATACAAGTCACATAGATCCAATCCAATCCAATCGTGGAGTCTTGATTTGTCGACATAGACGACCCACGACTTTAACTATGATTACGACTTAAACAACAGCAACAACAACAACAACAACGACGACGACGACGACGACGTATTCATTGAAGGTGAACGAGCAACGTGCCATAGAACCAAGTCATTGGAGTTAACTGGTATTCCAGTGAAGTGACACGCACCACTGAAACGTCCATTAACTAAGAGAAGGGGCAAGGTTCCCCAGTCAGTCAGTCAGAAACACCTGTGACGAAGTCACTCGCAATGTTTGCTCAATAGCCATGGAGGTTCCAAAGACAAAGCTGATTTCAATGCTGCCTGCAATCATGCAGCCAGAATCTTTTATGTTCCTCGGTGTTCAGGACTGCAGTACCCACTCCAGACTTAGACTGCTCCATAGTGTGTGTTCTTTCGTAAGAACGTTGACAATTTATCGTGAAAGATAAAATCTAATGAACGCTTGTAAAGAGGCCTTAATTGAGAGGCACGTAATTACATTGGCATTCATTTGATTTAGCTGACATTTGTTGGCACTAGGAAAACATTTAATGATGGGAGCCAGTTGCAAGCAATCAAAGAATCTGATACACGACAAAGAGACACCAGGGGGGAAGTAGACTCGTGGTTGTGGTACGAGTAGTTAAGCGGATTTTTGCTTGACATTTCAGACGACCGATGTCAGGGTGGTATTAGAGATAAGGAGTTAATAAGTAGGAGGATTTGCTTGTTGGGCAGTTACGAATGTCTATTGGAAAAGTAAAAGATACAATTCACACCACGTTCAGCGACTGTAAAGTGAAATTTTCTTTGTGAAGCTCGTTTTTTTTTTTTGTTTTTTTTTTTATAATTTACGCGCGCCTAAGGGGTTGATACCCTTTTACTGTTGCCAGGGCGCGGGCGGAAAGATAGAAGGAGGAGAAAGGAAAATTGTTTTTGTAGTGGTTTGAAACTCAGGTGTGTTTGGTTTCTATGTTTACTCTCCAGGGGTGGGAGTCCGAATAGGACGGAGAGTTTTTCTTCACTCAGAGTGATTCGAGATATAATTCCCAGTATTTTTTTTCATTGCTTGAAACTCTTATAACAGCCAAATCTACGTGTCAGTGTTATGCCTTCACACGCAGAATTTTTTTGTCTGAGTTCCAATTATACAATGAAAAACTAATTTTGCCATGGGCAGGATTCGAACCTGGACCCTCCGAGTGAGAAACGTTTGCTACTACCACTACACCACGGCCACGGCTTTAACGATCATGGGATCAGATGCAATGATACTTTCAAAACTTGTAGATGCAATTAGAGAAGTTGTACGAGGAAGATAGTTACCACTGAGATATGTAGGAACATTAAATCGGTACTTACAAATAAATTGAGAAAAAAGTGCGGAATTCTTTTAGCACACCTCGAATATATCATGTGGAAAGAGGAAGGCTTGCATTGAAAGGGGAACACTAAATCATTTACACTTTCAAAGAAACTATGCCAGGAATTCTGAAGACTCATTGAGACTGCCTGAAAAAACAAAGTCTCTATGAGCCTGGCCACAGTAATCAATCCCAGCAACAAAAAAGAACAAGCTTCTACGTGACGAGATAAGTGCAACGTACCGTCCGATGTCTTAGCATTGTCCAAAAGAGCAGAAGTAGTGGAGTAATATGGCAGCAATACTGCCTACAACATTCTTAGGACAGGTTTTTTCCTTACTTCGGGTGAGGATGAAATAAGGAGCAAGATGGTGAAGAAATCTGCTATACCGGGGCTCTGACAATCACATATGCATGATCCATGAAAAGAAGATTCGGTCTTTCTTGACTCGATCATAGGGCCTGAAATTCAAGGATTATCTTAGCTCTAGGACTGTAGTCCATTCGATCTTAAATTCTGTGAGGAAAGACTAAGCGCTCTAACATTTGGAGCCGTCGCTACTAAAGATCCCAATCCTTTAAGGCTAGTGAATGCCAACAATTGTTGCGAAAACTGTTTTAGCAAAATCCGTTGTAGCTGGTGAGCCACCTTCAGCAATGGATCCAACAGCATGAGCTCCTAGTTAAGTAGGCAAATAGCCTACTGAAACTTTGACAATAATCCAAATCGCAAAGTACTGGTGCCTCTAGTGTGAGGGAATCAAAGACTGCGGGTTTTGACGATGAAGATGATCTGCCAATGTTGATCCACTATGTAAACTGCAAATGTAGTACTGAAGTACTAAATGATGGCTGAGTTACGTCCTCTCCAGAGACGGAAGATTGATCAGAAATCGACCCACCAAATACTGCAGTTGATCGAGTAGGGGGTAACAAAGAGGTACCAGGACCAGAAATAGGACTAGCTTATATAAACGGTGAGCCAACAGATGGTGTGGATATTGGCTGTCAATTACTGTCATTTTCTGAATTCAATTTGACAGATGTCATCGAGTCGTTTACCTCGCAACAGCGCATTTTTGGTATGCAATCTTATTAAGAAAATGGGCGATCTGTAAAAGTAACATTTCGTAAAATTCGTGTCAACATAATCGCAGTAGTGAGTCCGGAATGCGTGCAATGGTGAAGCGTTTTGAAGAAACTGCTTCGGTATCGGGTCAATCTCCATATCAGCATGCTTTGCCAAAACATCAACATGACATCATTAGCCCATACTTTTCCGAAGATGATAGACGGTTACAGTGATTGGAGAACGTTACCGCAACATGTTGACCGGCTATTTTTTTTTCCCCAAAGTTGAATGAATTGAGTCTGAACGATCTCTGGTTCCAACAAAATGGTGCTACCGTTCACACAGGCAATCAATCAATCAATTTGTTGCGTACGAAATTTCAAGATCGCATTATTTCGGTTAGAGGAGGAGTTGATTGGTCTCCAAGGTCATGCGATTTGACACCTTCAGACTTCTTTCTGTGGGGTTATTTAAGGAGGACGATCTATACCAATAGCCCAGCGACAATTCATGATCTCAAACATAACATCCAAACTGAAATTGCGGCCATTGACCCACTTATTCCTCAAAAAGTCATCAATAATTTTGATCTTCGGATGGTCGCTTGTAACAGAAGCCGTGGTGGTTACATGAACGACGCTGTGTTCCATTCATAATTGCCATAGACCGATTTCACAATAAATGTTTAATTTAATGAAAACTTCAACACTAGCTGTAGGCCACAAAAATTGGCACCAGAAGTTGATATATTTATCAGTGTTCGGTGCACCAAAAACGTTGGTTTCAATTTGTTCGAACACTGATTGATTAGGTTTGGGAACGCCTTCAAATGTATTGCCAGTAGTTGATGAAACAGCGGCAGCTGATGATCCAAAGATTGATGTTGAAAAAGTGATAGCTTTTTCGAACATTGTGGTGTTGTTGACGCGACTGGGGCAAAAGGTGGAATTGTTGTATATTGGATCATCACAGAGGGCTGTTGTTGCTGTCCCCAATTTTGGTAGTAGTGACTGCGATTTAGGTTTTCGAAAGGAAATATCCGTTCGTACAATATAAATGCAGGTGAAGTGGCAGTAGTGACACGCGATTACAAAATAGATGGGCCCATCGCGGCAGTAGTAAAGAGATATCTCGTCGATGTTGTGGTAGTAAAAGTGCTCCTAACCATTCACAATTGTTAATTCACTATCTTCAATAAATCTGTCCAGCTGTTGGGATATGAAGACGACATCGACATCGTGGGTCGCTCCCAGCGCGCCGTCATAGTGGCTTTTTACAGCAATCAAAGAACAGACGGAACGAGTTGGCCTTGAAGTAAATGAGGACAAAACCAACGAAATGTTATCAGCAAACAAAGAAGCATCTGTCCACCGCCTAAGACAAAACGTCAGTGTTGACAACAGTAACTTTGAAGTGGTTAAGGAGTTTACCTACCTCGGAGCAAACATCAACTAAACGAATGACACTCTAGTGAAGATTCGATGAAGACTTAACCTAGGAATCGCTGCGATCGGAAGATCCTACCAGTTCTACCCTATAAAGCCGAGCTTTGGACGATTAGCAGGAAAGCAGAGCAGATATTGAACATTTTCGGGCGAATGGAGGAAAAGATACAACAGCGAAGTCTATGAGCTGTATCAAGATGTGGATGTACTCGTAGTACACAAAGCTAAAACACGTCGGTCACATCGAGCTAATGGACAATACTGCTCCAGCAAAGAAGGTCTTCGGATTACAGCTGCCAAGAAATACCGAAATTCCATTTTAAGAACAAAGCCATCGCGGATGCCAGATCCATAGATGAACTAACTTAGATGGCAAACTCTACTATTCTGCAAGCCCTTAACCCTCGCACAGACACACTGTACATCCCTATAAGCTGCCAGAATTTGCTGGAATAAGAGCAATTTGCACGTAAAGTTCACTATGTGTGTGGAATGTGGATGACGTTTTTTGAGAAAAATGGGAGAGAAATTGACATTGATGACAATTCACACGTATTCTTAGACAGGGTCACAGGTTCCAATATCTGGACAGTTTGCCATCTATGTTAGTTTATCTATGGCCACAGCTCTTGGTCTGGACAATTGGAAGCAGCGCGCCCGGGATCGCAGAGAGTGGAAAGCTGCTGTATCTTAGGCAGAGACGTTAAGTAAAAAACGTACGTAAGTAAAGCCCGTGGAACGGTGACAAGATTTCTGCTAAAACCACGAAGAGCGGGTGTTGTAGGTTTAACCAACTGCTAGATTTTTATTTACAAACTTTGTTGGATGATCGGTCCCTTTAATTTCATTGGACGCTGCTATGATTCTTCTCTTTGTTCGAAGAGTTTTCATTTCTTTTTTGAGCTAATTCGTTTATAATACACGTACTGTAGTGGAGGAATATTGTAGGGTCTCGTATTTAGCCCCTTGCACAGCATAAGGCCACAACAAGGGAAATTTAAATAATGCGACGACGACATCCTCACAAAATGGAGCTACAATACAAAATGACAAAATGATTATTGCCCACGCTTTCATGATGCTGGTAAAATAGGAATCTTGACACCGTGAAGCCAAATTTTAACTCTTCTAGTACAGCTTTGCATCAGTAGTCCTCAACTTCTTCTTCTGCTTCTGCAGATGCAAGCCACGCAAAAAGCTCTTTTCATTTAGGGCTAGATCACTAAAATCTAAGAGCCTTGAATGTGATATAACACATCCATATAGGCCCCCCATGCACCTGAACACATAGCGGAAGCCCTAGACTACAATAAACCAAATATCTTATTATCGAAAGCTAGGAAGTGCAGCCGGATAGGCTGGGCATAAGGATGATGAAAATTGTGCCATCTACTGCGGTGACTGCTGCAGAAAACAGAAGCCACGCTTACTTCTCGTAAGCGATAGACTAACGCAAAGTCTTGACATTGATAGCCCCTTACCAGTATATTGTTAGGTCTGATAAGTCCACATTAACCAAATAATTACTCTACATCGAATCCTAGAAAAAACCCAAGAAATCCAGATCGATACGCATCATTCTTTATCGATTTCAAGACCGTGTATGACAGCAATTATACAGACAAGCCATGTCTAGTATTCACGTCATATTGTGCAGAATGACAATGGGGAATGTTCATTGCTGCGTAAAGCTCGGAAGAAATTTACCGATACAACTAATGTTGAAAATAGATTTAGAAAATGTGATACACCGTCAAGTGACTCCTTTTATACCATACTTCCGAAAATTAAAGTACGAAACTAGCAAGCCTGTGCAACTGTGTACATTTCGAAATTAATGCCAAACATCGGAGGACCCAGATGCAGTGGCAGATTATTATTGCTGTTGAAAGTACTTGGCTCAGTTATACTGCACCCGTCTCAGAGGAAGTGGGCGAGTGTTTTACTTGGTGTGGTGCCCATTGATATCAATTCAAAAGTAGCCGAATCAAAGGAAGGTGGACATACTAACTTATCTCCAACATAGGACCTTGGGTAACACAGTTTCTAACCGGCCATGGTGTGTTCACACAATATCTGCACAAATACAGACATGACTTCTCCCCAATCTGTCCATCCTATCCAAACCAGGAATAGGATGCAGATCAAACAATTTTCTAACTCCGACGAACCGGACAAAAAGTCACTAGTCGCCGCAGATAGCTAAGACTCGTATTAATATCAATCCTCCGGCCGGGAGGGTTCTCGATCCCTACTCGCAGGAATAACGCAATCGATGAAAAGCCTGTTTTAGGTGGCGTGCACAAGAGATTCCTCTTTAACCATCTCAAAGTGGAGCCACGCTCACTGTAGGGTTTTAATATTTAAGGCCCAAATCCACCCTGCACGTACACGCATACATATTTGACAGGGTACCAGCTTAAGTCTTGAATATTCCTAGGAGACTAAGTGTCGGATCGGATATCACCACAAAAAATGTGTCTTCCTCACGAGAAAAAAGTTGGAAAAGACAACCAATAAGCTTCGTTTCGCGTGAGGAGATGTGAGTCTTTGGCGCCTTACATCCAAAAAAAACAACCATGATCATGCTAATACCGCTAACCAGCTCTTAGAAGATCGTTAGCACCCAAAAATTACTACTAATTTTCTAAAAGATGAGTACGACAAGGCAACGTACATATACCCTGGACCATTTAAAGCACACCTCGTCGTAGCTTAAGAAACCCAAACTTCAAATATCCTTAAGTTTATCTAGGAAAGACTGTACTTAAGTAAAGAAAGAGAGAAAAACTTATGAAAACCTGAAGGTCTTTTTGATGAAACGAAACGAATCAAACGTCGTGACTCCTTTTGATAGTGTGAAAAGTGATTATCCCTAGATTGACTACAATTTTCCTTAAGCCCTCCTCTCAATCCTATTCATTATTCGTGATCCATCTCTCTGATTGCATGCAACCATAAAGATTTCCTCATCGCCATCTGGTTAATCCCCAAGACGGCAGCAGCTGCTAAAGTATATGTACAACTAGTTTCCAGGTCTTTTCCATTTTAAGTGCATTCTTGACCGCACAATAAAAACCACCGCGTCGCCCTTTAATTTTTATTCCGACACAGTATTCGTATTCGTATTCGTAGTCGTATCTCATCACAGCATCGCCTGGCATGGGGCGTCTATTCACAAGGGTTTACGAACGCTTGAGAATAATACTTAAAAGCCCATCACTTCTGGATTTGCTACGGACACTCGTCGTCGCAGTCATAGCTGTAGTCATAGTCGTATTCGTATCCGTATCCGTTTACCTCACTTGGAACCACGTACCACAGATTTAGCACTCCTGCAGGGTACTGATACGCCTTACCACGAATCCAGAGACAGATCTCTCATCTCATTTCCTTTGTTGTGTGAGTGCGCGTTTTGTTGGATGGACTTGGTTTCATTGAAAAACGGGCGTCATACCTCTGAAGGATGCAGCGGATGAAACGAATAATAAAAGATACTTTGTTCCTATTTTTAGATTAAAGTCATACAGCCTATAAATTAGAACGTTGACTTATCATAGTTAATAGAATTATAGGTCATTGGGCTCGAGATAAAAGTTTCACCAGAAGTGTAACTGTCATTGACTAACATCAGAAACGAAGTAAAGACAAAACAACAGAGAGAAACTGTGTCTGCCTCTTCCTTCCTGTTTCTGATGCTGAAGGAGAAATAGGAGAAGTTGAAACAATGATAACCGAGAGTTTCACCTGTTCTATAACCAATACCCAGCACCCAACGTCATAGTCATCATCATTATCATCATCATCATCATATTCATTATCATCTTGTCTTGTCATCACCGTATAAAACGAGGATATCTTGCTGTAACCTCTTCTCAACTACACTTCTGAGGTCCTCATTCATTATGCAGCCCAGTTGGCAGCCCACTGAAACCGACACCGACATCGCCATAACTGAACCGCCAATTCTACGAGTATGACTACAAGGAGACCATGAATGGGACTATGCTTCTTCTAGTCGTCCCTCTTGACGACTATCGTTGCCGTAGTTACAAGAGTTACAAGTAGAGAAGGTTGAAGTCCTCTTGATGGAACAGCAAACAGTCAAGTTAAAGTGCGGATCCACACACTATTCGTATTTATGTATCCAGATACAAGGATACCCCTATGAGTTGGATACCCCAACTTGGATCAAGTCAAATGTTAGATGTCACTACCTTGATGAGGGCTTCTTGTTTGTCTTTTTCATCTACTGCTCTGGGTTTTCACTTCACTCCTCGGAGCATCCAGACTCTGTGCAGTGTTGCACTCAGTTGCAATGACGTGTGTTTCTTCATATTTTATGGGTTTGTCTTCTTCTTCTTTTTATGGAGGCACCTGGTGATTGGGAAAGTTTCCGTCTTGCAATCTATTAACGAAGATAAACGAGATTCAGATGGTGTTTAAGCTACTGTACTCCTAGCTCGGGGCTTTGAAGTTGATAGATTAGCCAGTTGAGGTGGAAAAGGAGTTTAAGATTTGCTCATTTGCGCCTTGGATACCTATTACAAGTCGGTTGGCACGGCAATAGAACTCCAGCAGGCACACTGAAAATCGAGAGTTCTTGAATTGGAAAACGTATGAATAGATAATCAGCTGGTAGGACACAAATCAATGTTTTAAAAGAAGGCTTCATCCTTAAAACGATTTTTATCATGTTATTATATACTCGTATGCCCAGCCCACTTTGGAGAATTTGGAAGAGTTCAATCGGTTTGAATGTGGCACACACATATGTAGTTACGAAGGTAATCTCTGCAAATTATTGAAATTTTAAGGATTTAACACTTGTACTCGTACAGATACATGTCGCTGAAGAACAAGGTATCAAGAGACAGAATCAGTTATGCAGTGATTTTGGCAAGTGCTGGAGGAGGCAATTGCAAACTGGGTTACCATCCCTTAATGTGAACTCACAGGACCACTTGTGTAAGCAAAACATCTTCCTGTTAATGCAAACTGTAAATCAAGATCTGGACGTACTCATATCATAAATCATTCAGATGTTGATTGGGTTTCACTATTTCGGTGCACGATTCCAGACAAAGCACAATACGCACGTTTTGACGAAACTCATTTGAGATACTTCGACATATTAGGAGCTCAGGTCATTATAGGATTTTTCGGCATCTACATATGTATGTACCTAGGATTCGAAATGGATGCCGAATGGATAAATGACGACGGAACAGTTTCCAGCAAACTAATGGCAGCGCTTATACACTCAGTGGGTTACTGGTACTATCGTCTAATTTGAAGGTTGTGTCATCGTTGTCTGATCTTACTTCTGACAAATCTAGCAAACGAAAAACAGAGAATGCTTTTTGGTTTTGGACGTAGAAAATTCGAACCCGTAACAGCTCACACATTACGGAGGTCCTGAACCGGAACCTAAGGTTCAGGCACCTAAGGGAACGCTTGATACCATACTGCAAAAACCCAGCTAGGTTTTTTCAATTTGTAAAATCACTTGACACTCGGAATCCGGCTGTTTATAACATCTGCTTAGCTACTTTGGTTGCTACAATGTAATAGTTGTTCAGGTCAGTGCTTAGGTCGTCATGACGTCCAAAAAAGTTGTACAGAACTTCCCTTCAAACCAAAAATGTGTTCAAGAGTGTCCACTTAGTAAGCGATGCACCTAAAGGTGTACCCCAGTACAGAGATGCATTCAACGATTAGAAGGCAGATGACATCATCAAACCACCATAAAACAACCACCACAACTGTGCTTCAAATGTCAAAAGCTTCACATTTTTGGTTACAAAAAAATAAAGAAAATTTGGAGACGAATATCAAAACTCAGGCTACGAATAGCCGACTGGAAGGACGAAATTTTCAAATATCTTCCAAAACTGTAAAAATAAGACTCAAGGATTCTGGATTGTTTGATCTTTGAATGACCAAAAGGCCAGCAAAGATCCCTCTCTTCTCACCAGGCGCCATAGAGTAGCCCTGGCCTCGCCATAAATCACGAAAACTGATCTAAAGACAACTGAAAGTGAGAGCTGAGTCCAGATTTTGCCTAAAAGCAGACGCCAGCATGGAAAAGTGTATACGTGCGCCATCAGGTGAGCATATTCATACTCCTATTGGTATGGAAACACGTGTACTCATATATATTTAGGAGCACGATCTGAGTGGTAGGAAATGCATCATTAAAAGCAGAGTGGTATGTGAGAGGGCCATCCAACAAGAGGTATCGCGATATTGTTGAACTGTCAACATTCAAGTATCACTGCGATGACCTTTAATAAGTAAAAACACTCGTACCACGTGTTAAAATAGTGAAAATTGTCTACCAAAATAGTGGGAACATCACAGCTATAGTGAATTTAATCGATAAATGTGAAAGTCTCGGACATGTTTGTGATGTAAAGACTCCAACTCGTGTTCGTCCGGCAAGGTCGGAAAGGTCAAGTGTGTCCATTTCGAGACGGATCGCAGGAATTGTGGGCCTATCCGGGAATCTTGGCCTACATGCTTATAAGGTTCATTTGACACAATTATTGAAGGCAGCAGACCACGCTCAACGCTGTACTTTCGCTGATTGCAGCAAACCCTCCATCTACAAAGAATGACAGTTTGGTGCGTTTTTTTGTCTGGCGATGTCATTGGGCCATATTTTTCGAAATGAGCAACGTCTGCAAATTATAAAAATTTTCTACCGAAATTCGGAGTCGGTGACTGCAACTTTAAGAGCGTTAACTCCAATTTTCGGTCGTAATTCTCGACCTTGTAAGCAGGCAATAACAAGTTTAGTGCAAAAAATTGAGTCTACATATTCGTTGTGTGACGTTGCCGTGTCAGTGAGACAACGGGTTGGTCGAAGTGTCGAAAATATCGCTGCCGTTCAGGCGTCATCTTCAGGCAAAATCATCTTCAGTGACGAAGCTCATTTTTGGCTCAATGCGTTATTGGTCGGGTGAAAATCCACATGTGCTTCATGAATCACCACTTCATCCACACAAAATACATAACTGTTTGGTGCGGTTTGCATGCAGGCGGCGTTATTGGGCCATATTTTTTCGTCGACGATAACGATCGTCACGTTACTGTGAATGGTCAGCGTTATTGCGCCATGATCACCGATTATTTTTGGCCCGAATTGGAAGATATTGGACGACATGTGGTTTCAACAGGATCATGCCACAAGCCACACAGCACACGCTACAATCGATTTATTGAAGAGTAAGTATAGTGAGCGTGGTATCTCAAGAAATGGGCCAGTCGATTGGCCGCCTCGTTCGTGCGATTTAACGCCGCTTGACTACGTTAAGTCATTGGTTTATGCCAACACGCCGACGACGTTGGAAGAGCTCAGAGCCAACATTGAACCCGAAATAGCGGCCGTTTCGGCCGAAATGTGTGGCCGAGTCGTTGAAAATTGGATCCAACGAATCGACCGCTGTAAACGTGCCTGCGGTGGCCATATGAACGAAGTCGAGTTCCATTCATAAATGTTTTGATTGTACTTCAAGCCGACAATAAAGTTTTTGAAATATCTCAAATGGTTTGCGTTTTATTTAAAAAAAAAAGTTGTCAAGTCCTTATTGGAAAACCCTATATGTTGGAGTATCATCGACCTGACGAAATGAACAACCTAGACTTACCGCCTGAGTCCTATTTAGCATGGCTGTTACACAAAATTCACCATACACTGATGAGCATTTAAAGCGAGACGAAGGTTCGAAGAGGTGGACTGCTATTGCCATCATCCTTGGGCCCTTGCCTACTACGTCTCTTCAATGAGCAAAGCTGGAATTATGCAAAAGCACATAAAGAGGCGACTGATGTACATAGCATTTGACCAGCGACAATATTTGAACGCCAAGCGGACAGTCGACACAAGAGATCTGTAGGGGTCACACTACTAGTCCAACAGATGCTTAATTCTGTACCATGGGAGTCAGGAGCCCTTGGAACTTCGGTTCCAGCCTGACTTGGAGAGATAGGCGTCCTTTTGGAACGTCATGGTGGCTATAGTTTAAACCTAAAGTAGCAGGGAAAGTTATCTGACTGGAAAGCCCAAAAAATGTAGCAAATACTAGAGGGCCTCATGACCCTATGATTGGCGGAGATCTTAAGTATGCGCTATCCTCGGCCAAAGGTGAAGTTTTGCCTAAACGATGACTTCGAATTGGTACTGCTCTGAATAAGGTTTCCCCAGGATGATCAAATGATAGAGAATGAGGATTATTCCCCATGGTAGATCAGGATGGTGATTGACGCTCTGCAATGCCTATGTGCGTAGGCGCTTCGTGGAATAAGGCCATATGGAAGGTGTCCACGTGAAACCTTAGAGACCATGTGCTAACCTCGTTGGAGGGGTGACGATAAAAACACGATAAGATAATATCTGTTTAAAATATGTCAACTGTCAGCTTTAAATTTTATTACAAGGTTTTGGATGCTATCTTACACGTGCATATAGATTGCAGGAGTACCTGACTAGTCGGTTCCGCTTCCTTAGTCATAAAGCGAGAATTTGGAAACCTAAAGCAAGCTCTAGCCAGCTTGCTAAAACTACCGCCAAAGCTAAAACTGAAGACTAAGTTATAGCTAGAGCTGAAGCTATGTCTAAGGTCAAAACTAAGTTCTTGGTATCCCAAAGAAAATTGTATGGTACTCTATCTATTGATCAAGGGAATTGCATTGAGCGTGAGCAAGCTTAATAACTATATAGTGGCGATCCGAGTTTAGGTCAAAATCACACATATGCTGTAGGAAAACTGTACATTCTGGTCAGACTCTGTATCAGTCAAGCTAGACGGAACAAGTAAGGCAAAAAAAAAAGGCAAACATTGTGCCGAATTTAGTTTTCCTTTTCAATATATAGAGACCGGGCTGAGTCCGACGCCACAGAAAAAAACTTCTATTATGAATTATTTAGTCACATCAGTTATTGACAACGTCCAAAGTAAGAACAGCAATTTAAGGATTTTGATATTAGCTTCTGTAAAAACCATCATTGGTCGAACAAATTGCAAGGGCGTTATGATGCTTCATTTGGATGTGGGATTCGTCATTGATAACACCGCGTCTCCACGAGACACAAACATGTCAGACTAAATTTCAGACATTTCGTCTGACTTTTTCTTTTGACTTAGGCGCGCAAATTATTGCATGACATTTCATTCTGTGAGTGTAAGTTGGTTGGTCAGCAACTAAATATGTTATAGTAGAAAAATGGCGGCCTAGATGTAGATGTCTTGTTCTTTTTTACCAACAGATGGCATGGTGGTGTATGAAGTTCGCTACACTTTGTTTTTTTGTCACATTCCGAAGTCAAACTGACAAGCACTGTCAAAAAAATTTCACAGTTGACGTCTACGGAGATGTCTTGAATAATAACCAGACATTTATTTCTTAAAATATTTCTTGTCTGCAAACTACCCGTCTCAACTGGATGCGGTGTAATAACCAAACGCATTTACCTAATATACGCTTATTTCCCGGCAGAGGAGAAAGCCTATGACACCTTACCTAAGTTTTGCGAGTTCCTAAATATAAATAACAATATTGCCTCAGTTATGACGATAAAAACGTGCTGATCTTTTTTTTGTAGATTCTCAAATGAACTCGCGACTATCAATTCTTGTTACAACCAAAATACTCGTATTAGATATTGTACAATCAGAAGATATAAAGTCTTATCTTATCGAGAGTCCCTTTTGTACAAACCATGTGCCAGCACGGAGAAGCATTGATAGCACATGTATTTATTAAACTTTCAGACACTTCTAAATATGGCTCCACGATATCTCCCTAGTGTCATCTTCACAGCAAGCATCACAGGGTATAGTATCCTCGGACTATCTCACATTCATGCTTAGCTAAACCGCAGTCCTCCGTCAAAACGCACGTAAGCAGTCTTCCTATTAACAGCGATGCCACTAACTCCCTAGATACGTCAGGTAACATTGGTCTGGCTTCAAGTGCAATGGCATAACTCTTACTGTTGTGCCCACAAGAAGCCTAACTTTCAATAGAAAACCTATCCGAGTATATAGACAGTCATAACGCGGGTTAAAAGTCCCACTCCTACTCTACTCTGGTAAATAAATCGACAAATGCATTTTCTACGATCTTATTGTGATTTGGAATGGAGGCAAGACACAGTAAATTCATCTTTCCGACTGTGTTCAGAGAAGCCTTGAATTCTAAAACAAACTTAGAAGTGGTGAGGAAATTTAAGAGGACCTTAACCGCAGCCAGGCTGTCAATAAAAATGCGACACTTCACCCACTCACGTCTTCTTTACAATATAACACCTTGATCAAAACCTTGATCACGTTCGCGGAACAGAAGTGGCGCTCCCATTGTTCCGATTTAAGTTCTGTTTTTTTGTTAAGTTGGTAAATCTGTTGTTGACATTCCCTCTAAATCTTAGCGTCATAGCTTGACAAGAGTTACGTAGCCAAGAGTACATCTATCTCTGTGTGTGTTGGCGATTTTTTTACATTTTTAGAAATGGATTTAAATTTGCAACAACGAACTTGTATTAAATTTTGCGTAAAAAACGGATTTAATGGTGCGCGAACGTTGGAAATGTTGGAAAAGTGTTTCGGCAAGGATTCTCTAAAGAAAACGGTCGTTTACCAGTGGCACGAGCGGTTCAAAAGTGGTCGTGAGTCAATCGAAGATGATGAACGCAGTGCCAGACCAACGACATCGAAAACCGACGAAAACATTGATGGAGTAAAAGAAATGTTGGTCAATAACGGCAAATTAACCATCAGAGAGATAGCGGAGGACTTGAACATTGCCTATGGATTCGTCCAAGACATTTTGGTTAATGATTTGGGTTTCCGTCGTGTAGCAGCACAGTTGGTGCCAAAAGACCTCAATTTCATGTTGACCGTGTTGACGTCGGAAAAGAGATGATTTACGAGACTGAATCCGATCCTACATTAATCAAAAGGATCATTACTGGAGACGAGACGTGTATTTATGAGTACGACACGCAATCCAGACATCAGGCAAGTGAATGGCGTTCACCAAATGAGCCGAGACCAAAAAAACCACGTCGTTTTCAGTCAAAAAAGAAGGCAATGCTCACGGTTTTCATGGATTACAACGGTGTAGTCCATCATGAGTTTTTACCAGAAGGCCAGACAGTAAATAAAGAGTATTATTTGGGCGTTATGAGACGTTTGCGTGAAGCAACTCGCCGAAAGAGACCAGAATTGTGGGCAGAAAACTCGCACAGTGCCATCATTATTCGTAATTTTTTGAAGAAAAATGCAACAAATACCATCCAACAGCCACCGAATTCACCTGATTTAGCTCCCTGTGGCTTCTTTCTGTTCAATCGAATCACTACGGGGAACGCGTTTCAGCAGCCGAGAGGAAGTAATGGAAAAATCGCAGGAAGCACTGATGAACATACCGAAAACCGAATATAAAAAATGTTTCGAGGATTGGATCAAGCGCTGGCATAAGTGTGCTGCAGTCGATGGGGATTACTTTTAAGGGGACAATATAGATTCAGATGAATAAACTTGTATTTTTAATTTTTTGAATAAATTCCGGGAACGTTTTGATCAAGGTGGTAGTTCATTACCATGTCATATCTCTCCGCTTAGGAAACATACAAATGTGTAAAGTTGTCGTCCGCACCCAAAAAAAACCGTAACCACATTACCGGACTTTTCCACACCCACGGTTTCTGCATGTGCACTAGGTGTTGCGACGAAAAATTGAAATATTTGGCTAACGCAAAGAGCAAAGCCCAGTGTTTATAGTATAGTATTCGGGTTACACACGAAGAACGAGAGTTCACAGTTCCAGCTGACGGAAGCTAGAGAAAAGAATTTGATACTGCAACCGGGCTTTTAGAAGCACAAAACTAATTGGAGATTTTGAAAATCTTTCCCGTAAAGTAAGTTTCACTTATTTGCTGTGTAGAACTGGAGATGAAATGAAACATCTGGGAACTGATCGAGCCTCCGAAATCCCGGTCAATCAATCAAAGTGACAGTTCTGTGACAATTCGAAAACTTGGGAAACGACCGAGAACAGGAATTAGAAAAAAGACCCAAATTAGTGGTAGATTAAAGAATCTTAGTTTACAACACGCTTCCGTTGTTCAAGTGTTAAAACAAAATAATAATATAGGCATCATACTACACGTTTTGCACATTTACAATGTCCTCTTGTTCTTGGAAATTCTTTTGAAAAATGGTATTGCTACCCGTCAAAAGTAGAAACAAATTCTCTAAAGTGTCAAGACCAGTCATCAATCATAATTACTTTTTCGAAAACCTCAAAATCAATCATTAACTCGCGCTAAACGAACACTCCGACCAATTTCCTGTGTATGAACACTTAACATCAACTAAAACTCACCAACAGGCCAATTAGTTAGGCAGAATCACTTCAAATTTACAACTTACCTGCAAATAGACAAAAAAAGAAAAACAAAAAATTAATTTATTACAAAACTTGTCAATAAACTTTGCCACTAAATTCATTTTGTACACAAACATACGTTAGATATGCAAATGAGTACTAAATCGTAATTACGAAAAGCAAGCGAAACTGCTCATAAAAACCACCTCGTCCTCGGCCTGGCCACTTGAAATATGATGCTGTCTAGGTTTAATGTCTATTTTTAGTGATGACACCGAGTGTCCTACTGATTGTCATCCACCACCTGACCACCACCCACGATGATTTAATGACCCAGCACACAAAGTCAACTCCAACCCAACCCACAAGGAAGGATAAATCGGATTTCGTTGCCAAACCTATTCGTAACTTCATTAACATGACGAAGGTAATAGAATTTGTTCGCAATTTAATCGCCAGTTGCTGCTGCGGGTAGTCATCCATGTCCATATGCTGGGAACCGACATATAAGGCTAATGAATGGTCCTTCCCATCCGCATGTCCCACTGATACACGTAGTATGCACGATGAGTTGTTAAACTGAACTGAATCGAACTGAACCGCTAAGCCCATTTCACTTCAATTAGGACTCTCTGGGAAACGACACAGAATGGCAAACTGATATGAAATTTGAATGTAAAAAAGCCAAATCAAATTGAACCAAGTGAAATTGAATTGAATCGAATTTAATTAACTTAAAGCACAGTGGGGGAGAAAAACTTTGCTTAACAGACATGAAAACCTGTCGATTCATAGTCAATGGGTATAGAGGTTACGAATTAAATGAAGCTCGAATAAATCCTACCTCAACAATTCTCAATCGGAATGGCAATTTAATAACCACAAAACCACATTTTCCCGCTTCGTTATAGATTTCAAACATTCAAAACCAACCAAGAAGGATGGTAAAACTATTGATTAGAAAATGGACTAGATCAATCCCAAAAATGAGAATGTCTCATTCAACCGATCAATGACTCAATTCAATCTGAGGTGATTCGCATCGTAAGGAAGTTTCAATCTTCTCCGCCTTTCGAAATCACAGTCAGATAGGAAAAATAAAATGTTTTTAGTCAATAAAAAAACACACCTAAACTGTCAGTTGGACACGCCGGGAGGTGTTTTGAAGATTGATAAAATGAGGAAGCAATGCAACCGAAAAGGAGAGTGTACAACCAACAACAGATGACTAGGTGTAGTTCCATTCATATAGAGAAAAATTTAACGAGGTAACGAGGAATTGAAATTTTGTATTGCCACACCTAGATCGTCGTAAAAGTCACATCTTCTTATAGTGATAGTTCCGTTAAAATTTAAAAAACCATTACAGACAAGCATCTTTAAAAACTTTTATGTTCACTCATATGTGCTATTTCTTGAACGACAAAAAGGTCATGTTCGAGAAATGACTCTACGTGACTCAGACGCCACTCCTTATGGGAAGTGCGAATTGAAAGCTTTCTTGCTTCAGAAAACGAATCAGTCTCGCATGGTCTACATATGTATATGAACACCTCATACATCCGATTATATTTCCTATCAAGATGTAACTAAAAAGCTGTTCCGAAATGAAAATAAACGTTTCGGAAGTAGCGTAGACCGATGACATGTTGAAGAATTCTGAAAGTTGGAAAATTTGTCCCGAAGGTTCGAATGTGCTTAACACATACGAGTTGAGCTCCCCCAACAAATGCAAGTCTTTCGGCGAAACAAAATTGATGGCTTTAAAACTTTTCACTGGACACCCTTCATTTCTTAGATTTTTCATCGAATTCTTCGAAACTGTTGTCTACCTTTCAAGCTTAGCATTAAGATTAGCTTACTCTTCTTTTAGCTTTCGCTGTAGAATATCCATTCGTACCCTCTCCATAGGGAACAGGACCTGTACCCACCTGTTATTCCTTCCTTGCCTTGATACCGATGTACGTTGGTTTTGAATGTTTGCAGATTGTAATGACCAGAAAATAAAGAGCTTGGCAGAGCATTCCAGACGCGAGTTGTATGGCCTTAGGAAAGAATCGCAATATTTCAGAGTACGTCCGAAAGGGTAAATGAGCACAAATAGCAAGAGGGGTGTTACGGTTAATTGTTTAAAGGAGATGAATGCTGAGGCAGGAGATATTACATCGGTGTTCAAGAATAAAAATTGACTATAAAATAGGAGCATCGCCTATGAGTTCTATCGCATGGTTTTCATATCCTAGAGCTAGAAAGGAGAGGCCTATGGAGCACCTAACCAGATGTGGGTATTGTGTTTCTACTTTGGGGCGAATATTGAGGCCAGATCAGAGGAAGTGCGAAATTTCCTACATTTCTTGAGGAAATCTGGACATTTCGGAACATTCTTGATGACCTTAAATATGTGGTCATTCCAACGTCCTTCGGTTTTGACGATGCAAGATGATGCCATTCAAGGATAACGGATGGATGTTTAAATGTTTCTTTAACGATAGCAGACAGCATCATATTCATATTCCATTCGGTTGGTGGAGCTAGACTGCTGTATGAATTTTAAATATACTGCCATTCCGATTCCATGATGGAAGAGCGGTAACGTGAACGAATATATGGTAGAATGTAAAGAGCACTGTCGTAAGTAGAGCAATATACTGAACTAAAAGTAGCAGACAAGATATCATTATTGAAAATTAAAAAAGAGTATCGGAGACAGAATGAAGCCTTGGGGCACACCAGCATTTATTTTTTGGATAACAGACTTGAAACCGTTCAATACAACTGGAATTGAACATTCCAAAAGGTAATTACTTATCCATTGAAGAAGACATTGGTCGATCCCAATTGCATGCGCTTTCGATAAAATAGCTTGGCGCCAAACTTCGTCAAATGCCTTTGAAACATCAAGTGCAACTATCTTGCTTTTGTTAGATTGGTATAGACTTTGGTTCCACTTTCCGGTGCGTCATGACATCACATCGATCCACCAGTGGACTAAAACCATACTGTCGGTCATTGAGAAGTTTTCGTGTCTTGCGTTGTTTCATGCGCTGACGATTTACTCGTATCAGCGTTGACATGATTTTGGAAAGAACGGGCCGTAATTGCAGTGCATCTGTAGAAGATGAGAGAAGGGAATTCGCCTTTTTTTAGGGACGGGTTGGACAAATACAGTTTCCATCGACTCAGAAAGAGTCCTGATGAGAAATTTTCCGCTGTGGTCTTGAAAGAACACCTCTCTAGGAGAAGGGGAGATATACAATCTGCACCAGCGGATTATTGTATATTAAGATCGTTAAGTGTTCTTACTGCCATATGAGTGCGAAACGGGATTCTTCCCATTAAAGATTCGACGGTCTCAAGTGTAGGCGGAGATATGAAACAATCTGGTTTCTGTTGTAAGCTACCTGCAATGTGTGCAGCAAGCAGATTTGCCTCATCCAGAGAGCTGACAGCTGGGATGTCATTATAAATCAGCTTTGGGATGGAGGATGAGGCAGAATTTCTAATATTTTTGACGAATGACTAACAATGTTCACGACCTTTGGAACGGTGTAGTATTGTATTTTGCGCCTCTGTTTTTGGTAGTATTGAGAGTACAAACGACTTAGATGGCGTTGCAGCCATTCCTGGCTTGTCTGAACTTTTTTCGGTTTTTAGACAGCGGATCTATCTTGTTAAATATTGAATGGGTTTCGAGTTTAGGTGTTCCGCAAATAAAGCAGTAATGCTTATGTGATGGAGTTTTAACCAAACGAAATACAATTCCAGATTGGAACAGAGATCTCATTGTGGTTAAGTTTGGTAGGCTACCTCACTACGCGTGTAAATGATGAGACCGCAGTGAGAAAGGACTAATGACACTTGTTCGTATTGAGACGGTTTCAGATGTTAGTGTTCCGAGAGTTGTGGGCTGGTATTTACCTGTATTTCTGACATGGACGTACACAGACAAATGCGTATATTTGCTGTATCCATTCTGAATTCCCGAGTCAAAATAATAAACAAAGAGGACCATCTATCAAAAGAGACCTGTGCTTACAAAAGACACACTTGTCACCTGCAAACAGTGGCATTGAAGCAAAAACGTAAGCAGAAATCAAAAGCTCTTCACAGACAAATAATCGAGTGTATGCTCGGACATCAAAAGAAGCTTCAGAACATATTCCAAGGGTTGAAAGAGGCCAGCATCCCGCAAATGTAATGGTATGTTGGAGAGTGAGCTACGATAGAATAACCAACCTCCATTATTGTGAAAAAGAAGCCAAGACTTCGGCGAAAGTTTACCAAACCACTATTTTGGTAGACGTCGTTAAGCCGAACAATGTTCGCAAACAAACAGTGGCCATTCCAACAAGATTCTGCTTCAGCCCACAAGGCGAAAACCGTTCAAGAATGGCTAAAGATAAATGTACCCCGACCGGATGATTGGCCAGTTGGTAGCCTGAACCTCAAACCTTTGGATTAGAAATTGTAATCCGTTTCAGAGAGAATGGCCTGCTCTACTGATCACCGAAATATTGAGTCTTTGAAGCGAGCTCTTGTACGCTCTGTCGATACCTTTCCTTTAAATGAAGTCCGTAATGCGATTGATGATGCTATAAGGCAAATAGCGGCCATTTCGAATAGTCTTCCATAACTTGTAACTAGGGATTTGACAAATAAAAAGTATAAATTTGTTTTTAAGAATATCAGCCCGTTTTCACTTGGCATACGTTTTTAGGTAGATTTTTTGGGTGCGCATTAGCAGGAAACACTTTTCTCCCCAAAGAAATTCTCATTAATGTGCTGGAGCTTATCCAATATATTGCAGGTTCGTATCAAGGAATAAGATTTTCAGAACAACCTCGGGTGCAAAGGAGAATATTAAGCTCCGAATGTATTTTTTCAAAGAAGCGCTATAGCTGCGTTTTAAGAGAACCGTGTGTTGAGAATCCTCATCGTAGATCGACTCTACAGAGACTTTGTCAAATAACAAAAAAAATAAAAAATTCTGACTACACCTATGCAACACTTGAAGTTCACGCTGCCGCGAACATGTGCTCACTTCTGCTCAGGTTGCAACACTTTGCCCTCCACCATCCCAAACGTGGATCATCGTTTAAAATGCATACAGATCAACATCTGTCTAAACAACGCGCATGCCCTAATTCTAATTCAGCTCACAACTTGTGTTTGTTAAACTCACATTAATAGAATTCAGTGATAAAAAAAATTAATTCAAACTCAAATAAATCAACGGAACGGCCCACACACCTACTTCCCGCTCGCATTCTTCGTTTTATCGCCGCTGAAATGCTCGCATTCCAGGGCAGAGAAAAACAATCCTCTTAATGAAATCCGAAATTTACGCCGATCTTTTATCTTTTCATTATTATTTTTCCTAACTCTCCAATTGAGGTTGACCGCATACTGTTGTATCTAAAATAAAAATACTCTGCTCATTCCAGTTCAAAGATGAATCATTCTCTGGCGTTGTTCTCTGATAAGACCAAGACCAAGACCAAGACCAAGAGCAAGGGCAAAAGCGAGACCAAGACCAAGACAACCAAACCATGTATTCGCAGAAAACCGACTGCAAGACAACGGAACTACCTATGCTTATCCGTTTCCATAAGTTACGTACCGAAACCAAAAGGTGAATCATATTCCACACAAAGTTAAATGACTGTAACAACATTGGATCACCACTTTGGATTACCACCTTTTCCAACCTGCTGATGAAAAATAATAGTTTTCCTGGTAAAGTGTCATCTCATGTCCCGCCATAACTCAGTTCGGAGTGAATCCCTGAGGACATCATCTGCAGTGTTGCAGATAAACCCGATAACGAACGTTTCAACAGTAATCTCTGCATTAAAACAAACCACTAACCGAGAGGAGATTCAGTCTGTCATCTCATGTCAGTCAGTCATTGAACTCGACAGTCGACACCTTCATGTGTCCGAGATGAATGATGGTGTCAGTCTCATCTGATTTTTGTATTCGTATGTGTGCGGCCCTTCATGTGGAATCAACTATTTTCCATGAATCACTTGAAATACATTTCATGCCATATCACATCCAACTAACCCTACAGCCATCACCACTGCCCTCTTCCTGCTTTGGTTTCGAAATGAAAATCCAATATCGAAAGGCTGACTGTACGAGTATTCGAGAACACTGGTTAAAAAAGGAAGAGCAGCAGGAAGTAGAGAAACAGCGAATGGGTTACGAGTTTACTAAATTATGCTATGTGAAGTCTGTTGCAGTTGCAGTTGCAGTCAATATGTAGTTGCTACTCGAGTTTTTTCCAGTAGTTGGGGTTTTTTTTTCTAGTTTCCTGCACGATTTCGCTGTAAGTTTGTAGATTTACGTACATAGGTAGGATGGTGGCTACAGTGTGGGTAAAAAATCATAAATTAAATTGTTTTGAGTTCTTAGGATTTAAGACAGAGTGCTTGCAACCAGGTACATACTCGTAGGTCCACACGTTGGAAATGAGTTGGTCTGATTATCATCAGCAGAGGAGTCCTACATATGTAGTTTACTTCATCGAGTGGGCTCACAGTGCAGAAAACTAGTATTTCGGACAGAACTCCAGGATTATTAAAGAAAATATCAACCCGATTCAGTTTTTGGGTTTTTTTTTTAGGTACAAAGAGCTTGGCAGCTGTAGAGCTAAGCCCCTGTCCTAATCTTTAAAAGGGAGATCTTTGTTGTAGCTGCCAATTTAACAGATGCCCAATAAGAGTTTCTTTGTACGTCTCTGATCGCACTTTGGCAATGGCTTCTGGCCACTTATAATTGGCCTCATTTATCATATCCAAATTGAGGATGAATTTTCAAGAAACGAGTGGGTGCAGATTTGTCATATGCGGCAGACTTAGGCAAGAAGTCCTGAGCTTCGGACACGTGAACGAGCGTCTTATGACAATCCGCATCAAGGCTAAATTCGTTAACTTAACATGCCAACAACGAAGCCACCAAAGAATGCCTCTACGAGCTCCTCGACAAGACATCCATATGAGAAATGTCCAATGTACGACCTTAAAATCGTACTAGGCGATTTTAATGCCAGAATAGGAAAGGAGGACATCTTTGGTAGGACAATTGGTAAGTATGGCTAGCCTACACGCCACCAAGCCTGGCAACGAAATATTACTACAGCAAGAACACGGTTTCCTCATCTCAATACACATGGGGGTCTCCGGGTCATCAAAATTTTTACGATAGACGAAACGCATGCCGCTGGTATTCTTTACGTCCGAATATCCCGTGCAGGCAACCTTGACTCGGATCACCACCTTATTGAAATGGTCATTCAGTCGTAGTTTCGAAGTAGTAGTAAGGGACTGCCAACAACACCTTAACAGAAATAAAACGAAGAATAACTCTTGCCAATCGCTGTTCCTTTGGTTTAAGAAGTCAATTGAGTGGTAAGGCCCTATCCCAAAAATCTAAGGAAACTCTATATAAGACCTCGATCATCCCAGTCCTACTTCGTGGAGAAGTATGAAGCCTATCGAAAGCTAATGAAGATAACTCAGTCGTCGCTTCGAACGAAAAATCCTTCGAAAAATATTCGGTGTCGTTTGCGTTGATGGGCTTTGGAGGAAAAGATTCACCGACGAACTATAATCAAAAAACTGCGCATCAGTCGCCTGAGATGGCTAGGACATGTAGAGCGAATCGACACCAATGCTCCGGCCCACAGAGTCTTCGAATCTAACCCGGAATCTAACAACACAGTAGAGGAAGATCTCACATTCGGTGACGTGCACAAGTATAAAAAGACTTCAACTGACTTGGAGTTTGCTACTGGAGGCAGTTGGCTAAAGGCTGGACTAATTGGAGAGTTGAAAGATGATTGCCAAACTTTCAATTTTCCTCGGAGATTACACCTCGTCACTGCCCTAGGTTCGTTTAGAGTACACTCATATATGGATGGATTCTTCCCTCGGCAAACATTACCCATCAAGTCCTCACTGATCGGGATTGTAGCACTGAATTCGCTTCCAAATATTGGCGAAGGCATCATGTAGTCTTAGTCGGTATTCGTTTTTTAGATGGACGAGTGGCCTTTTTGGAGACTGGTCCACTGAGAATTAGCAGAGCACCATACTGCTACGAGTGTATCATACATTAGTATAGGTTTGACTAATTAAGCGTAAAGCCTGTAGGTAATTTGAGGTTGTAGTCCCCATATTTTTCCAACAGCTTTTCGACATGTTAATGGAGTCATTCAGCCTGTCCTACCCTCTTGCTTGATACTCATATATTGCAACTCTTATGAGTTTACCGTCCAGAATCGTTTCTAGATATGTTGCCTGATGGAGACACTTCAGTTGGATTCCTGATAGAATTATATATTTCTTGGTAATATGACCAATTTTACTTAGATTTATGCTCAAACCCAGCTTTTGGGGCTCTTTGGATTTGATCTCTTAAAATATTCAGGTATTTGCCACAAGTAACTATCGCAATATCATTTGCCTTAGCATAGCCTTCACCGTCCTGAAATTTAAGTAGCTTCTTGACTAGCATGTTCATCTTGCGGTGTGCCTCGATTTATGATACATGTCTCCGAGCCGAAGATCTTCCCACACATATGCAGATGGTTCTTCGTTTGAAAAGTTTAATTTATCAACACGCTGAAAGGTGTCTCACATAAGAGACCTTATTGTGCCGCTGTTATCGCTTTAGATAAAACATTGTTTAAGCCACCCTCAATTTCGAGTATGCATATTTAGAAGTTGAGAACAAGATTGGATCTACTCATATGCTCTGACGAGGATGGGTGTCAATTAATCTTTCCATGATTTTTAGAATGTATGATGGCTTGCTTATAGATCTTTAGTTATTGGGATGAACATGAACTCTGATGAATGCTTTACTTGAGATTTAGGACGACCGATTGCTCGAGCAGGACCCTATTTCATGAACCCTTCTACATTTTTAGAGCACGAACTATTCGCGTTTGATCCCTGTACTTGAAGCGCCACAAGCAAAGACAAGCTTTAAGACAACCAACTGCACAAGCCATCAATAAATTAGCGGTCAAGAATAATGTCCATTATATCGGAGAGATAGTTGGTAAAGATGGTCTCAATAGAATTACTACAGGGGCATTGCCAAACTCCAGGCTGTAAGGATGAGCACATCAGACATACGTCGGTGGCACCAACGAGCGTGATTGGTCTGAACCTTAAATTGAAAATGTGTAAAACACTACAAACTTTTTAGAAGCTCGTTTAACCATATGAGGACAGCTCGGTAAATGACCTTATTTGAACGACAATGAACTAAATAGGACGACCTACGACGTAGTTTCGTAGAGTTCAGGCTCGTTCATTGATTTCGCAGCTGAATCGACTATCTTCATATCCTGGACACAGGTAGTGCGTATCTACCAGCCAAACTTGTAGCCTAAAATAGACTGCTCTTTAACCGCATGATTGATTTTTAATGGCAAAAATACTCCGATGCCCAGGCCTTCTTCGATATCCACGAGTATGTATGTGTCTGTGCAAAGTCTTATATCGGATTCATCAGGAATGGTATTGGATCGACAGACAGTTCTGCTGGAAGTTCGTATTAAACATCAAAGGTGTCATAGAAGGGACAAGTTTGTGTTGTATGATTGATTCTTGTTCAAATGCATCTTATTGCTTAAAGATTACCAGATACGACTCAAAGGGAATCTTGCTCATTGAGTACAAAAAAAAAAGGTGAAACCATCAACGCCACATCCTACGCTTCCACTTTGCATAATTTTCGGGAGGAAATTAAAAAGAAAAGACGGAGTAAACTCGCAGCGGGTGTGTTGCTTCTTCATGACAACGCTCCTGTTCACACGGCGCTAGTTTCCAAGGCTGCTGCGCGAGATTGTGGTTTCGAAGAAATCCAACACCTACCCTATAGTCCAGACCTTGCCCCTAGTGATTATTTCCTGTTTCCGGATTTGAAAAAATGTCTTCGTGGAAAAAGATTTTCGGATGATGAAGAACTCAAATCGGCAATAAATGGGTATTTTGCAGAGAAAGAGGAAATTTATTTTTTTGAGGGTTTAAAAAAAGCTTACCTCAAGATGTAACAAATGCATTGATGTTAGGGGAGATTATATTGAAAAATAAAAGCAATTTAAATTGAATCCGCATTTTCCTTCATATCGATACCGAGAATATATTGAACGCCCCTCGTACATGTCTCCGAGCCGAAGATCTTCCCACACATATGCCGATGGTTCTTCGTTTGAAAAGTTTAATTTATCAACACGCTGAAAGGTGTCTCACATAAGAGACCTTATTGTGCCGCTGTTATCGCTTTAGATGAAACATTATTTAAGCCACCCTCAATTTCGAGTATGCATGTTTAGAAGTTGAGAACAAGATTGGATCTACTCATATGCTCTGACGAAGATGGGTGTCAATTATTCTTTCCATGATTTTTAGAATGGATGATGGCTTGCTTATAGATCTTTAGCTATTGGGATGAACATGAACTCTGATGAATGCTTTACTTGAGATTTAGGACGACCGATTGCTCGAGCAGGACCCTTTGCCAAACTCCAGGCTGTAAGGATGAGCACATCAGACATACGTCGGTGGCACCAACGAGCGTGATTGGTCTGAACCTTAAATTGAAAATGTGTAAAACACTACAAACTTTTTAGAAACTCGTTTAACCATATGAGGACAGCTCGGTAAATGACCTTATTTGAACGACAATGAACTAAATAGGACGACCTACGACGTAGTTTCGTAGAGTTCAGGCTTTGTCCTGATTGATTTCGCAGTTGCCTCGACTATCTTCATATCCTGGACACAGGTAGTGCGTATCTACCAGCCAAACTTGTAGCCTAAAATAGACTGCTCTTTAACCGCTTGATTGATTTTTAATGGCAAAAATACTCCGATGCCCAGGCCTTCTTCGATATCTATGTATGTGTCTGTGCAAAGTCTTATATCGGATTCATCAGGAATGATATTGGATCGACAGACAGTTCTGCTGGAAGTTCGTATTAAACATCAAAGGTGTCATAGAAGGGACAAGTTTGTGTTGTATGATTGATTCTTGTTCAAATGCATCTTATTGCTTAAAGATTACCAGATACGACTCAAAGGGAATCTTGCTCATTGAGTACAAAAAAAAAAGGTGAAACCATCAACGCCACATCCTACGCTTCCACTTTGCATAATTTTCGGGAGGAAATTAAAAAGAAAAGACGGAGTAAACTCGCAGCGGGTGTGTTGCTTCTTCATGACAACGCTCCTGTTCACACGGCGCGAGTTTCCAAGGCTGTTGCGCGAGATTGTGGTTTCGAAGAAATCCAACACCTACCCTATAGTCCAGACCTTGCCCCTAGTGATTATTTCCTGTTTCCGGATTTGAAAAAATGTCTTCGTGGAAAAAGATTTTCGGATGATGAAGAACTCAAGTCGGCAATAAATGGGTATTTTGCAGAGAAAGAGGAAATTTATTTTTTTGAGGGTTTAAAAAAGCTTATCTCAAGATGTAACAAATGCATTGATGTTAGGGGAGATTATATTGAAAAATAAAAACAATTTAAATTGAATTCGCATTTTCCTTCATATCGATACCGAGAATATATTGAACGCCCCTCGTACACATACTTGGTCTGCCAAGTTTGCTTTAACAACGGTCCAGCTCGTATCGCCTGTTGTTCAATTGCAGTAAAAACCTATTGTATATGACGCACCAGGCAAGCGACTGAGCATGACAACGTCGCCCGTGTGCCCCAAAAGCCGAAAACTTGAACCGATTTGTTAAAGTTAGAGCCTTCCACACGCCCTGTACATTATCTGCTCCAAGAAAAAGGTTTAAAAATCCGTTAGAGTCTCGAATTGAAATCTGTTTATGCTCTACATTAGCAAGCCGATTTTGTCTGGGATAGTCCTGTTTCGACCATATCGACACAATTCGACTCATCATGGAATTATGCAAGGAATATCGAGGTCTCATGTCAAGCATTGCATAAAAGGAAGCTGCCGGAAGAATTCAAAGTCCCGAGTGTCAAGGTTGTATTCTTTCACAATTTCGTTTTATTGGTAAACGATGTGTACCCCGCTGCTCTATAAATGGAATCTGCCGTGAAAACATCTTTACTGTGCTGATGACGTTTGGATCCTATCCTATAGGAATACAAACCCCGACCAGGTGACAACTAACGTGGAGAGAAAAGCAAGCGTCATGTCATTGAGCTGAAGATTAACTCCATCAAAACTGAAATCATTAGCTTTCTCAACTGAGTCTCACAAGTTAACGATGCAGGACAAACAGAAAAGAGAGTAAGATGTTTCCAATATCGTTGATAAGGTGGAATTGTATAATATGAATACCCAACCGAAAAAACAAAGTAAAATTTGCGTTCGGTATGATGCTCAGAATATGAAAAAGGAAAGCTATCAGCTTCTATAGGGTCTTCCAATAGGAACTTCCGAACTTTGACAGTTGATAGCGGTCATATTTTTGTCATTTATTCAGTTTGTTTTGCCAAATCACAATGGACGAACATAGCATTCAACAACACGTGGAAATGATAGAATTGTTTTATCAAAATGGGTGTTCTGTTCGGGCAACGTTCCACTCACTTCGCACATTTTACGGTCGCCATAATCCTCCTACCGGGAGGACTATTCGCAGTGTGGTGAATAAATTTGAGTCCACTGGTTCAGTAAACGATAAACCAGCACCCGTACGTCGACGAAACGCAAGATCTGCCGAAAACATCACCGATGTCCGTGAGAGTGTGCAGGAGAATACGAGACAGTCGCTCACAAGAACTCGGCCTTTCGCAGACCACAACTTGACGAATTTTGCGTCATGACTAGGGCCTGCACCCGTACAAAATTCAACTGACCCAGGAGCTGAAGGTAAACGACAATAGATAACGATATGTGTTCGGTGAATGGGTTCTGGAGCAGTTTTTGCATAATTTTGATCGAAAAATCATCTTCAACGATGAGGCCCATTTCTGGATGAATGGGTACGTCAACAAACAAAATTGTCGAATTTGGGACGATACCAATCTACACGAGATCCAAGAGCGTCCAATGCATCCCGAAAAAGTCAGTGTTTGGTGTGGATTTTGGGCTGGCGTCGTCATCGGTCGGCATTTCTTTGAGAACGACGTTGGCCAGGCTATCAACGTCAACAGCGAGCGCTATAGGTCGATGATTACCAACTTCTTTTGGCCTAAATTTTATGATATGGACACCAACGGCGTGCCACACAGCTCACGCTACATTGAAAATTTGACACGAGCGATTCGAGGACATGGTCATCTCACATGGAGGTGATGTGAACTGGCCACCGAGATCGTGCGATTTGACCCCGTTCGACTATTTCTTGTGGCGTTTTCTGAAGTCGCAGTCCTATGCGAATAAGTCACAAAACACAGCAGCCCTCAGAGCCAACATAACACATGCCATCGGTCAAATTTCGTCTGATTTCTGCGGCAGAGTCATGGAAAATTGGACATTTCGGATGTGCGCCACCCAGAGAAGCAGCGGCGGACATTTGAACGATGTTATAGGTATTCCATACATAATAACATCGATAGGCCATTTAAACATTGCTTGTCATGCAATGCAATGGAACCCACTTACCTAGGTTGAAAAAAGAGCGGGTCGTCCAAGATACACATGGCACAGAACAGTCCAAGAACCACATCAACTAGGAAGAATCTAAAGACCACATCTATAGGAATCGTACACATACCTAGATGTGTTTGAAGCGCTATAATCCACGAGTTGATACGGGAAATAAGTATGCTTTTAGCATGAGCTCCGGCATAATAATCCTCAAAAGAGTCTCATCATCTTAATTTTGTTCTGTAGATTCTAAAATCAGTGGAAAATACTCATAGCCTCTCAAAGCTAACACCACGTTAAGAGGAAAATGCAACTGCATGGGTTGAAAATGATCAACGTCCTTACCTCATATGGAATACGCAGATGAACTGTTATCTCAAATAAGTCATCATCCACAACGAAAGACCATGGACCATGCTATCTGGAGGGAATTTTACGTTGGTTTTCAGGTTCACTTTGGAAGGTAGCGCCAACAAGAATGAAAGGGTGAATCAGGTGAATCGATACTTCTTGATAACAGCTAGCATTTAAAAGTGCTCTTACGTCTTCAATTATAAACAATTAATCGAAACAGAATTCCAGATAAGATTGACTCCTTATCTTGCATTCGCGTAACAGAGAAATAAAAGTTAAAATAGTGCAACGTTACACTTAAACAAAGCAAAGCACTTGATAATCTTCGACACACTATCCGGTATAAACGTAATTTTAATAAATTAATCCACTAATCAAGATTTTTCCCAACACGGTAAATTGGTTTCAGTTTCTTATCGCCAGATCCAAAGACATAAATCACTTACTCATTATCTTCTGTGGGCAGAAGGCAGATAAACCTACCCAAAACCAATCCAAAGACCCTAAAATCGTGATGAAATGCTAATACATACTGAACGAGACCCAACCGAATGCACTTCTGCTCGCTCAGTTCAAAAGAACCATAAACAAGTCAATTATCTGAGTTCTACTTTGGCTGGGTTTTCGTCTTATCTTATCCCGTCTTCCCAAATCGATTATGTGACTTGGCTTTTTCCTTCCATTTCTATATTTTATTGATAAGCCGGGTCCCAAGTAATCCCAAAGTCCCACAGAACAGATACTCGTACCCAGTCCCAGTAGGTATCCGTCCGCTAATGTATTCAATGTATCCTCAGCCACCAGCCTGAGAGCGAACTCGCACAATTGCAATCCGAAAATAGATGAAAGCATTTTGTAATTATTCAAACTCATATGACCTAGACTTCAACAATAAAAAAAAAAAAACTTTTCTAACACAACAAAGTGACAGCTGATCAAAGCAATGCGATTAGGCGTCTATGCGACTCGACGTGACGTGCTGTCTCTTTGATTCATGAGACGTGGGGAGTTGTTTTGGTTCCCAGATATGATTCATTGCCATCGATCACCACGTCACAACAACAGACAAAGCACTAAAATTCAAAGCGAACTGAAAGGCATCATCACACACGGTAGATACAACAAATACTTGTACGAATGCTCGTACTCGTACTTTGGCCGGCCACCTCCTGTGCCTGTGATTGGAATATATAAAAACAAAAATGAAAAACAATAAAATCCCATCGATAGCCGACATCGATCGAGAAATGCTAATTGCTCTAAGGTCCAAACAATATCCCTACTCTCCTCGATGGATTGATTCGTTAGTATTCACAACGGTGCAACGGTTATGCAAGGAATGCATCTTCAGTCGGTTGGTTGTTGATTTAAATTTTAGTGATATACGGTTAAGGTGATTAAACCTTCCGTTATGGCAAATGCATTTTGCTTAATCAGTTGAAAATTATGGATGAATCGAGTACAAAGGCGCATCACAGGGAGTTTGAAGGTACAAATACGGATGCCCCAAAAAGGGCTTTGAAATACGTGGCTAGTGGAAAGCTAGACAGTCTTCGGTAAACAATGATTCACACAGTGGAAGCGACAATTTGTCTTTACCTTTTCGGAAGCTTTAGTCATAAAAATTCATAGTTGAATCTGCATGTCATGAATGTTTCATTGGAATCCCGAAAAGAGCTCTGAATAAAGTCAGGACTCTCACAAAATTTGTATTCATGTTGATCTATGTGATTCACCATACTTCTGAACCTTCAGTCTGATAAGTCTGACACTACTAGCGCAGACACAAGACATAAGGCAAGACGTTCAACCGCTTCAGAAATACATAGGGCGAAGTAGGAACTTATTTTGTTTTAGAATTCTTCGGTCTCTGACAAATTTGAAAGCTCGTTTTTCCAATTGTTACGAGTATATTTCAGCAGCTGTTAACATTACCAATGACATCCAGCTGTCAAAACATTCAGTGAGGGTTGCCACTTCATCATGCAGTTGTACAATAAATACGCAACGTAAATTTTGTTGTGAGGTTGGTCGCCTTCATGGCTTCAGTGTGCAGGCAATTCGTCGCAGCGTGGAAAAATTTGAGCGTGAATACACTCTTTTGGATCTTAAGCCACCAACCAGACAGAGATTGGACTTCGGCCAGTATCGAAGAAGAACCAGAAATATCGATTCGGAGCCGATCAGTTGAATTGGGCATTGCCAGAGACAACCCGTCTTATTTTGCGGTTGGATTTGGGCCTACATGCGTATAAGCTTGTGTTTACGCAAGAAATGAAGCCGGACGGCCATAGACAACGCCATGAGTTCGCTAATTGAGGGTGGGAAATGTTGGCCGGAGATCCGGATTTAGGCCAAAAAATCGTTTTCTCGGACGTGGCAGATTTTCGGCTCAGCGGCTATGTCAACAAGCAAAATTTCCGCTACTGGAGTGAACAGTACAACTGTTCGGCCAAGGATAACTGCATCCACAAAGATTGACTTTTTGGTGCGGTTTATGGCATGGCGGCATCATCTTACCTTATTTCCTTCGAAATGAGGAAGGAGACACCGTTACTGTCAATGATCCCAGATATAGAGCGATGTTAACGGACTTTCTGTGGTCAGGGCTCAACTGTATCGATATATCCGAGCTGTGGTTCCATCAATACGGCGCTATATGCCAAAAAAGCGACGCAACGCTCGAAGTTGAGAGGGAGAATTTTGGCCACTGCGATCATGCGACCACTCGATTATTTTCTCTAAGGCTGCGCCAAGTCCTTAGTCTACGCTAAAAAGCCAATCACTTTGGACGAACTCGAGGGAAACATTCCAAACGCTATTGCCGGAATAACGCTGAACATATTAGACCGAGTCATAAAAAATTGGACCGACCACTTGAAGCTCTGCCAGCGAAGCCGAGCAGGCCTTTTGATTGATATGCTATTCCACACATAATAGCTTGAACGTAGCGTCAAAATAAAGTTATTGTTCTTATCTGGTCACCCTATAGCATTAAGCTGAGAGACCTCATTGTGCTCCTCACCAGTTCAGAAAACGGATCTGGAGAACCAGACGGAAAATATAGAAGAATAGCCAGAAAACACCACTGCATTCAAAGGGTTTGCATCCTTATAAATAAACCTAATTTCTCACTTCCTAACGGCCTACAACCAAATAAGTGCTACTCACAAGTGAATGCCTAACGAGGTTATTACGACCTTAACGAGCGATTTCGATTCCCAATGCCCAGAAACGTCAAAATACGCAACGGGAGATCATGCACAAGTGCTAACGCAAGATCTACTGAAAGTCATCTAACAGAGCAAGAAAATACGGCCAGAAACTCCATCATAGACGTCTCTTGTAAACGCTGAGCCGATTTCGGAATAACGGGCGAAGTTTATCTTATGCTAACCAGTTTTGTGGTGCATAAAACAAGAGCAATTGCTCAAATTTGCCACCAAGACACAAAGTATGATTACGACAGGCCTTTGATTCCACAATTTAGGAACCAACTCGATAAGCAATCAACAGTATACTCCCACATTTGAGAGCATACGAGTGCATTACAATAATCACTGAAAGGCATTAAAAAGAGTTTTTTTTTTGGAGAACGGAGAAGACTCCTTCTTTGGTGAATTACATCGTGTTGCTTTCAATAAACACTAGTCCTGGGCATGAATTGGTGAGCATTGATTATAAATGAAATCGATAAGAGCTAAAGGAAGTACAACATGCGTAAGAGGCAAGTGTAACATAATCTCAGGCATGGCTTGCCTCTAAGGTGAATAAAGCAGAAAACATATTTGATAGGTGCAACACACGGTGAAAATATAGGAATCCAGCCTACTGACTTCCCTGAAAGGAGGAAGCACTTTAAAACAGCGCTAAGGCTATTTAGTCTACATCGTTCAGTCACACGTCTCAGCATATAAGAAGTAGCAGACAAAATAAAAAAAAGCATATTCTCCAAGTTGTGTGAAAATGGCTATATGACGGAATCTTGCCGTAGTAAAGCCAATCAAAAGCAAGTATAGTTCTAGAACAAAGGCAATAGGCAAAAGTATCACTTAGCTAGCTCGCAGGGAGAGTTTTCTGGGGCAATATCAACAGCCTTCGGATCCTTATGGGGAAATATATGTCTACAAAGTCCGTTCCAAAGTAAACAGGGCTTTTTAAAAATAGGTGTTTCTGGTAAGGCCATCTATTGGCAAATAAATACGTCGGAAAGGTAAATCGTTGTCTGCTGTACTTTTTCATGACATTTAGACGAAAATAAGCGAAGTTATTGCGCCTGAAGTGACAGTATGTTGTGTACAAAAATGATTGACGTCCAAAAACTGCTTTCGAAAGACATCATCAAGGAGGCCAAAAATAACAAAAACTTCCTTTACAATATTGTGACTGGTGATGAACCATGGTGTTTTCATTATGATCCAGAAACCAAGCGTCAAAATGCCGAGTGGAAGGCGCCAGACGAGCCAGAACCCAAAAAATCTCGTTTGGAGAAGTCAAAAGTGAAGACAATGTTGATTTGCTTATACGATTCCAAGGGCATTGTCCAAAAAAAGTTCGTTCTAACGGGTCAAACAGTTAATGCACAATTATATCTTGGTGTTCTGAAGCGTTTGGTGCATCGTATTCGCAGTATTCACCCAGAATATCGCACAGAAGGAAGTTGGCGTTTGTTGCACGATAATGCGCCATCTCATCAATCGACACTTGTGACCGATTCTTTGGCTAAAAATCGCATTTTAACCGTCAAGCACTCCCCGTATTCACCTAATTTGGCACCGTGCGGCTTTTACCTTTTAGGAAAAATCCATTTGTCGATGAAAGTAAAGCGTTTTGTGAACGTAGAAGCCATCCAAAAGCCTTGTACCGACATCTTTAAGGCCGTGCAAATCGCTGTATTGAGTTGAAAGGGGACTATTTTGAATAAAATAAATCGGTTTTGCCAAAAAACCTTTTGTTGTTCTTATTTCTAAGCACTTTGGAACGCACCTTATATATTCAATTTATAATTGTTCACTGACATCCGAATCGAACCGAAACGCCTGCGACGCTGTACAATAGTTGGGAATAGCGAAATTGCTTCTATTCTTTTACGGCGACTCTCAAAATTCTACCTCACTTGCTTCCCATTGATATTTTCAGTATTCAACTGGCCCCAAACTTTGCCCTCAATTATGGAAAGAACTAAATTTGGAACATGGTAGTCTTCTCACGCTGCACCGCGACTTCTTTTAATCAGCCGGCCCTCAAATACTGAAATTGACTAGAAATTAGATCTATAGTAAATCACCTGATTCCAAGAATGAAAGGAGACAACGAGGAAGCCATTCTCAGTAAGCATTTTCACAGACAACTCTTAATCAGCCGAAGGCATTGGATTTTCATTGAGCATCTATGCATAAATCATTCCTTCCGTTTATCCACACACTGCGGTGCCTTATTCGGCCAGAATTTATAACCCTCCACAGATATTTCAATATTTAGGCAACACGTGAGAATGGTGTCTTTAGATAACATATGTGGCCACTAGGTTTGCTGGATATACTCGTATCTACTGAAATTTTGGAAGCAGATACGATTTGCTTATAACTGGTGAAAGAGGTGGCCAGCAAGGTGATGTTCTGGTGATTTGTTATTTTGTTGATTGAGTTTGTTGCTGAACGCCATCAACACTATTATCGTTTACACTCTAGCAAATGGAGATGAACTATATACCTGTTCTAAGAAGCAGAAACCAGTATATGAATATGCTCAACCCTCGGCCAGCACCAAATATCTGCACAATATAAAGGTTGTCCCATTAATGGCGCCTACGAGTATTTTGAAATTTGAAAAGTTTTTATTTGAAAAATTCTGATATTTTTATTTTAATAAAGAGCGTAGACATGGGAGTTATGTATGGAATTCAACATCCTTTTGACGAAATTGGATGATATTTTGGCATATTGTCGACTCAATTTCTTTAATGGCGCGTCGAATCTCGTCTTTTAGTTTACGAATTGTTCTTGGGTTAATGCCGTACACCTTTCCTTTCAACAAATCCAATTTCGATAAATCGCATGATCTTGGTGGCCAATTCAGATCGTCACTTTCTAATTTCTTCTTCAACAATTCCATTGTGTGGCAGGTTGCGCCGTTGCGAACGTTAGGCTTCTACTGACTTCAAATTTTGTGTCAACTGAATCTTGTAAGCTTGCAAATGCAAATCTTTAGTCAAAATTCGCTGTAAACTGCTTCGTGAAAGTCTTAATTACTGAGAACGATGGCGAATCAATGGATTCTGGTCAACACCCTCACTAACTGCTGCAATGTTTTCATATATTTTCATTAGACCGAGCTGCACGAATACGGATAGATTTATTCTAGGTTCGAACTGACCGAATCGCCTGAAATTTCTCGATTGAGGAGGTGAATTATAATGACCGAAAAATCCACGACATTTTCGAACCGTCTACACAAATTTCACAATTTCTATGCCTTGTACATTCGTGTAATTCTGCATGACTACACCCTAATGTTCACACATGACAGCTGTCAAAGAACGCTGTACGACCCACACAAAAAACTGGGCCAAAAATGCAAAATAGGCGGTAATGGACCATCTTTTACACACCTCTTTGGTTGAAAAAATTCAAGAATTTGCTTAAATAAGTGGATACGCTGAGTAGACTTATACTATCCTCAACCACAAAATACATTGTATTGGGTCGTACCACATGAAATGCCCGATTTTATAGTAAAAATTTGAAAGCCAAAATATTATTTTTCCGTAAATTTTTATTCAATCAAAATAGGATCCGTTGGCATCTATGTAATTCTTCCAACGTGATACAAGGTCAAATATTTCTTTTTCGTAAAAGTGCTGACTTATTGAGGCAATGAAATCTCCAAAGGCTTTTATGACCTCTACTCGGTTACGGAAGATCTTCTGCCGGCAAAATGAATCCAGATTGCGGAAAAGATGGTAATCCGTTGGGGAAATATTGTATCAGGAGAGTACGGTGGATGCGGAAGAATTTCAAATCCCAAGTGCAACAGTTTTTCCACCGTTATTTGTGAGGTATGGGGTCTAGCATTGTCATGCAAAAGGATCGGGCCGGGCTATTGACCAAGGCAGCTTGATTTTCAGCCAATTTGGCATGCAACATGTCGATTTCCTCACAATATGGTAGAAGAAATTAAAAGTGGATTTTTCCTTTCGATGTCTACCAAATTGTCACCATAACCTTTTTTGGGTGAAGATCTGGCTTGGGGGCATGTTTTGGGTTTTCATCTACATCCAACCACTGCCCACAGCTTTTGCGATTGTCATACAGTATCCACTTTTCATCACAGGTGACTATGCGGTGCAAAAATGGTTCAGTTTGGTTTCTTAATGTAAGCGATGCGCAGATTTCCAGAAACCGTAGTTCAGTTCATGGGGTACCTACTTATCGAGTTTCTTTAAGTTTCCTATAACAGAAAGTTGTCGATTTATTGTCATTGGGGATACTCCCATGCATTGTGCAAGCTCCCGCACCGATTTTGTTGAGTTCGCATCCACATTGTGGCACAGATATTCACTCGAGAACTTCTTATTTACGACTGAGCGAAATCAAACACAACTGGCTTAGCTGCTATTTTGTAATTGCAATACAACTTCTCTTTGAACTTTAGCCAAACGTTCTGCAGTGTGGTTCATCAAATTCTGCATCCTAACTTCAACAGAAGTATCAGTATCAACGTCAACACATCCGCAATCACGACTGCGCTGTTAACTCTGCAGGTAGACGACTCACTTGAGGAGTTAATCAGTCTTATGCTAAATAGCAGAATAATCAACTCCAAACTGGGTGGGGCTTCTGCTAAAAGATGTATCAACAGAGTTACTCCGCAAGTGGTTAATGATCTGCTGATATATGATTACCTGGAAGCAGGTGGTAGCAGTTTGATTGCCTATGCGGATGACGTTACTATAGCCGTCTCAGGGAAGCATCTCAATACTATTAAAGAATTCGTTTGGCCACGCCAACATTCTTAATACATTAGGAATCCTCACAGAGAACATCGATTACAGTTGGTGGTGGTGTTTTCTCAGATAAGCTAAATCTGAGCCTCTCATTCGGTCTTCTAAATCACTGTAGCGTCTATCCTGGCTGAAGACAAACGTGATAGCTGCATCTTTTCGGATAGTCAGGCCACTATCAAGTCCCTGGACTCAGAGTCATTAAATTCTAAAACTGCTCTTGAATGCCGATAATCTCTTACGGAGATGGTAGAGCAGTTCAACCTTCACCTATGTTATGTGCCGAGCCACAGAGACATTCCAGGGAATTGCAGGGCCGACGAACTCGCCAAAATTGGAACAACTCTACCTATTCTACCGGAAAAGGGCAGCATCGGTATACAAAGCGTTACGTGCAAATTAATATTAAAGCTGGGTGCCAATAAAAGAACAGACCTTAGGTGGGCTGTGAGACCAACATGTCTAGCGGCTAAACAAAGCTAGATCTGAATCGCTCTAGGAGCCTGTTTCTTCTAAAGAGGAAACATCTCAGCGCCATCGTAGGTGCCATCACTGGAGACTGCCGCAAGCACGAGACAAGCACGCAAGAAGACTTGGCGTTTTTACAAACGATTTCTGTAGAAGCTGCATGGACGCGGAGAAAGAGGAGATAATCCTCCACCTACTCCGTACAAGTCCAGCTCTCTCCCAGAGCAGAAAACTTCACTTAGGGGCTTTCTTCTACAATGACTTAAACGATCTAAGGAATATAAACGTTAACAGTCTCCTACGCTCCATCATAAGCTCAAATTGGTTCCATTAGTCAGAGGATCACAGATCCACGTGGCATCACATTTGGCCAATAGGCCTAAGAGGGTTATTGTTTCCGACAGCCACTCTTACCTACCTACCTACCATCAGCCCTCTCTTTTCGGATAACACGTTTTTTTTATTGCAGCTTGAACTACCTCGTAAGGAGGACACCTTTCAGGATCTTTGGCTCGTATAAGGTTATGCTGATGTCTAGTTACCTTGGCGTCGGCTATAACTGATAATGCTTGTTCTCCTGATAGCTGCAGAATGCGGTTTTGCTCGCAGCATTCATATTATTTGGTTTGGTGAACGTATAATGTCCTCCACTAATTTGAATGCACTGGGATGATCCTCAGGTCACAGATCACATTTTGTCGCAAATCCTAACTGCGATGTGGATAAATCACTTCTAATATTGTAGTTTGGCAGTTTTAGGCGTTTGCTTCTTTCGCAGATTTCTTAAAATTATGTCTTTGGACGGCCTCGCTGTTTTGATGGTGCTATCTCGCTAAGGAATTTAAAACCAATTGATGACCAAGAACACTTTTTGTTGAATAAGTAAAATTACCGCATTTAGCCAAACGAACGCCCGGATATGTTCCAGAAGCAGATGTTTTATATACGAGAATATTTATTGTTGAGGGATATTCTATTCCGAAGGTGTCTTTGACAGGCGATTCGATTACAGTCAATGGCAACCCTTACCACGAAGAAGTTCGGTCTTATCGCCACACTCTTTTTTTCTTTGGAACTAAATTAAGTCTCTGTGTCTATGCCAAGAAGCCAGAAACTATAGACGACTTGAAGGCGAACATTCAATGTGAAGTTGTTGGAACATCGGCCGAATAATGTAAAAAAAATCATGGAAAATTGGGTCTAGAGCGTCCACTCGTGTAAGTGGTTGTGTGAAGGACATTTCTGCGATGTTATATTTCGTACTCGTAACTAAAAGTATAAATTTTATTTCAATCCGAAGTCAAAATATCAGTGATGCCTTTAACCCATTTGAAAACCCCAATTTAGCCGCATCTAATCCCAGTCCCTCTATATAGATCTGAATAAATACCAAAAGAAAAATTCTAAAATATCCAACTGTCCATGAATAATTTGTAAGAATAAGTTAACTCTTCCAATGAACAGATAAACGCCGGAAAGTCTGCTGACTCAGTTCAAAAATAGACTGGCCGCCATCGAAATATTTTTATACTTCGAATCTGAAGTGTATAAATCCGGGAATTATTAATCCATATCCGCCCACAATTTATTGATTAGGAGAGCGCGTTTGGTGTGAGGTACACCAAATAAGGTGACACATACTCGTATGTCAATAACGCCACACTGACGTTTCACAAGTACGATAAATTTCACTGTATACACTCTGTTCATCTTTTAAACAACCACGTTCGATACATTTATTCCATAAGATGGAGCAACTTCTGGTTGACAAACTATGCATCATACTGTGGCATACATCCCCTGAATCCCTTGAAAGAAACTTCTACGTAAACTTGTAAATAATTGAGATACGAGTATTATTTGAACTGCCTAAGCTTTATTAAAAGTTTGTTGCTCAAATAGAAAACAGAAACCGAAAACATACAGTTTCATTTATTTACTCAAAAATGACATCTACAAGCAGTAATAGTACTGCAGTAGAGATACAGATACACGACAAACATAGACCCCGTAGCAATTTAAACAACCAGAGCAGACAAAATTAGGATACATACGAGTATATCATATCCGAACCACGATTGCACTTGAATCTTCCACTTGTAAACACGTGGGCATACATACTCATACTCGTACTCCTATCTTTTATTTTATCACTTTGCAGTATTTTGGTACAGCGCTGAGGGTACGTGCCCACCGAGATAATCGTAAGTAATAAGTATCTGTACTTCCTCTGAAAACTCCCAAAATAAAGTTGTATTGTACGTAAAATGTTGGAGTTGCAAACACGGTTAATTCCTAAGCCCTATGGGTGCAGCTACTCTTGTAGGTGTACTTGGATAATAGCTTGAAAAATAGTCGGGTAATTATGTGGTTTGTTTAAATATTTACTTCTACTTCATTCAATTTGAGAAGAGGGAAGTTTTGTGGAGAATAGATATTCATCCGTACTCGTATGTGTACTTGAGATAAAAAAATAAATAAAAATAAACTCAACAAACGCTTCAGTGGATTAAGAGCCCCAAGAACATAATTAACAACAAATTGCTCTACATCTAAGTCTAAGGTAAGCAAGTTGTTTGTTTGTCTACAGCTTAACCACTATCAAATATTTATTTGGATATATTTGGCTATTTTAATGTCATAATACGGTGTGTTCTGGTAAACGAGGCGAGGGAAAAATATTGTAAATACCTACAATGAAAGATGCGATACAAACAAATAGGGTAAACGCATTCAACGAATATCAAAGTAGATACGTAAGTTTCAAAGGTTTTGTTCATCATTCAACAAGGTGGTTTGATTAGTAAGTACTCCCCTGACATGGAAGGCCCTAAATCAAGAAGTTTACTGAACGAATAGTGGATATTTAACGCTCCAGACACAATGAAAGACATTTTTTTAAATAAGGAACTTGTGTTGGGCTTCAGCTTCTGCAGAACCACTTATTCGTACTTATATCTGGACAAAAATCTTGAAAAGAAAGGCCCGAAAACGCAGAAGAAATCATCCTAATCCACATGGTTCGTGGACTTGGAACACTTGGACATGTTCCGCTCTATACAAAAGGTAAAATTAGAACTTACTTCTGCCAAGGGTACTTATTGGTGTCCATCGGCATATCTTCGCCACGACTATGTGAGCCCCCTCCCTGCTGACAACCTAGAAAAAGTGGTCTTGGAAGATGGAAGGCAAAACACTGGCCTCATCATCTGGTGGGATGCCGCCAACTAGCAACTTATGCAACCTAGAGGCAAGAAAAAGCCGCAGACAATAAAGGTGACAGACTGGCACTCAGATACCAGGAAACCCTCAAAATATAAATATAAAAAAAAAAACAACTGAGGAAGGCAAAGCGACAATCCTGGAGGTCATTCTATGGCAAAATAAGAGAATCCTCTGAGACATCGAGGCTAAGAAAAATTCTATTTATAAATCCTACGATGCCTAGTAGTTTGAAAAAACTGATGGCTCTTGGACGACATCAAGTGCTGGTGGACACCAGCCGGTAACAATCTTGGAAATTCACGACCTGATTACAAGAGACAAGCTGTTCTGAGCGATGAATAGGTTTACACCATACAAGTCTGCTGGGTCGGACGGTATAATACCTGCCGAGCTACCAAGGCTATCCTTGGTATCCTACTAACGCTAGATAATATCAGGAAGAGCTGCGTAGAAATGACCCACATCCCACTGTCATGGAGAGAAATCATTGTAGTTTTCTTTTCCACAGCCGGAAAATATTCTCATGTTGTCCCAAACTACCTCAGTCCTATAAGTCTGTCATCTTTCCTTCTGAAAATTCTAGAACGACTGATTGATATCCATATACGACCCAGAATTGATTCACGACTTTTGTCTATAGCTCAGCATGTCTACTGTAAAGGAAAGTCGGAGGAAACGGCTCTGCATTCACTGACTAGCCACATCGAATGATACCTTCAATATTGAGAGTACACAATGGTCGCTTTCCTGGACATAGACGGAGCTTTTAACAACGTCAACACATCCGCGATCACGACCGTTCTGTCAACTCTGCAGGTAGACGACTCACTTGGAGAGTTGATTAGTCTTATGATAAACAGCAGGATAATCAACTCCAAACTGAGTGAGACTTCTGCTAAAAGATGTGTCAAGAGAGGTACGCCGCAACGCGGTGTTCTTTCACCCTTTTTCTCGAACTTAATGTTCAATGAACAGCTGATATACCTGGAAGCGGTTGGTAGCAGGGCGGTTGTCTATGCGAATGATGTTTCTATATCCGTCAGATTAACCCCTTGGACGGATGGCTGTGGATTGGGAGTAAAACCTCCTAAAATTGATCTTCTCCTCCTTTCTAGAAAATATAAAATTCCAATCGCACACCCTCCCTCAACCAGCTTAGTCTTTTCTGATACAGTGAAATAGCTGGGTCTTATTTTTGACAGGAAACTAAACTGGGAACCTAGCATTCAAGAAAGAGTAAAGAACGCTACAGTAGCTCTATTCTCCAAATGGGAACTTCAACGTCTCGGTTATAAGACCAATACTCACCTACGGGTTGGTTGTCTGGTGGACAGCTTTGGACAATGCAGTCAACTGTAGCAAACTAAGCAAAGTCCAAAGGACAGCATGTATGTTCATGAGCGCAGCCGTACGTACTACTCCCTCAGCGGCACTGGATATTCTGTTTCGTTTAACACCCCTTGATACATTCAGCAGAGAGAAGTGGCTACCAACACAGCTATTCGCCTTATAGCGACTGCACTGAATTATTTGGCCACGCTAATATTCTTAATACTTCCCTGGAAGTATTCATCAATGCCAAAGCATTGATTTGACAAAGACTTTCATGTAAGGATCCTCTCTCGATCTTTCTGGGAGGAAGATGCTTTCATGGACGACAAGGCAATCCATTTCTACACAGATGGATCCAAGACTGATAGCAGGATTGGTAGCGGTGTTTTCTCAGATAACCTTAATATTCCAAATTACTGTCGTGTGTTCCAGGCGGAAATTTTGGCGATTAAAGCAGTCCGGTAATGACTGAAGAACACGTGATTTCTGCAAGGGTTATCCGCATCTCAGAGTGCTATCAGGTCCCTGGACTCAGTTTCACAAAATTCTAAAACTGTCTTGACTGCCGATCTTCTCTCAAAAAGGTGGCGGTGCAGTTCAATATCCCCCTTTGTTGGGTGTCGTGCCACAGAGATATTCCAGGAAATTATAGGGCCGCCAAACTCGCCAAAATTGGAACCACTCTACCTATCCTCGATGAAAAAGGATACTAATCGCTACGTGCAAACTGGGTTCTGGATTCTATTAGAAGAACAAACCTTAGATGGACTGTTGGGTCAACATGTCTAGCGACCAAACAAATCTGGAATTGGATCTAAATGGGAAACATCTCAGCACTATTATAGGTATCAACACTGGACTCTGTCTTATAGGCTAGCATGCAAGAAGGCTTCTGCAGAATCTGCATGGACGAGGGGGAGGCGAGGAGACAATCCTCCAACTACTCTGTAAGTTCTATAACAAAGAAAAAAATCCACTTAAAAGCCTTGTTTTACAAGCGATCTAAGCAATATAGACGGTAGCAGTCTCCTCTCCGCTTCGTCACTAGCTCAAATTGGTTCCAGGACTAGAAGGATCTTAGGCAACCCTATCCTAAGCCCCGAAAACAGTTACTTGAAGAAGGAAAACATCTCGAAAGTCGAGCGTTCTCTAATTTTGTCACCCTCAATGCATCCTCAATACGACAAAGTTTATGTCAGTCATATACAGCGTGTCCGTGTGTTGATTCCAGTTTCTAGAACTCCAACTACAGCTTCAATCAGAAGCAAATCTTTACTGTGGAGACAATCCCTCAAACACTAGGGTCTACCAGTTACACAATTGGTGGTGTCAATGAATGATTAAGCGCGAAAACCAATTTTTGAAAATCAAATCGAATCTTGTTTACACCTGAGATAAGCTTCTGGAGATATCGGAATTAACTTGTAAATGTTGGCCATCATTGGACGGTAAGGGTGGCTTTTATACCGAAAATCGGAAATTACACGTTCGCCGTGAGTTAGTTGCAGACCTAATAGTCCTCATATTGGGGAGTATGGAGAGAATAGTTGAGCTTTCAGTAGTTCAATTGTTTACTCTTTTCCTTTATGACGCTGGGACATGATATAAGATTTGAATGTCGAAAACAACCCAAGCGAAAAACCAGAAACAGTAGTTGACGAAGCGAAATCGGTGCAGAACATTGCACTTTAGCCTCCATGACAACAAGTCCCCCTTGAGCTGAACGAGTCCCAAAAGCTACGGTGGCTAGAAATCTGTGCATCGCAAAGCTGAAGGCACCAAAGTGAGTCATTTTTACGCCTGCGATGAGAATTGGATTCTGTATGACAACCGCAAACACACTATTCAAGCCCGGTCTTCACCCAGAAAAGATGATGGTCATAGTCTGGTGGACATCAAAACGCCCAATCCACTTCTCATTTCTTCAACCAGGAGAAACGATGAACACCATCCAGTACTGTGAGGAATTTGACACAGTGCATGCAAAATTGGCTGAAAAGCGCTCTGTCAATACGCATATTCAAATCTTCCTACAACGGAATATCACCTTTTCCGCAGTCTGGAGAAAATCTTCCCAAATCGAGCAGATGTCATAACAGCCCGGACAACTCTAGGCATAATAGACGATTGGTGCATTAGAAAACCATTCAATCCTCTCAAGAAGGAGGCAACCTTTACAAGAAGGGGTAAGGTGGCTGGTCTGGCATATGAGTAACTATCAGTTTCTCCAACGAAGTCATAGTTTGGTATCATCTTGACTAAAAAAAAGTCACGTGAAAAAGCTCCAAAACGCCATCAGGTTTCTGACAGTATAAAGGAGCTCTCGGTGAGACATGGGGCTTATCATGGAGAAGGGTCCTTTGTGTCTTTACGGCTATGATATAACTAATCACACATAGGATGCGTCGGACAAGTTTTTACGTAAATTTGTTAGGTCACGCAGACTTCAAAGAATAATCCTTGGTACAAAACGCATTGGAAGTTTGATGACTACGAGCCGACTGTCTTTTAATTCTGGTAATGAACAATATTGTGAAGATTCGGTATCTGCATTTGTAGCGATAGCCAAGCTGAGAGACCAAGTCTTCTCTGAACGCAGTCGAAAGGAGGAATTCACTGAGTGGATGTTGGTTATCCAGGTTACAAAGGGATCACGGGAAATGAAATCATCGATAAATTTACTAGACAAGGCTCAGAGAAGAATCCCTTAGGACTCGAACCTGCGTTAGGACTTCCATTGACAGTTGGATTTCGCGTAAGCATAACTGCAGATGGCATGACTCTACAAGATGCCGAAAGACTCAACGAATACTTTCCGACAGCTCTAAGAGCGAAACGACTTTCCTGCTGTCCCTCAATGGAAAAGACGGCAGAGTGCTTACCAGCGTTATGTTGGAGCACTACGCTAGTAATCTTAGAACCTACGAGTACATAAGTGTGCCAAGCATATCGATACAACAACCTGCGATCGTTGCTGTGAGAGTGATGACGACAGCGGTCTACGCTCGTATCCAGCTGGGAAATTCCAGTAAAAGGAACATACAAGGAATACAACGGACTTGTTATTTTCCTGAATGCTCAGTTACGAATGAAGAAACAAATGATTACCCTCATACGAAACGATATGTATTGTACAAAATCGGCAAAATCCAGATCATTAACCCCCAGGTACCTTGTGACATGAGAAGTCTTTGGCCTGAATACTTTAATGGCAGTCTGCCACTTTCTACAGAAACAGAACCGTTTTGCCAATGACATTGGAAGGCATTGCTCTATTAGGAGCTGTAGTACTAGGTACCACTACCGATCGTGCTCACCCAATTATCACTTCGCCCCACCAAATCTAAGAAAATACCAGATAAGTCTATAAATTGTTTACTGTTTATCTGTTCCACAAAAAGATAAAGATTCGGTTGCAGCACAAACTGAAATAGGAAAAAGTTTCGTAGATACGCTATCACAATGACGATCGGACACCTGATCTACGCGTGGAAATGATGGGAACACCGTTGTCATCAGATTTGAATTATTCTCCCGCCAGTTTCCTCTTTCTTTGAATTTGAATGAAATGTGCAACTTTTTGTTCTTCTCTGCGCTCGCTCATCATCTTACAGCTGCTTCGCCTGTATCGAAAGAAAAAGCGCAAATCTCATCCCTAGACGATGATCAGGTCACACAAGTAAACACAGCCCAACGATCGACAGACGAACAACAAAAGTGACAAAAACAGCATGAGAACTGCAACAGATACTCAAATTCAGATTCAGTATCAGTTTCAGATTCAGATACTCTCGATTTGAGCTTGTGTTTATCAACTTTCTGGAGCAACAAAAGTCGGACAAGCGATTTTTTTTTTGTTGTTTAGTTCTTTTCGGGTGTCACTCGGATTCACTGGAACGAGCACGACCAATACTTTCATCTCTCTTGCACAAGCAATAAATCTAACCGCCAGCCTACGGGATAGAAAGTGAAAGAGTAACAAAAACACTGAACAATTTTCAACACGTTTTTTCCTATTCTCTTTCCTTCACTCCTCCCAACAGTTTCATTTCTGTTTTGTTCAATTTTTTTCCCTTTTTTTTCAATTTCTGGTTTTCGTCCCGTGTTGTCGTCGTTCCGTCATTACAGATGTTGATAACGAAAAGCAGGACAAATTCACAGAAAAACAAGAAACAAAAACAGAACACACAAAGATGAATGAAATATGCAAATACATACGGTTGCCCGGAGTATGGAAACTGAAGAAGATTAACCAAAAATCTGCTGACAACAAAAACAAACAAAACAGAAAAAAAAAAGAAGTGAAACACAACACACCGCGCAGATGAATGGAAAAAAATAGAAAAAATTGAAATCGATGCAGAGGATGGAAACGTGCACCAACTCCGATTCAACGAATAAAGAGCCCAGAGGACGGCGAAAAGCAAGAAAAAAAACCGAAAAACGAGAACCGAAAATCGACAAAAATCAGCAAAAACTGCCACAACAAACCTTCAATTCCGAATTCTGACTCTGAACACTGGCGCTGGACTTGGCTCCAAATTTGTTTGTTTTCTATTTTTTGCTGAATTTCTGTTTCACTTAGTTTGGTCGGCTTTCGTAGTACACTTGCACTTTTGTTTGCGATGTTTCGCACAGCGGTATTGCACTTTTCGAACTCGCGAACACTTGCACCTTGGAGGACCTGTATTTTAGTGATTTTTTTTTTAGAGAAATTCACGTATTTTGAGCGATTTTGAAGGATAAATTGATTTTTTTATGAATAAGACGTCAACAACATAACCGGCCGAGTCTATGGTTGCTGCTTGTCTGATGGAGTTTGTTTGTTGACAGTTGGGTTGGACTTTTGTATCGTTGCTATGTTGCTAAGTGGAGGGCGAGTGTGATTGTGTTGGTGTATCTGTGGAAGTTGTTCAGTGGACTTGAGGTGGTGGAATGTTTTTGTGGAAACATTGTTGCGCAGCAGTTTGCTGAATGCGGTCCACATTGGGATATTTCAATGAAGGGTAATTTATCCAGTAAACGAAACTATTGCAGATGTGAAGGCGCACTCGGAGGGAAATTTTAATCCGTTTACAATTCAGACAGTAGAGGTCCGCAAAAAGAAGCGAAAAGTTCATCAGAAACGGATAAGAGCGCCATAGGTTTTTTCGAGTTTTCAATGATGGTCCAGCATTTTATGCAGACTCAAACGTCGACAATAAGTCACTGCCGAAAAACTCATAGTCTCACCTTCAGGTGGTGAGGCGTGGGTAGCTCTGATTGAAGGTAGGGAACGCTAGAATCCTTAAGAGACAACAAATGCCGAATAACCTGGGGAAGGCCATAGACTACTATAAAGCAGATACAACATCTACTAAGACGAGTGGTACAAAGGAGGAAGACAACGCTAATTTGGATGTGGATTTACTATTCGAGGAAGACTCAGACAAAACGTCTCAAGCTTTCGGCATTTAAGGCGTGGCCGTAGCTCAAGTGGTAGTGGACTGTTACAGTCAGTCAGTTAACGAAAATCAAGTAAAATGAGCAGTTGACTATAAATCAAAAACAAGCCAACTTCCACTAAAAATTTAGTCTGCCCAATGTCGGATGCCACCCATGGAGCGAAATAACCACTGAACCCAAACATATTTCTATCTCTCTCTCTATCCAAATTTCCAATAAACTTAACGCATGCTTAAGGCATTATAAGTGTATTCGTACCCACTTGAGTGTTAAGTTCTTAAAAAAAAAAAAAAAAAAAACAAGCCGCTGCCTTATAACAAAGGCCAAATTTGCAAATACGAGTAAAAGCCTGCATTCATGCCCGTATAGACGATAATGTTGACAGTATCAGATACGAATTCTATGACCTCCTAGACCAAACATATGCTCAGTGCCCCAGCTATGACACCAAAATTGTGTAGACTTAAGGCAAGTCTGGGTAAGTAAGCCGTCTTTGAGCAGGTCATCGGAAAACACAGCACGTACGACAATGGATCCAGGTTTTTAGAACTCGTAACGTGGCATAAGCTTTAAATAGCTAGCACGTACTTCCCGCATCTCAATATTCATAAAGGGACTTGGTTATCCCCTGATTAATCAACCGTCAATCGAATTGATCATATTTCGATCCAGCATTCGATCCTCCAGCATTCTGGATGTCCCAACTTTTAGACAAGCCAACATCGACTCGTATCATTACCTTGTTGCAGTTAATGTACGAATGTGGATTTCACAGCCCCAACGGAATCAAGTAAGACCACCAAACTTCGACCTTGAAAGGCTGCAATTACAAGAGCCCGCTACAATTTTTGCTGGTCGCATTTCTCAAAATCCTGGCCCCCATACACAAACCGTAGAACATCAATGGAAATGTTGTCAACGAGCCATCAGGGAATATGAAGCTACGCTGCACTGAAGGACAAGAGCTGCTCTTGAAATATACGAGCAGAAAAGAAGGGAAGGGCACGGGCCGCCTGGAAAAAAAATAAAGAGCGCGATGAGATGCTACTGGGGGAATGACGTTGAAAAGCTTTATCAGACAGTAAAACGAGCGGTCAGGGCTATATTTATATGAATAAATCGTGCAAAACTCACTGGCCAACAAAGGTAGCAATTGTTTTCGTTCGCGTTCGGATGACGTTGATGTGATTGGACGGACACAGTGAGCCGTTAATATAAAGCTTTCATGGGTATCGGGGCGGAAGCAGCTAAAACAGGTCTGATGGCGAACGAGGGCAAAACGGAGTACATATAGTCAATAGAAAAGGACGCTCACCACCGATGACATGTGCAAAACGTCACCATCGAAGTAGTTAAGCAATATTTTGGCTTCGCAGTTACAAGCAGGCTTATGTTGGATGATGCAGGCTCTTGCCAATCGACGTTTCTTTCTCAGACTCCCATCTTGTAAGACGAAACTGGCTTTATACAAGACCCTTATCATCCCGGTCCTGCTCTATGGTGCTTGACCTTGTCGAGAGCGGAGGAAAACTAGTTAGTCTTAGAAAACGGCTTAGTCAGACCTTTACCATTCTGAGTCACGTTGAGTGAATAGACACCACAGCTCCAGCCCAAAGAGTCTTCGATGCTGTCCCCGAGGGCGGGGACAGGCATACATGACAGGCATACATAAGGTAGCGTACTCCGATAGAAAGGGACTTCAGAAAACTTGGAGTGCAGCGCTGGAGGCAGCGGGCGAGAGATTGTGCTAGCTGGAGAGGTTTGTTGGCTGAGATCCAGATTCACCCCGGACTGTAGCGCCACCTAAGTTCTAAGATCGTTTTGAGAGAAAATTTTTATGAATCATCTTCAGAACTATTCGCATAGACGGCGTATAATTAGGAAGATATAACGACAAATTGTACGGGCTCGTCAGCCATATCGATATATTGAGAAAAGTCCGAATGCAACGACTACGATAGCTCCCCAGCGCATCCTGTCAACGCAATTTCCCAAGACCTTGCTGACATAACCCTTAGCGGGCGAAGCAGTTTTTCAATGACATGTCCTACAAGATGTATTTCATCTCTCACCTGCAGACACCATTATTGCGGTTTGGTCGTCGTCCCCAGACCACTGCCCGACTTCCCAGGTAGTCGTCATAATATTGAATTGCTGAATAGGCTTCACTCGTTTTAATTAAAATTTAATTGTACGAGTACGTAGGCGTAGACTTTGATATTTGAAGGATAATAAAGTGACGCAAGTAAAAATTTTAAAAAATATCAATTGGTGACGTCGGATTTATCACCAGAGCAATGAGTTACGAGGTACGGGACAAGAAAGTGGCTGCATGTGACAGATGAATTGCGTCTAAATTGCTATATTTCCACTTGCTTGTGAGAGATGAGATATGTGTTGAGGGACCATGACACTGTTTAAAACTCTAAACCGGTACGTGATTCGCCGGGTAAAGGTTAAGGCTTGAATCGTTTCTGGATTGTCCATATAACATCGAACTTTAAGGACATCCCACAAAAAAAAAGTCAAGAAAATAGCTGTCAGTGTCAATATAAAATATGATTGAAAAAGAATCTTGTATTTTTACCATCCTGTACATATGTATGATTGCTTAAGATTTCTCTTCACTGCTTTCATTTATGGTGACTTGTGCACTTTGCCGTGAAAACTTTCAAAGCGCACCGAAATGTTTTAACATCAACGTGTGCTGCAACTGCGAGTGCGTTTAAAGCGTTACTCAACGGTTCATGCTTTCGTTTCTCTGCGCCTAAATCACAGTGTACGCAACTATTCAAGTACTGGCTGTGTTGATCAACTAGGTCCACTATGGTGGCGCTCGCAATCGGTTTGACACGAACATGTTGACTTTTTAGCTAAATTGCTTATCTAAACGCAAGCAAGGCACGCGAGCCTATGCTCATGTGTACGAGGCTATCAATACCAGGGTTGAGTAAACGTTGGTTCCAGTTGGTTATTCTATATTTTATTAAAAGTGGATCGTAAAACGACAAATTAGTAAGGACAGCGTCCCTAAGACGTCTATAAGATCATCACTTATTCACATTGAATTTCTCTCAATACCCACGTTCAAGGAACAAAAGCAGTCTAATGAGCTCTTAGGCTTGCTAAGAGAAAAACAACAGTGGAAGGCCTCTAGTTTGTGATAATGGCCACACTGATAATAGTGAAGAAATTAGAAGAGGTAAAGCTGTCTACACCTACACTTTTATGCCACGATTCAGATCTGTTACAAAGACCAAATGATCTGTTAAAGATTATTATGACCAAAATCAGAGAAGTTTCACAAAGAAGACAACGTAGGAACTATAATTCATCAACATGTAACACATATAAATCAGGACTAACTAGCCTAACTCCTTCAGCTTCGTTATATTGCAGTCAATAGAAGCGGAATGCAAAGTCAAATACAGACACTACAAGCACGCGGTTTCCAAGAAATGAGGAACAAAGAAGTATGCAAAAGCAGGTACGGAAAAATCGTTCGCCTCCAAATCTGTGTCCGATGTGGATGTGTAGGAGGCTGGCCCCTGTACTGTCCGTGCCTCTATCCAGGTATTATAAAAAAACAATCCCTTCCTCTAGCGGTTACTTTGTATCATCAAGCTCAATCAATAAAATTGAACCCACCTTTCTCTCTCTTGATGAGTAGGCGCTTTTGGCGTCTGACTAGGAGGACGCAAATACAACCGTAGTAGAGATTGATGTCTTCAGCGATAGCTCTGATGCTGCGGCTAATACAAATAATCTCCATCATTCCAAATCGGCAAATTTTGTCTTGATTCAAGAACCGTTGGTTCTTTACAACCTTATACTTGGGCATACGACCTCCAACTACACGCTACACGCCTCTCTTCGCTTCTTAATAGTGATTTTGTGGTACAAAAGATGTTTAAGGTCGCAGTGCGCCCGCAATTGACGGATCAAATCCTGGATAGCCTCGGCTTACGTATCTGGCCCATGACCATCAGGGCCCTTTTCTTCCGCACAACTTGTTTTTGGCAATCGCAGACGCAGAGAGCTGTAATGCTGCACTCATTTTGGGATGTGACACAAATGCACATCACTTTGTCTGGGGCAGCTCGAACATCAACTAAAGTGGTGAGTCACTTTTTTATTATATTCTCAACACTTACCTACTCATTTGTAATGACCACCTTCATCACTAGCTATAGACAGGAAGTTTCAGACCAAATCCTTGTCTCCAACAACATTTCATATAAGATAACACGCTGGAGGGTATCCGATGAGCACTCTTTTTCTGATCACCGCTACATTCTTTTCAGTAACTATAGGAAAACTGATTGGTCTGTCTACAGATATGCTCTTGAAAGAGAAATCCCCCTTGCTCCGCCCTCCCCTCCACAAAGTACAATATTTATGAACTCCAGAACCTCGTTACCCAACTAACCGAGGCAATGTCAGCCTAATGCCTCGTGAGTGGGAACAGAGGCAAAGAAAGACCACATAGTGAAGTGATATCATAGTACTTAGGTGTAATTCCAGACGTCTTTTTCACACAACCAAAAAACGAGAAATGCCCATGATTGGCATTTATACAGAGAATATCTAAATCCTCAATTAGGAAAGGCAAGCCCTCTTAATCATTCCTAGCTACCTACAAAAACTGGATAGTTGTCGGACCATTGTTGAAAAACCTCTCGAGTTTCTTCTTAATACCCACTTTCCTGCTTGTACTAATGAAAACCCGAGTACTCCTACAGGCTTACACCTAGCTTCGCAAAACCCGATAGAACCATAAACGCGTTTAAACTTATCTGGGCCAGACACAGCTTCAAATCCTTGAAGGCACTCTGATCGCATGGCACTATCCCGACGACAATACAATAAACCGCGGTGTAGGTTTGACATCATCTTTAGTGGCTGTATGAAACTCTCATACATTTCTAGGATTTGGACCATTTCGAAGGTTGTTTTCATACACAAAGCCGGTAGCAGCTCAGACGTATGCCCTAAGGACTTCAGACCTATTAGCTTGTCGACTTTCCTCTTGAAAATCTTCGAAAGACTGATTGACATTCACTTTGCATACCGCAAAGGAAAATCCATTGAGACGGCATTAGACTCATTAGTATGCTCCATTCAAAAATCCCTTGTTTATAAGGAATATAAGGTAGCCTTTCTGGACAATGAAGGAGCCTTAAACAATGTCGAACCAGGGCCGATCACTAGCGCACTTTCGAATCTCGGAATCGAGACCTCATTTGGAAGGTTTATAAGTCAACTGCTGAATCGCAGGACTACCACCACTGAATTGGGCGGGTGCGCGGTTAGAATATTTGTTCGCAGGGGCACACGTCAGGGTGCTGTCCTGTCTCCTTGGCGAGGAAAGACTGCAGGGTTATTGCTTATGCGGACGCCGTTGCGATAGGTACATATGAAATCCAGAAAAGTCCATAACACTCTAAGCTTCTCACTTCGACTTTGAGGGTGGCAGTGGTGTAGTGGTACTAGCAATCGCTTCTCACTCGGAGGGTCAAGGTTCGAGTCCTAATCATGACAAGTTTTTCATTTGTGTAATTGGAACTCAGTCAGAAAAATCTCCGTGTGAAGGCATATAACACTGACATGTAGGTTTGGCTGATTTAGAGTTTCAAGCACAAAACAAGCGTGAAAATTGATAACCTTCGAATCATTCCGAGTGAAGAAAAAACTCTCCTTCCTATTCGGATTCCCACCCCCGGAGAGCTATCGAAACCAAATATACCTGAGTTTCAAATCACAACATCACAACAATGTTTTCCTTTCTCCTCCTTCTATCTTTCCCAGCAGTAAAAGAGTATTAAAACCCCTTAGGCGCGCGTAAATTATAAAAAAAACAAAAAGCCAGCTAATGAACAACATTTTGTCCTCAATTTGGGGTAGTCGGTGTGGTCTAGCCATCAATCCACACAACACCGAACCATTGTAGTTCTTTTCACAAGAAAAAAACAGATTTCTCACTTCTACCGCCCTAAAATGCACGGTTCATGTATACTGATTGCGAAATGTGCAAAACACCTTGGTCTCATTCTAGAAAAGGAACTAACCTGGAAAGCTAATACACACTAGAAAGAATTAGGAAAGCCACTACAGCCCTCTGCTCTTGTAAAAGAGCGGTTGGAAAGAAATGAGTATGAAACTCAATATCACGCACTGGCTATACTTAGCTGTCATAAGGCCTATACTAATGTATGGTGTTATTGTCTGGTGGGCTGTCTGGGACAAGGCAACTTGCAGCGTCCGCACTGCATGTGCATCAGTGACGCTCTTAGGACCACTCCCTCCGCTGCACTAGACAAAATTCTCCATATCACCCACCCTAGACATTTTCAGCAAACAACTGCGAAGCTTCCAAAGCAGCCATAAAGTTGAAAACCGCTTAACAGTGGTCCTATATCCATATGGAGTACTCCACAATCTTAGATAACCAATGACAAATCCCAGAAGACACCGACTACAGAACTACCAAACTCTGCTTCGATAAGTGCTTCAAAACTACTATTTCGGATCATCAAGACTGGGTGGATGGCACATTACCTGATAAAGAATCCACCCACTTCTATACGGACGGCTCAAAAACCGTAGAAGGATGGGGATCAAGAAGGAAATCTTGATCTCGCTTCCGCCTCCCAAACCATTGCAGTGTCTAGCAGGCGGAGGTTATAATTATCAAAGAAGCCCTCTGGAATGGAATGTGATACCTGCATTTACACTGATATGTCCCAGATTATGTCCCTGGAATCATTGCATCAGTGCATCTCTTAACGAGATGACCAATTAAATATTCACCTATGCTGGGTCAAAAAAAAGGTGAGATCAAAAAATGAGATCTTTGCACATGCCTCTGGCTACTTGTAAAAATATAATTCCACAGGAAACGATTTTTAGGCGAACAGCAAGTTTATTCTGTCACAAGACAGACATAGCCTAAATTAGATAACAATTGCTCCCGTGGTATAATCATGCTAAACCGCTCGTACATTAGTACTCTCATAGATGTCATCACTGGATATTGTCTTGTGGAGTACCACACAACCATCTGTCAGAGAAAGTTCTACTACATTCGAATATGTACACCAAACATATATCTTTCTCTCGCTCGCACATAACAGTCATCTTTCTCCCACTGGCATCCCTGGCATTAAGTACCCATCACATTGGCATTTTTCTTCTGCTTTATTCTTCCGGCGTGATAACATCTCCAGCTCCGATCCGATTTTTTATTTTTATTCGCGAATTCCTTTGAAATTAATTTAAGTTATTAGTTTGTCATAATAAATATTTGAAGTATTTAACTCGTCGTATTTTTCTTTTTACATTGTGGGGTCTCATCCCCCACAGTCTAATCGGAATAAATGTCGCAAGAAGAGGAAATGACCCCCCCATATTCTCTGCATTTGCGCAGCCCTATCACGCACTAAAAAACCTTTCATGGGCTCATACCTTCTAAACAACCTTGGTGAGCTCGCAGAAACCGACGTTGCCGATCTTCGCCCCATCAGCTCGAAATGGTTTTAAGAATGTTATCTCTAACTTTAAGGACGTTTTTTCCACGTGGCACAAATGGATCAAGATCTAGTGGCATCACAATGGGCCTACTCTGGGCTAAGTATGCCTGTGTCGAACAGGCAGCCAAACCAAGTATTACATTCTGTCATACCTAAAGAAAAACTAAGAAGACACCTAAGATTCATTTCAGCTGCAATGATAATCGAAGACGTGCATAGACGTTATCACTTTATGCTGGTGACTACGACCGACGTTTTATCAAAACCAACATGAAGTCAGTTTGATTTTAGGATCAAATGTTTACACTACTTCAGAGATCCTGGAAAAAATCCTGAGAACATATTTATGTTTATTTATTTTGGAGCAGCCTATTACACCTTCTATAGAGGCGAGCCTGTGAAACCCCTTCAGCTGTGCAGGACAATACGGAATGTTTCATGGTCCACTAAGATCGATAACGACTTCACCGATACCTTTGAATCGGAAAGGATAATGTCAGAGACACGTGCTGTCTGTGAATTTTTCAGTGAAGATCGAAACTCTAAGTACACACATAAATAACGAGAAATTTGACTCAATATCGACAAATTGGACAGAGCGTCGTAGTTAATAGTTGCAACATGGGTAATTTCATTCACCTCGGCTTTGCTAATAAAATTTAGACCTCAATTAGCCCTGTTCTGTAGTTGAAGATTGGACTCTATATGTAAAAGCTAATTCTGGCTCATTTTGGGGGGAAAAATCGGAAAGTATTTGACCCGGAGGATCAGATTTAATGACGAACTTTAAGAGTCCTTTTGCCATAAAATTGAGCATCGAAGACTAAGATAGCCTGGATATGTAAAGCAGATGGAGGCTGATTTCCAAAATGCAGTACTGCCTGCTTTTTGCATCAGCAACCATTCCGAAATGCAAACCCAAACTGGTGACAGAACGCAGTACGTTCCGAAATTCATTATGAATGTATACCGTATTCTGCGCAAGGAAAAACAACCAGTGCACCATGAACACGCACGATGCACAACATGACAGTTGTTTGTTTGATTTATGCAATCTGAAGTATGGCTATTTTCCAAAATTCCAAAACATCTTGATTCGTAATGCAACGGGATACGCATCGCATCATAAAAGCATCGCATGCTTGTATGACAGATGCGAGGTGCAGTCACAATTCGCATTTATTTAGTTAGAATTTTGGAAAGCAGCCGGACATAATTGCTACGGCGCACAGTGATTTCCCTCATAGGCGAAAAGCTAAAATGCAAAAGTTAAAAGTACCGTTATTTTGTGTTGTAAATGATGTCTCTGATAACTGTTAAGGCTGTCGAATTGCTCATCTGAGAGTAGTTGTTCATAGCATGATCAGTCGCTAAAATTAAATGTTTTGTTGCAGTCGTTGGCGATTTTTAGTGCGGAATCACAACAACGCATTCTCAAGATCCCAGAAGATGGTTTGAGTAATTTGACACTTATTGGAAAATGGGGCTTCGATGGAAGCAGTGGACAATCGGAGTACAAACAGCGAATTTCGGGTTAATTTAGTGATTGTGTCTATGTGCCTATTCAACTTTTTTCACAACTAAATCCTGAGACGGACAAAAGAATTGTATGGCAGAATTCTCATCCTGGATCGACCAGGTACTATCGACCTGTCCGTTTTCGACTTAAGAAAGAAACTGCAGAGTTGAGCAGTAAGTCAAATCGAGGATCTATCTAGTACTATTATTACTATGGAAGATCAGATTTATAGTGTAAACCATGAGTTCAAATTGACAATGGTGGATGGGAAGGTGTGCAATGCCTTAACCTATACCACGTCCCAACAGGTGTGCTATATTTGCGGAGCCAAACCAACTACAATGAACGATATTGAAGGATCCCTGCAAAGATATATTAAAGGTGGTAGTTTGGATTTCGGTTTATCGCCTTTGCATGCATGGATGCGTACGGGAAAAAACGAGAGACCTCTTTTGGACACACATACAGGGTGAATTTAGACAAAAGACTGGCCTTATAATTGATAAACCGAAACAAGGAAGAGGCAATTCAAATGACGGCAATACGGCTCGCATATTTTTTGCCAACCCTTCATTATCTTTATAGATTACTTGAAAAAGTCCACAATTGAAAGATGTTCTGTAGTCCTGACAACTAGGGCATGTGGCTACACTAAAGGGTTTCCCAATAGGGACTTGACAACTTTGAATTTAATTTGTGAACGCACTCTTTCACTAATCATCAAACCGTCACTGTCAATTTATTCAGTAAACTCAACATTTTCATCATGGTAAAGTACACGAACGAGCAACGTCTGCAAATTATAAAAATTTTCTACCGAAATTCGGAGTCGGTGATTGCAACTTTAAGAGCGTTAACTCCAATTTTCGGTCGTAATTCTCGCCCTAGTAGACAGGCAATAACAAATTTGAGTCTACATATTCGTTGTGTGATATTGCCGTGTCAGTGAGACAACGGGTTGGTCGAAGTGTCGAAAATATCGCTGCCATTCAGGCGTCCGTAGCAAACGATCCAAATCAGTCAATTCCACGGCGCTCTCAAGAATTGGGCATCGCTCAGACCACATTATGGCGTATTTTGCGTAAGGATCTTGGTTTACATACATACAAGATCAAGCTGACTCAAGAATTGAAGCCGATGGACCATTTGAAGGGACGTACGTTCTCCGATTGGGTTCTGGAGAAGATGCGCCAAGATGATGAATTTCATCGCAAAATCATCTTCAGTGACGAAGCTCATTTTTGGCTCATCAATTTGGGTTAGCCAATAAGCAAAATATCCGTTATTGGTCGGGTGAAAATCCACATTTTCTTCATGAATCAACACTTCATCCACAAAAAATAACTGTTTGATGCGGTCTGCATGCCGGCAGCGTTATTGGGCCATATTTTTTCGTCGACAATAGCGATCGTCACGTTACTGTGAATGGTCAGCGTTATCGTGCCATAATCACAGATTATTTTTGGCCCGAATTGGAAGATATGGACTTGGACGACATGTGGTTTCAACAGGATGGTGCTACAAGCCACACAGCACACGCTATAATCGATTTATTGAAGAGTAAGTATGGTGAGCGTGTTATCTTAAGAAATGGGCCAGTCGATTGGCCGCCTCGTTCGTGCGATTTAACGCCGCTTGACTATTTTCTGTGGGGCTACGTTAAGTCATTGGTTTATGCCAACATGCCGACGACGTTGGAAGAGCTCAGAGCCAACATTAAACGCGAAATAGCGGCCGCTTCGGCCGAAATGTGTGGTCCAGTCGTTGAAAATTGGGTCCAACGAATCGACCACTGCAAACGTGCCCGCGGTGGCCATATGAACGAAGTCGAGTTCCATTCATAAATGTTTTGATTGTACTTCAAGCCGATAATAAAGTTTTTGAAATATCTCAAATGGTTTGCGTTTTATTTAAAAAAAATATTTGTCAAGTTCTTATTGAAAAACCCTATATTAATATCTAGGCCTTCGAAGAGTATGCCTTACAAACAGCAAGAGAAATTGTGGACGAATATCCATGGTATCTGCCAGGCATGGCACTGCCAGGTTCGGTGCATAAGGTATTAACCCATGGTGGATAAATTGCCAAACAAGCGATTTTGTCAATAGGCCAGTTGACCGAAGAAGCTGCTGAGGCTAACAATAAAAACATTAAGTTATTTAGGTCATAAAACACTAGAAAAATATCAAGAGTAGCCACCAACACTGATTTATTCAATCGATTGCCTCTTGCTTCGGATCTTCACTAACACAAGATGCTCAGAAAAACTTAAAAAATCAATGTTAAGAAAAGACGTTTTTAAACTTTTAATGTGAAGACTTCTGCTATATTGATTCAAATTGTACAAATTACGCTTATCAAAAAAATCACGTTACAATTTTGTATTTTAAATGAATTTTTTAATTATGACCGGTGATTCCATAGATATGAAACCACTGTGCGGCGCAAAGAGCCGTCGGTTCCAATGCAGAGTGGAGAAAGGCGTGTCTTAGTTGGCCTGCCCGAGTAACAGAATGAGACCCATCCAATTTGAAATGGGCAACTGATGACAGTGAACCATCATCTTAAATTAGTTAATAAGTCTAAAGCAATGAACCTGTAAGGAGCTCCATGGACATGGACGATGCATTCGTCCTAAATATTTTTTATTTTCATCGTAGGTGTAATACTCGTAACAATGAGAATATCTAACCTAAAAATACAATCGTCTAGAAACAAGGAATACTCGTACATTCAATTTAAAATAAATTAAAAAGCAAATACTCGTACTCGTGTATATGTAAAAAATTCTTTAAAGATTCACTAAAAATTTTCAAAGCGCGCTCTAGAATGAACAAGAGTGAAAAATGATAAGCCTCAATGGGTCCAGCAAAATGATGTTACTAAATAAGCAGCGTTCTTCTAATTGTTTTTTGTTTTTTATTTAAATAAATAACAGTTCGAATATTTTAAGCAATATAACACGTTTAATGCACGTGCGTGCGTCGGTTTTTGGGGTTAATCAGCGCATAAGCCATTCCATTGTTAGCAGGATCCAAAACAGGGAAATATGACATCAATTCATTAAAACAACATATTTTTCGTTTTTTCCATTTGAAATGACAAATAACAAGACACTACCGTTATATTGTTTTAAAAATTTTTAATTCCATTTTATTTTATATTTATATTTTCAATTCAAAACTCATCCACGATAACAAAATAATTGATATTTGATTTTTAATATTTATTTAAAAATTTTATTTATTTATTTTTTTTTTAATTTACAATAATAAGTTAAATAAGTTTAAATACAAAAAAAAGAAGAGAAAAACAACAAAATTTGTTAAATTCGTAAATATTTATGTTTTTTTTATTCAGTTTTTCGATTTTTAGGATAAGCAATTCGTTTAGCGGCCATTGTAAGGATCTTGCCAAAAGTGTAAGTGTTTCTTTTTTGGAAAAACTCTGTTTAGAAAAATAAAACAAATAAAAAAAATGATGAAATCTTGAAATATGTTGTATGATAGTTGTTTCTTAATTATTATTGTGATTTTGTGGTTAATTTGGCATTGAATTTTGTTTGATTAGTTTAAGAAATTGTTTTTGCAATCTTTGAATTGTAATATCGTACTTTTAATTTCAAATCGTTTTGTTCTTTTTAATTAGCAAAGTCTTCTTTGAATGAATTATGAGGACATAAACGATTTAATTTTTGTATTTTTTATTTTTTGTTGTCTCTAGTTGTATAAAAAAGTGGTCCATAGTTAGCAACATTATTAGGTTTTTACTAATATTAGTTTTAATTAGCCAATTAGTTTTTTTTTTTTTTTTTTTTTTTAAATATAAAGGGAAGATGATTTATAACAACATATGTATACAAGGTTATAATAAAGCGTATATTACTATAAGTAGTTCCTAAATTTCATTCAATTCAATAATATTTGATTGATGGTTCGATTTGGAGAGAATGACATGTCCCATTAAGACCAAACAGGGCAATATAGAACACATTACACAAAGAGCTGCGGTCCCTCTAGGTCAGAGGAGATACGTAGAACTTCATATTAAGACCATAATCGGGAGTAATCTATGCATGTCAGAAGTCAAGGATTAGGAAAGACGAAACCATAAAATTGGCTTAAAGGTTAAAACGAAGAAAACGTTGAAATAGAATTGCGCCCTTTAAAGGACGCTCACTTTTGGATATTCCCCTGTTTTTCAAATATGGGTGTCTTCAATTTTTATTGAATAAATCTAACTGGTTGGTTCTAATAGTTCCGCTACCGACGATTTTTCTATCGGTTCAGGTAGTTTTTTCATCATTGTTTTAGAGAAATTAGCAAACTCTTCAACTTATCCCCTTTCTATAGTTCTAGGCATTTTTTATTCTGTTGAAAAACGCTTACGCTCATGACGTAACTAATCTCTCTCAGTAACAGTAACACCGTTTTTTATACATGAATTCATGATGCTTCATTTTAAGTCTATTTTGCCTCCAACTCACATGAATTTCTGAAGGCCAGAGCAGCAATTACTGACATTAATAAATTTGTGTCTGGTTTGGAAATACCTCAGCAGAAATAAAACGAAGAATAAGCCTGGCCAGTCGCTGTTTCTCTGGGCTAAGAAGGCAATTGTGTAGTAATGTCATATCTGGAAAAACTAAAGATACTCTATATAAGACTTCATACTTTATAGCGCTTAAGCATGGACTCTATTCAAAGCGGATGGAGATATCATCGGTTGTTTTGAGGGGAAAATTTTTCGTAAAATATTCGGTCCCATTTGCGTTGACGGGCTATGGAGGAGAAGATTTAACCATGAATTATATGAACCGCACTAGGTCAGTCGCCTGAGATGGATATGACATGAGAACGAAGCCAATGCAGAGTCTTGAAATCTAACCTGGTGGGACGAGGCAGTAGAGGAAGACCTCGCCTTAGGTGGCGTGCACAAGTAGGAGGGTACCTCAACTGACTTGAAGTGTGCAACTGGAGACAGCTAAAGGCCGAGATAATTGAACAAGCTTCTCAAATTCGAAAGACGAAATCATGGTCGATAGTTTCCTACTATTTTGTTGTCTAAGTTGGCGCGGAACCAGCCCTCAGGTTAGGAGAAAATCACTACGTTCCTCCTCTATCAAATTATCTGTCCATAATTACTGTGGTCGTACTATGTACAAGATCACCATTTAATTTTAGTTACTGCAGTTGAATACTGTTGTAGTTCGTAGATGACAGTGCCCTTGATTGTCAAGCGATCATCCTCATGTGATGGGAAGGAGCCCGATGGTGCATCGCAAATTGGTCATCGGGCACATTTGACATTTCGCTTAAAGTTTTGCGTCTTCGGACGATTGTTTACGGCGCGGCGTCGCGTTCGTTAATAATTTTACTATTTTTGTGTTGGGAAACCAACAAATACATATTTTCCACACCATGCGGTAAAAAAACCATTTACATGTTGTGTTTTCACATTTCACATAAAACTATCGCAAGAAATATTACGAGTATATATACAGCTAAGTTTCATAGAGGGCTGTCATGACCGTAGTGTGGAACCGTGCCGAACTATACACCCACCTATGGCATCTATTGTATTACTCGTACATATTTGTCGAAGCATGTAGAACTGGCCATCTCTCAAACACTCAAGATTGAATTTGTGCGGCTTAGGAGAGTAATATAAATTTGTTTGCCATTTGATTAAATTGAATGTTTTACTACTACACACGGAAAGTCGAAACTTTGCATCAGGGGGCAACGCACTAGGTTTTTCAAAAAATATGTTAACTGTATGCGAGAGGGCCCAATAAACATTGAAAAAGCGTATTTTTCGAAGGCTACAACGACAAAATTTCTAGTCTTCTGATGAGTATCAGTTAGCACTTGCATTCAGCAAAGACCTCATCTGTCTTGAAGCACTATGATTGTTTTGGAGTTCTTTTTTTTTTGGATTAGATGAAGGAGGAATAGAAGGTAGCTTTTCAGAAACAGCGAGGGTGCATAAAGCGCTCCATGGAAAAAAATTAAATTAAGAATGCTTATACGTAAATGAATCTTGAAATAGTTTCGAAAGTCAATAAGCCCGCTTCCACAAGCTGATATGCTAGACATTCTTGTACATATAGATGATACTAGTAATTCTGAGGATTTGGAGGAATAACAGCAAAAAAGCGCTGTTCGGCTAAAATAGACTTTCAAAAACATAGACGACGGCAGAAAAAGCTGCCTTGATCTTCACGAAATAAGAGTAAACAAGAACAAACAGTTTACCAGCGAAGAAGTGTAAACTTTTTCAAATCAAGGACTGACACTTATTGAAAGTAAGTCTTGAAAGGTAAAGTCTTGAAAATTAGCCTCGTGACCACGCGGCCATAAACGGCGAGTAGCTATGGGTTTTGGTAGAATCCTATGGATGCCAAATGATGATGAAAGCATTTGAAAGCAATTGTTAAAGTGGAAGAAAGTTGGACCGAATTGAAAATTGCTCTTCCCCTGCTTGCTCAAAAGGAAATACGAGTAACTCCATATTCGCATCGAACTGTTATACAAGATGAACAGTAAATACTCTGTGATAGTAATGGGCGATCTGCTCCCTAGCTTTTAATCAATAAAGCATATCTAATTTTTTTTATTTTACAGGCGAGTTAATTATAGCATTGAACTAGGAAGATGAAGAATTTGCGGTTTGATGATATCTCACAGAAAGTTGCTATAGGTGATTGCTACAATTGCTACATTCGCTATCAAACCGTAAGCATGTGTCAAATGCAAGGTAATAAAACAATATTGAAAAATAATTGCGGAGAACTGTTGCAAACAGATTTCTGCAATAAATGGAAAATTTGATAATTGAATCAGAAGCATTTCAAATATGATGAGATGTTAATAGAAAATGAAAACTGAATTATCTACCGGGCTACAGAAATCCTAGTTTTTTACAAAAAAAAAAAAAAAAAAAAAAAAAAAAAAAAAAAAAAAAAAAAAAAAAAACGATCAATTCATGTTTATCTTGTGGGCAGTAATGACTTGACGTCAATGGTGTAAAGAAGTTTGCAAATAGCACTGCGAATGGAACGAAGAAAGAGAGATACCGATGTACGTTGGTTTTGATTGTTTACAGACTATAATGACTAAGAAATAAAGAGTTCGTAAGAGTGAACTGATGAGCATGCATTACGGTGTTTCGGTTGAATTTTTAAAGGGGCGGTATGCTACTAGAAATTTCAATAAAACTCTGGTGGTGGTGAAATTAGCGATAGAAAAAAATAACGCAGGAACCATTACGTCGATGCTCAGAAGTATAAATTGATTGTGCGTCAATTGACTTAGCGCCACTTATGAAGTTTATCGCACTGTTTTGAATCTTATTTAGCAAGTGCAGAGAGGTGTAAGTACCAGATGAGGGCATTGTACCCAAATTTTGGGATTATAAATGCCCCACATATTGGGAGTGAAAATTTCTTGCATTGCTTGAGGGAATCTAAATATTTCCCAGTATTTCTGGCCATTATTGAATATGACGTCGTTCCAATGTAGATATTCATTGACACGCATACTGAAAATGGAAAGTTTTTTGGCTTCGATGAAGCAAGTGCCATTCAAAACGCTGGATGTATTAAATCACACTCTATTGGTGCTTATCCAAATGTTAAAATCAAAATTTAATGATCTCAACATACGCTCTCATTCTCATTTTTCAACCGTAGAGGAAATGATTACAAAAATGGGATAGCACCATTGTCAACAAAGACATACTCGTAACTGGGGCTTGAAGTGGTAGAGAATAAATCATCAATGAAACGTATCAAAAAGTGTCGGAAACAGAATGAACCCTTGGGGCATAACAGCATTTATTTAATGGATATCAAGCTTGAAAGATAATTTAAATTGAACATTCCCAAAGGTAATTTCTAAGCCATTGAAGCGGAGCCTAGTGCCGAAGACGAAGCAAATCAACTCCAACAAAGAGAAGTTTTCGCTTTTCGAGATATTTTATTTCATATGCAGCCTTAAGTCTACTTATTCTCTACCAAATCGAACCAAATCGAACTGTTTTAAATTCATTAAAACCCTACAAAGTGTTAACAATATTTTTTTTTACCAACAAATTGACATTACAAAAGTACATAAATATATTTAATTTATTTATTATTACCATATGTTTAGTGTTTTAATGACAATTTTACCTTTTCATATGACAAAAAAAAAAGCAATAAAAATATTTTCTTTTTCTCTTCATTTTCAACCAGTTTGTTTAGTGTTTTTATTTTTTTTGTTTTGAAAAAAATTGTTATTTTAAGCACAACAAATATAATTGATGCATGAAAGAACACTTAGCACACGAAACAACATAATAATAATAGTTTAACGTATTTGTGTGTTGGTTTTTCTATTTTTTTTTTGTTTTTTGTTTTTGTTATGTATACAAACATTTATAGAAAAAATATTTATCTTAATTATTTTGTTCACTATATCAGTGATGATAAGGAAAATAAGTAAATAAAATAAAAGGACAACATGTATAAGAAATATAAGAATAATAATAATTCAAAAATGCATTGTTTAATTATTAATTAATTAATTTATTTATTTTATAGTGTATTTTGTTTTTGGATGGGAAAAATACGAGAGTACATTTTAGCATTTACATATTTCCAAGTTATTTGTTTTGTTTTTAAATATTTTATAATTTTTTTTTTTCTTTTGTAAAAAATAAATCAGCACGATATACTCGTAAGCACGTGGCAAAAAATTAGTTGAGCAGTCTTTGAAGAGTTCAAAAAGGGGTTAACAAATGTTAGTTAGAGGCGTTTTGATATAATGTTTATTAGTAACCTACATACGAGTACGTTAAGAGTTAGCTTACATGACTAGGCGATCTAAAAAGTACACAAGAAAAAAGAGGCATATGACGGTTTGGTTGTTTGTGTTGTGAATTGTTTTTTTGGTTTTGGAAAATAAATTTTTACTTGCTTAAGTTTGTTAATTTGGAACACAGCGCAAAAATGATTATAGATTTCGATTTTAGTTTTTTTTAGATTTGTCAAAATGATGGTGGCGAAAAACAACAGATGAGAGCGAACAGTGTAAGCAGGCTGGAAGGTGGTACGTTTGTATATTACACCACATCGGCCACAAGAGACTCACCCATCATTTAGTTTTCGACGACGAGCAACTGCACTGTTTTTGATGATTTCCGAAATTTCTCGACCACCGGAACTCTCACCTTCGGAAGTTGATGCTGGTGCACAGGGATTCGTAGCATTACCAGCTTCAGGTATACGCTTTTCAAGACTAGATAGATTACGAACCAAACTCACAGTATCTTCATGCTGTGGATGTGGCATGCTACTTGGCCGGATACCGGGTATTAAAAACGGTGTGATATGTTCTTTCTGTTGGCGATGCATATTTTCCTTCGACACGCTACGAAGTATTTTAGCGAGATTTTTCTGCGGATCAACTCCATCATCTTCCGATGACGAAGAGTTGGCTGGATCTTCGGTTTTTTTTGGCGGGCCTTGTTCAATGGTTCGCGGCGCATTATCTGATGTAGCCGATTTGCGTAAATTCGAGACTGTTGCATGTGTTGAGCGTTTAAGTCGATTTTTAAGTTCGGAATTTAAATCCATTGGCATGAAGCCAACACAACCAGATTTTGATTTAAGGATTCCTCTACCGGGTCCACCGATTCCAGTGAAAGGTGGGGAGAGAAGTGTTGGGCCAGGTTTTGTAGCCTCTGTTCGAACAAAAAAATAAAAAAATAAATAAATAAAATTGTCATCATTAGGAAATATTCTGCAAACATTTTATGAATTCTGTCAACTATGGGAGGATTTATTATTTGGGGAAAATTAATTGCAAAAACAGAAAATTAAGATGTTGCAAAGGATAAACAGAAAAGAAAAAAAAGCGTGCAAATGCCAATGCTTAAGCGATAAAATATGATTACAAGAATTCTGTATTTGAAGTTTACTTACTTGATACAACGTTGGTGGAGCTGAAACTTGAAAAAATTTACTGGACACAAACAAACAACTAAGTTGAGGTCCGTGCCTGAGAACATTTTCTACAAATTATTGGGACCAGGCATAGCTAAATATTTTCTACGAATTCAAATCGAAGGCAGTAAAGCCCGATTTAATCTACAGTCCACATTGAAGATGGTTCCCATGTCCTTTGCCATGACGGTGCTACCACTGATTTTGAAATATTGAAGGGAAAAATTACCTTCGAATCAATTTTTGTTTTTTTGTATTACAGGGAGAACCTTTGACTCTTTTTAGGGCAAACAACTTCCTTAATAAATCGTTAGACACGTCGGTGAGCGATATACAAGTTAGTAATCTAAAAATGCCTGATGAAATACTTCAATTTCTTTGCTTATTAGTCGTCTGAGTACCGAAGTACTGAGACACCTACTTTGAAGGCTAGGTGGACAGGTAATGTAAAGGTTAAGGACATATAATTGAAAGACTCTGACAAAAATTCAGTCTCATCGCATTAAAGAACTTAGACCTAACGAAACAATGAAAGTTCATAGGAGTTATAATCTGGGATGACCGACATTCGCCCTAAGTTAATACTTACAGTGTTCTTAGGTCGACATTGAGACTAGCGATTGAATGCCTAGAAGGTGGAGAGATAATTTCTGGATTCATTGAATAAAGGCAAAGGCGACACGAAAAACCATAACAACTACAATGAAAGCGAGTTCTAGATAGCCGGTAGAGCAATATAACTTCATGGCAGCTGATATGGCTTCATTGATTAACAGGCTTGCGGCAGACCTTATATGTTTTCATTTTGTCGAAAATGACAGCAACACTCGTATGTACATAGCGACGTAACAGCCATTCGTACAATGTTAAACAACTAGATATAGCGCCAGTAGAAGAACGGATGACGAATCGAGAACGAGGAAGAATGCATCGTGTGAATTCTCGACGGCTTGATAACGCCATCGCCTTTAGATAGACATGTCTGACAGTATGCAACGTTACATAGCCAGCGGGTAAGGATTTACAAGTATTTCCTTCAAAGACTAAATATTTGAAACCTTCGGGATAAGTTAACTCCTTTCCTATCAGAATTTTGTACCCCGATAACACAGCTAAGCAACCACCAGAGTGGTCAACCCAGTTGGAAGATAAGTAGACGCGGTTATGGATTTCTATATTCTTCATGAGGTTTTAGATCAAGAATTTGTGCAATGAAAAGGTTTCGACAAAGCTGTCAGCCTATCCAAAATGCTAAAGCGTAAATCTTCTTCGACATCATGAAACGAAGAAATATTGTACTTCAAAGAAAACGCGCACTTTTTCCAAAGGAAGGAAAGTACAAAGCGATACGGCCAAATTAGGCATGGTAATGATTGAGATGGCCTAGTATTTGAGAGGCCATCGAAGAGAGGTAACTACGATTTCGGACATCGGTTCATGGAGGTGTATAACTGAAAAATTTGTTTAATCACAGATCTGGCAGATCATTCAGCTACCTTGACATGGTATAGTTTTTCTTAACAAAAGTTGCCTACTACTGAAGAGCGATGCCATACGAGTAAAGCTTGAAGATGGTGATCCTGTAATAGATAGAAGTCGTATTAGGTGAGGTTGTGTTGGTTGTTTCTTAATGAAATTCGTAATGCCAGCCGTATAGACATCACTAGGATCGTTTAAATTATGGTGAAGGTAGCGGCATAGTGTAAGTGAAAGACATTTGCAAGGGCATGATGAACAAATCGCCCTTTTACGACAGTACAGGACATGATTATTAAAGGTTTTTGTTTTTGTGTTAAGTTAAGCTGTGTGATAAACTAAAAGTGGATTGCTTTCTAGACCGTCTACGCAAAGATAATAAAGCGCGATAAAGGATCTAATCTCCTCCTTCAAGAATTCGGTTGCCCTTAGCATGTTGATACAAATGTGGGACTTCGAAAAAGCCCAGAGAAAGAAGTCCAAAAAGATCAAATCGCACGATATAAGGGGCCAATCCAGTAGGAGATTACCCGATTAGGGAATGATGGGAAATAATGCTATTGTTCCACGTGATATTGTACATGGCAAGTGACACCAGCTTCGTCGAGAACCATACTTAAAAATTGGATTATCATTTTCCTATATTGTTCGCCATTGACTGTTTTGGCAGTTCCGCCAACGTCCACAAAGAAGGACAATTACGAAGGAATGCATTTACTTCTCATGCAGCACATGTGAGTTGTCATCACTCCAAATGCGGCAATTTAGTTTGTTAGCTAGATCGAGAAATAATGTTATTGGAAAATCCACCATTCAATAAACCAAATGGCGAACTGTTTTCGTTGTGTATGGTCTGTAGGCTTAAGTTGTATCGCTTGAAGTCTGTAAGAATTCGTGAGAATTCCCTGCATAGTTCTCTCGAAATATCCAATTTTTGAACACGATGCTGAAAGATGTGCCACATTCTTCCGAACAGCTACGATGTTATTATATTTTTTTGCTGTACGACCTCAATGTGACGATGGTCGAATTTTTTAATTGTTCTTTTCACAGTGAGGCACTGGGAAAATTTTGAATAAAATTAGATGGAATTCGCGAATCGTGGCAGTCAAATTTTCATCATTTTTTAAAAATAATGTTTGGCAATAAGAAATGACACAAACTGTCTACCATCGAAATATATTGATGATTTGGCCGTTAAGCACAAAACCAAAAATGTTGCAAAATTTAAATTTTCTGCTCCCGTCTGGGAGGAATTACTTAAAAAAAAAATTGGTAAAACGGTTATTATGGATCAAATTCAAACAATTTAGAGGCTCAAGGGAAACAGAAAGGTAGCGTCTCTCTCGTATCGTCAAAATAACATAGAAATTCGGCAAAATTATGTTCAATAGCAAACCGTTGTGATTGTTTCTCCTTTCAAGAAAGGACATAGAATCGATGCTCATAAATAAAGAGAAATATCATTCTAAGCACTCATCAGAAGTCGGTGGTAAATCAATAGAAATGCCTAACAGATTATGGTTTGGTACAAGGTGAAGGCCTAACTATGTTTTCGTCCTTTTGTCATTTCCATTAATCCAACTATGTACGAAGTATATAAAGGGTGTTTTTTTTTTAGAGGTATGGTTTTTAAACTGGCAGCACTGTTTCTGCAGATTGTCAATTTGACAGTTGAAAGTGGATTTGCGGTTAGTACGTTTTGCCAATTTACGATGAATGGATTAACAACAGAACAATGCGTGCAAATTGTGCAAACTTATTTTGAAAACCATGGTTCCATCTGAGCAAGTTATTCGGAACACGATGAATCGTTTTCGCACCACGTACACTCTAGTGGATAATACGCATCCCCAAAGACAACAAACAGTGCGAGCAGAAGAAGTTATTGCCGTTGAGGAGAACCCGAATGAGTCGATTCGCCATCGTGCACATCAATTGGAGCTATATCCATCAACTTCGTGAAAGATTTGTTGATGAATGGGCGCCGAAAATATGATTCAGCTTGATCCTTATTTTCGACGCAAAATTTCCGAGGAGGCCAATTTTTGGTCAAAATTGCCGAATTTGAAATAGAGAAAACCCAGAAGCTTTTGTCGAGACGTACTTACAACCAATAAAACTCACTGTTTGATGTGCTTTATGGGTTGGTGGAATCATCGGCCCATATTTATTTAAGGACGATGCCGGCCAGAATATTACCGTCAATGGAGAGCGCTATACAAACATGATCTCTGATTTCTTCGTTCCTCAGTTGAATGGCATTGACGTGACAGAACTTTGGTTTCAACAACACACGGTGCGCGACAACATCAATTTATTGCGGGAAACATTTGCTGAGCGCATAATTTCGCGTAATGGACATGTGAACTGGCCTCCACAATCCTGGGATCTAACACCTTTAAATTACTTGATTTGGGGGTATGTGAAGTCTCTAGCCTATGGCGATAAACCAGAGACGTTGGACGATTCGGAAGTCAACATTCGCCGTGTTATTGCTGATATACGGCGCCAGTTGCTCGATAAAGTTGTCGAAAATTGGACTTCACGATTGCGGTTCATTCGAGCTAGCCGTGGCGCGATATGCCTGATATCATGGCATAAAATTATCTATTAAATAAAGCCAATATCACAGACATTAACATTAGTTTCAAGTGTTTTATTTCATATTGAATTTGATACCTCTAAAAAAACACCCTTTACATATACTGGTGAAAGCAAAGGATCCGAAATATTGTACATGTCCAGGGTTCTGACAATTGCTGACAATTGCAGTTCAATGTCTGGTAAAGGTAGTAACACTGACTTGTTTTCCTGCATTAGTCGTATTGAGACGATTTGAGAGTACTGGACTTTGAATTGGAGGTTAGTTAGCGCTGTTTTACTATTTATGCATTTCATCTATGGTTACGATCTCATAGTCATGTGGAAAGTTTATTCTGAGAATGATAACCATGAGGGGTTATGAATGGCAAGACGTCAACTAAACGAACAAGATAGCTACATTAGCTCTTGTACGAGTGAGTTTTCCTAGCCTACAGAGTGCCTAATTTTGACGGGTTTCAGTCGCATCCTTCCACATGGAATTAAAAAAAAACTAATACGGATCGTTGAGAATGAGAAAAAGGATGATGCTTATCAACTGAAACAGCCAGAAAGGTCCCCACCCATATTTTATTTTTTCGAAAGGAAACTTTTAAGTGCACTCGAAATAGTGGTCATGTAAAATGGTTAAATGCTAATTTTGGACTGAAAATTAATGTAAAAAGCCCCCCACATAACAAGCGAATCCCAGACAATGGTGTATTTTATGTAACAAACAATTTTGGCACAATGCAATGCAAAATACAAATCGCAATAGACAATTTTTTAACAAATAACATATAACATTAGCATTTATAATAATAATTGTAATTTTTATTCCTTCATTTATATATATATTTTTTTTGATTTAACAGTAATTTATTATTATAAGCAATTCTTTATTTTTTATTTCGGTTTTTTTTTTTAATCGAAAACTTACAATATTCGGATATCGGTTAAATAATTTCTTTTTCTTCATTTTCACAAAACAAAAGCGTGGCAAGAAGGATTTCGAACAAAATAAACAAAAAAAAAAAAACAGTTTTTATCTATATGTACGAGTATGTAACGAAAATGATCATGAAACAAACGCAACGAACACGCGAGAAAGGAAAAGAAAAAAATCGAAAATGCAATGCAACGAAGGAATGCGTGTTAAATGCAAAAATGATTTGCGTCATGTTTATGGTATAATGTGTGCTTTTTGTATCTTTTCCTTTATGACAATGAAACAGATAAATCTGTCAATTGGAATGAATAGAGATAACAAAAAATATATATATATGGTATACTCGTAATCATAAAAGCATCACCAGATCAATGTAATTCATATTCTTAAAGTTAAACGCTAGGAAAGAAGTCTCGAAGTGCCCCATTTAGGCCCTTCCAAGGTTTGATCTTACATTTAACAATAAAACTAATAAAAAATATATAAATATATGTTCGTTTATGTATATCATTCCCTCTATACCACACCTAAAAATATTCGTTCAAACTCCCTAGGCGCCTTGAGAAGGTCCTCTTTCGTTACTTTTAATTCTTCGTATTTTGTTATGGGCTTCTGCAGCTCACAGAGTAGCGGTCTCATGTGTGTAATTGTCATTGATCGATTTCGTAGGGCTCGTAGGGTTGGTTGTTTGCGCTCCGGTGTACTTTGTGGAGTGTTGGCAAAAACTGTCATGGCACGTGTCCTCTTCGAGGCGAAGTCACGTCTTTTCATTTGCTGGACAAGGGTAGAATTGACAACTCCAAAATCGCTGTCATCAAACACCTCACTATCATCGGCAGGGCTGAACAGTGACACATCGGACGGTGTCAACGGTGATGGTGGGACTATGTGGACATCTTTCAGAGAATTCGACTTTTGATCGAAATCACCAACATCGGCACTTTGACTACTGAAATTTTGCTGACGAAGATGTGGTTTGGGGGTCACGCGACACACGTCAGGCATGTTACTGAAATCGAATGTTTTTTGCATTATCGCCGGTGTGCTATTACGATTGTCGTTAGTGTGATTCGTCGATAGTCCAAAGTATTTTGCGTATTTCTCATCAATTAGGGGAGAACGCTGATAGCTGTTACGTTGCGATGCAGGCGCACTAGAAATACCACTGCTGCTGCTTGTACTGACTTTCTTTTTGCGCAATTCGACACCTTGCAGTGAGTGATCATAGTTCTCCTTGCCCGAGTCGGCATTTGTATCGCAGATATCGTCATCTTTTATTAGATTAGACGAGGGTGAAGATTTTAATTCAAACTTCATGCATTTGTTACTACTATTTCGACTGTCCATAGAATAAGAATTCTTTTGACTGTTCTCAATGAATGGAGACTTGATTTTGCCAATCTTTTTTACCGGTTCACTTACGACGGACATATTTTCAATGGTATTCTCACTGTTATTGTTGTTATTGTTCCGATCATTTAGGAAACTTGGCATTACCAGCTTTCCGATTGTTTTCAATTTCAAGCGTTTTATTGGTGTTGTTGTCGAGGTAGGTGTCAATGGTTCGGAATTATCTTCCTTCGCAGGCAATAGAACATCGTCCACAGTTGGTGTTGTGGTTGTATCATCAAAATCCATTGCTACTATACTGCTACGAGGTGTAGTTTGTGCTGATATTGACTGATTTAAAATCACACTACTAGAAGAGTCACGACGTTCGACGGGATAATGGTGCCGTGTTATTGGCAATGATGTGCTGCCACTATTTCTGGATATATCGCTGAGGTTCGAGAAGAAACGCAACCGCTCGGCAACAGGAAGTGATGAAGGTTCTGGAATAAGGACGCCGCATTTTGATTTTTGTTTGTTTTTTTTTGTGTTTTATCATATTTCTGATACTCTAGTTTGTTTATTTGTTTTTTTCTTCATTTTTATTTGGAATTTCGGAACCAAAAGTAAAGGTACTATGAACTACGAATGTTTTGAGAATTTTGCAACAAAAAAAAAAAAAAAGAGAACTACTTGTGGAATTTGAATGATTTTTGTACGCGCATTTCATTTCAAGACTATGAAACACAACACTAGATGTTGCAGTGCTTTGTTTTTTTGTTTGCTTTCTATCACTAGGTATGCAATGTGCATTCAAAATTTGTATCTAATCACTGTTTTGCGTCATTCTTTGATAAGTTTTTTTTTTTTTTAAGAAATCGCTTTTACTACGGTAACTAGTAGCTTTAGTTTGGTAAATAATTATTGATTAATCGAAAGCTGTTATCATTTCGTTATCAGTTATCTGAACTTTAGTATTTCTTTTGGTTTTTGTTATTTGATAAGTTGTTTCATCCACCATAGATTACGTTGTATCTACTACGTGAGCTTGTGGTTTTTTCAGATTATTTCTTTTTACAGAGGAGATGATAGCCCTTCACCAAGGTTGTGTGTTTGATTAGTTGCAATTTTTACAATTTTTTTTTTTTTTTTAAAGAATAAAGTAAGACTGTTTGATGGAGGGTGTAAAGACGCAGAGTGAAGAAGAGAAAAACAGGGTTCATAATCTATGGCCTTACCTTTTAGGGGTAATATTTGGACCCTGCTCTCCAGGAAATAAAACCAATTATGTGAGAGACACTAACTTTGGAATTGCAAGCCCCATAAATATGAATAGACTAGGATCTAAGAGCATGGACAAGAATTTATTCTGAATATAATATGTGGAATTTATGAACACTGTCCACCCTTGCTGCAAACTCAAAAGCTAAATCTGTCCTTGCACCGTACAAGCTACATATTATCTCGATCCGGAGGCTGCGATCCTCACATGAATTGTATCTAATATTAGTAGCACATGTTCGCAGTCATTAAATAGATTGTATGACTTCCTTGTCGTAGCTAATGGAATCTCTCCCCAGTACCATGCCAAAACTTGGAGAGAAAAACACGTTTGACTTTGTAGCAGCTCATGGTGCGATGATAATTAGCACTAGATCTCCTGGGCTATGAACCCCCCAAAGGAACCTATCGAACATGCTGAACGTTTACACATTTAGGGTAGCAAATACCGACTCTGACAATTTTTTTTACGAACAGCCAGATTCGAACGAAAACAAGCTGCAAACCTCGCAGAATCTCAGTAATACCGGGTGCGCCATCTTTTATGTCGGTAAAACAGCCGACTTCCATATATGAGGTATTTAATTTGGTCCTTTACAATTTATTGGGACTAGCTTTTGAATACAACATCAATCAAATGGCCGCCTTTATTGATCAAAGCAAAATGTGCCCTTTTTCTGCGTTTTCCATCACTTTTTCGAGCATTTCGGGCGGTATAGCGATGCCTTGAGCTTGTCAATGGTCTGAGGCTTGCTGGCGTACACTTTACTTTTCAAATAACCCCACGAAAAGAAATCCAGAAGGGTCAAATCTGAGGATCTGGGTGGCCAGTTAATGTCGCCATTTTTTGACAGCACATGTCCAGGGAATTTTCGTTCCAGAAACTGCATTGTGTTGCATGTCGCACCGTCTGGTTGAAACCAGTAACCGTGTAGACCTTTTTACACATTTGTGGGCAGACATAATGAGCCAACATCCATCGATATCGATTCCCACCGACTGTTTCGCCTTCTCTGAAGAAAAATGGTCCAATGTTGGTTTTGGGGCAAACGCCGTGTTTCATCGATCTCGTGTGAATTATCCGTTCCCCAAATGCAGCAATTTTGCTTGTTAACAGCGCCAGAGAGTGTGAAATGTCAGTGTCAACCATTCGAGCGACTGTTTGGCCTTGTTCCAAGCGACGTGGAACGGTCTGTCGGCAATATTCTTTGAGTTAATTGCACTTTATACGGAAAGAAATGCAAATCATTCTCCAAAATGCGCCGCAAACTAATTCCACTGATGCCAAAATGCTGAACGCAGTGACGATACGACACATGTGGGTTCTCGTCAACGCTCTCTTTTACCGCTTCAACCAGTACATTGGAACGTCTTGGGCGTTGATGAACTGCATGTCGACGATCTCCAACTGTCCCGTGCTCAAGAAAATTCGACACCAAACGACGAATAGTGTTGTCAGAAGGTGCTTGCTGGCCACGATATTTTCGACGATATGTACGTTGAGTTAACACAACTGAACGACTATTTTCAATGGGAGGCGGTTCATGGCTAAAATTGTACTGAATTGACGTTTCAAAAACATGTCTACTCAAGACAATCGGTTGATAAATGTCAAAGCCATTCAATGTTTGCATACCGAGATAAAAGATGGCGCACCCTATACAAACACGGAAAAAGAAACAACTGTTCGAGTTCAAATAATGATAGCAGGCAGATGAAAGTGATATTTTGGCAGGATTCGAATAAGAAATGAAACCATGTCCGATGATTGGACTATTAGGCATACACACAAACCTCATCAACAAAAAATACGATTCTATGTCAATTCATTCTGCCGGTATCAGTCCAGGTTCCAGTTAGGTCAACGATAGATCAAATTTTCGAATTTATTCAAATCGTGAACAAGACCAAGGAATCTAGGTCAAGATATACTATCTTATCATACAACTTGAAGCAGTACATGATAACATTTTGTTAATGGTCAGTGTGACGCCATAGTCACGATGGGCGGTGTTTACTACGTCAGAGGTTCAACTCGTGGGCAATACACCGAAAAGTAGTTAAAAGAAATACATTTTCTGGCGCCTTTACTCTTTCGGCAAGCAGTATCAAATTTTCAAACGTTCGGATTTCTTTTTATGAATAAACCATACAGACAGCTCATGAGTCGCCGTGATTCAACATTGGACTGTCAGCAGTTTTTTATATTGATATAACGTCTTTAAGGTAATAGAAAAATTCGGAATCTCGAAATAGCGTGCCGACAAAGAGGAATGGAGGAGGAAACTTAATGAGTTGGATTTACAAAACCAATCATATCGTGTCACTTACCAAAGGACAAAACGTCAGCGGTCTTCATGTAGGTTGAGAGTCTAGTTACTTCGCAGTAGATTCAGATACGGATGACACTCTAGTGGAGAATTGACAAAAACCTGGAAGGTCGTTGAAACAACAAATGGGTCTTAAATTTCCTCTTCATTTCGTTAAACGGTAACGAGTGCTGAACGATAAACAGAAAATTTGAGCAGATACCTGAACTTTTTAAGCAAAATTTGTTCGTTGGTTATTTGAAACTTTGTACGAAAAGTAGGAATGGACTAAATGGTAATATCGTGAGTTCTATGAGCTTTATTAAATTGAAGTCGTTGTAGAGCAAAACCATTTTTAGGTTTAACGACCAAGAACAGAGTCCAAGGCTTATATTCTATGACAGAGAAATTTTATAGCTCGTATGCATGGATTGTGAAGTTGATAGGACTGAAAAGAAGCTGGCCATAAGTTGAGAATCAGCCAAACACCAACACATCATCTGCGACAAAATATAGCAATCGCAGGTATAATTTCGATAAAATTTATAGCTAACCTATCTCGCAGCTATTGTTGATTTCACGCATATCTTTATCTTTACAAACGTCTACACTCATAAATAAATATGATATAAAAGTCATGCTAATAAAATACTAATCTAAGAAGCCCACTTTGTACTATCGCTATTTTCACCACCATGCTCCATAGAAATCGCCAGTAGCATTTCGGCCCTTCAGCCCTTGAATGCTAATCAGTATGCCCCCAAGTCCACTTTCGGACGAACTCAAAAATATCGTGATTCGTTTCTAAGCCGTACATCTCGAGCTGTCTACTTCCTAGTCGTTATAACTCGCAAACATTTAAGACCAATACACATCGGTACCTCTCTTTTCTCCCTCCCTAAGTTTCCTTCGCTCGCGCTGTGTGCAAACGTTTAATTTTTTTTTTATACAAACAAAATGGAGGTAAAGCTGCATGAAGCAAAACTTCAGGGCTAAGTTTATTTCTAATCAGCAATTAACCACTGTAGACCGCGGAATGTTTTAAATTAGAATGAAATGACTAAAGATGGGCACTCTAAGTTCGGTTGTACTTTCTTTTATAAGCTCTTCATTGTCACTTCCCTGGCTACATTGAACATTTTTTCCAAACATAAAGTAAATTGGCGTTTTTCTTATAATGTGTTCAGAAGGGTCTGACTTAAAATTACAATATTAAATATGCTGCCCTGGAGAGCTTAACTTTTTCCAAGAGTGAACTGTTAAGAAAAGGTTTACAACTAAATAGCGTCTAGGCTCGTTCGTTACTTAGATCATCGCTCCGACATAAGGCGAAACCTAAAATTAGCCAGATTTACATGAAAGACTATTTACTAGTCTTAAGTATAGAATAGACAGAATCCTATTCACGAGAATTCAATAAAATTATTTCAAAGCTTGAAAACTGTTTTAAAAAAAACCCTAAGCCCTAATTATATCATTGCAATGCAACTGTGCACACCTATGGATAAAGAGGTCTGTCGCAGTGGTTAAGTTTGTCAAATCCTATGCCGCAGGATTTATGTTACATTCACAGGCCATACGTCATCATTCTTTTTGCAGAAAATGGTAATCTTTCGAAAGTCAGAAGTCTATCACTAGCCGTCACATGACGTTGACGTTGCATGTCAATTGTGTGTTGACTCTTATTTGGTGGATGTGCTAACATTATAAACTGGAACTCCGGTTACAGCGAAAATATAGAGTCAAGGTTTGATTTGGTTGGAGTTTAAGCCGGAAAAGAACAATCTTCGCGGAAAGGCAGAAAAACAATTAAGAACTACGAAGCTATAGACTTCGTAGTGAGCGTCATCCCTAATCTTCATATAGTGTCATCACCAGATGTGGTAGCAATTCTAGTGGCCAGCACCTATGTTAAAAAGGATAAGATGAAGTATCGCAAACCGCTTTCACACTAGTTTGAGAATATGCAAGACTTTTCTGACTACAGTCGAACAGCTGAATATAATATATTGAATGTAGTCTTGGTATCACCTCACAACGAGAATGAGATCGTTAAATCTGTGTCTGGTGTACAAAGTGTGTTTAGTCAAGAAAAGGTAATTTTTCAGGAAACACTCTTGAATGTTTGATATAAGCCAAATCTTTCACACTAGAAAGTTTGACCCATATTTTGGCTTTAATGTATCTACTGTTAGGGTTGAAATACGACTAAACAGTAGTTGTACAAGCAAAGTTGTAACTTTTTTCATCTCATGTAAGAAAAATCGCTGTTTAGCCAAATTTATGACTTAACACACTTTGCACACCAAAAATAATATGCATGGCTCAGAGGAGGATCTGAATCACTGATAGAACTACCTATTGACAATTAGGCTTCTTGTGAATAGAAGTACAGGGCTTACTACGATCCAGATTTACCAAGACCCTATCTTGCTGCCCTATAAAGCTGTTCTAAAACTTTCTGTTCCTCAAAAGAAAAGACTGTTGGTTGTGGAAACGATAATAGCACCTTTCTTTTGTGACTATGTTGCTTAGGATAAGAGATTTCTACAAAGTGCTGGATGGACGCTGATCTGGAGACAGTGTATCATTGGAAGTATTACTGAACGACTACGAAAACAAAGTACCACACGCAAATGAGTACACTGAGCAAGCTATTTGTCTGAGAAAAATATGAAATTTACTTATGATATAGAGAAGAGCTAATGGGTGATTTTTTAAGCGTTTGGTTTTTAATTGTCAAAACAAATACAGGAAAATTGCAAAAATGTATAAAATATTTATTTGAGTTGATAAATCAACGCTTGCCATTTACTCTTTTAAAAATTGTTTGACGTAAATGTTGCCGCGACTGCATTTTAAGTGGTCCATATGGAGAGTTCAATTTTGAATCACTTTTTCGAGCATATTGGCTGTTATCTCACTTATAACACGTGAAATGTTGTCTTCCAAGGATGTAATTGACGCTGGTTTATCGGTATAAACGAATGATTTAATGTATCACAACACAAACTAGTCTAAGGGCGTCAAATCGCACGATCTAGCCGCCCATTTCACCGGTCGAAAAAGGGAGATAAATTGCTCACCGAATTCATTTCTCAATTGGCATGTACCGCCGTCTTGCTGAAACCATATATCCACCAGGTTCAGCTCGTGAATTTTGGGCAAAAAAAAGTTTGAAATCATTGAACGATGACGGTAAATTTGTTCTCACGGTAATAAGGGCCAACGATTCCGGCGGACCATAAACCGCACCAAATAGTGCATTTTTCCGTGTGCATTCACAGCTCTTGTATTGCCTGAGGTTGCGCATTGGTTTGTTTATTGACATACCCATTCAACCAGAAATGAGCTTCGTCGCTGAAGACAATTTTTCGACAAAAAAGCGGATCTTCCTCTAGCTTTTCTAAGGCCCACTCACAGAAAATTTGACGCTGTAACAGGTCGTTCGGTTTCATTTCTTGCACGAGCTGTATTTCGTAAGGTTTTGGCCCAAAATCCTTGCGTAAAGACACAATTCCAATTGCCACGAACAGCGACGAATGGACAAATCACGGTCTTTCTTTTTTTTTTTTTAAAGAATTTAACACTCAAGTGGGTATGACTACGCTTATGATGCCAAAGCATGTGTTAAGTTTTTCGGAAAATGGGGCAGAAAGAGAAAGAGAGATGTTTGGGCTCAGTGGCTATACTGGGGAGACTACATTATTAGTGTAAATTGGCTTGAAGTTGTATTGATTTGCCTGAAAAAGTCTTTCGGTCACGGCTGGTATTGAACTCCGAACCGTCCGATTGGGAAGCCAGTACACCAGCACTGACGGATACAGCAGCAATATTTCCTTATGTACGCAGTCTAGTGAGAAATTTGGGCGAAATTGCTTGAATTGCTTGCTCAGTAGGTCGTTTATGACGAATTTTGATAATAAAATTCAATAATTTGTAAGCGTTGTTCGGGTGTAAGCTTTCCATGATGAAATGGCAATGCTAACTGAGCATGTTTGACTTTGACACATGTCACGAATCACTCGTGAGCTGTCAAAAATAGAACACTGAAAAACCAAACAGCTAAAAAATGACACTTTAGTATAAGAAACACTATAGGTTAACCACAGATATAAGCTGAATGAAAAGTATAGAGGCTATTCGGGTCGGCTGAGTTGCTGGTAATTTTTAATTTAGAGCTCCAGACATACACCTCTCTTTGGCTGACAGATATGTATTTTCTATCAGCACAGGAAGGAACGAATATTTCGAAATATTCCCAACGCGAAATATTCCAAACAGAGATGCAGTTGGCTTATGATCCATTCACCCAGATCATAGCACCCCTGATTAGCGGAATATCATACTATGTGCTGAAGCTTAATTCGGTCATGCTTATTGTTGAGTGCATTTTAGGGCAAAAGCAACATCAGTCCTAGGTACACTGCACACAACCCTCTAACTTAAGTTCACCAAACCAAAGGATTTAATTTTCATCAACAGGGCACTTATGTAACACCTACACACAAATATCGTGATCCACTAAGAGAAACTGTAGCAAACAAGTTTATAAAAATTAATAACCATCCAAAGCTGCAACTTTCATTAAAATAATCCACAAAATTTCCTCATTTTACCCAAGTGCAATCCCAGTTGGGCAAAGTAATACTCGTAATAAAGTGATTGCAGTAGATTGGCGATTGATTCCATTTTCCTTGTTCAATTTCAAAACTCATGAATAAATTCGTTACACTTCTTTGGATTCCCAAACGTACTTCTTCAACATGACATCCATTGAAGCTTATACAAATGAGCTTGTACGACGACGGTACACAGATCTGTACTAAACCCAAGTCCCAGATAGTAAAATTTACAAATCGTTAATCTGAGTCGGTGTTATGTACCCATAGATACCACCCACACTATTCAAACCACAAAAACTAAAAAAAAATCCACAAAAAAAAATTAAATGATTACTATATAATTGCAACTAATCAAACACTTTCACTAACTCTACAGAGTTGTATTGTAGTAGTAGGAGAGTAGGTAGGTATGTAGTAATGCATTTCATGCTAATATTACAAGTTAAACAGTTTTTACTAGGTATCGTGCATAGTGCAAAAATAAAGAGAAAAAATATATTTTATTATTATAGCTTGGGAAATGCGGATACATTGTTTTTGGTTTCTTTTTTTGGATTGAAATTATGCGCTGTTGTTTCATAATTTTTGAAATGCGTTCACAACAATCGTGCAAATTCGTAAATTTTGACATTGGCATACTATTATTTTGGTTTTTTTTTTCTTCTTCTTCTAATATTTTCTTATATTACAAAATTTCAAAAAAAAAAAAGATGTTTTCAGATTTTTATTAATTTCTAATCTTCAAAGGGATGTTTTCGAATGTTACTTTTAGATATCCGCGGCCAGATTTTGTTGGTGCTCATGTTTTATTTCTTAAAAAAAAAATAAAAAAAAAAACTTAAAAGATATAAATATTTTATTTTATCTTTAAACCAAGACGTTAGTTCACACAAAGAAAAAAAAATTGTTATTAGGGCATAAGCAATTAATTTAAATAAACTTTCTTTACTAAAAATCAAACATCAACACCAGCATTCAAAGAATTTGATTTTTTCTCCGAAAATCGTATTTCGTAAAAAAAAATCACAAACTTTCACTGCAAGTACTGGTAGAATACCATATTATTGACAACAAAGCATGCCATAGCGCAAAAAAACACTAAAACATTTCAAAAAACATTCCAATGAAGACGAAAAAAATTAAAATTAAAATAAAAAATTTCAAAAATTATAAAATAAAAACATTTAAGAATTTTCGTTTTGTTTTTGTTCTTGATTGAAATTAGTAAAAAACCAAATAAAAGGAACGAAAAAATAAACAAACAACATTGAGAAAAGTGCAGAAAAAAAATAATTGGCAAATTGGAAAAACAAAATTATGCTGTGTGGCCTGGAGGGGTGTCTACTTACCAAATTCTTCATCAGCAGCTTCGGGCGGGTTGTTGGGAGTTTTAGGTTCCTCTGTTGGCGTAGGGGGCGATGTTGATAACCGCCGGGGTGCTGGAATTATAATATATATAAATAAAAATAATTTTCATATATAAGAAGTGAGATTTAGGGAAATTATTGGCCCGGGTTTACCCCGGACAACTTTATTAAGCTTATTTAACAAGCAAAAACTTAAAGCTAGGCTTAAAGAACTAACAAAGATACTCGTATTCTTAACCTAATAATGCGAGGAGAAATGGTGGACGGGTGAGATGTTACGGGAGTTTGCTACTATTTAGGTGAAAGACCTCGGCGTAGTTGTTCGTTATACGCAACATTCTAGATATGGGTTCAAAGTGACCGAAGTTGGTGCGGTGAGTTCGGATCAGGAAGAGTGGGACAGATCTTAGATTACAGGGTGGATAAAAAGTACATCAGCGACTTCACGACGTTTTTTAGGGTATGCAAGCTACTTAGTTTTAGCCTATTTTCATAGGGGGGTAAATCATATGGATCAGCCCAAGGTAGACCGCGAAGTGCAAAACGGATAAACCTGCATTGGACTGCTTCTATTCTTTGAATGTGGATTAGTTTATAAGGTGACCAAAATTGGCTGCAATACTAGGTGGGGTGAAAAGTAACCTCCTTGGGAATGAAAAAATTTTTTTTTAAATGACACTTATTCTTGATCCAGTCCGAAAAGTAATTTTCCGGAAGGTCTGCAAAATACTCCTCCGTGGCGTCGATGATTTCCTCGCGTGAGCTGAATTTTTTATTGATGAGCCATCTTTTGAGGTTTGGGAAGAGATAATAGTCCGAGGGAGCCAAATCGGAGGAATACGGTGGATGCGACAGCAACTGGAGCCGTAAGTCATTGATTTTAGCCGTGGTTGCGATGCTCTGGTGCGCCGGCGCATTGTCTTGTAAAAACAAATTTTTTTTCGCTTCATGTGAGGCCGTTTTGCAGCGATTTCGGCATTGAATCGCTCCAATAATGCACAGTAATACTCGCTGTTGATGGTTTTTCTTTTTTCGAGATAGTCCACGAAGAGTATGCCATGACAATCCCAGAAAACCGACGCCATTACCTCTCCGACCCATCGAGCCTCCCTCGGCCGCTTCGGAGCACTCGCGCATTGCCGGGCACTCATTCTGTTCTCTGATTTGTAATAGTGGATCCAAGTTTCATCAACAGTTACCAATCGACGCCAAAAGTCCGCCCGATTTCGCATCAGCAAGTCCAAACACTCTTTCGAAGTGCTCTCGCGTTCGTGTTTTTGGCCAGGAGTGAGCGGCAGGATAACTTTTTCATATGCAGAATATTGCCCAAAATATGGCGTGTGCACTAATCTTTGTGGTATCTGCTAGCTCGCGCACCTTCACTTTCCGGTCAGCCAACATCATTTCATGCATTTTTTTGACATTGTCCTCTGTAACCGCATCGGAGGGCCTGCCGTTGCGGACTTGATCGGTAGTGGAGTTGCGGCCACCACGAAACTCTCGAAACCAATATTTGACGGTGTAATCTGACGGATCATTAGCCCCATAATATTTATCCAACTTTTCTTTTGTTTCCTTCGCCGTTTTGCCTCTCAAAAAATAATGTTTTATGAGAGAACGAAAATCGTTTTTGTCCATACTCAACATGATGCCAAACATGTCAACAACAATCAGCTGTCAAAACAAAACTAAAGACAGTATCGCACTGAAATTTGGCACGTGTTCCTAAATATGAACGGACTTCAAGGCACCATAACCTTTTTTGCAGTAGCAGCGCATTTTGGCGGTCAAGGAGGTTACTTTTCACTCCACCTTTTATTCGAGAAGAGGCCTTACAAAAGTAATGTACAGGGACTTTGTAATGTAAGAATTGAAAAATTCTTTTGACCAGCGTTTGATAAAGCCAAGTGTAGAGTAAGCTTTATTTGTAATGCCGTCAAAACCACTGACCAAAAAGTTCCCGGAATTTAATCAGAAAATTAAAAATACAAGTTTATTCATCTGAATATATTGTCCCCTTCAAGGTAATCCATATCGACTGCAACACACTTATGCCAGCGCTTGATCCAATCCATTAAAATGAGATTTATATCGTTAATTGTGAGGATAAAGATGATTGGACTAAGGTGACTACCCTGAGAGACACCAGATGTTGCTTTAATGGGGTCGGATATTGAGGATCTGAAGATAACCCTGTATTCTCGGTCTTCTAAATAGGATTTGGTCCATGCCACAAAATGAGGGGAAAAGCCAAGTCTTTTTAGTTTAAAAATGATAAGTTAGTGAGAAATTTTATCGAATGCCTTGAATTAGTGGAAATTGAATCGACTTCATCACAATCTTCTAAAGCATGAAGCGTCCTAGAGACGAACTCTGTTAGGTTAGTGGTCGTTGATTTACCTTTCATGAAGCCGTGCTGATTTGTGCAGATAGTTGGCCTACAGTACGGAAGCAGTTGTTGAAAGACTATGCTTTCGAAGAGAGTTTTGCTATGGACCTATAATTATCGACTTCGACCTTACTTCCTTTTTTATGAATAGGGATGATGTAAGATTCCTTCCAAAGGAAAGGGAAAGTACCTTTTGAGACAGACAAGTTAAATAGAGCAGCAAGGGGAGGACCGAGATGGGTAACACACTCTTTTATTACAAAAGCCGGAAGGCCATCAGGGCGGGACGAAAAAAGTTTGGTAATGTTTTCAGATACCAAAGTTGTTGTTATATTTAGCGAGATGGATGATGTCTCAGGATAGTTTCTCATATAGCTAAAGTACTCGTAACTAGGACTGGGTTCAGCTGTTTTCTTAGAAAAGGATTTGTTAAAATGGCAGGCAAAGAAATTTGCAATGGTTTTTGGGTCGGCAGAAGATTCATAAAGAAATTTAGAAGTAGATGGGCAGCCGTCTGATTTTCTTTTGTTATTAACAAACTGGTAGAGGCGTTTAGTGTCCGAGACTAAGCTAAATTGCATGCGGTAGAGGTACTCAAGGTAAAAAGTTCACAAAGTTCAGGAAAACGATTGTATACCAATCGATAATTACTGTAGTCGGAATCAGATCGAGTTCTTAGGAATTTGTGCCACAACTTGTTTCTGTTATTACGGAGAGAGCGCAACTCCTTGTTGTACCAGGGAGGAGCTGACATGCAGTCCTTTCGGAAGGTATATGGTGCCGATTGGGCAAAGCAGGAGAAAATTTATGAATAGAACGTTGATAGGGCAAGATCAATGTTAGTTATCTCAGCAATAAAGTCAAAGTTAATGTTGCTGATGAGGTTTTTAAGTTTATTTAAGTCGGTTTAATTAAATGAAAATGAATTTTCCGAATCGACACATGTGTTGCCATTTTCATATGAGTATATAATTGACAAGGGGGGATGAAGGCGGTCTAGGGTAGAAAGAAGATGATCACTCCTACAAACGACACAGTTATCTGAATCGGATGTAAAGACAAGGTCGAGTTGACTTTTCATTGTATTAGGTATTCTACTAATCTGATGTAGACTTGAGTTGGTTAGGCAGTCCACCGTCAATATTTCTTTTCAGAGGACGAATTAAGAGAGACGAAATGAGACGAATCATCGGAAATTAAAAGCAATTAACTCGTAAATCGAAATCTATAATAGCCGTGTTTTTTTGCATATCCGCTATCCGCTAAAAGAAAAGGCGATGTACGCTAGGTCAATTTACATACGCTATCTACTTAAGCAGATATAAACTCCCAAAACTCAACGGAGTGGAACTGTCCCTTTCGGACAGCGCGAAGTATCTGGGTGTGATTCTGGACAAAAAACTGAATTGGAATCTTAACATAGCGGAAAGAATCAAAAAGGCATATAATGCTCTTTTTGTCTGCAAAAGAATAGTAGGAAAATTTGGGACTTAAAACCTGCTATGGTATATGGCGCACTCGTATGGTGGAAAGCAATAAGCAAGAAAACGATTTACGCGGTTCAAAGAACGGCTTCCATAGCCAACCCCTACGCGGCAGCATTGGACACCATTTTGCAAGTATGCAAGCAAACTCTAGCACATGGTTTACACCTGAAATGCGAGAGCCTATAAAACAACCTAACCTAGCCTAAAAACAGTGGAAACGTTTTAAACTCCCTGAGTTTCATGCAGTTTTCCAGGCTTTGAAAAACTGTGTTACTATGAAAAATAGGCAAGCCAAGAAGCGGGTGTACTCAAAGCGTTTTCATAAAACTTGGTGTGGGCCGTCAAAATGAGAATATAAACTCTGATTCTTTAAATTCAGAATTCGCTAAAATGCAAAGTACCTTGACTGACGTTGGCGAACTCATATCCTATCCTAACCGTGAAATAACTGATTTCTTTCAGTTAACTGGAGTAGATGAGAACGACGTTCTGTGTGTCGTCCTACAGATAAAGTCTAAAACCATGAGTTCTGATGAAATACATCCACACTTTATCAAAATAATCTTGCCCCACATTATTTCTACCCTTTCACACATTTTTAACACAATCATCATAGCATCCTCTTTCCATTCGACCTGGAAGGTTGCTAAGGTTATACAGATAGAAAAAAAGCCTGCTACCCGTTCGTCACCACAGGAGTTTAGACCTATTTCTATTCTTCCGTTCCTATCCAAAGTCTTCCAAAAATTGCTTCACAAACAAATTAGTGCTTTTGTCAAAAACAGTATGACCAACCATAGCTGTGTCTCTGTCATTCTGAAAATTACAAATGATCTGAGAAATGCTATGGTATCCCTTCTTGGGCTCCTAGATTTCTCAATGGCATTCGATACTGTCTTGTTTCAAAATTGAAACGGAATTTTCACCTCAGCAACTCTGCAGCTAGCCTAATCCTTTCGTATCTAAGTGGAAGAAGTCAAGCCGCATCTATTGCGAATAAAACCTCCCGGTATGTAAAGCTAAAATCAAGAGTACCGCAAGGATTAATTCTTGGGCCTTTACTATTTGTAATGTTCATTAAGGGGTTACATACGTTTCTCCGCTCAAAAATATAGATTTTTTTTTGCATAAAAAAATTCTATATTCTATTGCAATTCAAATGCCGCAAGAATTTTTCAAAAATTCCAATAATTAAGAAAGTTATGACCGTTAGACGTCGGACCGGGCGGAGCGCTCATTAGAGACATGAGCAGCTGCGTGCCTGCTCTGCCTTCCTACCTTCTCTAATGACGGGTCAGTACCCTCGCAAATATTTATACCTGCTTAGCAATAGATTTAAACCTTGTATTATATTATACTTATTAGAATATTCCAGAAGGCACTACTCGAGCACATTTTCAGTTTTGCTTTCGAAGCCACACAGGCAAGACACACTGCAGATTTTGTATTTCGTTTCCTTTTTTCTCGAAACAGTATTTTCCGAGTCGGTACCAGAAATATCTCTTGAATCACTCGCCCGATTTGCATGCCATTTCGCACGGATATTCTTAATACCATTATCTAGTCTCCTACATAGGATTTTTTTGATATCTTAATTTTTAGATTTGTTATAAATAAAAATGTGACTCGATTTTTAGTCCAAAATAACCTCGTACGTTCAAAAAGCTGCCATTTTGTTAAAAATGAAAATTTTTGAAAACGGCTATGATAGAGACTAGTTTTATCCAACAGGTTTTTTTTTGTTTCAAATGAAACCTACCAGATATATTCCTGGTACCGCCCAGCACAATTTTGAAGAAAGGTTTCCGGAGATGGGTGAAATGTATACTCTATAACTGTTTTTCTTCAATTGTCAATAAAGTTTTGTATTCGTCAAGGAATACTTTACACAATGTATATTTTACTTTTGTTATATTAATTTAATATCGTAGCGGAAAAAAAATCTTGAAAAACGCTCCGTTTTTGAGCGGAGAAACGTATGTAACCTCTTAATGATCTCCCAAAAATAGTCCGCCACTCCTCCATACATTTATATGCTGATGATGTGCAGATTGAGTTGAGCTGCAAGTTAGGAATTTTATAAGATTGAATCGATAGACTTAATAGCGATCTGAACTAAACCCAAGCTTGACAGTAGTCATTTCCCAGCTTTATATTTAGGTAACACTGTTTAGAATATTTCAACATACATAAGCAAAAAACCTAGGTATTTGGTTCAATTCTTCCCTCACATGGGACCAACACATTCAGTGCCTACGTAGCGTCTCATTAGCGAAGCACTTTATTCCTCAGCACGTAAGGCTTAGCTTAGCAAAAAGCTTAATTTTTCCCATAGTTACCTATGGATGCCCAATCTTTAGCTGCCACAACTCAGAAACACGAAGAAATCTTACAGTGGCCTTCAACAACATTACGCGATATGTTTGTTTATACTCTCAAACGTTTTGATCAGGTTGTAGCCTGCATATCTACTACAAGTTTTGTGCGCTAAAAACACTAAACCGCATCCGGATTTGCAAGGAACCTCATTATCTCTATGAAAAACTTCAGTTTCCAACTTCCGAGAACCAATATATTGTTTATGTTCTTAGAGAATTGAACAATCTTCCACTGGACATAAGAAAACATCGCGGAACCGAAGTTTCCTGTATTATCTCTTCATTATTGTATTATCATTCTTGTATTATCTCTTTACGTTATTAATTATCATCGAATACTTCCATTCTTAATCTATAATTAATGAAGCCAATATTTGAATTGTTTAAACTTAAATAAATCAGCTTATACTTACTCGTACATAGACTTTAACTTAACTTAGGTCCAATGTAAAAGATTCTGTGTACCAATAAATGAAATGAAATGAAATGATGTCGGTGCTAAAAACACCGCTAAATTTACAGATCAAAAAACTTGCTGGCAACAGTGCGATACGACTTATTAATCTGGGTTACTTCAAGAGCAGTAGTTTCGGACATGGCACGGTCCTAACGGAGCTACTGCCAGGCAATCCAATTCTAACGGATGAAATTCCTTCCTTAGTCGACTTCTACATGATATACTATAATATGTTATGTATATCCGGATCGGGAGGACTGGCAAAAAATGCAATAATCAGGTCAAACGAAATTTTAATTTTCACAGATGGCTCAAAAATAGAGGAAGGAACATGTTCTGGTATCTTCTCAGAAGACCCACAACTAAGAGTGTCTATAAGACTACTGGACGCAAGCAGTGTCTTCCAATCAGAGGTACTGGCTGTCCTCAGGGCGGATGAGCTAATACAGATGAGATCGGTGTCCGAAAGAGATATCGCTATCTACATCGATAGCCAGGCCGCACTCAAGTCAATGGAATCAACCAACGTCAACTCTGATACAGTCAGGGGCTGTCGTACAGTTCTCAAGGCACTATGCAGTCAGAACAGAGTGAGACTATGCTGGGTGGCAGGACACTGAGGTATAAAAGGAAATTAACAAGCGGATGAGCTTGCAAGAAGAGGAAGGCTACTTGCTAATAGTGAGGTTGTCAACATCAAACTGTGTCCCTTACTATGCAAAGGGGTGATTTGAGCTGATAGCAATATTTAATTGCATTTATTGTCTGATTGCGTGGAAGCAACTCGAAGTGAAGGACACCTCGGCAGTCCCACCAAATGCTCAACATGACCTTTTTGGGATGCAAATCTTGTTAACCGACCGATCGCGGTGTTTCACCAGAAGCGCACCATGACCTCCTACGTCGAATGTTGTTGTAACCACTCTTTTCAGGAAAGCCTCCAGCGAGTTCTATCTCAACAAAGACTCACAGACCATTATGAGATCCATAATGTTTCTTTCACTGAGTTCGTGAGAAACCCAAACATCCAGCTTTTTCGACATTACAAGGCTTTTCAGTCTCTGCGGTTGTATGAGCGATTTTAAACCGCTGAGTGCCGTCAAATGCCTGTCAACACTAATTGCAACCAAGATTTAATCGTCGTCTATTTGGGTGGACGGCATCAGCTAGTTCTGTATTTCCTTACGAAAGCGTGTAAGCCAATGCTTACAAGTGTCAGCGCTTATAGTCAAATCTTCATACATGCTGCAAAACTCCCGTTACGCCTCTGTTGTTTTGACAATTTAAAAAAAAAAAAAAGCAAAATATGCCGAAAATGCACTTTCTTAAGGTGCGATCAGACGGTTATCCAAACTTGTCATCCGGATGACATTATGACGTTACTATGATGTAGAATTTGTCTTAAAGTGGCCATTCCGTGTGATCGCCTGTCATCCGGCATGTCATTGAACGTGTCAACGGGATGACATACGAGATGACACGATTTCTATGTAATCCAGCTTTGATTGACCATGTGATCGCTTGTCATCGCTATTGGGACTGGATGACTAAATTTTTTTGACAGTGTGTCATCCCAATGATAAAGTCGCATGGATGACATTACTTGATTTACCACATTGTCATCTAACATCGGATGGCACGTTTGCATCGTCGAAAAAGTAAGTTAATTTTCGTGTTGTTTCGTTGTCACTCATTAGACAACGACGGTGAAGCCGATATTGAGGCCAAAAATAAAACACCCACGGTTTCAGGAAAAAATGGAGCAGTAAAATATTATTTTCCTGGAACCTTCAAACAGATTCTGTTTTAATTGCAGCTTTTCAGGTAAATCCTGTCCTCTGGGATAGTGGGCGGAAGGATTATAAAACCCCGAACTCCAAAATTGATTCCTGGAAACAGGTGGCGGTCAATTTAACTATTGAGGGTGTTGACGATGTCGAGGCGCGTCTTAAATGGTAATCACTTCGTAGCCATTTTAAAGCCCATTTGGTCAAATTTCGAGCCAGTAAATCAGGACAAGGGACAGGCGAAATTGCGAAAGCATCGTGGCCTCATCTAAGTGAAATTGTGACACAATCGTGTCCATCGACATCTACATTAGAATTGGTAGGTACTCGTACTTCAAGTGATCTGCTTTCATGTATGTATACATTTACACATTACTATATTCGTTTGTTGTTTTTCAGGAAGATGCGTACGATGATTACCCAATTTTAAATAAGTTGACGCAGTTGTCAAACGCTCAACCGTCCCGCGAAGCTGCCCAACCAACACCAGTGCCGAAAAAAAGGCAAAAAACACTTTTTCTGTTGTTTTATTTTTATTTTACTGACGTTTTCGTTTTTCGCAAACAACTAATTACAAATTGTCATCAGTGTCATCCATGCCATTAGTGTCATCTTGTGTGATCGCATGTCAACCGGATGACAAAGCAAACGTGTCATCCATTTTGGGACAAAATGACACTAGGTGACCGAACCGATGACACTGTGTAATCGGGTGTCATCTATTATCATCATATTATCTAACAACTTGAGTTCAAAATGAGACGGTTTGTGTAAAGTATGAGAAAAGACGACGACAAAAGCAATATTATTTCCTCGCCGATTAATTGCTCCAGCAAAGATTTGACCGAAGAAATTGAATAGTCTAAATTTCTGGTCAATAGCCTTTGATAAGGACGGATTTACTGTTGACGATGGAAAGGACAACGAACCTGAAAACCTAGCGCAGGCCCTAGAATGCTATAAAGGAGATACCATCGCCATACGGGAAGTACGACTGGTTTGATAAAAAAGTATAACATGTCAGAAGCTGCTACAGAGAACAGAAGCAGCCTCTATTTGGGTACAGAAATCACGACCCGCAGAATAAATCATTTTAGGTGATTTTAACGTCAAATTGTAATTTTTAGGAAAGCAAACTTCGGTTAATTGACTTTGCTATAGAGCGGAATATCACTGTAGCTAGCGGTTTCTTAACTCTGATCATAAAAGCTTCAACTTAATAGATTATGTTGCGATCCACAAAAGGTATTCCTCTAGAATTTTAGAGCATTACGATCGACCAATGTGGACTTCACTACTTAGGTGCAGCAAAGGATGAGCGAAATATTGTCAGGAGATTTAACGTTGGACAGCTGTAATTGCCAAGCAAACAAACCGTCGGAACATAATCCGATCTGTGCCAAAAAGCCGTCAGAAATGCCACAGCTGATGTACTGTGTTACCCAACTACCCCTACGAGACACCTGATTCGATGAAAGACGCAGTAAAGCACATACAGGGTACGCAATCTTTCATGTCGGCATGTGAATATTGAATAACTCAATTTATTTGGAACAGTTTTTGAATACAAAATCAAGGGGCCGCCTTCATTGCCCAAAGCCAAATGTGCCCACCGATCCACAGATATCGATTCCCATCGTCTGTTTCGCCTTGTGTTTCATGGATCTCGCGTGAATTTTCCGCTCCCCAAATTTGGCAATTTTACTTGTTAACGGCTCCAGAGAGTGTGAAATGGGCCTCGTCGGTCATCAAAATTTTTTTTCCAAAAATCAGGTTCAGTGTTAACCATTCGAGCGACTGTTTGGCCGTATTCCAAGCGACGTGGACGGTCTGTCGGCAATATTCTTTGAGTCAATTGCACTTTACACGCAAACAAATTCTGTGGTTCCACTGCCGCTAAAATGCTGAGCGCGGTGACGATACGATACATGTAGGTTCTCGGCAACACTCTCACTTACCACTTCAAATAGTTCATTCGAACGTCCTGGGTGTTGATGAACGGCATGTGGACGATCTCCCACTGTAACGTGCTCAACAAAATTCGACATCAAACGACGAATAGTGTTGTCAGAAGGTGCTTGTTGGCTGCGATATTTTCGACGATTTTCTGCGATATGTACGTTGAGTTACCACAATTGAACAACTATTTTCAATGTACAACGTCACTATTTCGGCGCGTTGTTTCGGTGTGAAGCGAATCATGGTTCATTATACTGAATTGACGTTTCAAAAACATGTCTACTCAAGTCAATCGGTTGATAAATGTCAAAGTTATTCAACGTTTACATACCGACATAAAAAATGGCGCACCCTGTTCATATCCTCGGTGCGGTGCGGTGTATGGAAAAACCACTTCTGTAGGCTGTTTAATACAGCTCAGGAGTTGGTCACAGTGCGGTTTTTTGTGCCTTATCCGCGAAACCGTAAAGACCGAACGGGTTCCAGAATAGGCACACTCTGAACGACTATCTAAATTGTAGTTGAAAAGGAGAAGAAGACGTGAGGTAAACTGACGGCGCAAAGAGATGGCAGATGATGTTGAAAGCGCGAGTGTTAAATGTTTCAATTCTTCAGCTGCGACAGAAATGAGTGACATTCCTGTGACAGCCACTGACACCGATCAAGTTTTCGAAACTGAATTTTCATCGTTTTTTCTGTTTCGAACGGGAGCAAGAGGATCGGCAAAGACTGAAGTTACAGTGGACGGAAATCAATCGAAGTAGTCAAATTGATTGCCTAAAACAAGCCCAGACACGATGTTCGGATGAAGCCAGCGCTACAATCACAAATGGTCGTCGTGGAAGTTACATCTCTAAGGAAACTCCGAAATGACAAAAACGACGGCTTAACAAAAAGAACGCCTTTCTCACGAATTCCGCAGGTTTGTAATAACAAAGTCTAGATTACGATGTGTTGGTCAACGGTGGGACCTAGCCAAAGATGGAATCTTTAATGCTCCACGCAAGAAACTATTGAATAACTAAGCAAGTCGCATATGTCTCAGGTTACAAATCGGATCGCGGGAAATAAGATCGCCGATGAACTTGCACACCCAAGTGTGCTAAGCATAAGTGACAGAACACCCTTTGAAGCTTGTGAGATGACAACGCCGCGCAATCTGCGTGAGTGTCTGGTCTGCGTTAGCATCAGGCTGCAGCTACACGGCGCTGATGTGGTGGGTGCTAGAACTGAAGGTACTTTATCTGTGAAGCGCTCGCTTATTTTTCTTCGAAGCACTGACAAATTCCAGTAAAGGAACATAAAAAGATTACAATGGTATAATTCTTTTATTGAGTGTTCTGTTCCTACAGGAAAAAAGCTCTTACTTCTCTGATCAGCACTGTAGACTCCTTAGTGAAAAAAGAAACCTAGCTATCAGAAAATGTGAAATGACGTATTAGATTCCCTCATATTCACTCAAAAACTTTGTTAGTCATACGAGTATATTGTAGATACTGGATACTCGTATGATTAAGAGTGTCGCCACATTCTTTTAACTATGTGACAATAGCATCTAAAACATTTTTTTTACCTTCAGCCTAACTCCACCAAAAGTTGAGGTACTTTCAAAGTACAATGTCACCACAAACATGAAACAGAGTGCAACTCTGTTATTAAGGTCGTAAAAATGTAATGTTTCATGGTCGTCGCTTTATTACGTGACGAACATGAAAACATCCGCCAAAGTACAAAGCAAAGGAAAACCGAAAATAAAATATATAGTGACACAATTGGGGAAGTATTTGTATGTTGTGCTACGCAGAAAATATAATCAAGGTGTGTGTAGGCAATCAGAATATTTTGTTCTTCATACACTCTGATAACGGTTCTAAATATCAAGGATGATGTCAATTATTTTGAAACAAGCTACTCAATTGAGTATGAGGTAGACTCTACCTTCAGCTGGAGAGATTAGAGCGCCTTGGAATTTACAAATCACACGATAATTAGAAACGACAAACAATGGTAATAAAACTGCGATTTTGCTAAAATTTAACACTCCCTTTCGAAAATTAGGCAATTAATTAACTCGAGCATTGTAATTGCTTTATTGAATGTCTGAAAGGTCAAATTGAATTTCCGAATGAAAAAGTGTTAAAAGCAAGCTGGAGCAACAAGTCAGTGGCTTTTGGAATGAAAAATAGTTTTTCAGCCAAAAAAAAAGTTTTATTTCGTAAAATAGTCTCATTTCAGCGCTTTATGTTTCTCTAATTTGTATTCTTTCTAAAAAAAATAATGATTTCTCGAGATGCTTCAAATACGTGTTTGTTTAGGGGATTTCATCCTTGGCCCCAAATCACTTTCCGTCGGGCCAATTCCCTAGGAATTCCATGCCCAACTTAGCAAATTTCGCAATGGCGACTACGCAATTTTGCAGATAATCGATGTGGATTACACAGCGTTCATCTCGACAGACCCATCGCAGGGTGAAACCCACTGTTTCCACAGCTATTTGGTTGTGATGGATCCATCTTTTGTGCATGGTTATGAAACGGTGCAGAAACTTCTCCAGTTGAACAAGGCCAAACACTCCAGTTGTCATCACAAGAAATTCACTTTTCTTCGTTTTCACTAAAATTTACGTCGCTATCTGCTTTCAATGGATGTCAAACAAAAACTAAATTACGTATGCAGCTTGTGCAAGATCGAACTACATCCGTATAAGATTCAGGTGCTGCAGGATCTAAGGCCACAAAACGATGGTTTGTGATGGAAGCTACGAATTGGGCTCTCGACCGGCTTGAAGTTGACCATTACTTTTATCAAAAGATCGTGTTTAGTGACGAGGCTCGCTTTTGCCCCAACAACGTTGAGAAGAGAAGTGTTTGTGTGCAAGACAGTGGAAACTCGATAAAAATCAATTAACCCCTCAAAAAACAGGGGTTTTCAACCTTTTAATCTCTTGCCAAAATTATTCTGCTGTCCAAGTAAGGAGCGTCCCAAAATTCACGCATGATCAACAACTCGTTCAACACAAAAGATCGAAGTAGTTAGTGGGACTTTTGCTGAGACTTCACGAACATCAATTCGGCACAGTGGTCAAGAATTGGACAATTCGAGAGGCTCTCTACGGCGTATTCTCACGAAAGATTTGCATCTTCATGCATACAAAGTTCGATTGGCTTAAGAACTAAAGCCTACTGCCCACATCAGGCGAAGAGAGTTCGTTGAATGGATTACGGAACAACAACAAGTGTCCCAAACCAAATCATCTTCAGGGATGAGGCTCTTGTTGGCTTTGTTAATTGTCAAAATTGTCGAATTTGGGCTTCAGAAAATCCACGAAGGATTGTTGAAAAACAAATGCATCCACAACATGCCACTGTTTGGTGCGAATTTTGGGCTGGAGGTATCATCGGACAATTCTTCTTTGAAAATGCGGCTGGTCAGGCAATAACAATTAATAGTATTCACTATCGGGATATGATAATCCAGTTTTTGGTGCCTAAATTGTAATATATGGATGTGGACTACCTGTGGTTTCAGCAAGCCATACAGCCCAGAAATCAATTCAATTACTGCATGTCGCGTAATTACCCGTTTTGGTGATCACAATTGGCCGCTCAGATCATGCGATTTAACGTCGTTGGACTTTTTTTCTTTGGGGGCTTTTGAAGTCTAAGGTATGTGCCCACAAGCCCACGACTATCCACGCCTTGAAGGAGCAAATTGAGCTCTGTTTCGAAGCATTCCAGCCACATTTATGCAAAAATATCATGGAAAATTCCGACAAAAGACTGCGCATGTGCCAGAAAAGCCTTGGGGCCATTTACCTGCTATGCTATTCTATACATAACCCTATTTTGTGAGTCAACTAAAAAATGTAATGGGTTTCTGGCTGTCAAAATATTCAGTAAGATTTCCCATTTCATCATACATCGTTTTACGCTTGCCGAACGTGCGGAAATTATTAAAAAATATTATCGAAACGTGAGTTTTGTTGCGAGGTCGGTCTTCAGTGTGAAGGCAATTCGTCGTATCATGGAAAATTTTGAGCGTGAATACACTCTTTTGGATCTTAAGCCACCAACCAGACAGAGATTGGTGAGAAATGAAAAAAACATAGCTGCCGTAGCGGCCAGTATCGAAGAAGTTTCGATTCGGCGCCGATCAGTTGACTTGGGCATCGCCCAATTTTTTGGATTGAATTTGGGCCTAAATCCGTATAAGATTGTGCTGTCGCAAGAATTGAAACCTCACGACCATAGACAACGCCGTGAGTTCGCTAATTGGGCGTTAGAAATGTTGGCCGGAGATCCGGATTTTGGCCAATAAATCATCTTCTCGGACGAGGCCCATTTTCGGCTCAGCGGTAAACATAATACACATGTGTTCGGCCAAGCATCAATGCATCCACAAATATTGACTGTTTGGTACGGTTTGTGGAATGGCAACATCATCGAAACTTATTTCTTTCGAAACACCGTTACCGTCGATGGTCTTAAATATAGAGCGATGATAACAGACTTTCTGTGGTCAGAGCTCGACAACATCGATATAACAGGGCTCTGGCTCTAACAAGACGGCGCTATATGCCATACAAGCGACTTAACGCTCGGAGTTGTGAAGGAGAAATTTAGCCATTGGGTCATCTCATGGCGGGCGTTCATCAATTAGCTGCCGTGATCATGCATCTTGACACCACTCGATTATTTTCTCTGTGGCTACGTCAAGTCCTTAGTCCACGCTAACAAACCAACCACATTCGACACGCTATTGCCGGAATAACACCGCACATATTGGACCCAGTCATCAAAAAGTGAACCGACCGCTTGAAGCGAAGCCGACGCAGCTCTTTGGATGATGTGCTATTCCATACATAATGGCATGAATGTAGCTTCAAAATAAAGTCAGAATCAATTTTATATCTCACTCCGTTCTAAAGAGTTTTCCAATAGGGACTTGACAACTTTGAATTTAAATTTGTGAAAAACACTCTTTCACTAATCATCAAACTGTCACTGTCAATTTATTCAGTAAACTCAACATTTTCATCATGGTAAAGTACACGAATGAGGAACGTCTGCAAATTATAAAAATTTTTTACCGAAATTCGGAGTCGGTGACTGCAACTTTAAGAGCGTTAACTCCAATTTTCGGTCGTAATTCTCGCCCTAGTAGGCAGGAAATAACAAGTTTAGTGCAAAATTTGAATCTACATATTCGTTGTGTGATGTTGCCGTGTCAGTGAGATAACGGGTTGGTCGAAGTGTCGAAAATATCGCTGCCGTTCAGGCGTCCGTAGCAAACGATCCAAATCAGTCAATTCCACGGCGTTCTCAAGAATTGGGCATCGCTCAGACCACATTATGGCGTATTTTGCGTAAGGATCTTGGTTTACACTCATACAAGATCAAGCTGACTCAGGAATTGAAGCCGATGGACCATGCGACGTACTTTCTCCGATGACCTCCTACGTCGAATGTTGTTGTAACCACTCTTTTCAGGAAAGCCTCCAGCGAGTTCTATCTCAACAAAGACTCACAGACCATTATGAGATCCATAATGTTTCTTTCACTGAGTTCGTGAGAAACCCAAACATCCAGCTTTTTCGACATTACAAGGCTTTTCAGTCTCTGCGGTTGTATGAGCGATTTTAAACCGCTGAGTGCCGTCAAATGCCTGTCAACACTAATTGCAACCAAGATTTAATCGTCGTCTATTTGGGTGGACGGCATCAGCTAGTTCTGTATTTCCTTACGAAAGCGTGTAAGCCAATGCTTACAAGTGTCAGCGCTTATAGTCAAATCTTCATACATGCTGCAAAACTCCCGTTACGCCTCTGTTGTTTTGACAATTTAAAAAAAAAAAAAGCAAAATATGCCGAAAATGCACTTTCTTAAGGTGCGATCAGACGGTTATCCAAACTTGTCATCCGGATGACATCCTGACGTTACTATGATGTAGAATTTGTCTTAAAGTGGCCATTCCGTGTGATCGCCTGTCATCCGGCATGTCATTGAACGTGTCAACGGGATGACATACGAGATGACACGATTTCTATGTAATCCAGCTTTGATTGACCATGTGATCGCTTGTCATCGCTATTGGGACTGGATGACTAAATTTTTTTGACAGTGTGTCATCCCAATGATAAAGTCGCATGGATGACATTACTTGATTTACCACATTGTCATCTAACATCGGATGGCACGTTTGCATCGTCGAAAAAGTAAGTTAATTTTCGTGTTGTTTCGTTGTCACTCATTAGACAACGACGGTGAAGCCGATATTGAGGCCAAAAATAAAACACCCACGGTTTCAGGAAAAAATGGAGCAGTAAAATATTATTTTCCTGGAACCTTCAAACAGATTCTGTTTTAATTGCAGCTTTTCAGGTAAATCCTGTCCTCTGGGATAGTGGGCGGAAGGATTATAAAACCCCGAACTCCAAAATTGATTCCTGGAAACAGGTGGCGGTCAATTTAACTATTGAGGGTGTTGACGATGTCGAGGCGCGTCTTAAATGGTAATCACTTCGTAGCCATTTTAAAGCCCATTTGGTCAAATTTCGAGCCAGTAAATCAGGACAAGGGACAGGCGAAATTGCGAAAGCATCGTGGCCTCATCTAAGTGAAATTGTGACACAATCGTGTCCATCGACATCTACATTAGAATTGGTAGGTACTCGTACTTCAAGTGATCTGCTTTCATGTATGTATACATTTACACATTACTATATTCGTTTGTTGTTTTTCAGGAAGATGCGTACGATGATTACCCAATTTTAAATAAGTTGACGCAGTTGTCAAACGCTCAACCGTCCCGCGAAGCTGCCCAACCAACACCAGTGCCGAAAAAAAGGCAAAAAACACTTTTTCTGTTGTTTTATTTTTATTTTACTGACGTTTTCGTTTTTCGCAAACAACTAATTACAAATTGTCATCAGTGTCATCCATGCCATTAGTGTCATCTTGTGTGATCGCATGTCAACCGGATGACAAAGCAAACGTGTCATCCATTTTGGGACAAAATGACACTAGGTGACCGAACCGATGACACTGTGTAATCGGGTGTCATCTATTATCATCATATTATCTAACAACTTGAGTTCAAAATGAGACGGTTTGTGTAAAGTATGAGAAAAGACGACGACAAAAGCAATATTATTTCCTCGCCGATTAATTGCTCCAGCAAAGATTTGACCGAAGAAATTGAATAGTCTAAATTTCTGGTCAATAGCCTTTGATAAGGACGGATTTACTGTTGACGATGGAAAGGACAACGAACCTGAAAACCTAGCGCAGGCCCTAGAATGCTATAAAGGAGATACCATCGCCATACGGGAAGTACGACTGGTTTGATAAAAAAGTATAACATGTCAGAAGCTGCTACAGAGAACAGAAGCAGCCTCTATTTGGGTACAGAAATCACGACCCGCAGAATAAATCATTTTAGGTGATTTTAACGTCAAATTGTAATTTTTAGGAAAGCAAACTTCGGTTAATTGACTTTGCTATAGAGCGGAATATCACTGTAGCTAGCGGTTTCTTAACTCTGATCATAAAAGCTTCAACTTAATAGATTATGTTGCGATCCACAAAAGGTATTCCTCTAGAATTTTAGAGCATTACGATCGACCAATGTGGACTTCACTACTTAGGTGCAGCAAAGGATGAGCGAAATATTGTCAGGAGATTTAACGTTGGACAGCTGTAATTGCCAAGCAAACAAACCGTCGGAACATAATCCGATCTGTGCCAAAAAGCCGTCAGAAATGCCACAGCTGATGTACTGTGTTACCCAACTACCCCTACGAGACACCTGATTCGATGAAAGACGCAGTAAAGCACATACAGGGTACGCAATCTTTCATGTCGGCATGTGAATATTGAATAACTCAATTTATTTGGAACAGTTTTTGAATACAAAATCAAGGGGCCGCCTTCATTGCCCAAAGCCAAATGTGCCCACCGATCCACAGATATCGATTCCCATCGTCTGTTTCGCCTTGTGTTTCATGGATCTCGCGTGAATTTTCCGCTCCCCAAATTTGGCAATTTTACTTGTTAACGGCTCCAGAGAGTGTGAAATGGGCCTCGTCGGTCATCAAAAATTTTTTTCCAAAAATCAGGTTCAGTGTTAACCATTCGAGCGACTGTTTGGCCGTATTCCAAGCGACGTGGACGGTCTGTCGGCAATATTCTTTGAGTCAATTGCACTTTACACGCAAACAAATTCTGTGGTTCCACTGCCGCTAAAATGCTGAGCGCGGTGACGATACGATACATGTAGGTTCTCGGCAACACTCTCACTTACCACTTCAAATAGTTCATTCGAACGTCCTGGGTGTTGATGAACGGCATGTGGACGATCTCCCACTGTAACGTGCTCAACAAAATTCGACATCAAACGACGAATAGTGTTGTCAGAAGGTGCTTGTTGGCTGCGATATTTTCGACGATTTTCTGCGATATGTACGTTGAGTTACCACAATTGAACAACTATTTTCAATGTACAACGTCACTATTTCGGCGCGTTGTTTCGGTGTGAAGCGAATCATGGTTCATTATACTGAATTGACGTTTCAAAAACATGTCTACTCAAGTCAATCGGTTGATAAATGTCAAAGTTATTCAACGTTTACATACCGACATAAAAAATGGCGCACCCTGTTCATATCCTCGGTGCGGTGCGGTGTATGGAAAAACCACTTCTGTAGGCTGTTTAATACAGCTCAGGAGTTGGTCACAGTGCGGTTTTTTGTGCCTTATCCGCGAAACCGTAAAGACCGAACGGGTTCCAGAATAGGCACACTCTGAACGACTATCTAAATTGTAGTTGAAAAGGAGAAGAAGACGTGAGGTAAACTGACGGCGCAAAGAGATGGCAGATGATGTTGAAAGCGCGAGTGTTAAATGTTTCAATTCTTCAGCTGCGACAGAAATGAGTGACATTCCTGTGACAGCCACTGACACCGATCAAGTTTTCGAAACTGAATTTTCATCGTTTTTTCTGTTTCGAACGGGAGCAAGAGGATCGGCAAAGACTGAAGTTACAGTGGACGGAAATCAATCGAAGTAGTCAAATTGATTGCCTAAAACAAGCCCAGACACGATGTTCGGATGAAGCCAGCGCTACAATCACAAATGGTCGTCGTGGAAGTTACATCTCTAAGGAAACTCCGAAATGACAAAAACGACGGCTTAACAAAAAGAACGCCTTTCTCACGAATTCCGCAGGTTTGTAATAACAAAGTCTAGATTACGATGTGTTGGTCAACGGTGGGACCTAGCCAAAGATGGAATCTTTAATGCTCCACGCAAGAAACTATTGAATAACTAAGCAAGTCGCATATGTCTCAGGTTACAAATCGGATCGCGGGAAATAAGATCGCCGATGAACTTGCACACCCAAGTGTGCTAAGCATAAGTGACAGAACACCCTTTGAAGCTTGTGAGATGACAACGCCGCGCAATCTGCGTGAGTGTCTGGTCTGCGTTAGCATCAGGCTGCAGCTACACGGCGCTGATGTGGTGGGTGCTAGAACTGAAGGTACTTTATCTGTGAAGCGCTCGCTTATTTTTCTTCGAAGCACTGACAAATTCCAGTAAAGGAACATAAAAAGATTACAATGGTATAATTCTTTTATTGAGTGTTCTGTTCCTACAGGAAAAAAGCTCTTACTTCTCTGATCAGCACTGTAGACTCCTTAGTGAAAAAAGAAACCTAGCTATCAGAAAATGTGAAATGACGTATTAGATTCCCTCATATTCACTCAAAAACTTTGTTAGTCATACGAGTATATTGTAGATACTGGATACTCGTATGATTAAGAGTGTCGCCACATTCTTTTAACTATGTGACAATAGCATCTAAAACATTTTTTTTACCTTCAGCCTAACTCCACCAAAAGTTGAGGTACTTTCAAAGTACAATGTCACCACAAACATGAAACAGAGTGCAACTCTGTTATTAAGGTCGTAAAAATGTAATGTTTCATGGTCGTCGCTTTATTACGTGACGAACATGAAAACATCCGCCAAAGTACAAAGCAAAGGAAAACCGAAAATAAAATATATAGTGACACAATTGGGGAAGTATTTGTATGTTGTGCTACGCAGAAAATATAATCAAGGTGTGTGTAGGCAATCAGAATATTTTGTTCTTCATACACTCTGATAACGGTTCTAAATATCAAGGATGATGTCAATTATTTTGAAACAAGCTACTCAATTGAGTATGAGGTAGACTCTACCTTCAGCTGGAGAGATTAGAGCGCCTTGGAATTTACAAATCACACGATAATTAGAAACGACAAACAATGGTAATAAAACTGCGATTTTGCTAAAATTTAACACTCCCTTTCGAAAATTAGGCAATTAATTAACTCGAGCATTGTAATTGCTTTATTGAATGTCTGAAAGGTCAAATTGAATTTCCGAATGAAAAAGTGTTAAAAGCAAGCTGGAGCAACAAGTCAGTGGCTTTTGGAATGAAAAATAGTTTTTCAGCCAAAAAAAAAGTTTTATTTCGTAAAATAGTCTCATTTCAGCGCTTTATGTTTCTCTAATTTGTATTCTTTCTAAAAAAAATAATGATTTCTCGAGATGCTTCAAATACGTGTTTGTTTAGGGGATTTCATCCTTGGCCCCAAATCACTTTCCGTCGGGCCAATTCCCTAGGAATTCCATGCCCAACTTAGCAAATTTCGCAATGGCGACTACGCAATTTTGCAGATAATCGATGTGGATTACACAGCGTTCATCTCGACAGACCCATCGCAGGGTGAAACCCACTGTTTCCACAGCTATTTGGTTGTGATGGATCCATCTTTTGTGCATGGTTATGAAACGGTGCAGAAACTTCTCCAGTTGAACAAGGCCAAACACTCCAGTTGTCATCACAAGAAATTCACTTTTCTTCGTTTTCACTAAAATTTACGTCGCTATCTGCTTTCAATGGATGTCAAACAAAAACTAAATTACGTATGCAGCTTGTGCAAGATCGAACTACATCCGTATAAGATTCAGGTGCTGCAGGATCTAAGGCCACAAAACGATGGTTTGTGATGGAAGCTACGAATTGGGCTCTCGACCGGCTTGAAGTTGACCATTACTTTTATCAAAAGATCGTGTTTAGTGACGAGGCTCGCTTTTGCCCCAACAACGTTGAGAAGAGAAGTGTTTGTGTGCAAGACAGTGGAAACTCGATAAAAATCAATTAACCCCTCAAAAAACAGGGGTTTTCAACCTTTTAATCTCTTGCCAAAATTATTCTGCTGTCCAAGTAAGGAGCGTCCCAAAATTCACGCATGATCAACAACTCGTTCAACACAAAAGATCGAAGTAGTTAGTGGGACTTTTGCTGAGACTTCACGAACATCAATTCGGCACAGTGGTCAAGAATTGGACAATTCGAGAGGCTCTCTACGGCGTATTCTCACGAAAGATTTGCATCTTCATGCATACAAAGTTCGATTGGCTTAAGAACTAAAGCCTACTGCCCACATCAGGCGAAGAGAGTTCGTTGAATGGATTACGGAACAACAACAAGTGTCCCAAACCAAATCATCTTCAGGGATGAGGCTCTTGTTGGCTTTGTTAATTGTCAAAATTGTCGAATTTGGGCTTCAGAAAATCCACGAAGGATTGTTGAAAAACAAATGCATCCACAACATGCCACTGTTTGGTGCGAATTTTGGGCTGGAGGTATCATCGGACAATTCTTCTTTGAAAATGCGGCTGGTCAGGCAATAACAATTAATAGTATTCACTATCGGGATATGATAATCCAGTTTTTGGTGCCTAAATTGTAATATATGGATGTGGACTACCTGTGGTTTCAGCAAGCCATACAGCCCAGAAATCAATTCAATTACTGCATGTCGCGTAATTACCCGTTTTGGTGATCACAATTGGCCGCTCAGATCATGCGATTTAACGTCGTTGGACTTTTTTTCTTTGGGGGCTTTTGAAGTCTAAGGTATGTGCCCACAAGCCCACGACTATCCACGCCTTGAAGGAGCAAATTGAGCTCTGTTTCGAAGCATTCCAGCCACATTTATGCAAAAATATCATGGAAAATTCCGACAAAAGACTGCGCATGTGCCAGAAAAGCCTTGGGGCCATTTACCTGCTATGCTATTCTATACATAACCCTATTTTGTGAGTCAACTAAAAAATGTAATGGGTTTCTGGCTGTCAAAATATTCAGTAAGATTTCCCATTTCATCATACATCGTTTTACGCTTGCCGAACGTGCGGAAATTATTAAAAAATATTATCGAAACGTGAGTTTTGTTGCGAGGTCGGTCTTCAGTGTGAAGGCAATTCGTCGTATCATGGAAAATTTTGAGCGTGAATACACTCTTTTGGATCTTAAGCCACCAACCAGACAGAGATTGGTGAGAAATGAAAAAAACATAGCTGCCGTAGCGGCCAGTATCGAAGAAGTTTCGATTCGGCGCCGATCAGTTGACTTGGGCATCGCCCAATTTTTTGGATTGAATTTGGGCCTAAATCCGTATAAGATTGTGCTGTCGCAAGAATTGAAACCTCACGACCATAGACAACGCCGTGAGTTCGCTAATTGGGCGTTAGAAATGTTGGCCGGAGATCCGGATTTTGGCCAATAAATCATCTTCTCGGACGAGGCCCATTTTCGGCTCAGCGGTAAACATAATACACATGTGTTCGGCCAAGCATCAATGCATCCACAAATATTGACTGTTTGGTACGGTTTGTGGAATGGCAACATCATCGAAACTTATTTCTTTCGAAACACCGTTACCGTCGATGGTCTTAAATATAGAGCGATGATAACAGACTTTCTGTGGTCAGAGCTCGACAACATCGATATAACAGGGCTCTGGCTCTAACAAGACGGCGCTATATGCCATACAAGCGACTTAACGCTCGGAGTTGTGAAGGAGAAATTTAGCCATTGGGTCATCTCATGGCGGGCGTTCATCAATTAGCTGCCGTGATCATGCATCTTGACACCACTCGATTATTTTCTCTGTGGCTACGTCAAGTCCTTAGTCCACGCTAACAAACCAACCACATTCGACACGCTATTGCCGGAATAACACCGCACATATTGGACCCAGTCATCAAAAAGTGAACCGACCGCTTGAAGCGAAGCCGACGCAGCTCTTTGGATGATGTGCTATTCCATACATAATGGCATGAATGTAGCTTCAAAATAAAGTCAGAATCAATTTTATATCTCACTCCGTTCTAAAGAGTTTTCCAATAGGGACTTGACAACTTTGAATTTAAATTTGTGAAAAACACTCTTTCACTAATCATCAAACTGTCACTGTCAATTTATTCAGTAAACTCAACATTTTCATCATGGTAAAGTACACGAATGAGGAACGTCTGCAAATTATAAAAATTTTTTACCGAAATTCGGAGTCGGTGACTGCAACTTTAAGAGCGTTAACTCCAATTTTCGGTCGTAATTCTCGCCCTAGTAGGCAGGAAATAACAAGTTTAGTGCAAAATTTGAATCTACATATTCGTTGTGTGATGTTGCCGTGTCAGTGAGATAACGGGTTGGTCGAAGTGTCGAAAATATCGCTGCCGTTCAGGCGTCCGTAGCAAACGATCCAAATCAGTCAATTCCACGGCGTTCTCAAGAATTGGGCATCGCTCAGACCACATTATGGCGTATTTTGCGTAAGGATCTTGGTTTACACTCATACAAGATCAAGCTGACTCAGGAATTGAAGCCGATGGACCATGCGACGTACTTTCTCCGATTGGGTTCTGGAGAAGATGCGCCAAGATGATGAATTTCATCGCAAAATCATCTTCAGGGACGAAGCTCATTTTTGGCTCAATGGGTTCGTCAATAAGGAAAATATGCGTTATTGGTCGGGTGAAAATCCACATGTGCTTCATGAATCACCACTTCATCCACAAAAAATAACTGCTTGGTGCGGTTTGCATGACGGCGGCGTTATTGGGCCATATTTTTTCGTCGACGATAACGATCGTCATGTTACTGTAAATGATCAGCGTTATCGCGCCATGATCACCGATTATTTTTGGCCTGAATTAGAAGATATGGACTTGGACGACATGTGGTTTCAACAGGATGATTCCACAAGCCACACAGCACACGCTACAATCGATTTATTGAAGAGTAAGTATGGTGAGCGTGTTATCTCAAGAAATGGGCCAGTCGATTGGCCGCCTCGTTCGTGCGATTTAACGCCGCTTGACTATTTTCTGTGGAGCTACGTTAAGTCATTGGTTTGTGCCAACACGTCGACGACGTTGGAAGAGCTCAGAGCCAACATTGAATGCGAAATAGCTACCGTTTCGGCCGAAATGTGTGGTCGAGTCGTTGAAAATTGGGTCCAACGAATCGACCCCTGCAAACGTGCCCGCGCTGGCCATATGAACGAAGTCGAGTTCCATTCATAAATGTTTTGATTGTACTTCAAGCCGATAATAAAATCTTTGAAATATCTCGAATGGTTTGCGTTTTATTTTAAAAAAAAGTTGTCAAGTCCTTAGAGGAAAACCCTATATTTAAATATTTTTTCCTGTCGTTCTTATCTGGTCTCCCTTTACAAGAAGGCTGCCGGTAGGAAATGACAGCAAATAAAAATTTTGTCAGGAGAAAGTATGTTTGATGACTGGCATCTAAGCCAATCCCGAAGAAATAATATCATCTAAGCTGCGCCAAATATAGAGACATCATGCTACTTAACATCGCATATAAAACCTTCTTTGTCATATTATGTTTATTCCCAGAACCATTCGTGAACGACCTGATTGGATCCAATCAGCGCAGTTTTAGACCCGGTAAGCCCAAAATGTACCAAATGTTCATACTGCGGCAAATCCTAGATAAAACTCAAATGGTCCAGATTGATACTCACCACCTCTTTATCGATTTCAAGACCGCATATGACCGCACTCATGGGAATGCAGCAAGCTGTCATTGGTGCGTTTGCAAGTATCGTAAATAAGCGACGAATATTAGTTCGACTGTGAATGAGGGAAACAGTGTCGAAATAAAGGGACGCACAACATCGATGAATCGCACAGAACTTCACTATAAGCTGGTTTACTGGTTAAGACCAGGATCCACTTCGGACTATAGTGTCATCTAAGTATGTACGTAATGTATAATAAATGGCTATGTCGATGACTCGGTCATCATTGTTAAAAGAATGCATGCGAAGAAAACATGCAACATATGCTACATCTGGTACAAATAAAGTCTGCCAAGTGTACTGGAGAAAAGCTATCAATCAACAGCAGCAAACCTACTCTAGTTACTTGCACTCTTAAAATAAATTTGAGTCTTGAGTCAGATATCAGTAAAAGGATTAGATCATTTGCCAATGGGGTAACTGCTCAGCAACAAATATAATATACGAGTACTATACATCAGTCAAACGTTGGGTGAGCCAAGTGTGTCTGAGCTACTACTCACTTTGTTTTCTTATAAATCCCAGCTATCCATGAGCTAGAGAAGTGACGATATCATGAGATTGACGAGCAGTCAGAGACAGAGTTTCTCAATTTTATAATTTCAGGGCTCTCGAAAAAACACTCTATCCTCGCCTAGTAATTATTTTTGGACAATTATTTCAGAAACAGCGTAATGACGGGAAGAAAAAACTTCCCATGGAGATATGTAATTACATACTTTGTGACTAACATCATTATTATACTCGTAGACCGTTTAAGAGATTTTCAGATTCAAGCATATTATTTGTTTAAGGCTTTTCTCAATTTTCAACAATTTTTTTTGCTGTTGAAAATAACAATTTACCAGGCACAACCGACTCAGTTGTTGACCCAGTTCTTAATACCAAAGTCAGTGTAAGTACATGCCTACAAAACTAAGTGCAAATCACAAGCTCGTTGGCCCTTTTCGCTGGCAATTACACTACTACAAATAATTGGTTTTGCGGCTCCCTAATAACTGAAACCGATAACTTAATCACCCTTGAACCTTGTTCCTCATTAGCGTTGTTAATTAATTGCAACTCAAAACCTAATTACTTTTGAAATCGAAAATGGAGAAAACAAGAATATTTTTTTACAAAAAAAAAAAAAAAACACTCACCTTTACGTGTTAGGGGTGATGCTGCTGTCTTCTCCTCCACCATTCGATTAGATTTGGTCTTCTCTTCCAGCTGTTGGAACATACTAGCACGTGCCTTAACACTGCTAGAACGTCCTAATCCTGTAAATCCTGATGTCTCCATGTTACTCTCGTCACCACACAATGTCAACGAATCGTCACGCGGTAACCGTTGACTACTGCCGCCACCACCACCACCGTCACCCATCGATAACGACTCATCGGCTTTTGGTGAGCTGTCATCTAGACCCGAAGACATTTCGAAATTTTTGCCCGTTTGCAAACCGCTATCACTACTTATCGAGATACAATTTAAATCGGTTACCGAACGTGGTGAAAATAAATCGGAAACTTCACGCGGCGACGGTGATATCGATGATAAGCTGCGTGGTGAGATTTTCGCTACAGATGATGTACTAGTCACAGCACCACTGCCAGCTGCTATTCCAATACCAATACCAATTCCAATACCAACTGCACTGCCAACTCCTGCTACTTGGTAGCTTAATGAATCAAGCGAAAAAGCCGGCTTAAAACTGGCCAATGATCCAGAGGTTGCCGCTTGTAAGCTGGTGGTGATAGTAAAATAAGGAGAAACAGGTTAAAACAGTTTGAGGTAGTAACAATTGTATTGTATGTAATTGCGCTTCCTAAGTACACGAAGACCTGTTTACCAGCCGTAAAGTCTCGTGAGAGAAAAGTCAATTACACACACACAACACTATAATGTTTTTTTTTTTTTTTTTTCTTCGAATTTTCTATTTCTATTTATGAACCAAGGAGAATGATTTCCTTCCAAGAGAGCTATCTTTTACTCTCTCTCTAAGGCTAAATACATAGAGGAGAAGCAATCCAAAATCTTAATGATATTGATAGCAAAGGAAAGGAGGTGTGGTGAGGTGAGGTATGGTGAAGGGAATTTCTCTATTTCTCTATTTCTCTACACAAATTTTGCACAATTTTCACCTATTTTTAGAATCACTATTTTCTTTCTATTTTATATCTATGTACAACGAGATACGGTGATCATATGCACTGGTCGCGACAATTTTCAATTCGATTAAACCGTCGATCGATTTAAATCGTTTATCGATCAATTGAAGGCTCAAAGTCGAAGATTATACCATAAAAACCGTTGTATTTAGTTCAATTGGCACGCGCGTCTAACGTTTGCAAATCACGCCGATCGAATGCAAACTAAATGCGAACTGTGAAAACGCAGGCCCACGAAAGACGAAAGATGTACAACGACCGACGACGACGTGCCTCAACCCGCACAATTCGATAATTCGCAGTTGTTGTCGTCGTTGTCGTTTACTTTTTCCGATTTTCCTTTTAACTCTGTAACTGCTGATGTTTTTTTTTTTAATTTTTTCTCTTTTATTTTTACGTAATTAGCCGCCGTACTATTGTAATTAACTGGCTTTTGCGTTTTCCTTCAACAAATCGCTGTTTCAACAATTTCACTGATAGCGCGTGCGGTTTTATCAAATTTTTGTCATTTATCGCGTCGGATTGATATTCCTATTCATATATCGGCAGAGGCGGGTTTTTATTTTTATTTTGAAAAGTTACTCGGTATCACGTCAACCATCTGGCGTATGGATATCGATGTTTTTTTTTTTCAGGGTTATTGCAGGCAAATGACGGCGCCATGCATGGAAATCAAATCAAGTGACCGTTTCACACTCGAGGCGGGATTTTGAGAGACGATTTATCGCCCATCTCGAACGTGGAATGAATTGGCGCAGTGAAAATTTTGAGAAACAAAACAAAACCGCTATAACGACATGTGTAGTTTGAGAAATAAAATGTTCAAATGATGAGCAGTTTTGAAAAATCCTACTTTTTTTCCCAATTTTCTTTCTTTTTGTATTTTGGGAAAAGACATTGAAAATTTTCTTAAAGTGGGATTGTGCGGATTGTTTATTTTTTTATTTATTTTTTTTTAATTCAGAAAGAAGAAAGTTTTATATCCATTTAATGAGCCGTGGGTTGTGGGATATTTTTAGATTCAAAAACTATGGATTTGCTGTGGTTGTGGTTAAGACAATAAACAAAAACAGTAGGCGCAATGCCTGGAATAACAGATTTTCATTTTAGCAAAAGAAAAACAAAGTAATCATAATAGTAACAAACGTGCAAGTGTAGTGTAGAAAAAGACTGCATTGTTTTTCAATTCAAAATCGTAAACTGTTTTCAGACCTTCTGCCGACAGAGAGCTTCTGACCTTTAGTTTCGTTTTGCAATCACATTAAGACATTTATTTATTTATTTATCGCTTAATACAAGTAGTTCAAAAAAAAAAACTTAGAATTACATTTAACAAAATGTATTTAAAAACTAAAAATTAAGAGGCGAAGGGGAAAAAAGGGAGTTTCTAAGCGTGTTTTTGCTACAATAAAAAACGATAATTTGATGACTATCATTAGCCACGTGTAGCATTCGAGACATAGGCTCATTACGCCCATAATTTGTGCGAATGAAATTTCAGGTGGAAGATGGGTACTGACAATGGATGACAACGATTAGTATTAGGTCTCGTAGAAGTAGCATCTTCCGACAATTGCTGGTTCTTTAAATAACGAGAATAAGACTTTGCAGCCGAACATCTTGCAGCTCTGCTAATAAGCAATACTTCACGCCTCCCCGTGGCGCCATCTGGGAATCTCACCGGAGATTGCGAAGTGAACGGCGAGTTTCCTGCGTCATAAATCAAGATTAGTGTCGATAAAACAAAAGAAGACCTTATCCGGGCTACTCCGACATATTTGCAGCTCAGGCCGGTAAGGATTTCCAAGACTTAGTCAGGGTCTTAGAAAAAAGATGGTGGCGGACGAGCCCTTATTAGGTTACTGGCTTCGGCGTAACTGACCCCTCGTACGAGCAAAAAATGGAACTGGTCCTCCAGGTGGGGGGGTTGTGCCGCCGGGGTAACTGCCCGGCCATTTAAAAAAAATTAAGTTACGAAACATCAACAAGCATCAACAATGAGCTTCGGATATGCACGTGGAATATTAGACCACGTGCAGCCGAACAACTAGCGGAGGCCCTGGACTGCTGAAAAGCAGACATAACCGCCATCCAAGAAATACGATGGGATGGACCGGACAAAAAGAGGATGAAAAACTGCGACATCTGCTACGGCGATTGCTATCGATGGCAAAAGCAGCGTTTATTTGGATGCGGATTTGTTGTCGGAGGCAGACTAAGATAAGAAGTCCTGAGCTTCCGGCATGTGAGCGAGCGCCTCGTAGCAATCCGCATCAAGGCTAAATTCGTCAACATTAGTCTTATATGCGCGCATGCACCCATAGAGGAGAAAGGTGACGACACCAAGGATGCCTTCTATGAGCTCCTTAACAAGACCTACGAGCAATGCCCTAGCTATGACATTAAAATTGTCCTCAGTGATTTTAATGCAAAGCTAGGAAGAGAGGCTATCTTTGGTGGAACGATCGGAAAATATAGCCTGTACGATTCAGGCTAATCGACTTTGCGGCGGGGCGAAACATTGTCGTAGCTACCACGCGGTTTCCACATCTCGATATACACCAGGGGACTTGGAGAACTCCTGATCAATCAACAGTATTATGGATGTACGTACATTACCTTGTTGTAGCCAAGGTACGGTTGCAGATATCCCAAACTACGCCAAGACAAATTAATGCTGTAAGGAAATTCGAAATCAGACGGCTACAATCGCAAGAGATCGCCAAGTCCTTTTCCGATCGAGTGTCTCTTAATCTCTTAAGAGGTCCAATACCGCCAGCATCAAGCATAGATGACCATTGGAAACACTACCAAAATGCCATCAGAGGTGCTGCTTCTGATGTGCTGGGTTTCACTCGTCCGACACAATGAAACCCCTGGTTCGATGATGAATGCCCGCAAGCACATGCAGCTAAGCAAGATGCATATAAAGCGGCGCTGCATAGAAGGGCCAGAGCTGCTCATGAGCTCTATGAGCGGAAGGGGAGAGACGAACACCGGCTTCTCAGGAGGAAAAAGAAAGAGCATGAGAAGCTCGCGGTCGAGGAAATTGAGAGATGCTACTCCAGGAATGAGGTTCGGAAGTTTTACCAAAAGTTAAAAATAACACGGAAACAAAACGCAAACCGAAGCCTGTAGAGATGAATAAAGGAACATCGTGCTAGAATCGCAGTCGATGCTGAGGATTTGGAAAGACCATTTCTGCAGACTGTATGACGGCGACGACGAACCAAATACCGCTGTCAGGCAGAATCAACCAATCAACAAACCTGCTGGAGCGGACGGCCTGACTGCCGAGCTCTCCAAAGCGGCAGGCGATGACATGGTAAGGAGCATACACCAACTCATCTGTAAAATATGGTCGGACGAAAGTATGCCCGATGAATGGAACCTCAGTATTGTTTTGTCCGATTCTCAATAAAGGATACCCTCTGAACTGCGCCAATTACAGAGGCATCCGTCTCCTTAACATCGCATACAAGATTTTATCTTCTGTATTGTGTGAACGCCTGAAGCCGTTCGTCAACAATTTGATAGGTCCATATCAGTTTGGCTTTAGGCCAGGAAAGTCCACCATCGACCAAATATTCACACTACGGCAGATCTTGGAGAAGGCCCATAAGCTACTAGGTGGGGTGAAAAGTAACCTCCTTGACTGACAGAATGCGGAAACAGAAACAGAAGGAAACAAAAGAAAAGTTGGATAAATATTATGGGGCTAATGCTCCGTCAGATTACACCGTCAAATATTGGTTTCGAGAGTTTCGTGGTGGCCGCAACTCCACTACCGATCAAGTCCGCAGAGGCAGGCCCTCCGATGCGGTTACAGAGGACAATGTCAAAAAAATACATGAAATGGTGTTGGCTGACCGGAAAGTGAAGTTGCGCGAGCTAGCAGATACCACAAAGATTAGTACTGAGTGCACACGCCATATTTTGGGCAATATTCTGCATATGAAAAAGTTATCCTGCCGCTGGGTGCCGCGCATGCTCACTACTGTCCAAAAACACGAACGCGAGAGCACGAAAGAGTGTTTGGACTTGCTGATGCGAAATCGTGCAGACTTTTGGCGTCGATTGGTAACTGTTGATGAAACTTGGATCCACTATTACACACTAGAGAACAGAATGAGTGCCCGGCAAAGGACTGAAGCCGGCACGAGTGCTCCGAAGCGACCGAGGGAGGCTCGATGGGTCGGAAATGTTATGGCGTCGGTTTTCTGGGATTGTCATGGTCTACCTCGAAAAAGGAAAAACCATCAACAGCGAGTATTACTGTGCATTATTGGAGCGATTGAAGGCCGAAATCGCTGCAAAACGGCCTCACATGAAGCGAAAAAAAATTTTGTTTTTGCAAGACAATGCGCCGGCGCACAAGAGCATCGCAACCACGGCTAAAATCAATGACTTACGGCTCCAATTTCTGTCGCATCCAACGTATTCGCCCGCTCTTCCCAAACCTCAAAAGACGGCGCATCAATAAAAAATTCAGCTCACGCGAGGAAATCATCGATGCCACGGAGGAGACCTTGCAGATCTTGCGGAAACGGATAAACCTCCGTTGGATAACCTCAATTCGATACGAATGTGTATCGTGATAGGGAGACCAGACCTGGCTGGCATATTCAAGACTTGGCCTTACAAATGCGCAGTATAAAGTTTTTGTGACGTATGGATTTGAGAGTTCTTTGGACCAGCGTTTCACATAACCGAGTGCAGGATTCGCTCGGCTGATAATACTATCAAAATGACTGTGAAAATGAAATTCACTGTCACATATGTATAACGCCCAAATCACACAGAAAAGTAACAGAGGGAACAAGTTCGTTTCTGATTAGATCCGTTGTGGGGGCTGCCGGGGAACGCTTCTGAGAATAAACATAATAACCCTGGGATATTGTGTTGGTTCAAGAGATTAGTGTCAGTATGAATGACGTTGGATTGAGATGGATGAGTATTATAGAACTGAATTTCAAGTAAGATACTTATAGTTTCAGAGTCGGATTTTGTACACGTATTACTGCCCTCAGAGAGTTCAAGGCGCCCTGCTATTGAAGGTTTCTTAGACTGGTCTGACTGATCAGGAACACTGCCATATGCTCAAGATTCAGTACTAGGATTCATCCAGCAAGGAATCTCAAAATATTGAGTAAAACTTTGAACGTACGAAGAGTGATTTACATTTCAATTATTTCTTTCTTGAGTACAGTGCTGTGTTATCAACTGACATCGCTGAATTGACAAACGCCAATATTTTTGCTGATTTTTAAAGGAATGTCCGATGTTTATAATATACGAGTATGTATAGCCCATTTGTGTTTTTACATCAAAACTGATAATGCAATAAATTTTAACAGAGAAAAAAATTCCAAGGACGGTCAATGACTTTTGTTGCAGCATTTCGAAAACTGAAGATTCAGCTTCAATTAATTTTATTTTTGTTATCATTACAGTTCGATGTGAAGCTGGGCCTTCACCAACAAGGCTCTGCAACCTTTAATTACTCATGCCAAAATGGTTGTGATCACTTTTCACACCTCAACATCCGCATAGAGACCTAGGAGTCAATTTATCTAAAAAAAATCAAAAACCAACAGCCAAATTGATCACATCGTTGTAGTATCTGGATGTCCGAACATGTCGTGGAACCAATATCGACTCAGACCATTACCTTCTTCTGTGCCAACGTGCGAATGCATATATCCCGGACGATGGAACATCGAAGACAAGCGGCTGCAAAACACTTTTCTGATCGAGTCTCCAAAAACCTTTCGGGGAGACTTAACATACATATATGTTGCCAGGATTTGTCAGCAAACCACTAGAGACCACACATCTGACGTGCTAAGTTTCACCCGACCACCACAACGAAACTTCTGATTTCACGATAAATCCCGCAAAGCGCAACAGCGAAACAAAAAGCATACAAGGCGGTGCTGTAAATTAGAAAGAGTGCTGCTCACGAACTCTATGAGCAAAGGAGATGGACCGAACATTGGTTTCCCAGAAAGAAAAAGAGTTGGAAATAGAAAGTAGAGTCACAATCGGTGCTGAAAATTTGTAAGGATTTCTTCTGCAGACTACATTCCGCCATTATACAGAATAAACCACCCAAGGTGCAGAAGGCTTGTATAGCGATATACTCGTATAAGCTGAAGACTAATAAAGCTGGACGAGCAATCGGACTACCTGTCAAATTAGCAGCGGGGATTGGTTTGCAAAATAAAGTCGATTGAAAGTATGTCCGGTGAATCGAATCTCAGCATCATTCAAGTTTTAATAGGCCAACCCAACTAAAACTATACTCTAGTAGGAACATCAGATGAGGGTACTTTTGTGGTAATGGAAATCGAACGCATGGGAAGTTCTGTTAACTTCACGTAGCATTCGAGACGAAAAAGAGGAACAGACCTTCAATTGCGTGAGCTGGAATAAAAAAAATCTGATCCAGCAGTCAGGAGCAGTCGATGGTGTCGCTTAAGAACTGGTGCACAAAGAGAATATTGCCGGATTCGCAACGTTCTTCCAGAGATAGAAAACCCAGCAATTTGAGTCGGTCATCGTAGGGCGGAAAGTTTTTATAGTAAGAAGACCATATCTGGCTAAAATATTCGAGAAGTGATCTAATAGTGCGAGAGCCCCCAACATTTTAAGGGCAGTCATTTTACCAGAGCTGGTTTTCACACATATATACTCGTATGTAAGGTCTCGTATAGTAACGGGTGACCAGATAGCAGTTACAGCCTTTCCAATTGTTATGTTTCAGCAGCTGCCAAAGTTACCAAAGACATCCAGCTGTCAAAATATTCAGCAAGGTTTGCCATTTCATCATGCATCATGCAAATATTATTGAAATTCCGGCTCAGTTGCAAATACGCAACGTGAATTTCATCGTAACCGTCGTAGCGGTCAGTATCGAAGAAGCCCCAGACATGTCGATTCGGCGCCTATCAGCTGGGCATCGCCAGAGAGTCAACCCGGTAGGATTTGAAGTCGGATGACCATAGACAACGCCGTGATTCCGCTAATTGGACGCTACAAATGTTGGCCGGCGATCCGGATTTTGGCCGAAAATTTATCCCCTCAGGCGGGGTCCATTTTTGCCTCAGCGGCTATGTCAATAAGCAAAATTGCCATTATTGGAACACACATCAATGCATCCACAAATATTGACTGTTTGGTACGTTTTATGGAATGGCGGCATCATCGGACCCTATTTCTTTCGAAATAAGGAAGGAGACACCCTTACCGTCAATGGTCTCAGGTATAGAGAAACAATATTCGACTTTCGGTGGTCAGAGCTCGACAACATCGATATATTTTAGACGGCTCTACATGCCATACAAGCGATGCAATGCTCGAAGTTGTTAAGGAAAAATTTGTAGACTGGGTCATCTCACGGCGAGCGTTCATCAATTGGTCGCCACGATCATCAGACTAGGCACCACTCTATTATTTCCTCTGTGGCTACGTCAAGTCCTTAGTCTACGCTAACAAGCCAACCACTGTGGACGAGCTCGAGGCCAACATTCGACACGCCTTTACCGGAATAACGCCGCACATATTGGACCGAGCCGAGGCGGCCATTTGAATGATGTGCTATTCCAAACATAATAGCATGAACGTAGCTTCAAAATAAAGCCAGAATCAATTTTATATCTCACACCGTTGCTGTTTTATTTAATTTTTCTATCGTTCTTGTTTTTTTTTATAAAGTAGAGCGCGCTCAAGGGGTTAAGGTACCCTTAAAAGTTCTGCACAGCGCGGGCGAAGGAAAATTAGGGAGGAAAGAAAGATAAGTACCGAGGTATGCTAGTTTTAAATGTTATAATGACTAGGAAATAGATAGCTCGGCAGGGTATTCCAAAAGCGAGTTTTTCGGCTTAGGAACGAATCACGATATTTCAGCGTACGTCCGAAAGTGGACTTCAGGGTATGAGCATCATTGTGGGACGGGTGTTACGGTTGAAGATTTGAAGGGGTTTAATTCTACTGGTGATTTCGATGGAGTACTGATGGTGGAAATAGCGATAGCGTGTCCATTGACTGGGTGCAAATAGCATCCTCTATGAGTTTTATCGCGTTCTTATCTGGTCATCCTTTAAAAGGCCCAATATTTCAAAAGACTGACCTGTACCTGTACAGCTAACATACGAAGTTGTCACTAGAGCATTTACAGTCCTATTGTAGGGGGTAGAAGCATGGACTTTACCGTTGGTAGCTTGCAGTGATTTACGGACCCGTCGGCACAAAAGAGGAGTAGACACAACAGCGAACTCTAGGGAACGACATTGGTCAGAAGGTCTGGAATTCATTGGCTGGTACATGCTGAACGAATGAAAACCACTACTTTGACAATGCATAAACGCGCTGAATGAAGACCTCACCGTAAGATGTGCGTTCAAGTGGAAGGGCCCCCCAGCTAACTTGGTTTAACACAAGATTGAGGTGAATGGAAAGAGCTGATGGATAACAACATTCCTAATCCCTTCTGTAGCGCCACCTAAAGTAAAGTAGCTTTCTGTAGATTGTGTTGACCTGAAGAAAATTCTAACCACACATATGTTCAGTCCTCATAAAGGCAGTCTAAAAAGAATTTTTCCAATAACAAACACAGTACTCTACAACGACTTATCTCCCCCATAGAAAACCTTTAAACTTCTAACACAACTAACAAAACAGTGTTGAAATTTATTACTCTGTTCTACCTTTTATGGCAATTCAATCATCACTATATGATAAATCATGTTATCAACAGCCACTAAATATCACTGATAAGTTTTCGAAGAAACAAAACAATATTTGCTCCAATCTATTGTAGGAGAAACAAGCTGAATTTCTCGTCACGTAGACTCTGAACGTCTAACAAAAAAGCAATTTAAATTAAAATGTAATCAAAAATCGATAATAGATAAGTTCGACACTGAACTCGTTTTCATTCAATCAAATAATCGTGCACTTTTCTAATCCACCAATTTACTCGTACCATTGAAATATTGCTCCTCAACAAAATACAATATTTCCCGCACCCCTACATCATTGATTTGATAAATTTAATGATTCTACATATTTTACTTCGAAATGAGTGAAATTAAATAAAAATTCTTTAGCTGCACCGTCCGAGTTGAAAATTTAAACTGTCCAATTCCTACAAAAAGCTAATTTCCAAGTCTTAACTACGAGTACTCGTACACTTGCTCCTTGTGCTTTTCATCCCTTTAAACAATTACAAAAAGGCTATGAGATACCCATTCAGTTCTAACGAACCCAACATTCCGTCCATCCGCTTCGAACGGCTATGAACGATATCTAGGTATTTCTTGGGTTGCCACAGCAATCATCGTTAAGGTTTCGAGAGCAAGAAAACAAAAATAATAAAAAAAACAAAAGCTCCAACGGACATAGTCATAGGTTAAATGCCAGTTAAATAATACTTTGAAATCCGATTATGAATCGAGTGACGGCAATGTTACACTCATTCGTGCATAACAAAACAGAAAAATGTTATTAAGCGACCACAAACGAACGGACGTCATGAATTTTGTCACGTTTACGTCTTTTTTTTTTTCTTTCAATATCAAATTGCTGCTCGTGATTTTGTTAGACATTATCAATGACGACATTGAGATTATGTTATTAAAGAGATTTGAGACAGCTAGAGGATTAGAAATGGTGTGAAGGGCATGTAAGCTGTAATCTTTACAACGAATCAATTCAAACGGCTGAAACCATCGAAAAGTACATTGCACAAAACGGCAACTATTCGACCTTAATTGGCTGGCGATAGGGATGGTTTTGTACTAGTCCCACGTGACGTATTAAATCAATTCACGGTTCTCTGTATGATTAAGCACATTTGACATTCCTTGAGTCTTTCAAACTGACTTTCTATTAAAATCAGACTTCCTTGAATTGATTCAGCAGAGTCTAAAATACCACCTTGATCAAAAAGATCCAACCGTGTGGCGCTCCCATTGTTTTTTTTTATTTTTTTTTTTTTATAATGAGAGCGCGTTCAAGGGGTTTGAGTACCCTTAAAGTGATTGTACACAGCGCGGGCAAAGGAAATTTAGGGAGGAAGAAAAGAGAGGTACCGATGTACATTGTTTTTAAATGTTTGCAAGTTATAACGACCAGGAAATACAGAGATCGGCAGGGCATTCCATAAGCGAGTTGTACGGCTTAGGAACGAATCACGATATTTTAGAGTACGTCCGAAAATGGGCTTGAGGGTATACTGATGAGCATTCATAGCGAGACGGGTGTTACGGTTGAAAGTTTGAATGGGCGGAATGCTACTGGCGATTTCAGTGGAGCACTGGTGGTGGAAATAGCGATAAAACAAAGTGAGACACGAGACATTTCGTCGGTGTTCGAGGGTGTCCATTGATTGACTGATATTAGTATCGTCAATAAGTTTTATCGCACGGTTTTGAATCCTATCTAGCAGGTGCAGAGATGTTTTAGGAGCACCTGACCAGATGTGGGAGTTGTACTCCAATTTTGGGCGGATGAATGCCTTATATATTGAGGCCAGATCAGAGGGGGTAAAATATTTCTTACATCGCTTGAGGAAACCTAGACATTTCGCAGCATTTTTGTCGATATCAAATATGTGGTCATTCCAACGTAAGTTGTCATTGACACACATACCGAGAATGGAAAGTTTTTCGGTTTCGGCGATGCAAGTGCCAGTCATAGATAATGGCTGAGTGTTTACATTTCGCTTTAATGACAGCAGACAGCATTGTGTTTTGGAAGCATTAAATTCCACTCTGTTGATAGTTCCCCAATTGGTTGTGCTGTTGATATCGGAATTTAATGAGCTTAGCATACGCTGCCGTTCTCGTACTACAGCCGAAGAGCAGGGCCGTGAGTCCGGGAACGAATATGAAAAGCAGAGAGTATTGTCATCAGCAAAGGAATATATTGGATTAGAAGTGGCAGACAAGAGATCATTAATGAAAATTAAAAAGAGTGTCGGAGACAGAATAGAGTCCTGGGGCACACCAGCATTTATTTTGTGAATATCAGACTTGAAACCGTCCAAGACAACTTGAATTGAACGTTCCGAAAGGTAATTTCTAATCCATTGAAGAAGAGAGTCGTCGATCCCAAATGCACGCATTTTCGACAAAAGAGTCTGATGCCAAACTCTGTCAAATGCCTTAGAAATATCAAGTGCAACTATCTTGCTTTCGCCAGATTGATGTACGCTTTGGTTCCACTTTTCGGTGAGACATGCCATCAAATCACCAGTGGACCTGTTGCTACGAAAACCGTACTGTCGGTCATTGAGAAGTTTTCGTGTTTCGAGATATTTCATGAGCTGACGATTTATCAGTGTTTCCATGACCTTGGAAACAAGGGACGTAAGTGCAATGGGTCTGTAGGAGGAGAGAGAAGATGATTCGCCTTTTTTAGGGACGGGCTGGACAAATGCTGTTTTCCATCTGCTCGGGAAGAGTCCTAAAGTGTAGGATTGATGAAAAAGCTTACGCAGTGGTTTTGCCAGCGAGGAAGAACACCTCTTCAGAAGAAGGGGAGATATACCATCTGGACCAGCGGATTTATGTATATTGAGATCTTTAAGTACTCTTGTTCCGATTTGAGTTCTGTTTTTTTTTTTTGTTAAGTTGGTAAATCTGTTGTTGACATTCCCTCTAAATCTTAGCGTCATATCTTGACATTTGCAAAAGTTACGTAGCCAAGAGTACATCTATCTCTGTGTGTGTTGGCGATTTTTTACAATTCTAGAAATGGATTTAAATTTGCAATAACGAACTTGTATTAAATTTTGCGTAAAAAACGTATTTTGGAAATGTTGGAAAAGTGTTTCGGTAACGATTCTTTAAAGAAAACGGTTCAAAAGCGGTTGTGAGTCAATCGAAGATGATGAACGCAGTGGCAGATCATCGACATCGAAAACCGACGAAAACATTGATGGAGTAAAAGAAATGTTGGTCAATAACCGCAAATTAACCATCAGGGAAATAGCGGAGGACTTGAACATTGCTTATGGATCCGTCCAAGACATTTTGGTTAATGATTTGGGTTTCCGTCGTGTAGCAGCAAAGTTGGTGCCAAAAGACCTCAATTTCATGCAAAAAAGAAACCGTGTTGACCTCGCAAAAGAGATAATTTGCGAGGCAGAATCCGATCCCACATTCATCAAAAGGATCATTAGTGGAGACGAGACGTGGGTTTATGAGTATGACACGCAATCCAGGCATCAGGCAAGTGAATGGCGTTCAACTAATGAGCCGAGACCAAACAAACCACGTCGTTTTCAGTCAAAAAAAAAAAGGCAATGCTTACGGTTTTCATGGATTACAACGGTGTAGTGCATCATGAATTTTTGCCAGAAGGACAGACAGTATATTACGAGTATTTGGGGGTTATGAGACGTTTGCGTGAAGCAATTCGCCGATAGAGACCAGAATTGTGGGCAGAAAACTCGTGGATTTTGCACTATGATAACGAATCGTCGCACAGTGCCATCATTATTCGTAATTTTTTGACGAAAAATGCAACAAATACCATCCAACAGCCACCGAATTCACCTGGTTTGGCTCCCTGTGACTTCTTTCTGTTCAATCGAGTTAAAAAACCTCTACGGGGAACGCGTTTCAGCAGCCGAGAGGAAGTAATGGAAAAATCCCAGGAAGCACTGATGGACATACCGAAAACCGAATATAAAAAATGTTTCGAGGATTGGATCAAGCGCTGGCATAAGTGTGTTGCAGTCGATGGGGATTACTTTGAAGGGGACAATATAGATTCAGATGAATAAACTTGTATTTTAAATTTTCTGAATAAATTCCGGGAACTTTTTGATAAAGGTGGTTTACTACTTAATTTCTTTCGATTGCGGACAGTAGGTATGTTATTATTAATTTCAGCCGCTTGGTAGTTTTTTGGCGTTAAAATGGTTCGTTCACATATCCACGAATTTCGTTGATGCAATATTTTTACAACGTCTTCGTACACTGAAAGAATGAGTTCCTCTACCGTAGCAACAATCTTACCGAGCGTTTCTGGCAGTTTAATCTTCTGGTACAGTTCCTTCACCAATTTTCAGCAATACGTTGCAAAATTCTTGAGCATGCAAATTACCGCCAAATCGTACGCTCATGTTCATTGTCAGATGCACGATATTAAAGATTTGCTTTTGCTCAGCTGTAAACTTCTGGACACAGTCATTAACTATGTCAGACATCGTGCCTGGGTTGTAGTTAGTTTCAGCGGCATACTCACGATTCACATAAGGTTCATCATGCACTTGTTGTGGGGTCGGTAATCACCATACTCACTTAATAAATTATCAGCAATAGAAAATACAATGTCTTGAATTGAACAAACGCAATTATTTATTACAAGTTCGTCTGTATTACAGGAACATCTTAAAGCTCGCAAGAAATCTTCAGACAGAGGGCATTGATATCTGTCCCATAACTCCGATGGATTCGAAAGTCCGCAGAATACCATCATTACCATGAACAATTGTCCCAGGGTTTCATCCCAGTGTTGGTCACAGTCAAGTAGATGATGTGCCCTGCAAGCTGCGTGATAAGTAATGTACGTTACGTCATCGACTGTTTTTAAGAATAAAAAGGAAATTGAACACCTCACTGTGTGCAGTAATAGATGCAAATGATAGCATTCACTATTATTAGGATACACAGTACACCCTACTCATTGCATTGTCTCTAAAAAATCTCCGGAAACCCCTCTACAGGACAACCGCATCCGGGTCGATTAAATTCACCGTTTTGCTTATCATACGTGTAATAGAATGAAGTACAACAGAGTTTTTGCCAAGAAGATCTCTCTACATAATTTAAAAAAAATGTCAAGAGTGTTGTTTATCGTCAGTTCCCAATACGTTGTCTTACGTTATCGGGATTAAAATAAATCCGCTGGCCATTTTCCAAATGAACGTCTAGATGCATGACCATTGGATACCGATATGTATAGAGAAAGCCAGGATTCGCCAAACTGCTTTTTTTTTTTTAACTTGTTTATTTCCACTATTTACAATATTCTTAAAATAAAAACTAAGCAAAAACAAGCGAAATACTTAAGAACTATCTTAATAACGAAGTACAAAACCACATTAGAAATGGTACGCAGTACATTAAATCTTTATGTGTTAAGCTAGCTACAGCTCTGTGTTAAATAAATTGAAGAAACATTTTGTTCAAATATGGACCTTGTTATTTTAAGAAACAAAAAATGTGGAAACAAAAATTTCTTTTGCGTATTTAATTTTTTTTACTTAAAATTACCTACGATAAAAATAATACTAATAATAGACTAACCTAAGCGTCAGCTTCAGCCCAATCAAGCCACCAGTATTTATCCCGATTTGATCTACATGTATCGAGAGTATCCCTTTCAGGAACGCTCATGCAGTATCTCCAAACATATTAGCCCCATCACCCGAGTGTACCGGCGCTTCTGTACATTCGTAAACAAGCTCGAAGACATTTTCTTTCAATCAGAATCAGATGATTCGAGTAAAAAAGGCTTTTAAGTGACATAAATGCCGATCTCGCTTTTTTGAGCTGTTGGTTTATGTGTTCATTGTAATATAAAAATTTATCCATATGGACACCTAGATACTTCACAACAGTCTTTGACTCGATGCGAAGCCCATCTGAGGATTTTATTACCAGGTTTCGCCAATTGCGTCTAAAGTCTGTATTACCCCGGCCTACTGGGGTGCGGAACAGTATGGTTTTACATTTGGAGCTATTTATCTTGAGCTTCCAATCTTGACAGTAAACTAGAAGATTGTCGAATTTTATTTGGAGATTATTCTGTATCTCGCTGATTTTAGAGCCATGAGAGTATAATATGACATCATCAGCGAATGCTATCGAGGAAGCCATGTCCCTAAGTACTTCAGAGGTATAGATATTAAAGAGGATTGGCGCCGTTACTGTGCCCTGTGCCAGACCATTGGCGATTTTGAAGACTCTAGTCGTCGTGTATTTTCTATCTGTTACAACAAATCTCTTCTTGCATATCATTGAACTGAACATCTTTATAAGGTGGGGGGGAAATTCATACTTAATAAGCTTATATATTAACCCGTCTAACCAAACCGTGTCGAAGGCTTTTTCGACGTCCACTAGACAGGCACCTGTACATCTTTTGGCGTTAAGGTTCCAGTTGATATCGGAAACAAGTTTTGTTATAGCGTGCACTGACGAGTGAAATCTTTTGAATCCAAATTGATTCCGTGGGATGATCTCTTTATTTTCGCACGCGAGCAAGATTGACTTGCTGACAATTACCTCAAAAACCTTCCCAATATTAGGCAGGAGACTTATTGGCCTATAGCTCGAAAGATCTGAAGGGTCCTTCTTTTTTTTACTATCGGAAATACCTTTGATGTTTTCCAACAGTTTGGGAAGTAGCAGTTGTTAAGCAAGTTGTTAAAAATTACGCAGTATTGCCTTATGATTTCGATCGGCATATATACCACATTTGGGATACCATCCAAACCAGATGACTTTTTGTTGTTCAGTTTTCTGAATATTTCTGTGAGCTCGTCAAGTGTTGTGTAGTAGCTTCTTTTCTGTTCTGTTATCTGTTCGTCTGCTTGTAGATCCTCAGAAAACCTGAGTGGAATGAAAGTGTCACTGCTTTGGTTATTAAACCGCAGTAGCTCTTCAGCCACCTCAACAGATTTCCGACTTGGGAGATCGATTTTGTGGACTGACTCAAAATGGGAACCAATAAGATTGAGTTTTTTTATTTCACTATCAATTGTGGGACAGTGTTGGGGATTAATCCCTGCCTGAGAAAGGAGCTGCTCATAGAGCAGTTCTGCCAAACTGCTTCTGACGTACATATGTAACGTCCAGATTGGTATTCACTCACTTCGTCTTGGCCAACGCCCCGTAATGCAAATGTAGCCTGATCGTTGCCTTTATTCACGTAATTGAAAATGTACTTATCGCTGCCGCAGGACTCTACATTGATATGGGTTTGGAATGTTCTAGAAAGGACTGAAGAATATGGGACAACCCAGGTATTATTAACTTCGATAGTCTGCCCACACATATTAAGCTCGCTGGTAAATCAATCCTCAGTGGGTGATTGACGGCGGTATGACGGATATCCATTCTTATATGTGATAGTCTCGCTGAAAATTTTTTTTTTTTGAAACCTTTTTGAGCACCGCCTATCCTTCATGAATGGTGAGTTTGTGTTCAATAAGAGGCAAGGACCATGAATCATGTGACTCTTGACTATTTGATGAAGAGCAGAATCAACATTAGAATCCGTTATCTCAACGCTAATAACTTTATCGATCTCGTTAGGTTTGATTTTTACTTCTAACCATAAAAGGATGTGTACATGAGGTAAGCCACGCTTTTGGCATTCGACTGAATCATGCAGCAGCGGACTGCCCCAAACACTTTTTCTTTCTTTTTTCAAGATTTATGAGGCATTTCAATTTTTTGAAATTTAATACCCGAGACACCAAGTCATGCCTGTCGTGTGATTGTTGGCTTAGCCTTCAAGAAGCTCACAAGTAATTTCGGGCCACTTAGGATTAGTGGTGATTGTAATAAATAAATCAGGTCGCCCACCCTTTTGCACATAGCAAAAGGCGTCTTGCGTGCTTGAGTATATCGCGGACTTCTTGTAAAAGAAGATGGAAGAATTATATTCCTGCCCTAGTTTTGTGGATCCAGTAGCAGGATCAACACAATACTTTGAAAAATAACTACCTGAAATGGGAGAATAGAGAAGAAAGTAGGGCAAGGAAAAAAAACAACAATCCACACATGGATGTCATACATGTATAGGGTCCGCCGTCTAATGTTTTTTTTTTTCAACTAGTGCTATTTCGTGAATGGTAACACTTAGCTCATGTCTGATTTGACAGATAATTAGTCTTATCCTTCCGGTTAATAATGGAAAATAATTTCATTCAAATGGCTGCCTCGGCTGGCCATGCAGTAGCCTACACGATCGGTCCAATTTTTAAGCACATTATGGATTGTGTGCAGCTGTATTTCACCAATGGCTTCACGAATATTGTCCTTTAAAGCGTCAATTGTCTCTGGCTTGTCGGCGTAACACTTATCTTTTACGGCACCCCACAAATAATAGTCCAACGGTGTCAAATCGCAGCTCCGAGGTGGCCAAACGACATCAGCTCTGCGGCTGATAATGCGATCTTCAAAAACAGGGCGCAAAACATCGAGTGTAGCTTCGGCTCTGTGGCACGTAGCGCCGTCCTGTTGAAACCAAATGTTGCCAAAATCCTCCTCTTCAATTTTTGTGAACAAAAATTCGTTCAACATGGCCCGATAACGATCGCCATTGACTGTAACGGCCACTCCTTGCTCATTTTCGAAGAAAAATGGCCCAATTATGCCTCTGGACCAAAATCCGCACCAAACAGTGACTCGTTTTGGGTGTATCGGCTTTTCAATGTATGCGTGCGGGTTTTCTGTGCCCCAAATGCGACAATTTTGCTTGTTTACATACCCGCCAAGATCAAAATGAGTTTCATCTGAAAAGATGATTTTTTTGGCAAAATCGGCATCTTCTCTAGTCTAAGCAGGCCACTTAGCGAAGCGAAAACGCATTGGATGGTCAGTTGGCTTCAACTCCTGAACCAATTGGACTTTGTATGGCGTCATACCAAGGTCTTTATGCAAAATTCGTCTCAATGATGTCTCCGAAATATTCAATTGTTGAGAACGACGGTGAATTGATGTTGATGGCGCTTCACGCACACTTTCTGCCACAGCAGCAATATTCTCGGGTGTACGCTCTGGTTTTGGCTTTTCGCGCTATGAGGATGCCAGTTTCTTTCACTTTTTTCACAAGATAACGAACATACGGAGCGGACGGTGCTTCTCTTCTTCTAAAATCAAATTATCTGTCAAATCAGACATGAGCTAAGTGTTACCATTCACGAAATAAGCACTAGTTGAAAAAAATAAGTTAGATGGCGGACCCTTTATGTGAGGAGGTGAAGTACGTCAGAGCTGGCAACACTGGTAAAATTCCAGCAGGACGTGAAGTTAGCCGCATTAGTTTTTGGCAGTCGCTTTAGTGTCCTTTATTTCTTATTATTTTCTTTTGCATTGGTTACGCTACTTTGAACTATTATATTATAAATAAAACATTACATTTGGGGGCTCAGCCGCGCCACGGGTCAATTGCGAAGGCCATGTACAGAAAATCAGTACACATTTAGTAAACTAAGCCATATACCTAAAGTTGAAGTGCTGTTAAATTGCAAATAATTAACTAGATTTGAAATGGTCTTTATGTGTAAAAGTGTAGAGCAGCGCATGCTGAAAAGAGTGTGAAAGTGGTCCGAACCAGTAACCGCTTCAAAACAATGATCGGCACAGGTGCTGATGTGTCGATTATCAAAGAATGTGTGTTCCATAAACTTTTCAATATTGAGCTGAAAAAGTCCACATCTGTGCTTCGAGGCTTAGGCAGTACAAAGACAACACCAACTGGAGAATTTGATGCTACGATGGTACTCGTATCTACGTGCAGCAAAAGTTCGTACAACAAAAGTTGGAGTACAACGGTTTACTTGGCTACGATTTCGTGTCTAAATTCTGTGTGCTTCTGGAAGACGACGGCTTCCATTTTACCAGGAAATCGACATGGGAGGAGAGCGATTCACCTAAAGAGCTAAGTATATGTAATATTGTTGAAACCGAAATTGAAATACACACTTCTCCGCAGTTCCAGCCACTGATTCGCATGTTGATTGAGGCTTTCAAACCAGCGTCATTGCCTATAAAAAGCCCAGTAGAACTAAAAATGAGAAAATGACGCCATTCAAACACCAACCAAGCCGATATTCACCTGTCGAGTGCGCAGCTATCAGAATGCAGGTCGATGAACGGTTACAAAGCGGTATTGTGCATAAATCTATATCAAACTTCGCAAGTAGAGTCCTTATCGTCAAAAAAAAGGATGGTTCCAATAGAGTCTGCGTAGACTTTCGTCCATTAAACTCCATGGTGCTGAAGGATTCTTTCCCTGTTCCGCTGATTGACGATGTACTCGAGAAGTTACAACCAGCTAAGTTTTTCGTGATCATGGACTTAGAGAACAGTTTTTCGATGTCTCTGTTGAAGAGGAAAGTCGAAAATATACTGCTTTCATTGTCGAATTTAATAAGACACCGTTTGGGTTCAGAAACACCCCTGCTGCGTTCATCAGGTTCGTAAATTGCGTCTTTCAAGATCTTGTGGCCGAAAACATAATGCAAATGTATATGGATGGCATAATAATCTATGCTGAGACAGTGGATGAATGCATTCAAAAGTTAAAGCGAGTTACTGCTGAACGTTTTTCTTTGTCCATCAAGTGGAAAAAATGTCGTTTTTTGGAAAGCAGAATAGATTTCCTTGAGCATACTGTTGAGAAGGGAAGAATCTGGCCTGGCCGTGAAAAGACATATGCCGTAAAACATTACCCTGTTCCGACAAATATAAAAGAATTACAATCGTTCCTGGGTTTGGGGGGTTTCTTCCGAAAATTTATTAAACGTTACGCCCATATAGCTCGTCCCCTAACTACGCTGTTGAAAAAAAGATGTCGAGTTCAAAATTGGCACTGCTGATTTGAATGCAATCAATCAGCCGAAAGACATGTTGTGTCAGGAGACTATGCTAAGGATCTATATGCAGAATGCATCCAAAGAATTACATACCGACGCATCAAAAGACGGGTTGGGAGCAACTTTGTGTCAGCAGTTCGAAGGAGAACTTCATTAAATATTCTTCTGGAGTAAGAAAACTACACCCAGCGATTCTAAACGGCACAGTTACATTTTGAAAGTTAAAGCAGCTTACGAGGCGATTAAAAAATTTTGATATTACTTGCTGGGCGTTCAATTCAAGTTAATCACAGATTGCGCTACGTTTACACAAACTGTCCGGAAGAAGGATGTTCCACGCGAGGTAGCCCAATGGATTTTAGCCCTTCAGGATTATACATTCGTGGTTGAACATTGTAATGCTGAACGTATGAAACACGTTGACTGTTTAAGCCGGTTTCCCAGCGTGCTTGTGGTTGGATTTGAGATTGCTGCGCGGTTAAGGATAGAACAAAGAAAAGACTCTTTCGTCAATGCTGTTTTGGAAATAATTAAAGACCGCCCTGCCCTTATCAAGGATTTCAGCTGAAGGGAGACATTCTATACAAGATTGTAGGTGATCTCGATCTTCTTGTTGTTCCAAAATCAATGGAACGTGAAGTAATAACAGAAACACATACAGATGGTCACTTCGCAGTTTCTAAAACAATGCACAGCAATTTTTTATTCCGCATCTGGAGCGTAAAATTGCACAAGTCGTTTGTTCAGTGAAGCAGTACAAATTTACTCGTATATTGGCACTAGTGTGCGGATTCTCTAAATTCGTGTGGCTGTACGCGACAAAATCTACAGGAGCGGAAGAGGTCATAATAAAGCTTGAATAGTGGTCGAATGTGTTTGGTATACCTTCCACAATAGTGAGCGATAGAGGAACTGCTTTCACATCCAAATTTTTTGAAGAATTTGCTAAGCAGCGAGCGATTGAGCATGTCTGGACTACAACTGAAGGGGCAACGGCCAAATTGAGAGGGTGAATAAAGTCATTTTATCGGTTATTAGCAAACTGTCAGCAGGGGACACTACGAAGTGGTATAAATTCATCCCAGAAGTCCAGCGCGCAATAAACACACATATCCACTCGTCCACACAGAAAACACCGTTTGAACTTATGTTGGGAGCAAAGGGCAACAGTAAAATTACCGACAAACTCACAGCTGTATCGGAACAAGAGATGGCAGAGGATTTTGACAAAGCAGGACAAGAAATTCGTCAACAAGCCAGAATGCAGTATCTGCAAAAAGCCCAAGAAGTGTACAAATCTAATTACGATAAAAAGCGCAAAGGAGAACACGTTTATAAGGAAAGAGACCTGGTTGTTGCGAAGCGAACTCAATTCGTCGCGGGCAAAAAAATTGGCAAGCTCGTTTTTAGGTCCATACGAGGTGATTAAGGTTAAGAGAAATGGCCGATATGAAGTGTTAGAAAAGCTGCGGAAGTCGAAGGTCCGAATGTTACGTCAACAAGCGTAGACAATATGAAGCTGTGGAAATATGTCGAATGGAATCGGGACATGTTGTCGCCTGGGACAGACGACAGTGATCAGGATGACCGAATGGGAGGAGGAGAAGTACGTCAGAGCTGGTAAAAGTCCAACAGTAAGTGAAGTTACATACCATCGTGCAGTGCTGTAGAAGTCATCGAAAGAGCCGCATTAGTGTCTTTTATTTCTTATTATCTTCTTTTGCATTCGTTACGCTACTTTGAACTATTATATTATAAATAAAACATTACATGTACGAAGGTAGTTGCAGCAATAGAGCGCTTTTACACGCTAAATCAAATGTCTTGCGACACACAATTGTGTTGGAAAGGGCGGTGAGAAGCACAGAGGGTAGTCTGTGAAAAGCATTTTTTGACATTTTCCTTTACCGCGTTCCTAGTTGTATTTATTTGTTTTATTTTTGTTTGGTAGGCCTTGAGGTCGTATCGTGCGTAAGAATTTTTTTTGCATTTTCCTTTACCTCGTTCGTATTCGTATTTATTTTGCTCTCGTCATATCGTGGTATAATCATGTGGAAGGTGGTGTGATTTCCGTAGTGATAGATACTCAATCATACTCACCATTCGCTTCACCTGAAAATTATTTTCTTGCACCTTTTTCCCCCTTCGATAATTTACCACCAACAAATTGGGTATCTGTAGGTTGACCAAATACACTTATGAAAACCATAGTTTCTTTAATAGTTTTTTAAACTTTATTTTTTTTTTGTATTGACTAATGACATATCGTCATGCTTTTTATTTTATGTTGAGACCAAATATGTAAAGAGTAAAACTAAAAAAAAAATATTGAAATCCATGCAGGAGTTTTTGAGTGATACGCGCACAAAGTATGACCACTATCATTTTATTTATAGAGATAATCCTCTCACTACTTTGAAAAAGTCATTCCTCACTCCTTAAAAGCATTTCCATTCATCGACTAAGCAAATCTTACCCTATTTCTAGGGGTAACCCTAGAAAAAAAGAGCAACTGAGGTCAAGGAGGAGTATCTAAAAATAATCTGTTCTCCCAGTTTTTCGTTTTTGTAACCAACCCATTCTCCCATTCTAAAAATACCCTCAAATGACCTCATCTCATATAATTCTCCACAGAATACCCGACGCTGCTGCTCTTTTTCTTTTCTCTAGACAACGTCAAAGCAATCAAAATGACCAAACCACAACTCCCCCCTAGAGATTGTTCGAGTAATCTGGGTTAATAAGGAATCATCAGCAAAATAAAGGATTCGGTGGGTTACAATCCAATTCATTAGTATTCCATAACTTATGCCCACTTTCTCGTTATGAAAAGTGGCAAAGAGTAACTTGGCTAGAATTACTTAAAACCAGCAGTAGTTTGCCATCAAACAATTCCCTGAAGTTTACGATTGTGAAGAGCACTGATCCGGAATGGAAGAATCTGATTTGAAATCCAAACCCAATCAAATGCATTACCCTAGAAAATGATGGAAAACAATTTTGCCCAACTGCATGCAGTCAGTCAGCACACAGAACACAGTGCGCAGTGTGATTCTATTTTCGTTAGTTTTTTGTTTGCATTGGAAATTCATTTCCCTTGGACAATAGCCAAAAACAGAAAAGAGAACAAGCTGGTAAAATTTAGAAAATCAAGTGCCTCTATAGCAAATCACTGGACAGAGTGTGATTTTCTATTTTCTTTGTGTTGTATGTGTGTGTGAATAAACAATTTTTTGAAATCTATTGAATAAAATACTCACCACTGTATTTCGTCGTTGGTAATTGGTTGTGTTCGGAATCGGTCCTTGTACATGTCCCGCTTAACTGCGCTTGGCCGTTGAATTTTTGGAATTGCACCAGCCGAGGTGTTTGCACTTGCAGCGCTATTCTCGTCTCTACTATCACTGCCTTGTCCGGTGGCTGAATTTAAAAATTGTTCCATGTTTCTTACTCGTTCTGCCACTGATAGAATTGGTTTCTCCTCCACTCCAGCTTCCGATGAATGTTCCAGTGATCGACTTCTCTGCAATGCTCCAGTGCCAGTAAAATCTGTTGTTTCAGCAAATGATCTTCTTTTTGCTGGCGAATCAGTCCGTAGAATTGGTCTAACACCCTGATCATCGGATTGATCGGAGGACTCTTCACGACTACTCTTGCGAGATGTTTTAAGTATCGGCCGGATTTCTTCAGTCTCTGAAGAGGATTTCTTCTTAAGTATCGGTTTGGGGGCACGCACCTCCTGACTGTCGACTTTGAGAATTGGTCGAATATTATCGTATTCACTGTCGTTGCTATTTGGTGGTGATGAAGATGACGTGCCAATGTCTTTGCACAGCTCAGCTGCGGCAAGTATCACAGCTTGTGAGATCGAAACATGTTTCGAAGGATGACCACTATCTGAAGGTGTCGATGTAGAGTCCTTTTTCTTTAGAATGCCATGATGTGGTTCGGCTGAAGGGCAACCATCACTTTTGCTTTCGTAGCTGCTCTGTTTGAGGATTCCATGTTGAATTTCTTCCAAACTATTTCGGCGCGCACTCTTCACTAGTATACTACGTTCATCAGGCGAATGACTACGGCTGTAGTAGCGACTTTCATCCAAGCTGCTGCGTTTCTTAAGGATTCCCTGTCGTTTAGCACGTGTTGGAGTGTCAACAGTGTTGGACGAAAACGTCACCGGGGATGCATTGCTCGATGCGGAACTCGACTCAGCTTGATCTTTCTTCTTTAAAATCGAAACAATGTGATTAGTTGGTTCATCAGAACTCTTGCGCCTCAAAATAGGCGACAATTTAGGCTGGTCAAGGCTGATTTCACGTTCTACGCTACGTGCCTTTAACATACGCCTACGAAGGAAGCCCAATGATGATGCACCATCCGAATGAAAGTCTTCACCGTCATCAAAGCTAATACGATCTTTCTTCACAAACGATCTTGGAGATGCAGATGAGCCTGATGTGTTCAATTCCTTTTGCTCCTGACCTATTAGGCCTTCTTTAGCAACAATGCGGTCCAATGAATTGGCAAAATTATCTACTGCACTTGTTCGTGGTGCTTTGATTGGAGGCTTCTGAGGCGGTTCGAACTCGTGCGGTTCTTTATTGTCAGCACTGCACATCTCTGTGATTTTCATTATTTCAGCAAGTTCACTCTTAGTTCGCTCACGCATAGCATCAACCTTTTGACTGACATCCGATAGGCGGAATCTATTTCGGCGGGTATACTCCGATGGAATTCTTCCACCTAGAGATAAAGAAATAGCTTTTCCATCAGCTGGTCGTCGAGGGATTTTTGTTTCCGGAGTCTTGGTTGGTGGAGTAGATGTTCCACCGATTTTAGGACTAGCCGTTTGAGCTCGACGGCGATCGGACGCTGTTGGACTTATAAGTCCAACCCCACGACGAGCATTCTCCATGTGGAAAGCCAAGTCATTTCGGGGTGATGTCGGAGATGCAGTTGCGCTAGATTTTTTAGGCGACAAAAATAGTTCACGTACAGCTGTTGAGGTTTCGTCAGTTGGGATTAGTTGACGAGCCATGCCAAGCTCACGACGACGACGTCGACGCAAAGCAGCTTCATCTGGAAGAAGAGAGAAAAGGTTGGAGATGAGTTATTTTTGAAGAAAAACGAATTTAAACGAAGATTGGAACATTTAATGGAGTTCTATGTTTTTTTGGCAAATAAAAAGAGCAAAAAAGAGCAACGGGTGTGTCAACGCACCTTTAATTTCTGCCTTAATGTAAAACTAAAACTGTTCACATTATAACTCTATAAATTATAATGATGTCTGCTCATTTCCGCGGCTCTTACAGTAAATAAAAACCAACTTGTCAACATTTAATGAATTTTCTTTTCGTCTTCTCCAGCGAAGAGTAGAAAACCCATCAACGCAAAAGGAAACGCCATAAAAAGAACCAATTTTCAATAATATTGTAGTTGTGTGGTATAGGCGATTCCGTAGAAACCATTTACTTGTGACGGACTTGACGTTGTCCTCCCTGTTGTCGTCGTTGTTATTGGTTTATGACAAAGATTATAAATTTATTGCCCACACGTTATGGCATCGTTTATTGTATTTCAAAGTTTATTGCTTTCGAATATGAATAAGTGATGAGGTTTCATAATGAGTTGGAGATCACTGGAGAGTATAAAAAGGTCAGGCATGACGCTTAGAAATTCAATTGGTAGGCTCGCTTGGAAACGCAAATTGCTTTGATTGATTGGTGTTGTAGGGGATTGTTAATTTTGTGGTTGGCAATTTGTTAAAGTTTATTTTTTAATTTATTCATAAAGAGTAGTAACAATAAATGCACACATGGAATGGATTTTACTCTCAAGGAATAGAATCTTAAAAATCATAGGCAGTGGACGCTAGTTGGACAGAGGTCAATGGGTTATAAAGCGAAGTAAGTAAATGCTGTAAGTCCTGGTAATAAGGTGCTTAGAACGCTACTTCATAAACACTACAACGCTATCAAATGCCAAGTATACTGCCTCAGCTAATATTAAAATCTGTGCTGGGAAGACACTTCGACGGTTTAGGGATCTCAAAGAGCTGCTTAGCGCTCTGTGGTTTGCAACACTACCACCAATACCTAGACTTTTTGGATAGAGTGCAATACAATGAGCGCGCGCTCAAGGGGTTTGAGTACCCTTAAGGTGATTGTACACAGCGCGGGCAAAGGAAATTTAGGGAGGAAGAAAAGAGAGGTACCGATGTACATTGTTTTTAAATGTTTGCAAGTTATAACGACCAGGAAATACAGAGATCGGCAGGGCATTCCATAAGCGAGTTGTACGGCTTAGGAACGAATCACGATATTTTAGAGTACGTCCGAAAATGGGCTTGAGGGTATACTGATGAGCATTCATAGCGAGACGGGTGTTACGGTTGAAAGTTTGAATGGGCGGAATGCTACTGGCGATTTCAGTGGAGCACTGGTGGTGGAAATAGCGATAAAACAAAGTGAGACACGAGACATTTCGTCGGTGTTCGAGGGTGTCCATTGATTGACTGATATTAGTATCGTCAATAAGTTTTATCGCACGGTTTTGAATCCTATCTAGCAGGTGCAGAGATGTTTTAGGAGCACCTGACCAGATGTGGGAGTTGTACTCCAATTTTGGGCGGATGAATGCCTTATATATTGAGGCCAGATCAGAGGGGGTAAAATATTTCTTACATCGCTTGAGGAAACCTAGACATTTCGCAGCATTTTTGGCGACATCAAATATGTGGTCATTCCAACGTAAGTTGTCATTGACACACATACCGAGAATGGAAAGTTTTTCGGTTTCGACGATGCAAGTGCCATTCATAGATAATGGCTGGGTGTTTAAATTTCGCTTTAAAGACAGCAGACAGCATTGTGTTTTGGAAGCATTAAATTCCACTCTATTGATAGTTCCCCAATTGGTTATGCTGTTGATATCGGAATTTAATGAGCTTAGCATACGCTGCCGTTCTCGTACTACAGCCGAAGAGCAGGGCCGTGAGTCCGGGAACGAATATGAAAAGCAGAGAGTACTGTCATCAGCAAAGGAATATATTGGATTAGAAGTAGCAGACAAGAGATCATTAATGAAAATTAAAAAGAGTGTCGGTGACAGAACAGAGCCCTGGGGCACACCAGCATTTATTTTGTGAATATCAGACTTGAAACCGTCCAAGACAACTTGAATTGAACGTTCCGAAAGGTAATTTCTAATCCATTGAATAAGAGAGTCGTCAATCCCAAATGCACGCATTTTCGACAAAAGAGCCTGATGCCAAACTCTGTCAAATACCTTAGAAATATCAAGTGCAACTATCTTGCTATCGCCAGATTGATGTACGCTTTGGTTGCACTTTTCGGTGAGACATGCCATCAAATCACCAGTGGACCTGTTGCTACGAAAACCGTACTGCCGGTCATTGAGAAGTTTTCGTGTTTCGGGATATTTCATGAGCTGACGATTTATCAGTGTTTCCATGACCTTGGAAAGAAGGGACGTAAGTGCAATGGGTCTGTAGGAGGAGAGAGAAGATGATTCGCCTTTTTTAGGGACGGGCTGGACAAATGCTGTTTTCCATCTGCTCGGGAAGAGTCCCAAAGTGTAGGATTGATGAAAAAGCTTACGCAGTGGTTTTGCCAGCGAGGAAGAACACCTCTTCAGAAGAAGGGGAGATATACGAGTACCATCTGGACCAGCGGATTTATGTATGTTGAGATCTTTAAGTACTCTTGCTACTACACGAGTGCGAAAGTAGATTCGTCCCATTGAAGATTCGACGCGTTCAAGTGTAGGCGGAGACAAAGCACAATCTGGGAGTGTTGAGCTGACCGCAAAGTGTGCAGCAAGCAGATTGGCCTTATCCAAAGAGCTGACAGCTGGAATGTCATTGTAAATGAGCGTTGGGATGGAGGATGAGGCGGAATTTCTAATGTTTTTGACGAACGACCAAAAATTTTTACTGCCTTTGGGACATTGCAGTACTTTTTGCCTCAGTTTTTGGTCGTATTGGAATTTCACACGCTTAAGAAGGGCGTTGCAGTCATTTCTGGCTCGTTTGAACTTTTTTCGGTTTTCCTCTGTCGGGTTGGTCTTGTAGGACCGAAAAAACATTTCTCTAACCCTGACGGCCTCTTTACAGCTCGAGTCGTACCATGCCTTTTCTTTTGGTTTAATACTCTTCATCCGATGAGGAATAAAGGATCTCATTCCAAAGAGAATGGTGTCTGTATTCATATCAGCAGCGACATCCACGTCGTTATCGAGGAAGCATAACGACCAGTTAAAATTCCTAAAGAAGCTGTTAAGACCGCACCAGTTGGCTTTCTCGTATTGCCATACGGTTCTTTTAGGAATTTTTTCTTTAACTGTGTGGTCGGTGTACGAGAAATTAGCTGATATGACACAATGGTCCGACGAGACTAGAGGGGAGAGCACATCAATGGTGTACTTATCAGGGTGAGAAGTTAAAAACAAGCCCAGGGTGTTGGCGGTATGACTATCAACGTCTGGTATTCGCGTGGGCTCATTTACAAGCTACGTTAGTTTGTTTTCCGCAGCGAAGATCTCAACACACCGTCCTTCGGGTCTTGTCTGTCCAGAATGTCGAAGCCATCCAGAATTGTGTATATTGAAGTCGCCCGTAATAACGATTTCAATATGAGGATACAGGGATACAATTCTTTGAATGGAGTCAGACAGCGCATCAAACTCGTTAAAAGTTGAATTGCTGTCCAGTTTGGGGCTTCTATAAATAAAGCAGTAGTGGATAATTTGCTTACGGAGATGGAATTTTAACCACATGAAGTTGAATTCCGGGTTGGAACATGGATCACATTGTGGTGGAGTTTGGTAAGCTACATCACTACGCACATAAATGGCGAGACCGCGGTGAGAGAAGAATAATGGCACTAGCTCGTAGTCAGGTAGCTTCAGATCAGAATGATCTGAGAGGTGTGGGCGGGGATCTACCTGTGTTTCACTAAGTGCCAAAACAGCTGGTCTGTACTTACAGACGTGAACGTACGCAGAAAAGTGATTACTTTTTAGCCCGCGTATATTGGCTACGTCTACCCTGAATTCCCTAGTCATAATCACAGACAAACACAGAAAACACAAACACCGACGATACTAAGCAAGGCTGCGAAGTGAAGATTCTAATATTGATTTACCGGATCAAATTGTTGTAGGTGTTATGCCCTTACAACAATATGAAACAGTGCACCAACAAAATTTTCACTCACAACCCGCTATCCATCAGTTGTTACATACACTCAGCCACTGCCCGCACCGTATGGTAAATACAGTAACGGCACTGACTGAGTGCAAGCAACAGTACTTCGACTAGGAGCGGGTGAGGTGGGATACCCGCACTGTGTGAAATTTTTCTTTTCAGTCACTGCACTTTTTGTTTTTGTATTTTTTTTTGCACACGCGCGGTTTTTTTTTCAATTTTTGAAAATTGACGTTTTCAATGGTTTACGTGCTCAGAACGTTTTGTCATCCGAGTGTTCTTTGTATTTTGCAGAGACATCTCAGCCAAGAAGTGAAATCGTCAACATTTTCTTGCGATGGTTTTTGATGATTTTCGACGCGGATTAACTCAACAACAATGTGCCGATCAACTCGCTTCCACTTTTGGTGATGAAGCACCATCCCGGACCACCGCATTTCGCTGGTTTTCCCAATTCAATCATGGTCATTGTTCGCTCCAGGACGAATTTGGTGAAGGTCGTCCAAATTCGGCAATTATGCCTGAAAACAGCAAGATCGTCATGTGATTGGTCGTGAAATTGAGGCATAAGTTGCACTCGCATACATTTAGCCGTTAAAAAGATTTCTTCTCGTTGGGTACCGCATAATTTGACAATCGCTCAAAAAAAAGCCTCGTGCCGATGGGTTCAATGCTGAAGAAATTCGATTGCGGTGCTCAAAAAGATATCTTTAAGATCGTGATAAACGACGAGTCATGGATCTATGCATATGGGTCGGAAACTAAACAGCAGTCGACTGTATGGGTCTTTCAAGACGACTCAAATCCAACAAAAGTTGTTCACGCACGAAGCACTTTAAAGCAAAATGGTCGCCTGATTCTTCGGAAAAACCGGGCATGTCACCACCGTGCAATTAGAGCAACGTAGAACGGTCAATCCACAATGGTAGACCAGTATTTGTTTGCCAGAAGACTGTGGAGAAATAAGGAAAAGCAATCACTGAACCACCTAAAAAAGGCGAATCTTCTTCTCTCCTTTAATACAAACTGTCAGCTCATGAAATATAGCGAAACACGAAAACTCTTCAATGACCCGACAGGTCTACTAGTGATTCGATGGCATGTTTCACCGCAAAGTGGAACCAATCTGGCATCAATCTGGCGAAAGCATGATATTTGCACTTGATATTTCTAAGACATTTAACAGGCATCAGGCTCTTTGGTCGAAATTGCGTGCATTTGGGATCGATGACTCTCTTCATGGATTAGAAATTACCTTTCGGAACGTTCAATTCACCTTGTCTTGGATGGTTTCAAGTTTGATATTTTGCTCCGTCCTGTCTCCGACACTCTTTTTAATTTTTATTAACGAGCTCTTGTCTGCTACTTCTAATCCAATATATTCCTTTGCTGATGCCAGTTCCCAGTCCCACGTCCTTTGATCTTCGGCTGTGGAATGGGAACGTCATCGTATGTTAAGCTATTTAAATTCCGATATCAACAGCATAACCAATTGGGGAACCATCAAAAGAGTGGAATTTAATGCTTCCAAACACAATGCTGTCTGCTGTCGTTAAAGCGACATTATCCATGAATGGCACATGCATCGTGAAAAATTACGTTGGAATGACCTATTCGATGTCGCCAAAAATGCTGCGAAACATCTAGGTTTTCTCAAGCGATGTAAGAAATATTTTACCCCTCTGATCTGTCTTTGGAGTACAATGCAAACGCCTGGTCAGGTGCTCCTAAAAGATCAATGCACCTGCTAGATAGGATTCAAAACCGAGGGATAAAACTCATACTTGACACGAATATCAGTCAGTCAATTGACACCTTCGAACACCGGCGTAATGTCTCCTGTCTCACTTTCATCATTATTTCCACCACCTCCATAGTAATCGCCAGTATCACTTCGCCCTTTCAAAGCTTTAACCGTAACACCTGTTTCACTATGAATGCTCATTAGTATATCCTCAAGCCCACTTTCGGACGTACTCTGGAATCTCGCTTATGGAATGCCCTGTCGAGCTCTCCATTTCCTAGTCGTTATAACTTGAAAACATTTAAGACCAATGTACGAGGCTGTATGATAAGTACCCGTGTTTACCGACTGATGGCACCACTGATTGATTACGGCCTGACTATCCGAAAAGATGCAGATATTCTTTGCAGATATCACGTTTTTCTTCAGCCAGGACAGAGCTTCTTCAATCGCCAAAATTTCCGCCTGGAACACGCTACAGTGATTTGGAAGACGGAAAGAGAGGCTCAGATTTAGCTTATCTAAGAAAACACCGCCACCAACTCCGCTATCGGTTTTTATCGGTCGACGATGTGAAGGCGTCTTCTATGTCCAGGAAAGCAACCATTGTGTACTCTTTATATTGTGGGGATCGTTCGATGTGGCTGGTCAGAGAGTGCAAAGCCGTTTCCAACGACTTTCCTTTACAGTAGGCATGTTGAGCCGTTGACAGAAGTCTTGGATCAACTTTAGCTCCAATATGGATATCAATCAGTCGTTCTAGAGTTTTTAGAAGGAAAGATGATAGACTTATAGGTCTGAGGTTCTTTGGGACAACATGAGAGCATTTTCCGGCTTTGGGAATGAATACTACATTGACTTCTCTCCATAACAGTGGAATGTGGATAAGTTCTACATAGCTCCTCATAATAAAGCGTTTTCCAATAGGGACTTGCCAACTTTGAATTTAATTTGTGAACGTACTTTTTCACTAATCATCAAACTCTCACTGTCAAATTATTCAGTAAACTCAGCATTTTTCATCATGGTAAAGTACACGAACGAGCAGCGTCTGCAAATTATAAAAATTGTCGTAATTCTCGCCCTAGTAGACAGGCAATAACAACTTTAGTGCAAAAATTTGAGTCTACATATTCGTTGTGTGATGTTGCCGTGTCAGTGAGACAACGGGTTGGTCGAAGTGTCGAAAATATCGCTGCCGTTCAGGCGTCCGTAGCAAACGATCCAAATCAGTCAATTCCACGGCGTTCTCAAGAATTGGGCATCGCTCAGACCACATTATGGCGTATTTTGCGTAAGGATCTTGGTTTACACTCATACAAGATCAAGCTGACTCAGGAATTGAAGCCGATGGGCCATGCGACGTACTTTCTCCGATTGGGTTCTGGAGAAGATGCGCCAAGATGATGAATTTCATCGCAAAATCATCTTCAGGGACGAAGCTCATTTTTGGCTCAATGGGTTCGTCAATAAGCAAAATATACGTTATTGGTCGGGTGAAAATCCACATGTGCTTCATGAATCACCACTTCATCCACAAAAAATAACTGTTTGGTGCGGTTTGCATGACGGCGGCGTTATTGGGCCATATTTTTTCGTCGACGATAACGATCGTCATGTTACTGTGAATGGTCAGCGTTATCGCGCCATGATCACCGATTATTTTTGGCCTGAATTAGAAGATATGGACTTGGACGACATGTGGTTTCAACAGGATGGTGCTACAAGCCACACAGCACACGCCATAATCGATTTATTGAAGAGTAAGTATGGTGAGCGTGTATCTCAAGACATGGGCCAGTCGATTGGCCGCCTCGTTTGTGCGATTTAACGCCGCTTGACTATTTTCTGTGGAGCTACGTTAAGTCATTGGTTTATGCCAACACGCCGACGACGTTGGAAGAGCTCAGAGCCAACATTGAATGCGAAATAGCTACCGTTTCGGCCGAAATGTGTGGCCGAGTCGTTGAAAATTGGGTCCAACGAATCGACCGCTGCAAACGTGCCCGCGATGGCCATATGAACGAGGTCGAGTTTCATTCATAAATGTTTTGATTGTACTTCAAGCCGATAATAAAGTTTTTTAAATATCTCAAATGGTTTGCGTTTCATGTTCAAAAAAAAATTTGTGAAGTCCTTATTGGAAAACCCTATATATGACAGGCACTAAACAGTAGAATCCGTTCAACTAGTCGTACAGAAATGTGGCATGCTCTAAGTAAGTCTGACACAGAAGAAGAAAATGCAGGATATGATGTATTTGCTGAAGAAAAATTAAATGCATTGCAAAAATCGGAACAAAAATCGTGTAGACGTTAGGAACAATCTGTGTCAAAACAGGTACTATAATTTTATTTGGATTTTTGATTTCGAAACCCTTAGCTATCAAAGGCAAAACTAATGCCTTAGAGAATGCATTTAGCTCTAATTTTTCTACGGGTAATTCATTAGACTAGTTTTTTTTAATTGGCTTTTTTTACAGATCACGTGTAACTGGCCTTATGGTGTCGTATTATTCTTATACAGTATTGTTTGAAAAATCATCGTGGAAAGGCTCACACCTCAACAACGTCTCCAAATTATTTCAGCTGTATTTTTTGTTTTTCGTGCGTTTCGAGCAACTTATGGTGTGCATCATCGACCTTCCGAGTCTTATTGCCTTTACCATCCGCAAATTCGGATCTCAGTGTACGTTATTGGATAATACGCGACCGAATAGACCATATCCAGCCTGTAGTGAGGAGAACTTTTCGGGTGTGGCGTCGAGTATGGCTGAAGACCGTGAGCAATCGATTCGACGACGATCTCAAGATATTCGTATTCGACAACTTGGCGAATTTTAATAAAAGAGGATCTTGGTTTAAAGGCTTACAAAATCCAACTCGTTCAAGAATTGAAGCCGCCAGACTGGAATTTACGTTTAAATTTCAGTCAATGGGCTCTGCAACAGCTCAATGAATATCCGCGGTTTTCGAATCGCATTTTGTTCAGTGATGAGGCCCAACGGTTATGTAAATAAACAAAGTTGTCGCATTTGGGCAGACGAACAACCTGAAGAGTATGTCGAACTGCCGCTACATCCACAAAAATGCACTGTTTGGGCTGATGGAATCATCGGTCCGTATTTATTTAAAAATGAGGCCGGGCAGAACAAAACAGTCAATGGCGAGCGCTACCGCACCATGCTAACGGACTTTTTGCTGCCGGAAATTAAAGCCCGTGATGTCGGCAACATTTGGTTCCAAGAAGATGGGGCTACGGCACACACAGCGCGCGAAACAATGTCTATATTGAGAAACAACTTTGGTGGACAGCTAATTTCGCGTTTCGGACCTATAAACTGGCCACCTAGATCGTGTAATATCACACCTTTAGACTTTTTTTTGTTGGGATTATGTGAATTCAAAAGTCTTCGCCGATAAGCCAGCTACGATCCAGGATTTTGAAGCCAATATTACTCGTGTATTTCAGCAAATACCGGTCGCAACGCTGTAAGCAGTGATCCAAAATTTGATCTTCAGAATGGACCATGTACGGCGTAGTGTCGGCCAACATTTACACGAAATAATATTTAAAAAGTAAATGTCAGACACTGTTCTTTCAGGCCACAATAAAGTTTCTACCATCCAAATTCAGTTTGTGTGTTTTATTTAAAATTAAAAAAAAAAAACAAGTCTTAATGAATCACCCATTACAAACAATGTTGAAAATGTTGTGTGTTTCCTTGATTATTTGGGAGAGTGCAAGGATGTACATTACAGATTTGAAATTTCAAATTACACTGATTCAATGGGAATACTCGTAATGACAAAGCGCCAAATAATCATGCTCGTCCTAAAGAGAGTCATTAGGCCACCAGAACTCGTGAGATCAAATGAAATTATCCTAAAATGCTCCTAACATTTAGCGAACCTTAAGCAATGTACTTTGTGCGGAAATTTGCAACGTCTTCGTAGACTCTTTGTGCCTTTAAGGCTCGTAAACATAGACATGTACTCGTATATGAGCAATACCTCAATTTTGTTTAGGTTGCGAACAATATTTCTTGCTAACAAAAGTTGAACAATACGTGCACTAATGTGCAGCACTGCACCTTTCTGCCTGCAATTATTCTGACCTGTACGTGTGCAACCGAAATAAACAAGCGTACTCGTGTTAAAAGTGTTCTTTTTTAGAAATGACGCAATACACAGAGCGAAGCTGACATAATGTATTGCAAATCGGTAGAAAAAAAAAATAACCTCTGCTATTTCGTTGAAAGTAATGATTTCCTATAGTTTAATTTTCTTCAAATTACGCACATTGCATTTGAATGACTTGGCATGAGTGGTTCTTTAAACAAAGCTCTGATAAACAGTGTTAACAAAGCAAACAAAAGACCATTGAACAATGATGGTGTTTTGAAAATGACAGCGGAATTTGGAGAACATCTAGGTCAATGTCCAGAAATGTGGTGTTATGTGTTCGAATAGGTTGCTACTGATACACAGGACTGGCTAGCTGATTATTAAAGCCTTTGTTGGTGGATTTTCTCAATACCATTCTATTTCTCATGCATATCCTATATGTTCCTTTAAACTTACCATCTCCTGTTGATTCCTCGTTCAATGAACGGTTTAAATTCGATTTTCTCTTTGATGACTTGTCACGATCCTCAATTCTCTGTGCTTCCGGCTAAAATGAAGAAAAAACAAAAAAAAAACAAATTTTAAACAGACCTCTTTTTATTGCAATTCATTTACTCACTGTTCGACTTTTCCTTACTGGACTCAGCTCAATATCCTGTCCAGCATGTATTGGTGCTACCAAGCGATTCATCTCTGAATTCATTGTGGATGATCGTGGCCTTGGCGAAGATTTTCCATCATCATTGCTGCCATTTACAAATTGCTCGTCCTCATGACTTAAAACCTTATTGGGAGCAACTTTAACAGTACACTCTGTAGTATGTGGCCTTTGATCTCTTCGCGATGCTGGACTATTCCCATTGTACTGCAATTCACTGAGACTTTGCCGCATAGAAACCGACATCGAAGGCACGAGCTTCTTGCTGCCTAATGGCGAAGTACTAGCAGCTCCTACTCGTGCTCTCTCATGATCTCCACTTACACGAATGATATCAGGGCTATTGTTCGATAGACCACTGCCCGGCTTGCGAGCTGTATGACGAGGTGAAATTTGACGTGATCCAATCGCTGTTGGTATTCCAGATGGATGCAGTTCATCTGAATCCTTTTTCTTATCTGTGGGTGGGAGAGTGTTTTATTGAATTTTCATTTCTTTATCGTATCGTGACTTTAATTTAATTAATTTTGTTTTCTTTTGGTTAGTGCACAACAGATTTACAAAATATTACAAAGAAAAGAAAAGAAAAACCGTAGAAAGGAGATTTTGGTTTACTTACCCAACGCAGCGGCACGTAAACGTGAGGCTTTCGTAGTTCTTACAATTTTTACAGGTGCTTGCTGTTGGGAATGGTGCTGATTTGGGCCACTTTGTTGTTGGCTACGGTGCTGGGATTGTTGGTTCTGGTTGTGTTTGTTAATTTTTGATGGCACAATTGATGACGCTGACGAGGATTTCGTCACCAAACGACCATTAGTACCACAGAGTTCTTTATGGTTATTGGTAGGACTAATAGATTGGCCTAATAAAAAGTAATGCAGTGCAGTTTTTAAAGAAGAGAAAGATGTGAAGGAAATAGAATGTGATGTGATGGTTCATAAGAATGCGATGACACTTTTGATGAGTTAATTTCGAATGGATAAAGAGTTGTGTATAAAAAAAAAAAATAAACAATCGAAAACCAGATTTTCCCCGAACAAGAACGACTAAAATAATGCGATGCAAGTACTCAAACCATTTTATGATTGCAATTTCTAATAATTTCCTGAAAGACGAGAGAAAGCCGGACAGGTGATTTGTTTAATTTGATGTTTTATAATTCAGCTGGCAGTGATGCTGTCAATAAAATGGCTTTAACGACAAGCAAAACGTTTGAAACGATTTGTGGTCAAGAGTGCTTCCAAAGATGATTAGCTGAAAAGTGAAATTTTGACGAATTTTGCAATAACACACATGATCAGGGTAAATTGCAAGAAAAGATATTCATGACTAGAAAAGTGATCAGACATGACTTGGTCACTATCTACTTTTCATAAAAAAAAACAACCAAAAAGTGTAAGCTGAAGCAGTAAGTCGCTTTATTGGAGCATAAAAAGTAAAGCTGCTGTTGCTCTTGCATCTCAATCCAAAGCGTGAAATTGATAGTAAAACCCTAAAAAAAGTGAGCGAAAAAATAAAGCTTTAAGCATGACATGAAAGCCTAATTTAGACACAAGTCGGTTCAGAAAATAAAGACAACAGCAATTGGAATAAGATTTCGAACAAAACGATTATCACAGCAGCCTCTTTCTAATGTGCGTCGTACCACAAAATGGAGATTGGGGTAACCACATCGATCAGATCGAAAGTAACAAGCGAGTGAAAGTTAGCCAACGGCGGGGTTTCAGTTGCAACAATTATTCAGTGAACCTAAATTTAGGGGGCATACTTGGATCGAATCCAGGGTCAAGCCATTTAAGAAGGAAATACGAGAATTGTCTGAAAAGTTTCCGACCGAACAATGATACAACAATGAACAATCGTTATTTTTCTACATAGTCTCCTTGTAACTCTACACACTTCCCCTAGCGATGCGATAGATCTGGTGAATAAGGCGGATGGTCAAGCAGTTCAAACCGTAATTCGTTGATTTTCGCCATGACAACTGCTGAGGTGTGAGACGGCGCGTTGTCTTGGTGAAACAGGATTTTCTTTTTCTACAAATGTGGCCGTTTTTCCGCGATTTCTGCCTTCAGTTTGGCAAGTAATGATGCGTAGTATGCTCCTGTAATGGTTTTTCTTTTTTGAAGATAATCGATTAAGATAACTGCTTTACTATCCCAAAAAACAGTCGCCATCACTTTCCCAGCCGAAAAAACTGTTTTTGCTTTTTTTTGGAGCCGGCTCGCCCTTTGCAGGCCACTGTTTTTACTGAATTCTTGTTTCGGGCGTATAAAGGTGTGTATCCAAGTTCCATCTGCAGTAATTGATCGGCGCCAAAACTCGGATTTAGTGCGCCTAAGCTGCGCCAACAGAGCGTTGGAAATATTCATTCGAACACGTTTTTGGTCTAACGTAAGTAAACCCGGCACCCAACTCGCGGACAGCCTTCTCATGACTAAAACTTGATTTAAACACGTTCATAACCTCTACTGTCTCTCTCACTTTAATTCGGCGGTCGTCTAACACCATTTGGTGAAATTTAGCAATGTTATCGTCAGTGGTTGCAGCTCCCGAGCTCTTACCGCCAAAATTTCACTGTGGTAAATGATGGTACAGAGTCCCCATACACAGAGTCCAACTCATTTTTGATTTGCGTTGGCCTATTGCCCTTCAGAGACAAGAATTTAATAACAGCTCGATACTCAATTTTTTACATCTTCACAAGAAACACTCCCATCGACTCACTCAAATGACTGTCAACTAAAAACTGCGCGACCAAAATGACTGAAACTTCGGTAAGTAACTGTCAAAAGAGACACAACTAGCATTCCCTAGCTTTTATTGACGAGTGCCGCTATTTTTACGTTGCGGTCGAACACTTTTCAGGCAACCCTCGTACGAGTAACACTGGATCAAGCGGCTGTGTTGGTGCGCGACGTAGAGGGTAGGCTTGCCGAAGGTCTGATTCAAATCAGGGCCAACACCGCAAAGTAAGAAATGACGTTCAAATCCTACCAACAGGGAATGGTAAGCCTTCGATTTCACAAAATGACAAGACGAAGACAGAAATTGAAAGAGATCAAGCCTTGCCTCATCCGGGATTGTTGTGGCAACCATTTATTTTTTGTAATAGGCTGATTCATGCTAAAGGGTTTAGTAAAAAGTCTGACTCTTCAGGATGGGAGTTATCGGTGGTGTTAGTAATTCTGTCGCTTAAACGTAACTTAAGAAGCAACTACATAGGTTTATCATTGATACGCCGTATAAGGATGAAACCTTCCAATATAAACGTGGAATGTTCGGACTTTTGCAAGACTACGAGCAGCGCAACAATTTATTGAGACTTTAGGTAGGTATAACGCTCATCAAGCTTCATTCTAGCTTCCTTTCTCTGTAAATTGTAAAGGAAAAACGGAGAACAGTAACAACTACCAACTGATGAAGTTAGCATGTTATCGACTTGACAGTCGACTCGCACATCGATTAGTTGGGAGTTACTTTCCTTTTTTTTTGCCGAAGTCCCCTTAAAAATATTATTTCACCTTAAATGTTTGCTTAAAGCAAATTAAATGACAGTCAGACGCCTGGTTTTAACATACGCATCGCAATCTTGAGCTGCGTACAGAGAATATAAAAAGAAAAAAATGAGTGAAAATGGCACGCATATCAGCAGTAAAAGTACGCGTATTCGGAGAAGTCGTTATGCTTGAGCTGAGGACGTTCGCTAGTTTTTAAATTATCAAAGAGTTTTTTGCAATATTTCGTCAACGATTAATAAAAGGAACAGGCAAACTTGATGATAATAGTTTTGCAGAAAGGATACTAAAAACTGCGACATTGACTGCGGTGATTTTGATTTTTCGATGTGTGGGAAACGCCAGATTTAGTGATCATGAGCTTACGAGATTGACAAGATGTCTGGTGTTCTAAATGTGACATCCAGTCGATTTAGAGTGAATGAACGTGGCAGCGTTCATTATCAAGCGTCTGACTTTGCTTTTCTGATTTTGCGGCTGAGTAATACCAGCAGGCTCACTTGGTTCAGAATTTACACGCAGTCTTCGGATCAAAGCTTTCTAGCTGCCGACATTGATATCGATTACAAGTCGTACGTTGTTCATGGTATGAATGAACATAAAATTGGCGCAACGGAGAAACCTGCAGTGAGACATCGGTCGCCGGCAATCGTAAGAGAGTTTGCTAATCGAGTACTCGGAAATTCCTTAGAAACTTAATCCTGCCAGAATAAACTGCTAAATACCAAAGGTTACACTTCCAACACACCACGTCTAACTATCAGGACGTCGTCAATGACTTGTTTTTATCATCAAACGTCATGAACAAGGTCATAGGCGCAGACGAAAAGGCTCTACAATGAAGAAGGAGACCTGCTCATTAGCTCCTAAAATGATGTAAGTAGCCTTTAAGTCTTACCATAATAATGGTACAAAATAAAGAGATGAAAACAAGTTTGTAGAATTGTCAAAGCCACACGAGGAAGACCAAGATTCCATTGTCAGGTAGTCAACGTCAGTCTAAACTAAGGATATCAAATATCAGAGTTTAATAAGCAGGTTTATCTTGGCTGAACTAAAATCCAATAATTTCAAAAATAATATGAACAAATCTGCATAGCGAATGAAATCCCATAGGCCAATATGCTAAGAGATGCAAGACTTCCAGATCCTACAGTGTGCGCCTGATCGAAAGACTCTCTGATGCAGATTTATCATTCATAAACGCGACATCATCGAAGAGGAAGCTGAGACCACCTTAGGCTACCAGCCACCACCTTCTCTCATTAGAGGAAAAATTCTTCTTCGAATATTTGTTCCCGTATGCGGGGAGGAGGAATCCAGATATGGATGTAGTTCGACTACACTGGCTCGGCCATATAGAGCGAATGGACAATAATCATTCAGCAAAGAGGATCTTCGATTCATAGCTCCCAGGTTCGAGACGACAAAGAAGACCGAAACTCCCTATTAAGGACTAAACTATAGCGGAAGTTATTTGGAAATTTGGCCATTGGCTGCCGAAAAGGTGGTGACATTAGAATTGTTGCTTTGTTTTTCGGCCTATGTAGGGTACGGCTGTCACAAACCTGGAAATGTTAAGAGATCTAACGCAAAGAGCTTCAGCTTAAGTCCAGATTAAATCGAATTTGTTCTTTTACCAGGAAACACAGAATTCCATCGTACTTCCTCTACTTCCTCTATCAGGAATTCAATTAGAGTTTTTCAAATAGACAACAAATTGATTTGGATACAAAATATTCAGAAAATCGTTAGCAACCTTTAGGACACCTCGGTTATCATACCTAAAGTAATGTAATGATCAGCCTGCCTGTTAATCAACGGTCCTCTAAGATCTGCTCTCATTAATGCACATAACATCATTTCTTCTTTCATTTCTCTGGACATCTACGGGAAGCAGACGACGGCCTTCACTACCAGTCGCCTAAAAGCCAACACTCAGTGTGGATCACTTTGCTAACAGACCACTCGTCCTAGATTACATTATTCCTTCCCCAATGATTGAAGGCGAATTCAAGGTGAATCCCAAGCAGAGAAGTCTGATTGATTACGTTTTGCTGGGGACATGATCCATCGATATACGAGTACATATACACTGTTGGCTTAAAACGAAACAAGGAGTGGGAGGAAGTTTATTCACCGAGTAAATCGTACTGAGTCTGCCTTTTCGTAGGTGGAATTTTTAGCAATCGTAGAGGCTCTCTCTTCGCTGAAGTGCAGTGAACATCTGCGTTTCCAGCAATAGCCACTAAATGAACGTCCAGGGTAGTAAAGAAATTCATAATTCACATCTGCTGGGTACCTGGACATCGAGAAATTCGGGAAAACTGTAAAGTCGATGAGCTTGGCAAATACGGCACAGCATCAAAAATCCTTCTAGTTTTTTAGAATTTAGAAATGCCATTTGCTGCATGCAAATTGGTGGTCAAACGGCACAATGAGCAGTCGAAAAGGTTCAACTTCTGAATAATTTTGATAGTTTCAAATACTGGTCTTCACTTTTAGCTGTAAGGACGTTGAGATCCTGTGATATGAGGCTGCCACTCAACCTGACTTAAGCCAGCTGGACTCCAATTCGGAAAAAAATCAATTTCATACCAAAAAGGACACACCTAAGGTAGTGCTCCGAATTGGAAGTAAATCTTTTAGTGCACAACAGAATACGACTCGCTAGAAATTGTAACAATTGAGAGGGCTTGCAGCGCCAGTACAACGTGTAAGTAGGATTTATTTGAGGATTCGCTAGTCTAGTTCAGACTTAAGAACGACCAGATTCTTTAGAAACTACATACGCAATAGTTTGTAAGGTAAACATATCTATGGGTAGCGAATTTCCAATAAAATTTCGTGCAATCACTATTCGTGGATCTTACTTTCATTCTTGAAATTCGTTAAAAAGTAACATTAAACCGTCAGTTCTTGGTAGAAATCACTTATGATAACCATTCCGTAGGCACTTCAATTTGTTATGAAACAAATCACGAGAGATTCGCACATCCGCCGAGCCGATGAGGTAATTAATTTGCATATCTTAGTCTGCTACTTGAGCTCATGTCGGCGAGGGAATTTCAACGGAATCGAATTGTGAATGATAATAACCGAAAGCGCCTTTGACAAGCATCGGTCATTCGATTTCCATTCACAAAACTGTACATAATTGATGCATATTCATCTTACGGATACAGATGGAGATGACACAACTAAATATATACCAATTCCAAGAAACACATTCACCTGTTCATACTATTCATCGACTTATGCATGTAAATTTTGAGAAGATAATTTAGAAGCCTAACGGATAGTCCATCTATTCGAAGATACTCCTATAGGACCTAGATAAAATCCAACGATCCAGAGAATAGATCATTGAACTGAATCGATGCCAGAGATTGTGCAGGGCTTTCGTATAGTGGTGAACCAGTTTTTAAATGACGAACTGCGATGAGCAGGTGATTTTTTTTTTTTTCTCATATGTACTGGGATCCGTTGGAAATAAAGGTATTTACGATACGGAGCTTGGACACAGTCACAGTAAGTTATGTACTGACATAGTAGTGCTGTAGCTAATGAAGCTGAAAGTCATGTCTTGAAACGGACACAGACAAATGGATGTCGGGCTTTGGTAAGCAATATGGGCCAAGAGTATGTCTAATGGATACGCATGGCAACATAAATATGGCACGCGCATGCATAATACGATTTACGATTGACCTGCAGTTCAAACAGAACATGGTAAAATCTCATTAATCATATTGAACTGTGAACACCTACTAGAGAGAAGTCTGAAGACCTTTTTGTGAATAAAAGAAGATTTATTGCATGTTGAGAGCTCAACGAATTGTTGTAGTCATTGTTGGACGGTGATGATGATGATCGAATCATCACAAATTGATGGCGTTTCAATGTGGGCGATTCCAGGTTATTGCATCAGCATTGTTGCAGCATTTAGAGGATTTCCAACACAGGCTTCTACAGCTGTACTGTGCATAGTTTAGATGAATTCTCATCACAGGAAAACTAAAAAATTGTCCTAAAATTAGGTACTGTTGCCTAATTGATGGGTTACTACAGGGGTCAGTGATGGGACCTCTTCTTTTAAATATTTTTCTCTCTCGACTAAAACGTTGTTAAGGTCTGGCAGAAGTGATTACTCTCAAACATACCAGCAGAGGCGAACGTTGTGGGGCTACAGTATACTTTGGTAGAAATCATGAAGAGAGCACTGTTGAGTAATCGCTTTTTGAACTTTAAACCCGAAGAGAGACTCGTAACTATTGACTAACATAGACAAATTGCTTTGAAAGTCCGAAAGTTCTGTTCCCCTAGAATGCTGAACTCGTACTATTAAATTTATGGGTAAAGGCAACATCTACTACAAGAAACATGGGTATATCGTAGTTGAAAATGGGCTATGAGACGATCATAGAACTGGCAACAACGTGCAAGAGTCATGAAAGATTAGCGCTTATCTTATAGGGTTCGAAGAAATATTGTGCAATAGCAAACCATTGTTTGTAGGAGCAATTTTATCAACGTTGCAATTGATTTTCGAGGAAAAACTCATCGATACACTAAAAACTGTTTGCTCGTCGTAGTTCGCGTTCTAGGAAACTTGGACTGTAATAGACCTAAGTAAAGATTCTACGAATTATTGCGTGTAAACTACGTTATTGAGGGAACCATACCATGGCTTATCTATTAAATCGGATTGAAGCTTGCATGGGAAAACATATTTTAAAGTCTAAAATTGCACAAGTGATTAAGCTTGTTTATAGCAGCATAGCAGCACATTTCTTTGAAAAAGGCATACGTTATGATCAATAAAGATCGATCATTAGATGAACATTAATTGAAATAGACGTAGTTGCACCAGAACCACAATTTATTAAGAATTCAACGGATTCAACCGTGGCAAATGAGCACGATCGAAAAAAAAAGTGAAGGGAGCCGATAATCGTTAGAAACTTTCAAAGTAGGATGAGTTGATGAAATAGATTAAACTAACGGTGTCTACCTGGCTCTGGATTTAGGGCTACGAGAGAACTCTAGAGACAGTACGAAAAGGAGCAAAATCGTAAGCAACGGCAATGACATATGATAGCTGATCCGTTCGTGGTCATTGCTGAACGAATTCAGATCTGTCATCATGTCAAAGAAATATATTCCCTTCTTTAGCAGACTAATTGATAAATACAGACTCAGTTTCCTCTACATAAGGACCCACTTAGTGACCTGGAAAACTCTAGTGAGTCAATTCGCCAACGAAACCGACCATGTGGTAAGTAATGGAAAAGATGCCTCCAATGTACTCGATGGGCACTATCAGAGGACTAAATGTCAAATTTGTTCACTTTTTGGTGACCATTCGGACCATTCGAAGCCTTGTATATCTAGAGCCTACAGTGAGCGCCTAAGAATGAAATTTATCGGCAAGCCGCCGATTCCAAAACAGGCAGTGCCGCTCAGTCATATTGACCACATTCTTCATTCAGGACTGACCATAACAGACCGTTTCCACTTTGGTATAGGCAAAAACTTGGCTCAAATGATGCTCTACAACACCTTGGTCCCAGCAGTTGTATTCTAAATAGGGAGATGAATAAAAAAAACGATATTTCATCACGTTCCATTGAATCGGTCTTCGAATCCCAGATCGAGTCGGCGGTTCACAGCAGAAGGTTAAAAGAGACTGGGGTCTACGCCAACCCCTTAGACGGATTTAGAGCCTGTTAGACAGCCGTATGCGGTTAAAAATGTTGACATTTCTGAAGGGGAAGAAACTGTGGCGGAGGATGATAAGACATATTTGCCTTTCATTAATACGTCGAGGTATAACTCTTACAGAACGTACTGCAGAAAGCCCAGTGGTATGTGGGAAGCCATAGAATCTGTAAGTGTGAGCCAGCCACAAACTAAGTGAATGTTCTGATGGTAATTCATATGCAAATGGAAAAAAAAATTTACAGTGCTCATTGCTTCATCGACTGTATCTGGAGCAATTCGTAATGAATGAAAATCTCTTCACAATCAAGAACGCCTTCATCTGATGGCTTCAACTTACACACTTCTGTTGCCCAGTCAGCTGTACCCTCAACCAGCTGTCCACTTTATACAGGGTCTTCCATTTATTCATTGTCATTCTGTCATTCATTGCCAAATCACCATGGACGTTCAAAAACACGTGCAAATGATAAAATTGTTTTATCAAAATGAGTGTTCTGTTCGCGCAACGTTAAACTCGGCCTTTCGCAGACCACAACTTGGCGAATTTTGCGTCGTGACTTGGGCCTGTACCCGTACTAAATTCAACTGTCCCATTAGCTGAAGGTAAACGACCATAGACAAGGACGTGTGTTCGATGAATGGGCTCTGGAGCAGTTGGAAACTGACCCTAATTTTGATCGAAAAACCATCTTCATGCGATGAGGCCCATTTCTGGATGAATGGATAGGTCAACAAACAAAATTGTCGAATTTGGGAAGATACCAATCCACGTGAGATCCAAGAGCGTTCAATGCATCACTGTTTGGTGTGGATTTTGGGCTGGCGCGTAATTGGCCATATTTCTTTGAAAACGACGTTGGCCAGGCCATCACCTTCAACAGTGAGCGCCATAGGTCGATGATTACCAACTTCTTTTGGCCTAAATTGGATGATATGGACACCAAAGACATGTGGTTTTAACAGGACGGCGATACGTGCCACACAGCCCACGCCACATTGAAAATTCTGCACAAGCTATTCGAAGATATGGCCATCTCACGTGGAGGTGATGTGAACTGGCCACATCTTGCGGGATTTTCTGAAGTCGTAGGTCTATGCGAATAAGCCACAAACCACAGCGGCCTTCAAGGCCAACATAACCCATGCCATCGGTCAAATTCAGCCTGATTTATGCGCCAGAGTCATGGAAAATTGGACATTTAAGATGCGAGCCACCCAGAGAAGCTGCGGCAGACATTTGAACGATGTTATATTCCATACATAATAGCATCGATAGGCCTTTCAAATGAATAAAAAATTTCGATGATATCTCACACACACTTTGTGTTATTTAAATTTAAAGATAGGAAGCGCTTTAAAAAACACTTTACTAGACTTTGTACAGATTCTCTTATCTCAAATATAAGCACCAAAAGACCATACGGACTCAGGCTCAAATCACACTTCATGTAGATATACTTCCCATTGTAAAAGGCGGACTTACTCCTAGAAGTTCCCTTTTGAATAGGTACAAACTAGATAGCTATGGAGGTTTTGGCCTTACTTCAGTAGTCCGTACTATTTTGAACCACACTCCTCAGGGTTTGGTCAGAGTAGTGGAATTTAACGCACATCACATGCTCTGATTGAGTATATGTTTGAATCGCCGGTATCTGCTGGACTGCAAGCCAAATATAGAACTAGAGACTCACACTTGAATTTAGGTGCAATAAGATAATATTGCTAGTGATGCTGGAGGAGGTGGCAAACGTATCGCGGCTTGAGAGAAAAGCTCAAGATGGTCTTTTGCTACGTAATATCCTAACAACGGAAGTGACAGTGCATCAGATAGATCTTTCGTCCGTCATACAAGAAAAATCGAATCGAATGACCAATACAAAGTGCAGAACAGATGAGGAGTCAGAGAGACATATAAACAAAGGTCATATACGAAGGGCGATTGAGGCTTGAGCAACATATCAACCTTTTATTTAAGTAGCGGTAAGAGTTGCTCCAGATTAATATGTCAGTCCGATAAGAAGGCAACTTCCTAATTCAATTATCAACCACTCTGCTGTGTAAACGTTTTTACCATGAAAATTGAATTAAGATTGATTGAAAAAACAAGACGACAACGGTCTCGTTGAAGTGTTAACCAGATGACGCATATCTGTATTCGACAACGGAAGCTGCCAAACACTCAAGGGCATAAAATTCACTTCACTGCTATTTCTGTTCACTTAATCACCTCAACACCACTGATTGCTTCGGCACTTATCATTAATGGATCCTCATAAGCTATTAGACAAGCTTAACCATAACAAATGCGATTTCGCTCCTGGTGAATTTAAACATTCATATAACCACTCGAAGACACTTTCAATTGCCACGCAACATCACTAAACTGACAGATGTTTCATAACATTGTTTAGCAAAGCTGACCTGAGATTGCTCCAAACAACATCGTTCGACAGATATTAGTTGCAAGCAAACACAATTAGACATCAAAGTCCTCCTCTCATGCAAACACAAATCAGATAAAAAAAAAAAACTTCAAAAAATTGAACACAAAAGCTTATTAGATACAATTATGCTGGACAAATGCAAACTATGAAACGACGACAAGACAAGTGTACACATACAGAAAAACACAAAACAAGTATCTGAATCTGAATCTGGATTTGAATCGAAATCTGAATCGGAATCTCAATCACTGTGACACCCGGATACTTACCACAAATCTCGCTTAATGGTGATGCTGGAGCAGCGACTGTCGATGGTGCAGCAGCAGCAGCAGTGGCCACAGCACCCACTGAATTAGTCATCACAGATCGGGAAGGGTCTACTACTTGCAGTTGCTGTTGCGGATAGTGCTGATGATGATCGTTGTTACCGTTGTTACCATTGATAGTTGCTGACCCTGATGCTGGGCCAACAACGACGACAGCAGTACCAACAGCAGCAGGGGAAGATTGCTGATGCACAGAAGATTGTTGATGCACAGTCGAGCGATTATGTGAAGGCGACTTAAGTGGTGATCTAAGGCGATTCGAGGAGATGCTATTACTTGCAGGTGAACTGGGTGTCAATCGATGCTGTGATGAGTTTGTTGATGCAGATGGTATCGGTGACGGAGACGACTCGCTATTGTTACTACCGCCACTTCCTGGTGTTCGACTCGAACGGGTTATATATCTAAAACGACAAGAACAAAAACAACACACAATTCTGGTTAGTTCGATTTTATTGTTGAGGAAAATTGAATTTATAGAGAGAATACGAGGGAATACGAGGAAAAAGAAAAATAAACCTGCTCGAGGATGTGAGAATGGGGGTCAAACTCTAATCGTTAAGAAGCTTTCAACTATCGCAAAGTAGATAATCTATCTTCTAACACAGCTCGTCGATGAATAACTGAGCGGAAATCTGACCTAAGCAGCGTATACCGCCGAGCGGTAGTACGAAAACGGGGCAATGAAAGAAATGAAGAAACAAAAAATAACTGCTAAAAACAAACTAAGCCACAACATACGGATAATCGCGAAGAAATCCCCAAAAAATTAAATAATAAAACGGTCCGGAGAAAAACACAAAAAAAAAAAATCTTTCAAAAGTAGAAACTCAAGTCATAGAGGTGATTTGGTTGTCGGTAGGGTGCGGTATAGTCAACTACAGTGGTGGTGGAAAGTTTTCACAGAATTTAGTGAACTTTCGAAATAGTTTGATTTTACGCTTCGAAAAGAACAAATCTGAATTGACAGAAAGAGCTGCGCACTTGGAGCACGTTTCGGTCTCTTGACACAATTTGTTTTTGTTCGTCATCATTAGGAAATGTTTTGGGGAGAAACTAATCAGGAACATTGCAGGACTTCATCCTTGATTCGAAACTAGGTTGGACTCTTACTAAATTATATGAATTCTGCTGCCTGCTCTGTAAAAGAGAACCCAACATTTGTTTTCAAGAACCCTAACCTGGATTTTCCATGGATTCTGTCAGGTATGAGATTACAGCAGCGTCGAGATTACAGAAAATTCAAAATTAGCCTTCAATATTAGGTAGACTTTGGAGATTTGAAAGTATCTTGGACAGACAGAGAACCTGCATGGTTGGTTGACGAACACCCAATATTTTACGGTGGGACTTTGGTAGGAGAGCCCATTTAAACATATGCCACCAGGTTCAAACGGCATGTCGAGATGACGATACCCAACTACGCATTAATTGAGCTTAGTGTAGGACTACCTCCACGTGGTGAACACAGGTTGAGCTTTACTTTCTAAATTTAAAACCGCGAGAGTTAGGCAAGAAGAAAATAGTAAGACATTGTCGGGGATGACAACGGTGGCGTCAGCAGCCGGCATAGCAAATGCTTTGTGTGAGTATTATTCTCAGGAATAGTCATGCTGCTCATGGGAACGAGAAATAACGTTTGAACGTTTTATCAAAAAAACAGAACGTGCCTAGAAAGCCGGACTTCAATAGAGGGTCCATGTCAACAAGGAAACCTAGAAGTCGGTGCTGATGATATGGAAAAATACTTCTGCAGACTTTTAGATCCCGGGGACGTCCGAATCTGGATAGCCCACTTGACGAGCGATGAGAGTGCACTTATTGTATTTAAAATATTTGATCGGAGAAAAGTATGGCTGATAAATGAGACCTCAGCATCGTTTGCCTGATCCAAAAAAAAATAAAACCCTCTTAGCTATGACGACTACACGCCATCCGTCTCCTTGTATGAACGGCTGAAACCATTTGTTAACGATGTGATCAACCCCCTATCAGTGTGCTATTAGGACCAAAAAACCCACAATCGGCCTGCGACAGACTGTAGGCCAGAACGATACTTAACACCTTTTTATTGACTTTGAGGTAGCATATGAAAACACTTATGGAGCTATACGGGATCAGGCCTAGTTTTGGCATCCCTGGTATATTGTGCAGTATAATAGTGGAGAAAGCTCGCTGATCGGTAAAGTACTGTCTGAACGTCATAAGGACATGCCGTCTGATGCAGCGACACCAGAATTCCTGATGCAGAAAAAATACGAAATCGACTTTCCCTGTGCCAGAGACTGGTTTCGGACATAATCTTAGCCAAGAAAGAAATGAAGGAATAATTCGGCGCCGGTGTTTTCTTTCCGGAAGACGACAGCGTTAAATTTCGCTCCTCGTTAGGAAAAAAATTTGAGTGTCTTTCAAGCGAACATCTACGCAATCCTGATGGCAGCGAACTATATTGTGAAGAAACGGTGGAGGGGGCGAAGTATTTGCATCTGTAGCGACAGCCGAGCTGCGCTTAGAGCCTTCCTAAAACCTATTATGACTTCTAAGCTATCTCGAACTGGCAAATCTTCACTGAACCCAGTCGGAAGGCTAAATTCACTGAGACCTGTCTAGGTGCGAGGTCACAATGGGATCATGGGAAATGAAATCGTCAATGAACTTGCTAGTTAAGGCTCAGAGGATAGTTTCTCAGGACCCGCACCTATGTTAGGGCTGCTGCGTTTTTGGTTATAGACGCAGATTGACAGTTGGTTTTTATAAGAGCAGAACTGCATGACTCTACAGGTTGCCGTCAGACCAAACGAATACTTCTCTACGTTTCTAAGAGGTCAGCGGCCTTCCTGCTGTCCCTTAGTAGAAAAGACTACAGGTTGCTTATTGGCGTCGTGATGATGTTCGCATCAAGCTGCATATAATCAGCGTTTACGTGGTGTTTGCTGGTACTGTAAGCACTTTATCACTGACGCGCTCGTTGGTTCTGTTTTGGATTATGTTTATTTGATGTCTTAGATTTTTTTTCCATTAAGTCGAGAAAATGATATCGGCTAAGTGGCCGGCACCAGAACTGATGACCATTCGGGCTCGATTTGTGGCATTTTCCATCACTCTTCCCAGAACTTCCGGCGATAGGTCGTCGCATTCTTGACGGATATTCACTTTGAGGGCAGACTCGTGACTTCAAAAAACCCCACAAAAAGAAGTCTGGAATGGTTAAATCAGGCGATCTTGCCGGCCAGCGCGAATCGCCAAACGAGAGATTAGGCGACCGGGAAATGCAGCCCTCAGAATTTTGGTTGCGACTCGTGCAGTATGCGCCGTTACTCCATCCTGTTGGGACCACCGTCACCGTAGCGCTCGCCGTCACCAGTAGTCGTGGATCCGATGACGCCTCCAGCGTAAACAGCACATCATGCAGTAACTTTGAGCTGTTGTAATGGCTCTTCGTGGGTTATGTGCGGATTTTCGGTGATGATTTCGAAATGGGCCTCGTCGCTCATGATGATTTTCGATGAAAAGTTGTCTCCTTTGTGGTCGAGATTCAGGATGGCTTGAGGGTAGGTTACACGCGCTTGGCGGTCAATAACTAACAACTGGTGCACTGTCTGCACTTTGTAAGGGAACATCTTACAGTTTTTCACCAAAATTCTCTGTAAGTACCGCCGATTGATGTCCAGTTGCGTGGCGTATGGTGTGTTCAATACTTCGGGGTCCTCTGCAACATCTTCCACAGCTGCGATGTTCTCAGCAGAACGGTTACTCCGGGTTCGGCCAGACCTTGCAGCATCTCGTGTTGTCCCATACTGTTCTAAGCGAGCGGCTAAACATCATAGTGTTTGCCCAGTTGATATCGGACGACCGGGAAATCTACGCCGAAATTCAAGCCGCCCCAAAAATCGTTATAATTATTTCGGGTTCTTGTTGACGTAAATTTTATATTGCGAAAATTATAGCATCTTCCGATAGGGTGATGAATTTTGCGCTACCTAGTACATCTGTCCAGTATCAAAGCCGTTCTAATCTGTTACTTTTGAAACCATAATAGATTGAATTCTCACGCTGACAGGAACGACATGTCCAAGCATCCACGATTTCAGCGTTTTACATCAGATTTGGGTCATTTCAGGATTTGAGCAGTCTTCACTTAAGACCCGCAGTGAGTCTGGCCTTCTTCTCAGGCGCTGGCCTAAGATCATCGATATTAAAAAAATAAATTTTTTTAGTGATGGCAAAATTTTTACATCCACTGTTCTCACTTGAAAAATAAACTAACTTAAGAGGTAGACTTCCATGACGTGTTGCACCCCTCCTCCGTCCCTAACAGACGGCTAAACCTATCACTCAGCTCAATCTTTTGTTTGTACTCGCAATTCGTAGTCGTACAAGTATTCATCAACTCAACGATAGTGTGTACGAGTAGTATTTCCTCGTCGTCTTCGAGGTTAAATTTACCGACTGCCATGCCTACTAATTTGCATATGTACGACCAAAGCATACAAAAAACCAACAACAACAAAATGAAATAAATAAACGAACAAGATGAACAAGAATTTCGGGTCATGAATGTCGCTCTCGAAATGAGAATAACAAAAGAATTTCGGTTGCAAAATTAAAAAAATAAAATTGCAGAGAGCACGAATTTAATGAAATGAAAACCGAATCCAACGAACAGCAAAATCGCCGCTTCACTTCCAGGTGCGAAATTGTGAATTGTAAATTCACGTTTCCTCTGCCTTTGGCCACTTGAAATGCTAGCTGTGCACACTCTACTGCATCTCACAGCCACTGCCGATGATGATGTTGCAAACGTTGTCTTTGGTTGTCACATCGCGCATCGTCACCACATTGCCGAAGGTGAAAAAAGTACGAGTATCTATTGTACAATAAAATCTAAGATTCAGTCTACAAAATCCACTTTCCGGTTCCCGTTTTGAGGTTGATTTCACAGAACGTTCTCTTCAACGCTAGAGAGATGGTTAGACCAGTGGGTCGTGTCGCAACGATTCTCTCATTTGTTTCAAACGATAACCGAAAACTACTGTTGCCTGACAGCGCATCTATTGTAGAAATACAACAGGTGTGCAGATACAGATACTTGTACACTTGTACGCTTGTACACTTGTAGACACAATTCAAATCTGTTCTTTGCTTTAGTGAATTCTAGCACGATTCTAAGGTCTCCCTCTCTGAGAAAATTGAAATAAATACGAGTACAAGTGGTGTCTTTAATCAACCTATTGGGGAATGAGATAAGATACAAACGACAATTTGAGAAAAAAAAATTTGTCTTTTTGTGCCGAGAAGCATAGCATCGCCCCTTATATTTGTATCTGCTGACTGCTCATACCTGTGTATAGATATTGATTATGCAATGTATTTTTTATTTCCTTTTTTCCCTCCGCCCTGTGTGGTTTTGTGCACACAAGATTCGTGGTATAACACCTTTTGCATGGTCATTTAGAAATTTGCGATAATTCAAACACGACTTAACATAATGGTATCTGGTTTTAGAAAGTCACATCTAAATGTCAACTAATGAAGCGCCTGTCAGTTATGTGTATTATATAACTCTCTTGTGATTTCAATTTGCATAAAAAAGCGCAATAAAATCGCCTTTATTGCTTGCAAATCATCGATCGTAAATATATGAGTAAAACCAGATGAACCGTTTTGAAAATGGGGTGAGGGGCCAACTAATTGTGCACCTGTGTGGGCGGTGATGAATCCATAGGTAGATGAATGTTTGGATGACTTAGAAAAATAATAAAAGGAGAAAGGTCTAAGTGCATCAGCGCTCATGATTGTAGTATGAGAGGCTAACACTGAGTCGAAGTATTATATTTGTCCTGATGACACCGAATAGATTTCGCATCCAGTCAAAAGGAAGCTCAATAGTTATGTCACATCTTAGTAAATGTTCTACAGCAATATAGGAAGCACCATGGTATCAGGAACTCTGAAAAAAGAACCAACAGGTGAAAGTTATCTTCCTTGAAGTGAATTGCATGTCTTTCAAAGTACACAGCTCATAACAATAGAATAAGAATGACTTTAACAGCTTGACACCCCAGTCAGCATGGATTTCTGAAAGGTAGATCAACTACGAGTACTACAAACTTAGTTGAATTCGTATCCTTTGCGCTTTCAGCCCTAGAAAATGGCAACGAAATTGAAGTTATTGCTACAGATTTCGCTAAGGCCTTCGATAAAATATCACATCTTCCCTCGGTTTTGATCTCATATTGTTAAAATGGATATCTTCTTGTCTGGAGAACCATTATTATAGCGTTCGTTTTAGGTCAGCTTTCTCAACCTCGTTTTTAGCCACTTATGGTGTCCCACAAGGCAGCCATCTAGGCCCCCTTCTTTTCATTTGAACTATAAACGATCTTGAGACGATTATTCAACACTGCCTCCTATCCAGTTACGCAGATGAACACTAAGTTCTTCGAAACTATTTCTTCACCCCAAGACTATATTCTACGTTCAAGAAGACCTCGATAGGTTTTCCACCAGGTGCCTAAAAAATAGCTTAGAGCTTAATGTCTCTAAATGCCAATCTATGACTTTGTCTCGTAAGTCCAATCAATCTCCTTCTCGATTTAATTTTCTGCATGGCCAACCTATATTCCAGTTTCATTCCTTTCGCGACCTTGGAATCTTATACGACAGAGAGTTAAACTTCCGTTTGCATACTGATGAGATAATCCTTAAAGCCAACTCATCACTTGGTTCTATCAAACGGTGGTCTTAAGAATTTTGCAACACCTTGTCTAGCCCCTTCTCGAATATGCCAGCAAAGTGTGGTCCCCCTTTTAGCGAGATCATATTTTCAACGTCGTTTTCTTCGATTTGCTCTTAGCTCTCTATTGTGACCGCCTCAAACTTCTTAACCTGAATGCCCTCGATAAACGCAGAGACGTAGCTGACATTCTCTTCATTCATGCTCTCCGGTTCTGTGGACTGCGCTTCCCTTTACAATTCTATTTCCTTCAACACTAACCCTCGAAATTTACGCTGCCCTCGTCTTGTATTAAGCGGAATAAATGGGGGCGTGAGCCCTCACCAAATTAAAGATTAAACTGATTACAAAATTCGAATCTCCAAATCAGTCTGGTGCACTTGTTATACAAGTTTCCTGGCTTAACGATCTTAATATTGTAATTCAAACGCCTACACTCAGATTTATGCTAATAATATTGTTGTCTGTCAAATCTTATCTAGCGAATATCTGCTCTATGGCTCACCTTAGATATAAATATGAAACTAAAAATTGTGAGCATTCGTTGAAGTCTTCATATTTGGAAACCGATATTGCAAACGGTCAGGCTAAGCAGATGAACTGGTTTTGTTATTTAGACGAACGTTGGCTGAAAATTCGGATCAAAAACCAACAGAGACTCCAATTCCAACTGAAGTTAGAAGATAGACCGAAAGAATTGGATCACTCAGATGCAAAAACAATACCGGCCTCACTTGCGAGGTGATCCAAAATAGAGCGGTCTCTTTTTTTTTTTAATCGGCGCGCGCACAAGGGATTTTATGTACCCTTAAGATGTTTGCAAATAACGCGGGGGAAGGGAAATGAGAGAGATACCGATGTGCGATGGTTTTAAATGTTTGCAAATTATAGTGGCTAGGAAATAAAGAGCTCCGCAGGGCATTCGATAAGCGAGTTGTACGGCGTAAGAATGAATCACGATATTTCAGAGTACGTCTGAAGGTGGGCTTGAAGGTGTTACGGTTAAAAGTTTGAGGGGGCGGAATGATAGGTGCAATTTCGGTGGAGCACTTGTGGTGAAAATAACGATACAATAAAATGAGACAGGACACGTTACGCCGGTGTTCGAGGGTGTCAAATGGCTCTGTCGTATTGGCATCACCTATGAGTTTTATCGTAAGTTTCATGAGTAAGGCGGATAAACGCCGTTCCAGTTCTACAGCCGAAGAACAGGGACGTTACTAAGAAAATAAATATGAAAAGCAGAGAGTACTTTCGTCAAAAAGGAATACGAGTATATTGGATTGGAGATCATTGATATAAATTAAAAAGAGTGTCGGAGACAGAACGGAGTCCTGGGGCACACCAGCATTTATTTTGTGAATATCAGACTTGAATTGAACGTTCCGAAACGTAGAATCTAATCAATTGAAGAAGAGAGTCGTCGATCTGAAATTCACGCATTTTTGACAAAACAGCCTCATGCCAAACTCTGCCAAATGGCTTAGAAATATCAAGTGCTACTATCTTACTTTCGCCAGATTGATGTATGATTTGTGGCTATGAAAACCGTACTGCTGGTCATTGAGAAGTTTACGTATTTCGAGATATTTCATGAGCTGGCAGTTTATCAGCGTTTCCTTGACTTTGGGATGGAAGTAACAATGTAGTAGGAGAGAGAAGAAGATTCGCCTTTTTTAGGCATGGGCTGGACAAATGATGTTTTCCATCTGCTCGGAAAGAGTCCTAAAGAGTAGGATTGATGAAAAAGCTTACGCAGAAGAAGGGGAGATATACCATCTGGAACAGCGCATTTGTGCATATTAAGATCTTTAAGTACTCTTGCTACTACACAATTCGACGCACTTGAGTATAGACGGGGACAAAAAAAAAATCTGGAAGGGTTGAGCTGGCCGCAAAGTGTGCAGCAAGCAAATTGGCCTTGTTCAAAGTGCTGACATCTGGAATGTCATTGTAAATGAGCGTTGGGATGGAGGATGAAGTAGAATTTCTAATGTTTTTAACGAACGACCAAAAATGTTTACTATTTTTGAGATATTGTACTCGTAGTATTTTTTGCCTCAGTTTCTGGTCATATTGATCAGCTTGAGAAAGACGTTGCAGTCATTCCTGGCTCGTTTAAACGTTCTTCGGTTTTCATCTGTCGGGTTGGTCTTGTAGGACCGAAAAAATATTTCTCTTTACAGCTTGAGTCGTATCAAGCCTTTTCTTTTGGTTTGGTACTCTTCATCCGATGAGGGATAAAGGATCCCATTCTAAAGAGAATAGTGTTTGTGATCGTATTAGCAGCGGCATCCACGTCGTTATCAAGAAAACATAACAACCAGTTAAAATTCCTAAAGAACCTGTTAAGTCCGCTCCAATTGGGTTTCTCTTATTGCCATACGGTTCGTTTACGAATCTTTCCTCTATCTTAGTTGATATGACACAGTGGTCCTGCGAGTATAGAGAGGATAGTACGTTGATCTTGTATTTGTCCAGGAGAGAAGTTAAAAACAAGTCCAGGCTGTTGGCGGCTCATTTACAAGCTGGGTTAAGTTATTTTCCGCAGCGAAGATCTCAACACACCGCTCTTCGGGTGTTGTCTGTCCAGAATGTCGAAGCCACCCATAATTTTGTATATGTATTAAAATCGCCGTAATGATGATTTCAGTATGAGGATACAGAGATAAACACACAGCGCTCAAGCTCGTTAAAGGTTGCTGTCCAGTTTGGGGCTTTTGTAAATAAAGCAGTAGTGGATAATTTGCTTACGGAGATGGAATTTTAACCACATGAAATTGAATTCCGGATTGGAACAGGGACTACATTGTGGTGGAGTTTGGTAAGCTACATCACTACGCACGTAAATGGCGAGACCGAGATGAGAACAGAATAGTGACACTAGTTCGTAGCCAGACAACTGGGAGGGGATCTGCCTGTGTTTCAATAAGTGCCAAAATAGTCGGTCTGAATTTACAGATTCAGGACTTACGCAGAAAAGTGATTACTTTTAACCCGCGTATATTCGCTATGTTCACTCTAAATTCCCGAGTAATTACAAATAAACAAACACAGAAAACATAAACACCGACGATGCTAAGCAACGCTGGAAAGTTAAAACTCTGACGTTGGTTTACTGTATCAAATTGTTGTAGGTGTTATGCCCTTACAACAAATTGAAATAGTGCACCAACAGAATTCACACTCGCAACCCAGTATTCATCACTGCTTTTGCTGCATGACAATAACGACGGTGGCCGAGTGCAAACAACAGCACTATGACCAGGGGCAGGAGATTCACGGAACCACATCTTTATTATTATTTTTTTGTTTTTTTTATGATTGAAAGATCTGGGAATTTAGCCAACATCATCAGTAGCATCAGCGTAGATCGAGATGGAAGTGTGTTTAATAATTCTATTAAGATCGTTTATGGATAGTATGAAAACAAGAGTGCCTAGGTGACTGCCTTGTGTAACTCCAAGGCTAGCCAAAAAACAAAAATAACAGTTTTCCAGGTGAGAAGATATCCTTATTACAAACCTAGGAAAGTTAAGTCAGAAAGCAGAAGAGAAATTTTGGAGGATCACTTTTCAAGCAATACAGCGGAGGGATTATCTGAGCCTGATTAGAATTGTTGTAACTTTCCGTCGATTAATGAAAAAGCGGACAAAGTTGAGTAAAAGTAAAGTTAATTGAAGTATGAGGGGGGTTCCGGTATGAAGGAGTTGTGGATTGATTGTTTAAAAAAAGGCGGTAAAAAGGTTGGCAATGGTATGTGGTTGATTGGTTATCGAAAAAGCTGGAGAAAACGTACACGTTGGATTTTCTTTTAAAATTGACGAATCCAAAAAGGAGTCTTTAGGTCATTTTTAAGATTGGCTCCCGGACTATCCATGTAGCACTGGTAGAGAGAAGTATAAAACTGTATGAAATGAAGGTAAGTACCAACATAGTAGTGTCGGGGAAAATCGTCCATAACTTGTTTGTTCGTTTCGTAAAAAGTGAAGTTTTCCACTATACCAAGTAGATGACGTGCATAACGTCATAGAAGAAGATAGAATATAGAAAGGACATATTTTGCGGACAAATCGTACTATACAAAGGAAGAACTGTTGAGAAAGGAATTGATTTTGCAAAAATTCGGTTTATGAAAGTTCTAAGAAGAGAATTCTTCCGCAGGGGATTGAAGTGGAGACAAGATAAAAGAAAAAGTGATGGGGTACACAAACGCAACTGAGGAATAAATTAAATCAATTGCAAAAATAAGGTCTAATTGTTAGCACGTGTAATTTGGGACGATACTAGCTTGGCATAGACTTGAGCCTGTTAGTGGATCTAAGAAGAAACATTAGTCAAATTGAAGGAGAATTGATAATTGTGAATTGACGGAGTCCTCTTAACCTGATGCAGATTAAAGTCGCCGAAGATAAGGTTCAGTCACTACGTCGATTGCTTCGATAGGAAGTAGATAGGAATAGATAGGTTGGGCCGGAGAAATATAACAAACATAACCTATAGGAACGTAGAACATACATTTAGAGAAAGACGAAATAGCAACAAGAAAAGCATTAAGGCTGTTGTGAATGGCCTGCTCGACAGGGGCACTCAACAACTCGAAAAAGATTTCAAGAAGGGGGATAAACTCCTGGTCCTTTCTGTCTCGAATCAGAGGGAGAGCGCGAAATTGACACAGGATAGTTAGGATAAAATGAAGGTAAAATTAGTACCCTTAAAAGGTTTGCACACAGCGCGGGTGAAGGAAATTTAGGGAGGAAGAAAAGAGAGGTACGGATATACATTGGTTTTAAATGTTTGCAAGTTATAACGACTAGAAAGTAGAGAGCTCGGCAGGGTCGGTTATTTGGCATTTACAATAATTACCTATCGCGTTCAATTGTTGCGCTTTTGAGTGGATGTAGTTGCAGAAAGCAGAAAGATCGTCTTCTGCTTTTTAGGGAAACGTATTGAAAATCTCATGAACCACGATATAGCGGCCTTGTTGGATGGAAACCATTGGTTTTTCTCCCACAACAAACCGAGTTTGATTTATGACAAAGACCTACCGACATTGCATGGTATCAATGATTTGCTGTGTAAAATTAACTGTAAGAGGCAAAAGGAGATCAATAGAGGCAGAAGAGGAACCAATATTTTTGGTTCTGCTGAGCAACATCTCTCATGTCGTGATTTCTACCGTTCTGCTGAACCGAAAACGCTTCGTACTGCCGTGTGCAATATCTTTGTAGTAGTTCAGCCGCTTTTCGCGACGTAGAAGATAAGCGCATATCCTTGTAATATAAATAATTGGCATAAAAAGTCCCGAGGATCAGATTTTTCGTCGAAATCATTGCTCTGGCAAGGTCAGCGTAATAACGAAGTCATCCACTCTTATTAGATTCGCCCTGTTGTATATAGAATTAAATATTTGAATAGAATTTAATGTACTCTGGCATCCAAATCTCTTATAATGAACTTGCTCTCATGTTGAACCACTTAGGATATCCAAATACAAACATGAGCCAAATGAGGATCATGTAACAAATATCCTTCACTATCGCACTGAGTTGGCTGCTATAAAACTGGCTCCTTGTGAGAGTAAAACTACCTTTACCTCTGGCCAGGCCATCATCTGTAGGTTTGTAAAAATAAAGACATTGATCTGATCTAGCCATCTCTGATGGCCCTAGTTGTCCCATGATCGAACATTTTGTCTAATTCTTACTGGTATCCGTAGAGGCTGGGCATAAAGCCGTTGCAAAAACAATTGTTTTCGACTTCATCGAAGCCAAGTACCGAAAGCATATTAGTCTCGATTTTTGAACCTCATCTGTATGGGAACACGCTGGTGAAGTGAGGTGATAAGATCGCTGGTGTAGATATTCAAAGAGGTCAACGAATTAACTGAATTTCTTTGTAGACCGTTTGTAATGCCAAATATTACAGCAGAAGGCATATTTCTATTCTTCACGATGAATATCCAGCAGTGATATAGTTATGACCAACCTGTTCAGTTGGAAGAATAGCCTTCTCCAAGTCTCCAATCAGACAGGCACCCCTACATTATTTCTTGGTTTTGATCCACTGGATATCGGATACCAATGGAACTATATTTTTGCCCTCGACCCATTTTGACAGGGATCTATTGGTCACGTTTTCGAATATCTTATTCATGTTCAGAACGAGACTTATCGGCCGATGATTCGATTGGACGTGTCTTTATCCCTTCTGGGAATAGGATGAATCACAACTATCTTCCAATGCGGTGAATAATGAGCATTTTTAGACGGCGTCTAGTCTCGATTCAACGACAACATTATATCGCGAAATGGACAAGTAAATTGACCACCGAAATCATGCGAGTTGACGACCCGGAACTTATCTGCTCAAATAGGAATAAGCAGACAATCACTACAGACAATTCTCCACAAAGACTTGAACGCAGCTGACTTTCCGATTCGTCTGGAATTTTGCCAGAAGATCATTCAAATGGTGGAAGAGGATAAAGGCACATTCAACATCATTTTTATGTCTGACGTAGCCCATTTTTATTTGAATGTAAACAAGCAAAATTTTCAAATATAGAGTGACTCTACTCCATGAGATGGAATTGCATTGTAGTTTAAGTCACAGTGTCGTATGTCGGGCCATATTTTGTTTGAAGAAAGCGATCAACGGAGACCGTTAATTAAAGAATTTGAAGGAGTTTTTCTTCTCAAAATTGCGCCGAAAGAGAATCTCTTTCAATTCTGTTTGATTTCAACAAGATGGTGAACTTCACATATAGCCAGGCCTGTTATGACGGAATTACAGCGAAAATTCTCAAACAAACTGATTCCCTGGCACTCCATTTTCCGTTGGCTGACTGACTGCAACTGACTTATTTTTGGGGGGTTATTGCAAACAGGAAGTCTACAAAACGATACCCACAAATTTGAATGAACTAAAGCAATCCATTCAAATAATAACTGAGGCAATTCTACATCCTATTATGAAGAACTTTTTAATAATAAGTCGCACAAGTGTCAACGAGCCAACGTGGAGGCCATTTAAAATCAACAATTTTTAAAGAACTATTCAAAAACACATAAAAAAAATTAATTATCTTTGTCATGAACTAAAAATAAATAAATTACTCGTATATGTTGACAAAAAAGTTATTTGTTGTTTCTTAATGTATTATAGCAACATTCATCAGTCATTCTATATAAAAATTTAAATTTCCTCTAATTTTTTAGCGATTTTTGAAAATAATTTTTCTTTTGTTCTTTTGTCATGCTCTATACAAATTAATTCGAAAATAATACAAAAAGAAGTCAAATCACGAACCTTTAAAGTGTAATCATAAATCACTTTATGTTATCACTCCCCGCGTATCTGCAACTAATTACCACAGCAATTTTCCAATTGGCGATACTTGACAGTTTTATTATAGACATTATTTTGGGCTCTCACAAATAGTAGATACTATTATATAATAGTTGAATAAAGTTCAATGACTTGTACACGAATTCAGAGAGAGAAAGAGAGAGAGGAAGGGAATAAAGGTAACTAACACTTCACTATTAACACTACCTAATCCGGTTGTCATGACTCAACTGAGTCTCTTTTCGTGTAACAATTTTTGATTGTTGTGCAATTAGATTTTTGTCATTTTAGTGGCACTAACGTCAAAACATTTAAAATCAACAACACATTTCTGATGGATGCCTACTGGGAACTACTTAGTTAATTATTTTGTGGTTTTTCTAATTCTCCAATTTACTTACGAAATATTGTAATCATTCACAGCACTATCTACTCATTCAAGACCTACAATAGTTTGACATGAAATAAGTCTCCCGCTTTAGTTGCTTCTAAATATATCCCTTCATCATAATCAATAAAATTCGGGAAAAGCAAGATTAAGAGTATATCTTCAATCATACAGTTTGTGCTAAAACATGTAGAATTGACTATGACAAATGACACAACATAACATGATGACTTTTTCACATCAGGAATGACGAAAATAGTGTCATTACTTGGAGAATGAGTGCCTTTTTTTATACGTAGGCGTTTGAATGATTTACAACGTTTTCAGTCCCAGACGTCATCAATAAAATGAAATGTCACGAAGAATGGACATAAAGTTACATAACGTATGTAAATGTCATTCGATATATGGTAAACTGGAAAACAGCTGTTAATTTGCGTCATTAGGCTTGTGTATAATTAAAAGAATTCATTTTAAAAGGTCAGTGCTGAAGAATTAACCCATATGCAACATATATAATTCTCTTTGGATGTTTCAAATCACCGTCAGTTTCTATCATGTACAAGACTGTCTTTAACATAAAATATATATATTTATATATAACCATTTTGACGTATAAAGAGACAACGGTAAGGAATTTAATGTACTGATTTGCTTGCGACAATTTTATTTGATTTATTTGTTGCGGCGTTTTTATATGCCTTATCTACTACACATGAACAGCTGATAGTTTGATACAGTGCTATCGAAAAATTCACAATCTACTACAATAAATTGTGTTCAAAACGTGTCAAAACTTGACTCCAATTATCTTGTACAATAACAGCAAGCCGTCTCACTGTTAACTAATATTTGACAATATCTACAATTGTGTTGCAATTTTTTTTAAATTGCCAATCAAAGCGGTTTTAACTGTTCAATAACCGATTTACTCATATATTCTGTTTCTAAGATAACCTCAATTTAACCTTAAATAAAAAATTTTAAAAAAAATCTTCGAAATTTAAAGTTTTTGCAAGAATCAAGTGAGATGATTACGGAAGCAAACACAAATGAGATAGCAAGCACACTTGAAAATTAAAAAAAAATTTCGCTTAATGATGAAAGCATTGTGGTTCCGGACTACTTATCCTTCATCGACCAATAGAGCGGTGCTTATCTGCGATTTTCTACTTTCGAGTAGTTTAGCAAATATATACTTAAAACTAACATTTTTACTTAAAAACTAAAGGGTGGGAGCGGTTGAAGAAAGTTAGGACGTGAGGCATAGGTGGAAATACGAGAGTATGTTCTTGAGGGAGAGTTTGCTGAGATGGTGTTCGAAGAGAGGCAGAACATCTTTAACTTCGCGAAGCATCCTAGACATTGGCTCCAGGTGTCCGTAATTCGTTCTGTGAAGATTGAGTCGGAAAAGTGGCACAGACCTAAGATTGCGGGGATTGTTGTTAAAAGAAATAATTTGAAGTAAGGAAGGACAATCGATATTACCTACTAAAATTTGATGAATAAAGAGAATGTCGGCAACTTTTCGGCGTATAGAAAGGGGTTGTAAATTTATAAGTTTCAGCCGGTCAGTGTAAGGTGGTAAGTTTTGGCTATCATCCCAGGGAAGACCACGTAAAGCAAAGCGTAAAAACCTGCGTTGAACAGCTTCTATCCGGAGAATGTGAGTTCTATAGTAGGGTGACCAAATTTGGCTGGCATATTCAAGAAGAGGCCTAACAAAGGTTATGTAAAGAGATTTGGTAACATAAGGATTGGAAAACTTCTTAGACCAGCGCTTGATAAAACCAAGGGCAGAGTTGGCTTTTTTTTATTATACTGTCAATGTGAGAACGGAAATTGAGTTCCTTGTCGCAGATAACACCTAAATCACGCAACTCATTCACTAAGGGAACAGGCAGATTAAAGATTAGATAGCAACGAGGTGAAGGAGGGAGGCGTTTACGGGTATAAGTTATAGTCTGACACTTATTGACGTTTAGCTCAAGAAAATTCTTCTGACACCAAGTACAAAACCTGTCTAGATCTTGCTGCAGAAGTAGGCTGTCTGAGGAAGATGATATATATCTAAATATTTTCATATCATCTGCGTAAACAGATATGTATGAATTTTTAATGATACAAGCAACATCATTAATGGTCAGAATAAATAATAAGGGGCCAAGGTGGCTGCCTTGGGGGACACCAGAGGAGGCTTTAATTGGGTCAGAAACTATGGACCTAAATAGAACATAGTAAAGTCGTTCATTTAAATAGGATTGAACCCAAGTTATAAAGTTTATCTGGAAACCAAGAGCCTTTAATTTTAGAAGGATTATATCATGAGAAATTCTATCAAAGGCTTTGCTGAAATCGGTGGCAATCACATCAACTTCATTTCCAGATTCCAGTGCACATAAAGTGCTTGATACGAATTCCGTTAAGTTGGTGGTCGTAGATCTGCCTTTGAAAAAATCCGTGCTGGTTTAGGGAAACAATAGATTTACAATGGAAAAGCATTATGTCATAGATAATGCTCTCAAAAAGCTTAGGTATGCAGGACAACTTAGCAATTGGTCGATAGTTGGAAATATCGTCTTTTCTACCTTTTTTATGTAGGGGAATAATAAACGACCTTTTCCAGGTTGATGGAAATAATCCCTGGGTGATAGAAAGCTGAAAGAGAGCTGTAAGAGGTTGGGCTAGATGCATTTGACATTTCTTTAAAAATATAGGGGGAAGATCATCAGGGCCAGCAGAATAATCATCTTTGAGTTTAATTATTTTATCTCTAACTTGCTCTAAAGTTATAGACACCGTAGACAAGTTGTTTGTGGGCAGCTGTTTAAGTAGGAAAAGTAAGAATGGTCTGGCTCTTGGGAATGGATGGCGAACGCTTGGCCAAAAAAGATTGCGAAGAGATTTACAATAATTTGGGAATCGCCCGAGGACCTATCAAGAAAATTTAGGGATGATGGATAGTTATCCGATTTGCTTTTAGTTTTGATGAACTGAAAGAATCTTTTGGGGTCGGAAATGAGTGTGTGGTCCATTTGGTTTAAATAGTTGTTATAGAGAGTTTGGCAAAGTACAGAGAAATTAATTTGGGCAGACTGGTAGTAGAAGAAATCGGTGTCGGAACGCGATTTTAAGTAAGAATACCAGAGCTTATTTCTCTTGTTACGAAGAGATCGCAGCTCTTTATTATACCAGGGTGGTGACGATGAGGGATTAATTTTGGGTAAAAAAGGCACAGATTGGGCGAGACATTTTAAAATTTCGGTATAAAAGGATGCAAGAGCATCGTTAACCGTAAGGTTAGGGTTATTGTAGAGAAAGTTAAAATTGACCATACTGAGGAGGTTGTTCAGTTTGGCGTAGTTAGCCCTATGAAAATTAAAACTGTAAGAATACTCATAGGAAACGGGATTAAGACCATTGTCATATGTCAGCGTAAGAGAAAGGGGAGGGTGGTAACTATCCAACTTAGAAAGCAGATGTTTACTTTCTAAAACGACGCAGTTATCTGTATCAGTGGCGAAGACTGCGTCGAGTTGTCTGCCGATGTTATTGGTGACACCACTTAATTGATATAGACCAGAGTCAGTTAGGCAGTCGATGAAAAGATTCTCTTTATCAGAGGTAGGATTTGTTGTAGTATAGTAGCACTGATCAGTCTGAGTCCATAGAAGTTTAGGTAGATTAAAATCACCTAAAAAAATAACAACGTCATTGGGATCAGCAGCATTAAAAATGCAGTCGATTGCATCAACAGCTAGCTGGTAACCTTGAATTGGTTGAGAGGGGCGAATATAGCAGCAACAAATATATAGGTTGCGTTTGCAAATAGGAATTCTAGCGCAAACGAATTCGAAGAATGCAGTGGACGATTTTTTAAAGGGTCTAGACTCGAGACGAGAGTATATAGCTAGAAGTACACCACGGCCATATAAATTTTCCTCTTTATCTAGACCATCGTCACGGTGTAAATCGAAGTCTTGGGAAAATAATTCATTATTCTTAATATCAGGGGTGAGATTGGTTTCTGTGAGGGCAAAGATGTCGTATGGCAGAATCTGCGAATTAAGATATATAGCAGAAATTTTAGTTCGTAATCCTCTTACGTTTTGATAATACAGGGACAGATATTTGGGAGGCTTCGGCAAAGAATTGAGTGGTGGGTTAGGAGCGATGGTAGTTTTTGAAACTTGACCGTGTTCTCTGTAGGTGTAGTATCCGTTTGGAGCTAACATGAGACGCGAAAGAAGAGAGATCATTAGCCACGTCATCAGGAGTCATATCTAACTGCTCATGAAAACGTATAAAAAGTTGCCGCAGATCATTATGATTAGTGGGGAGGCCTTCTTGCAGAATGGAAACCATTGCATTGGTTTTCGTTATACCGTCGATACAGACAGAGTCAGGCTTATCATGTAGGTAGGCGAGATATAAGCGAACATTATCATATAATCTGCGGTCTCTTAAACGAGAGAGAACATATCGGCCATCTTCCCCAGAATCGATAAGGTGCTTGGTTAACTTTGCCTTTGGAGGAAGAATGGGGTCTAAGAAAGAAGGTGGTGTGGTATTAGGGTGGGAGTCTAGCTTAGAACATGGGGAGGGATTTCAAGTATGGGAGCGAATAAAGTTGGGGTATGCCGTTTTTGTATGAGTGGAATGAGGAGATGTTGGGTTTTGTAAATGACTGGGAGGAGGATCTAGATTGAAAGATACGCGCTTAGGAATTGAGTTGGGCGCGGTGGAAGAACGATTAGTATATACGCGATTGGCAGTATGAATTGAAGGAGGAGTGAAGACAGGAAATGTCCCAACTTTAAAACTACAATTTGCATCAGGAGTTTGTTTGTTAGGAGTTGGGTTTTTTTTGGAAGAGTTAGGCTTCGGTATAGGATTAGACTTAAAATTAACATTATTCTGTTTTTTAGATTTAGTGGATTTTGAGGTAAAGGTAGTATCCTTGCGATGTTTGTTGTTTTCTCTATTCGGTTTAATTCTTTCCATAGTTAATCCACCCAGATTGATGACGTCGGAAGTAGGGTTGATAAACATCCATTCATATTTTGACGTTATGCTTACCTTGAAGGTGTTGGTGGAGATCTTACGGCAGTTGTTGATATCTATTTTAAATTTAGATTTGAAGAGACTAGTTAGCCTGTTTCGATCGAGGAGAGTACCTCTTATTAAAAAGGCAACTGAATCAGCTTTGTTGAAATTGTTCAACTTTTTTATTCTCGTGTTCCACTCCGAAAGTGTCCATAAAATTCCGAATCTTGAGACTGTGGGTTCAGGAGTTGGTGTAGTAGATCGTTTACCGAAGAGGGTTGTGGTGGAGGAGAAGATGATCCAGGAGTTACTGGTGGTTCCATAATTGCAGATTCAAGCATCTCAGTGAGAAGCGAGGTGTTGTATGATGCAGTCGGTGGGGGCTGGGATTGCACCGGTATATCTTCGATTTTACTGGAAGTTATCCGGATGTGATCAGCAATTTCGATTAACAGCGCGCGTGATTCGGTTATCTCGTTGCTTAAATCGCTTATGTGGCACATGATGTTTATGAGCAACTGATCATTATTAGGCGGAGAGGGAACGCTGCTTCTGGATGTGCTTTGAAGATGAAAATCGATGGAAGACCGTAGAGAACTTAAAGAGTCTGTTATTGTGGGGATGTAAGATTTCATTATTGATTTTACACTATGGGATAGAAAATTTTTTGAATCTTCACTAAAGTCATGTTTGTCATTTCGTTTTATTAAGTCACTGTTTTGAGCCAACTGCATGGATAAGTTTCTAAATTGAGTCTTGTTATAGATTGCAGATTGCTCGAGTGAAATTGACAAATCTTCAACTGATTTCAGAAGGTCATCATATTTTGTAAATTGGTTTTGCATTGATTTCAAGGCATGATTGTTTTCTGCCGCAAAGATACTGACCGAAGCACTGAGACACTTAATAGCAAGTAATATGTGGGACGGAGTGATGTCCTTGCACTCATCACAATAAAACAAAAAGTTGTTTTTAAAATCTTTTAGGTACGCGATGGATCTTTTACTCAAGCCAGTGCAAAGGGCATGGAATGACTTGCTACAAAGACCACTGCAGATCACCATAACAGCATTTAGGTCACTTGTTAGGGAGCAATTCACACTTCCACATAATTCAGACATGATGGCGATGATTGAGTTAGGGTAGGTCAGTTGAGAAATTTTAAAACACAAAAGGCGGTGAATGAGAATTGAGTTAGTTGTTAATTTCACTTTAATAAACAAATCGAGTCAGCAAAATACAACAAAAGTCGATGATCGAGAAATAGGTTGTGCGAATTATTGCAATTAGGCAGGAAAAAAAATTAAATGGAAATAAATTAGCAGAGCGAAATTTAAACACGTCTGAACTTAATGAATGAACACAACGAACGTGTTTCTACCCAGTGATACTGTAAGTCTTCCGTGTACGTAGAGAGGGCTAGTATTTTTTCGACCAAGCACCTGGTAAATGATCAACTCCGATTTATTCTATTAGAGGCCGTACTTACTACCATGCAATGTCGACTATTACCGCGTTTATCCGACAGCTCAATGTGCGTTGAATTGGTTCAATACCCGTAGAAATGCTGGTGTTTATATGAAATTATCCAAAATGAGCGAGAGAAAATTGAGAAATGTTTAACAAACAGCTGATTGAACTGACACTTCACACTTCACACTGACATTGCTACATTGTTCTTATTTCTTTCTCTTTCCAAATATTTCGTTTCCAATTCCACATTTTAAATCCTCGTACACAACTAATACCTGCCCGATGATGAAAGAATGATGAGAGCGCAAGAGAGTATAACGTTTTTATGCGATTTTAAAATGTTTATATGATATTTCAAAGCGGTTACAGATTTTTAATGCGTTTTATAAGCAGGAATGAACGTATGCGTGTTGAATATTTCAATGCGGTTGGAAGTGGTGTTCATATGAGCGCACTGAACCAATGCGGATATACTATACTGTCGGATATACTAGGTGTATAAAAAAAGAACTATTCTGAGCGAGCTCATGGAGTATGCGGGGATTTTTTTAAATGAACTAAAATATGTACATCTTTCCTACCAAGAACAATAACTAATTCATTGCAACTGTTTACAGGAAGGGGACAATACTAATCCTTGTGAAGTGTCATCCACTTGAGGCCTTGGTAAAAGAAAAACAAAGAAACGGACTTGGTTCCTAAAGCAGATGCGATTGTTTCTATTGGAAGCTGCTGCTATACCAAAAGATTGTTTTCTGGAATATCAGTATGTTTTCTGACCCAGAGAGTGTCTCTATAGCAATTACCGTCACATTTTCCAGGTACTGCTAACTGAAATGTTAGCAAAAGTGACTTAATTGAAATAAGTATGATCAAGTGGTTTGAAGCCAGAGCCCACAACTAGTAACACTTTCCTAAAGTATGTTGCTTCAGAAAAGTCACTGTAGCCTGCCAAGATTATGAACTGGTGTTGAGATTAACTGTCAGCTAGATTACGGAATGCAGTTGGAAATGTGAAGACAATACGGTGTTACGTCCAAAAAATCTTGAGTAACAAATAGTGACCATATCGTACTGCGAATCACGATATGTCGGTATCGTTACGGGAGGCTTGATCCTCGATCAAAGATTTGATTGCAGATTTTTTTCCATTCTGTCGGGACAGACAACTCAGATGAAGAACTTCCATTGTGTTACTTGTACTCGTGTGTTTCTTCTTTACATAATTTCTCAATCCTTTTGGTTTTTTTAGAAAAAAATAATTGTTTGAGTGATGCAGTACCTACAATATCAAGAGACACATCCCCCCTAGTACCTGGAACTTAATTATACCTTGACAGTCATTCACAGAGGAAATGCTCGGTTTCATAATCACTCAAAAAACGAGCGTCGCACTTAGAAAAAAGTAGCTGCTTAGAAAAAGGGTAGTACCTTGCTAAGACGATAGTGCTTACAACCATTCTTGTAGAAGGATAGCAAAACGGCCTTTATTAGTGATGTCAGGAATCATTTGTTTAGCTACCAGCATACGTAACTTTCATTAGCGAGACGGAAGGCTAAGGTTCTCGTCCTAGAGCCAGATTTCAATACATTCTTATTCTGGCTCGGATTCTTGCCAAAGCCAGTCTGGAGTGCAGGGAAAATTCATATTCGCGCAAAACTCCGATGTTATTGGGTCGGACGGCATTTCCATATGAACAGAGTCAATATACAAGCATATAGAAACCCCAGTAAGTTGTAGCAAAGCCCAATTTGTTTTTGTGTTCTTTTTGGTTTTAAGGAAATTAACACTCAAGAGGGTGTTAAGTTTTGCGGAAAATGGGACAGAAAGAAAAGGAAAGATGTTTGGGCTCAGTGGCTGTTTCTCTTCATGGGTGGCGAAACAAAATTATTAGTGTAAATTGACTTGATTTGGTGTTTAGGCAACCATTCATCTCACAAGATTTCAGCTATTGAACCCCGAACCATCCGATTGGGAAGCCAATACGCTACCACATGTGCCACAGCCTCGATTGTAGCCCGTGATAGGAAGGGAAAGCAGCAGTGGTGTATTTACGAGTACGTTAAAACTTAATCAAACAAACATTCGACGCATACGATAGAAGTAGGCTTATCATGACCATGTACCTAGTCCTGCCATAAGTTCTGTTACAAATATAAAACGCTATTAAAAAAAAAAAAAGTAAACAAATCAAATCCATTGGATTCAGATCTGGTCTCCCCTACGGCCAATCTTCTGCTGCCTTAAAGCCAGGAATATTGACTCTGAGTCACTCCTGCTTGGTTTTGGCTTTGTGCGCTAGAACAGAGTCGTGTTGGAAGATCCATCTGTATCCATGGAAAAGGGTATTGGTCGAACCCTTCACAATACCCTCTAGCACATCTTCTTGGTAAAACTTTGCATCAGCTTTTACCCCTTTTTCACAGAAATGGAGGGATGTGACACCATGGTGAGAGACCCCCATCAAACCATTACGGAGGCGGGATGATGTCCACGTTAAACCATGGGAAAAACTTTTTTCGTTTCCTTAGATGAAGTGGCATAAATTTTGTTATTTTGTTTGTTGAAAACTTCTTCTACGTTAAAAATTGTTTTCATGGCTATTGTCCGCTTGCCACTGCAAAAGTCGCTTGTATCTTTCCAGCCTAATTTTTTTTAGTTGAGGAGTTAGAAGATGACCCGTGGACCGACGATAGGCTTTTATATGCAGATCATCCCGAATCAGGCTAGACATGGATCTGGTTGATATATTCAATTGACTGGACATGATCTTCTGCTTCCAAAGGGGATTTCTTCAAATTCGTTCACACACTGCCTTTACTACCGCATTCGTACGGACAACCACTTCTTGGTCTGTCCTCTACTCCAGACAATTCGCCGAGGCGAGTAATAGCCCGATAAACGAATATTCTTCATATTCCGAGTGGTTTTAACAACTCGAAAACTACCGTCACTCGATTCTCTCTAACGCCTCACTCCATGTCAATTGTTTGCAAACTGAAACCAAACTGACTAGTATTCTTCACTGATCAGTGCATGTGCAGTGAAGTTTTGAACGATAAGCGCTGGAAATTGTGTAACAGAACTTATATCCAGAGGGTTATTTCTGGTGACAAGCTCCATGTTTTAACGAAAGCTCCTTTACACTGCTAGAAAACCGATAGCGCCTTTAAGGTTTTTGACGTGACAAGTTTAAGTCTAGAGAAGTTTGTCGTCAAGTTTGGTACCCAAATACTTATATTACGAGTATAATACCCAGATGGATGATGAGGCCACTAAGCAGTAGATAAGTCGGTCTGACTCAATCAACATTTTTAGTGCAAAGAAGTTTTATATCCAGGTGGGCACCCAAATATTGTACTTATGAGTATATTTGTTGGAGAACCAAAAGCATGCATATTAGAAATATATGGTACAACCAGTCAACTTCCTCCTCCTCGTAAAGGGAACAATACCAGTTTTGAGACGGTCGAAGTACCGATATCGCAGCCGTAAGTGCTTCAGTTTAAAATGAACCAACTCAGTCGTTTCCACGCCGTTCAAAGGAATTGAGAATTTCTCAGTCAATACAGATCTTAGCCCTCGCCCTTATAAGATCAACTCAACTCAACAAGTGAAACGTTTTAATCATTTGAAGCGCCGATACTTCTCCGATTGGGCTTTGAAATAATGAATTTCATCGAAAAATCATCTCCAGCGATGTTGCTCATTTTTGGCTTAATGGCAAAATATGCGTTACAAACCAACATGCACTTCATGAGACGTCACTAAATCCACAAAAATTGACTCTTTGGTGTGGTTTTCATGCCGGCGGTGTCATAGCGCCGTCACAGTTAATGGAATTCGTTATCGGGACACGTTGGGACATTATTTTTGGTCGCAAATGCGTGCACTCAACATTGGAACATTGGTGAGATGTGGTTTCAAAGGGACGGCGCCACTTGCTGCTACTTGGCCAAACAATCGAGCTATTGAAGTCAAAAAGACAAATATATACTCCTTAATGGAAAACCCTTGCTGGGTAACAAGGATGAAGTATTCCTTGCTTCGCGATGTTTTCTTTCACTTCAAACTCACCTTAACACTCATCTCGTTGTGAATGCTAAAACTCTGATGAAACGAAAAAGCGAGGCAGCTGAGGCAGCTCGGACAGAATGAAACATGGGAGAGGAACGAAAAGGCAATAGACTCAGAGAAGGGTACATAAAGTGCCGTAGTGTGGGCACTAATTTGGATGGAATGTGTTGAAATTATCGCTTTCAACATATTGCACTCTCACCTTAAGCCATTATCATGTTTCAATTCCGTTTGGGCTTTTAAGCTTGCCATTTATTTTTATTTTTGTTTAACCTTCTTCTTCCTTGAACTCTTGAAAAGATAAGTCACATTTTGTAATCTAAAAAGTTCTATCAAATCATTTAATCTTTTATAATATATTAGAACTTGGAACATTTAATTATTTTGTTGCCTTTTTATTCAAAAGTGTATTTAATTTATTTACAAAATGTTATGGGCCCAGTCATTCGCAAGTTTATTGTACAATAAATAATTAATTTTTTTTTTATATGGTAACGGGCATAACCAAAAGTACAACATCTACAGATGATTCTGCAATTGACGATACAATCCTTTTGGACCAAACATTAGAAGGGATTCGTCAAAACAACTTCGAGATTCAAGTTCTAGAGAAACTAGAGTTAAGTATGTCTGAATCAAAAGTTTACCACATTCATCGTTTCAACGGGCAGAATTACCAGCTGTGGCTGATTACGACAGATGGAAATTTATATGACGGAAAATAAACTAATATCATACATTCTAGGAACAATAGACCAGGTACCAACACTCAATCTTGGGATGATAAAGATGCTGAAGCACAAGCATTCATTATGAGGGGTATAGAGTTAGAACAATTAAAACATCTTACAGACTGCGTTACTGCTGCACAAATGTGGTCCAGATTGAAAACTGTTCATTCTGAAAAAGTGAGCAGTCAGCTCAAGTACTTCTTGAGAAGTTTATTAATTGCAAATTAGAAGAGGAAGAATGCATGGCTGATTATATAGCGAGAGTTACATCACTCACGCAGCGTTTGAAAGACATGAATCTTGAGCAAAAAGAACCAGTGGTAAATGTAAAGATTCTCAGCAGCCTACCAAGTAAATTCGATCATGTCAGAATCGCGTGGTATGCAGTGTCACGTGCTGATCAAAATCTTGAACGTCTGACTGATCACTTAGTCAATGAGGAGTTGCTTATTAAAATTCAAACAAATAATAATGGAGATAACAACACAACAACTAGAATAGCGTATGTAGCTAGCAGCAGCAAATTCAGACGTAAGAATGCAAGGGCATCAAATAATGATAATAATTTTGGTGGGGGCGAATGACCCCCATTTATTCGGCTTAATACAAGCTATAACTTAAAAAATAAACTTAAACTAAAACTTAAAACTAAGGTTGGTTGGAGTGGTGAAGGAGAACAGATTTGAGGTAGGAAGTGGTGCGGTGAAAGTCAAAGACGGTAGGGTTTGAGTTGATTTGACGTAGCATACGGGAGATTGGTTCGTTCGCGCCATAGGAGGTGTGGTGGGTTGGTAGATAGAAGAGTCGAGGGGTACGTAGATTACGAGGGTTAGTGTTGAGGAAAATGAAGTTGTAAAGGGACGCGCATTCAACGTGACCTGAAAGGAGTCGATGAATGAAGAGAAAGTCTGCTGCATCTCTGCGATCTTCGAGGGTGTTTAAGTTGATAAGGTTGAGACGATTTTGATAGGGGGGGCAGATTAAAAGGATCGACCCAGGGCATACCTCGAAGAGCAAATCGAAGAAAACGACGCTGAATGCTTTCAATTCTCGAGATATGAACACGATGATATGGGGACCATACTTGACTGGCGTACTCTAGGAGGGGGCGAACAAAGGTAATATAGAGGGACCTGGTCACGTATGGGTTGGTAAATTCTTTGGACCACCGTTTTACAAAACCTAGTGCAGAGTTGGCTTTGAGGATTATCTCATCCATATGTAAACGGAAGTTGAGCTCGCTGTCACACAAAATGCCGAGGTCGCGAAGAGACTGTACGGAGGAGATAGGTTGGTTATGGAGAAGATAGAGTCGGGGAGGAGATTGGTTCCGCTTATGTGAGAAGGTGATGGATTGGCATTTGGCGATGTTAAGTTCCAAAGAATTTTTGAGGCACCAGATCGAGAAACTATCAAGATCTTGTTGAAGGAGGAAAGAGTCATGGGGAGAGGAAATGGTTTTGAAAAATTTGGTATCGTCGGAGTAAAGGGAGACAGACGAGTGTTTGATGATCATATCGAGATCATTTATGGTTAATATAAAAAGAAGGGGACCGAGATGGCTGCCTTGTGGAACTCCAGAGGTGGCCAAAAATGGAGCGGACTGGGCTGACCTAAAACGAACACTGTAAAAACTGTTTTCGAGGTAAGAGGATATCCATTTTAACAATATGGGTTCAAAGCCGAGGGCAGACAATTTAAAGATAATTAACCGATGAGAGATTTTATCGAAGGCTTTGCTAAAATCGGTTGCAACTACATCGACTTCATTGCCATTCTCTAGGGCAGAGAGGGCAAAGGATACGAATTCAACGAGATTTGTGGTGGTTGACCTACCCTTTAAGAAGCCATGTTGTCTAGGGGAAATAAGTGATTTGCATTGGAAGCTTCTAGCTTCATACAGAATACTTTCGAAGAGTTTGGGTATATGGGAGAGTTTAGCGATGGGACGATAGTTGGTTATTTCATTCTTTGATCCTTTCTTGTGGATCGGGGTTATGAAGGAGGTTTTCCAAACCTGAGGAAATTCTCCTTGTGAAAGGGATAGACGGAAGAGATTAGAAAGGGCAAGGGAAAGAGAGGAAGAACATTTTTTAAGAAATATGGCAGGGAGGCCATCTGGGCCGGGTGTGAATTCGCCATTGAGTTGGTGTAATTTATATTCGATATAAGACGGGTCCAAAATATGAGAAAGAAGTGGGCCATTGGAGAAGTTCAGTAGGTAACTAAAATAGGATGGATCTGGTACAAAGGAGTCGTTGGTAAAGAATTGTTTAAAAAATGTGGCAAATAGGTTGGCAATGGTGAGTGGAATAGACAGCAGCGATCAGGTAAATGTAATTATTGCCAAAAACAAGGGCATTGGGCAAGAGAGTGTTTTAAACGTCAGCGAGATCGACAAAACAAAGTTGATGGCCACCAAAATGAATATGATCGTCATTCTCTTAGTCGGAGAGAATCAAACAAAATTCATCCAAGTTGTCAGGCATCAGTTTCTGATGGAATGTCTCAATTGTTCATTTTGCAATCAGCATCAACTCAACCTAAGGTAAGGAACGTGTGGTATGCTGACTCTGGAGCTACAGACCACATGTCATTCCAGAGGGAGTGTTTCAAGAGTTTTATTCCATTTGAGGAAGGAAAATGTGAAGTACGAGCTGGAGATGGTCGAAAATTGAGGGTGGATGGAATTGGTGACGTTGACGTCTATTCTAAAAATTCTAAAGACTCCAATGTTGTTCATACTATTAAAGATGTTCTTTTTGTTCCAGATCTTGGGCGTAATTTTATATCTGTTTCAAGATCTACAGAAAAAGGCATGAAAGTTATTTTCGAAGAAGGTGCCCAACGTGTCATCTTTATGGAAAATCAAAGAATACGGATGGTGTGCGAGCGAACAGGCTATATAAGATGAATTTGGTGCCAACAAAGACAGCTCAACTAAACGTTGCAACGTCAAGCACATTAATGCTGTGGCATGAGCGTTTAGGTCATGTAAATTTTCAGACACTTCGAGAAGTGAGCAACAAAGCAATTGTAGACGATCTCAAAATCAACCACGTTTCAAGTAAAGACCCATTCTGTGCAGGCTGTACCTATGGCAAGCAGCATCGTCAGACTTTTCCAATGTCAGGAGCTAAGCGGTCTGGTTTTGCTGGTGAAGTTTTTCATGTTGATCTCTGTGGTAAGATGAGCATTTCATCAATTGGTGGTGCCAACTATTTTATGCTGTTAAAAGATGATTTTTCAAGATACTGCTATGTTTACTTTCTCAAAAATAAAACAGATGTGTTAGTTAACCTAATGAAGTTTTGCACAGAAGTTGAAGCTCACGGACATACCATCAAGCGCTTGAGATCGGACGGTGGATTGGAATTCTGCAATGAGTCTGTTAGAGATTTTCTTTTGAAGAAAGGAATAAAACATGAAGTTTCGACCCCGAGAGCTCAAGAGCAGAATGGTTTCATCGAGAGACAGAACAGAACGATAATCGAGAGTGCAAAATCAATGCTACATGAAAAACAACTTCCCTTGTGGCTTTGGGCAGAGGCAACACATACCGCAGTCTACCTGCGAAATTGCACAGCTTCACATACAATTGGAGGAGTAACGCCTTATGAAAGGTGGTTTGGATCAAAACCTTCGACAAAAAAACCTTCGAATTTTTGGCAGCGAGGTTTATATTCATATTCCAAAAGAGCAGCGAACTAAATGGCAGAAAAATTCCATGAAGTGTCTGATGATCGGCTATAACGAGGAGAGCAAAGCGTATAGAATTTTCGATCCTGCTGGCAGAAGAATATTAATCAGAAGAGATGTGATATTCAATGAAGGACAACCGACGCTCCACGAAATAGTTGAAAACTGTGATTCAACTAAGCCAAATTGTCAAAATGACTCATCTGATTTGCAGAATGATGCTTGTTCTGAAAAGACCAAGAGAATTTACAAGAATCCAAGGCTTCCAACACCCAAAAGCCCGTACAACATAAGACAAAGTACAAGGCCGAATGACAAAGAGTTGCCTGAGGAAGAGCTGATTGCAGCCGAGGTTTGTGCATGTGAGGTGGAGCCGAAGACGCTGGAGGAAGCCATGAAATCCGAAGATTCGCAAAAGTGGTTAGATGCTATAAATGAAGAGATCGACTCACTGGAAACCAATAAAACTTGGGTCCTAGTCCCAAGGACAGGGGAAGAACATGTCATTACTAACAGGTGGGTGTTTAAAATTAAGTATAAGGCAAATGGTTCCATAGATAAATATAAAGCGAGATTGGTCGCAAGGGGTTGCTCACAGAAATTTGGGATCGACTACGAAGAGACTTTCGCACCGGTCGTTACATACGATTCTGTCAGAATATTGTTGGCAATAGCAGCGGCACAAAATCTTGAAGTTTACCAGTTCGATGTCAAAACGGCATTTTTGCATGGCAATTTAGAAGAACGCATTTATATGGAACAACCATATGGGTTCGAAGATGGTGAGAAGATCTGTTCGTTAAATAAAAGCTTGTATGGACTTAAGCAAGCATCGAGGCAATGGGAGTTTTCTATACGGGAGTTTTCCCGTATAGAGAAGCGATAGGTTCGCTGATGTATTTGATGGTGTGCACAAGACCAGACATCTCGTATATTGTTGGTGTTCTTAGCAGTTTTATCGAGCGTCCTTCCTTAACACATTGGCAGGGAATTAAAAGAATTTTACGATTCTTAAAGGGAACGTCAGAGCGTGGAGTAACCTTCAATAAAGATTCCATCTACACCGAAATGACAGCCTATTGTGATGCGGACTGGGCTAGAGACGTTGATACGAGGCGAAGTACAACAGGATGGATCGTGTTTTTGAATGGAGGCGCAATTGCTTGGAGCTCTAAGAAACAGACTGTGACTGCGACATCAACAACAGAAGCCGAATTCGTAGCTCTATGTTCTGCAACAAAAGCAGTTATAAGCATAAGAAGATTACTGTCAGATCTGGACTAACAACAAACTAAACCTACGATTATAAAATGCGACAATCAAAGGGCAATTACTTTGGTTAATAATCCCGAGTCATCGAAAAGAACAAAACACATCGACACTCAGTATTTTTACACATGTGATGTGCAAAACAAGGCGGAGATAGATGTGCAGTATGTACCAACCGATAATCAATTGGCTGATCCTTTAACAAAAGCATTACTGAAAGAGAAATTTCGAAGGTTGGTTGAGCGATATGGACTTATGGACGATTAACATTAAGTAATTTTTTTTGAAAGCGAGAGGGAGTGTTGAAATTATCGCTTTCAACATATTGCACTCTCACCTTAAGCCATTATCATGTTTCAATTCCGTTTGGGCTTTTAAGCTTGCCATTTCTTTTTATTTTTGTTTAACCTTCTTCCTTCTTCCTTGAACTCTTGAAAAGATAAGTCACATTTTGTAATCTAAAAAGTTCTATCAAATCATTTAATCTTTTATAATATATTAGAACTTGCAACATTTAATTATTTTGTTGCCTTTTTATTCAAAGTGTATTGAATTTATTTACAAAAGAATGGCCCATAAGCAATAAAGGGAGCGTATTGGGTGAATACATAATGCACGAGTTACGTGCATAGCAACATCAACAGCATCGTTACGATCATTCTTACCATGGTCAAGGTACCTACCTAGATATTACTTGGTAACAGCACCAAAAGCATCATCAAAATCTAATGGCTTTTGTCTGTCAACACCTAGAAAATAAGCAACATATGGTAGACCAGTTCAGCAACAGAATTGCTCCAGCGACATCGGTTGACCTAGTTTGCCTACAGCGACATTAGCAATGCAAGCAAAACAACGTGATTGTTAACTGTTAATTATTAACTCTTCAATGTATAATGTTTTGTATTATTCTAGGTTTCATGCTAAGTTTGTTGTGTGAAAGACGTTGAAGTAAAAAGACATTATTCAAATAAGTTGTCTTTTATTTGCAAGGACTGGACAAAATACACCGCTGGATACCGATGCTCTGTCTCGTGTCCGTACTATAGTTCAGAGTATACGCACATAGAGTATAACGTGTATATAGGGTGTCCCTAGCACATATCATCAGTCGTGCAGCAGTTATTGAGGTTATAAAGAAGCGAGAAATACTTACCAAAAAATTCCTCAATAATGAAAATTGGTATCTTTTATTAAAGAACAGTTTTTTTTTTTTCTAAATACTTGTGATCTAAGGTGGGCATCCTCCTATTTATCGAGCTTCATGAAGTTTCACTTCTATCGCCTGGCTTTCAAGGCTGACAGTTTCGTTTTGATGGAACTTTAAAAGAAAAATTGCAGTTTCATCCTTCAAGGCTTGAATGGTGATGGGTTTGTCGACATAAACTGATATATACATATAAATATAAAGAAGCCCAAAGGCGATAGATCGCATGATCTACGTACGACTACAAGACTATGGAATGTTGCGCCATCCAATTGAGGTACAAAATTGACTTTTGTGCATTCTCGGTAGATTCTTCGAAGAAAAATGGTTCAATAATGCCTCCCACTCAACGCGCACACCAAACAGTGACACGTTTGGGATATATGAATTTCCTTCTCATGGAACAAATGCGGCAATTTAGCTCGCGTACGTAGTCATCGCCATGAAAATGGGCCTCATCGCTGAAATTGATTTCGTCGTAAAATTGATTGTTTTCTTGTATTCAGCGTTCAATGAACCAATTGATGAACGCTCTTTGGCATGAAGACACAAATCTGTCAAGAGAATATGCAGCAAAGTGCTTCTTGAAATGTACAGACAACTCAAATCCATCATGTTTTCTGCTGAACGACCCGGATGAACACGTGTCGATGATTTTTGGAATATCCACCACCGACTTCTTTTAATTATTTGCCTGTCAGAGGAAAACCACAAGCACAAATGGAATGAAATTTAAATTATCCGCTGTTGTTGGGACACACTTTATTTTTGGCGTTTCTGGGTGGTGCATGCATTGCAGAGAGCCATTCACACAGAGGCAGGCTCATCGGCAGTATGCGACTTTTTCTCTGACAGAGTTGACACTCTTGGGTGGCAGTCATCCGTCTAATACATTCTTGAGGCAATTCTGGTGGAAATTCAGTTAAATTAAGATTTTTGTGACAATCCTTGCGAAAGACATAGCAAAAATGATCACTCGCCCGTTGCTGTTTTCGTTTTTCTTTCTGTCTTCAACATTAAATCCGTCCTTATCCGAGGCTAGTGGTCGTTTTGTAACAATTACTTTTTTACGTGATTTGGCAGTTAACCCCACGCACAACCCCCAACCTGGAGGGCCAGTCCCTTGGGACACCTAGGACAAAAGGAGCCGAACCATATTCCGGAGCTAGTAACCCGCTTCGGTAGTGTGAGTACTGCCGTTGGCCCTTATTAAGCGCTCATCCGAAACTAAATCTGTTCCAACACCGTAACCTAGTGTTGGAGATCTCTATAGATCTGGCATTCAAAAACGTTGAAGCACCTCATATAGAGATAACCCTAGATTTACCTAACTGGAACACCGTTGATTCCATCCTTAGAATTAGTCCGCTGCCGCCCGATAACAGGAGAGGGTGCCTTATAACAATCCGTATCAAAGGTACATTCGCTAACATCAGCCATACATGCGCTAACGCCCCAACAGAGGAAAAGGACGATGCTACCAAAGAAATTTTATACGAGCTCCTCGACAAAACCTACGAGCAATGCCCGATGTATGACGTTAAAATCGTCCTTTGCGACTTTAATGACAAGATTGGAAAGGAGGACATCTTTGGTAGCACAATCGGACGATATAGCCTACACGACACCACGTCTGGAAACGTCACTATAACAAGTGCACGGTTTCCACGCCTAAATATTCACAACGGAACATGACGGACACCAGATTGATCATGTTGCATTAGACGTAAGGCACTCCTCAAGTATTTTATATGTCCGAACATTCTGAGCAGCCAACATAGACTCGGACCACTACCTAGTTGCAGCCAAAGTACGTCTACGGATATCTCAGATGCCACAACAACGGGGAAATACTATGAGGAGATTTAACGTTGAGCGGTTGCAATCGCAACAAGCCGCCAGAACTTTTGCCGATCGCGTATCCCTCAAGTGTTGAAGACCAGTGGCTTAGATGCCGAGAAACCATCAGGAATGCCGCAACTAATGTGCGGCAAACCCCTGGTTTGATGAAGAACATCGACTTCTCCGATGAAAAAACAAAGAGTATAAGACGCACGCGATCGAGGAAATAGAGCCATGCTACTCCAGGAATAATGTTCGAAAGCTTTAGTAAAAGGTAAAAAGAACGTGTCAGGGTAATTAGACTCGAACGGAAACCTGTAGAGATGAACAAGGAAACCTTGTAGTAGAGTCACAGTCGGTGCTGAGGTTATGAAAAAAAACCATTTCTGCAGACTGCTAAACGGCGAAGACGACATAAATACCGCTGTCAGGCAGAGAGAACCATTCAATATTGACGATGCAGGTCTAGAATTCCGTCCACATAAAGTGAGGATAGCAATATCTAAACTGAAGTCGAATATGGCTGCCGTGCCGGACGAACATGGCCGCCTACCCGCCGAACTATTCAAGGCAGCAGGAGATGACTTGGTAGAGAGCTAATATTTGGATGGATGAATGTATGCCTGGTGAATGGAGCCTCAGCATCGGGTGCCCGGTTCACAGGAAAGGAAAAAGGTATCAATCTGCTAAACATCGCATATAAGATCTTTCCTGCTGTATTGTGCAAGCGACTGAAACCATTTGACAATGATCTGATTGGACCCTACAAGTGTGGTTTTATGCCCGGTAAGTCCATAATTGACCAAACATTCACACTACGACAGATCCTGGAGAAAACCCAAGAAGTTCAGATCGATACTTATCCGTTTTAAAGCCGCATATGACAGCGTCTACAGAGACGAGCTTTACAGAGCCATGTGCAGGATGACGATGTAGAAAACTCGCTCCTGCATCAAGATAGGTAACGACCTAACCGATACTTTTGATGTCAAAATAGAATTTAGGCAAGGCGACGCGCTGTCATGTGACTTCTTTAACATTATACTTCAAATGTTACTTCAAATTGTGCAAAACTCACAAGCCAACACATGAGGTACGATCTTTCAAAAGTCTGTTCAATTGCTTGCATACGCCGTATATGCTGTCAACAAGAAGGGACTCCCAACATCGACGAATCGGCCAGAATGTCACAATCGACAGCTATAACTTTGAGGTAGTAAGGGACTTTGTCTACCGCGGCTCTGCTATCACATCTGAAAACGGCATCTCTTCAGAAATCAAATGAAGAATAACGCTTCCCAATCGCTGTTTCTTTGGCTTGAGAAGGCAACTATGCAGTAAAGCCCTCTCCCGAACAACCAAGGAAACTCTGTATCTCCTTGTAATCCCAGACCTGCTCTATGGTTCAGAAACATGGACCGTTTCTAAAGCGGATGAAGATATCCTTGGCAGTTTTGTAAGAAAAATTCTTCGTAAGATATTTGGTCTCCTATGCATTGACGGGTTCTGGAGGAGACGATTCAACGATAAACTCTATGAGCCCAGATTGTGCTTTGTCTCCGCCTACACTTGAGTGCGTCGAATCTTCAATGGGACGAATCCACTTTCGCACTCGTGTAGTAACAAGAGTACTTAAAGATCTCAACATACATAAAGCCGCTGGTCTAGATGCTATATCTCCCCTTCTTCTGAAGAGGTGTTCTTCCACGCTGGCAAAACCACTTCATAAGCTCTTTTTCATCACTCCTACTCTTTAGAACTCTTTCCGAGTCGAGATGGAAAACAGCATTTGTCCAACTCGTCCCTAAAAAAGGCGAATCATCTTCTCTCTCCTCCTACAGACCCATTGCACTTACGAGTACGTCTCTTCTTTCCAAGGAAACGCTGATAAATCGTCATCTCATGAAATATCTCGAAACACGAAAACTTCTTAATGACCGGCAATATGGTTTTCGTAGCAACAGGTCCACTGATGAGTTGTTGGCATGTCTCACCGAAAAGTGGAACCAAAGCGTACATCAATCTGGCGAAAGCAAGATTGTTGCACTTGATATTTCTAAGGCATTTGACAGAGTTTGGCATCAGGCTCTTTTGTCGAAAATGCGTACATTTGGGATCGACGACTCTCTTCTTCAATGGATTAGAAATTGCCTTTCGGAACGTTCAATTCAAGTTGTCTTGGTTCGTTTCAAGTCTAATATTCACAAAATTCACAAAATGCTGGTATGCCCCAAGGCTCCATTCAGTCTCCCACACTATTTTAATTTTCATCAACAATCTCTTGTTAGCTACAATATATTCTTTTGCTGACGACAGTACTCTCTGCATTTCATATACGTTCCCAGACTAAGGCCCATGCTCTTCGGCTATAGAACGGGAACGGCAGCGTATGCCAAGCTCATTAAATTCCGATATTATCAGAATAACCAAGTGGGGAATTATCAACAGAGTGGAATTTAATGCTTCCAAAATACAATGATGTCTGCTGCGAAATTTAAACACCCAGCCACTGTCCATGAATGGCACTTGCATCATTGAAACCGAAAAACTTTCCATTCTGGGTATGTATGTCAGTGACAACTTACGTTGGAATGACCACATATTCGATGTCGTCAAAAATGCTGCGAAATGTCTAAGTTTCCTCAAGCGATGTAAGAAATACTTCACTCCTTCTGATCAGGCCTCAATATATAAGGCGTTCATCCGCCCGAAATTGGAGTACAATGCCCACATCTGGTCGGGTGCTCCCACCTGCTAGATAGGACTCAAAACCGTGCGTTAAAACTCATAGGTAATACTAATATCACTCAATATCACTCAGTTTTCCTATTTCCAGCACCAGTGCTCCATAGAATTCGCCAGTAGTATTCCGAATGAATGCTTATCAGTATACCCTCAAGCCCACTTTCGGACGTACTGTGAAATATAGTGAAGCCGTACAACTGACTTATGGAATGCCCAGCCTAGCTCTTTATTCCTTAGTCATTATAACCCTCAAACATTTAAAACCAGCGTTCACCGGTGCCTCACTTTCCATCCTCCCTGAGCGCGCAAATTATAAAAAAAAGATGTATAGCGACATCGACCTGGTCAAAAAACTGTGCATCGGGCGCTTGAGATGGCTGGGACATGTAGAGCGAATGAACATCAACGCCCCAGCTGGCAGAATCTTCGACTCTAATCTGGAGGGACAACGGAGTAGAGGTAAGACCTCGCCTTAGATGGCGCACGCGCAAGTGGAAGGGGACCTCAACCAACTTGGAGCGTGCAACTGGCAGAGGCTTATTGGTTGAGGCCCAGGTCCACCCCGGACTGTAGCGTCGCCTAAGTAAGTAAGCATTATAATTACGACTTGCATTCATTTAATATGCAACGACCTCATAGATTCATTTTCCACAAAGAAACAATTTATAAAATAATTATGGTAAATACGAAAACCTTTCCGCTCACACATTTCCAATAACAATTACCATCTCATCAGCCTTTCCACTTGTTGTTGCAGAAGTATCTTTTTAAACAAAAATTAGTTCATCCATTTCACAAAAGCTCATTAAACATAATACTTTCCGCACTGCATTCAGTCGCGATAAGTGGAAACAAATTCAAAATTAGCACTAAAGCTGGGGAAAACTTTCTCTCCGTACCTACAATAATTTCCCAGATTATAATTTAATTTTAATTCTTCATAACATTTACGAGTATGATATCATTGTGGAGTGGCAAAGAATAAGTAATTTTATTTGTGCATTGTTTGTAGTTTTATTTCTATATTTTTCCTTTTTTTCTCACACAATTAAGTTGAACAATAAAACTCGAGTCTAAAAGTGTTTTTATTCATAACGAATCTACGTAACGCAATGGTATACGAGTATGAAGAGTATGAGTTCCTATACGAGTAGATACATTTTCAACAACTGAGTTGGATGAGAAAAGTTTTGGCGCACACAGGCAGTTCCGGAACATGGTTTTTCATCAGTCTGCAGAATTTACAATATACTCGTATCTATACAAAAACACATTTTAAACTACTCGAATGCATACTATATTTGTAAAATTAAAATTAAAATTTCATTTAAGTTTGAGCATGGGAACGAGTGGCTATTTCGGGTTTTCCGTATACAAATTTCGAATTGTGGAAAGGAAAAATTTACAAAATTTGAAAATTCTCTAATTTGTTGTAATTTCGTTGGTTTTTTCATTTTTAGTTTTGGCTGTACATCAAAATGAATAACGAAACTGATTGTGTTTGGTTTTTAGTTTTAATGACATTTTACGAGTACGTTCTATGCCGTTCAACTATGATAAAAACCTGTCATGTAACACATTTTGTGAAGATTACTAGAGTTGACAAGTAAACTAGTAAATGTCAACCTGTCGGATTTTTCGAGATCTGGAAATAATTTTTCCGCAAAAACACTTTTGGAAACAGAGATGAGTTACCCAGTTACCTAGGGAGATACTCGTAAAGCATCTTAGTTATTGAAATCGACCATGCGAGGTGAGCCCCTAGTGAGTAGTGACCTTTGCATGGTAATTACCCCCACAGAATTAATATAATTAATCGTGATCGATAATAGACATCGAAAGGTTAGTAATGAAGGTTCGGAAATGCACATACTCGTAATTATCAACTGGCTCAGATGAGTTATCGAGATACGAAACATTATCTTGGGAATTGTAATTTATTAAATAACTTATTCTGTACAGAAATAGGGCTGATTGGGCACTACGAGTAGGCATTCCTTCCAATGTTTGGTAAGATACAAGGAATTCAAGAAAAGTTATGCTTCATGCAGCTTCATATTCTCAGTTGTACGAGTATATACTGCAGATCTATTGAGAATTGAATAGTTCCTTCTTTTGGTATTAATAGAATTGCAATCAATAGCATATGGTCCTGAGAGTCCTGAGAGTTTATATTTTATGCGTAACCTTCCAAGGAATTGATTTTCAAGTCGATTTTCTCTCAAAAGTGAATAAATAATTTTTTGAAAAAATTTTCCTGTTATTCGAACACTTACGGTATGTGGAGATAAATTCTGCCAGATGCATTCAAATAGATGAGGCATTTCTTGTTGACCGGATACCTTTGATAGGTCTACTCGTAGTAAGAATTTAGTGGAGAGAGAACCATCACTGGTAATACCAACGGTTATATCTTCCATCACCAGGACAACGAATACCTTTTAAGTCCAATTGTGCAAGCAGTACAACTGTACAAATCGGGTGAAGCAGTGGGACGCAAAACAAAGTTACATAGCCTGGTTACTCCTGAGTGTTTAAAGCTCAGGTCTACACAGATTTTCTCTACTAAATCAAGGTGTGTGAAGAAGACTTTGTGGCCGAGATGTGTTCAAAAGCAGAGCGTAAAATCTCCAAGTGATATGCTATCCATTCCTCCATGGAGTTCAAGAAAAAGATGCAAAATCGGTTAAAGGTGATAAAACTGGCAAGATACGAATAGACGGATATTTATTGGGTTGGCAACTAAGTAATTGCTGATTTCACACATAGATGTCTTTGGCCATATTTTTTAATGGATTCTGTGAATGAAATATTTTTTTTTCTTTTGACACTTGTTAGCTGTCAGTCCTACGAAAAGTTTCCGACCGCAATGTAAAGATAGCGGCACTCGTCAATAAAACCTAGTGAATGCTAGTTGTGCATCTTTTGACAGTTACTTACCGAATTTTCAGTCATTTTGGACGCGCGCAGTTTTTAGTTCACAGTCGTTTGAGTGAGTCGATGTGAGTGAGTGTTTTGACAGGCAATACGCCTACGCAAATCAGAAATGAGTTGGACTCTATGTATGGGGACTCTGCACCATCATTTACCACAGTGAAATTTTGGCCGTAAGAGCTTAGGAGATGATGAACGTTCGGGACGTCCAAAAACTGCAACCACTAACGATAACATTGCTAAAGTTCATCAAATGGTGTTAGACGAACGCCGAATTAAAGTGAGAGAGATAGTAGAGGTTATGAAAATGTCCAAAGAACGTGTTTGTTACATATTAAATCAAGATTTAGGCATGAGAAAGCTGTCCGCGCGTTGGGTGCCGCGTTTGCTTACGTTATATCAAAAACGTGTTCGAATGAACAGTTCCAACGCTCTGTTGGCGCCGATAAATTACTGTAGATGAAACCTGGATACACCATTACACGCCCGAAACAAAAATTCAGTCAAAACAGTGGACTGCAAAGGACGAGACGGCTCCCAAAAAAGCAAAAACTGTTTTTTCGGCTGGGAAAATGATGGTGACTGTTTTTTTTGGGATAGTAAAGCAGTTATCTTAAACAATTATCTTCAAAAAGGAAAAACCATTACAAGAGCATACTACGCATCATTACTTGCCAAGCTGAAGGCAGAAATTGCGGAAAAACGGCCACATTTGCAGAAAAAAGAAAATCCTGTTTCACCAAGACAACGCGCCGTCGAAAATCCATGAATTACGGTTTAGAACTGCTTGCCAATCCGCCTTATTCACCAGATCTAGCCCCAAGCGACTTCTTTTTGTTCCCTCATCAAAAAACTGCGCTCGGAGGACAGAGATTTTCGTCAAATGAGGAGGCAATCACCTTCGTGAACAATTATTTTGCAGAGTAAAACGCCAAGTACTATTTGGACGGGTTAGAGAGATGGGAACATCGCTGGGAGAAGTGTGTAGAGTTACAAGGAGACTATGTAGAAAAATAAAAAAATAAAAAATATCTGAGAAAAAATGTCTGACGACCCTCGTACTTTGCTTTAGAAGCAAATTTCGCGTATTTTTGTGTAAAAGGTATTAGTTTGGCGTCAGTTTTAATATGGAGTGCAAAAGCGAGCATTTTCGTCATATTTTACTTTTTTATTTCTGTAAAGGAAAGAACGCAGCACAAGCTGCTAAAAAGTTACATGATTTGTACGGTCAAGAAGCCTTAAAAGAAAGACAGCACCGGAATTAGTTTGACAAATTTAGTTCCGGAGATTTTTCACTGAAAGATGAGAAACCATCAGGTCAACCAGATAAGCCAAATGATGATCAACGATGATGATCAATAAATCCGCAATCATGAATCATCACTGGCGATGAAAAATGGATTGTTTACAGTAACGTTAATCGAAAACGATCATGGTCCAGGCTTGATGAGCCAGCACAAGTGGATTGTGAAAGCTGATATCCATCAAAAGAAGATTTTGCTCTCAATTCGGTGGGATTGGAAAAGTGTGGTGTATTTTGAGCTGCTTCCAAGGAATCAAACGATCAATTCGGATGTGTACTGTTAACAACTGGACAGATTAAATACTGCGGCCAGAATTGGTCCATCGAAAAGGTGTAATTTTTCACCAGGATGACGCCAGGCCACATATGTACATCTTTGGTCACTCGCCAAAATTTATTGGAGCTTGGTTGGGAATTGATGTTACATCCACCTGACCTAGCTCCATCAAACTACAATTTATTTCGATTTTTGCAAAATTCTTTGGATGGTAAAACCTTCAATGATGATGACGCTGTGAAATAACACTTGGTTCAGTTTTTTGCCGACAGAAGTTCTACGAAGATGGAATTCTGAAGTTGCCAGAAAGATGGCAACCAGATAGTAGTTGCTAACCTGATAGTACGAATAGTACAACACCCATGATGGGTGTTGCACAATTATAGTAGCCACAGTGCGGCTTCAACCTGGCGATGCGCAGTGATATACTCGTAACTACGAATACACTCTTTCTCTAGTAGCTACCGATATCGTCCAAGCGGGATCTACTTGCTAAACTCGCACGAGTGTTGAGTAAAAGAAAAAAGCGAAACTATAATGTTCTGTCCTCGGAAGGACAACGTATGATTTAGAACCAGCGGTGGCATCAACAGCCTACATTGCAGAATCTTTATACAGGGTCTTCCAATAAGGACTTCCTAATTTTAACAGTTGATAGCAGCCATATTGTTGAAGCAACATTTGTCAAATTGGCTGTCATTTATTCAGTCTGTTTTGCCAATGAATCACAATGGACGGACATAGCATTGAACAACACGTGTAAATGATAAAATTGTTTTATCAAAATGGGTGTTCTGTTCGGGCAACGTTCCGTGCGCTTCGCCCATTATACGGTCGAGACCACTGGTTCAGTAAACGGCGAAACGCAAGATCTGCCGAAAACATCGCCGCTGTCCGTGAGAGTGTGCAGGAGAATCCGAGGCAGACGATTTCGCGTCGCTCACGTAGTTCTTCGGCCTTTCGCAGACCACAACTTGGCGAATTTTGCTGCGTGACTTGGGCCTGCAGCCGTACAAAATTCAACTGGAGCAGTTGGAAACTGACCATAATTTTCATCGAAAAATCATCTTCAGCTGAAATGGCTGGACCCTGTTGAACGAATGGACACCATAACTCCGCTTTGAATGCCTTAGTGTCTAACCTCGCGGGACAGCAAATGAGAGAACGCATCTAATGTGACGCACGCAAGTGGAAGGCGACCTTAATCAACTTGAAGTGGGGCACTGGAAACAGCTGGCAAGGGACCGTGCTATTTGGAGCGGCTTTTTGGTTAAGGCTACCTATGTTAGATAAGTGAGTAAAAAATGAAGATTTCAATTGAGTGGCTGCGATCGTAACAAATTGCCAGAAGTTTGGCGAACGAGTACTCTTCAACATTCTATCAAAACCTATCCAATCCAAGATCAGTGGCATCAATGGCAGTAAGACGTGAGAAATGCCTCAACTGATATGCTCAAGGAATGAATATCTGATTCGATGAAGCAAAAACAAAAGTTCGCGAGTGCGGATCGGGCTTTCGTTGTAAAGTTTTACCAAAAGATAAGAAAATTGTATCGAGACCTTAACAGAAATATGTAAAGGTGAGTAAGTGCATTTAATAGTGGAGTCAAAGTCGGTGATGGGAATAGAGACAAGTCAGTTCTCAAAACTGCAAAAAGTGGGAACAAACCAAATTCCACCGACATGCAGATCAAAGCATTCAATCAGTCTGACGAAATTCAACAATTCCACCCATCCGACCAAAATGAAATAATGTTAAAAAAAATATATAAAAAGGTTGCCCGACTCCACGGCATACCTGAAGAGCTATTTAAGGAAGATGACTTGATAGGAAACATTCACCAACACCTTTTCGAGATTTTATGGGAGAAAAGTATACCAAATATCTGAAACCTCAGCATAGTTTGCAGGAGTAGAAGAAAGTAGACCTTCTAAACTGCGCCAACTGCACAGGCAACGCCTGAAGCCATTTATGGACAATCTGATTGTCCCATATCAATGCGGTTAAGGCCCGGAAATCTAAAGGGTCTCTAGCGGAAATTTTTCAAGTTTAAATTGTAATTGCTCGTAAACTAATAGGGTGAGGTAAGTAATTTGCCGGACTTGCCAGTCGCAATTAATATCACTAGTCAGGAGTAATATTTAAAGTGCTCTGATTCGTTGGTTCATTCGTGTCACACGTTTTGTACTCACTTCAATATTCGATAAGTAAGTGATGGGCTGAGCACGCAACTTATCTGGCAGTGGGTTGAAAAGTTTAGACAAGAAGGGACAATGGTTAACCAAAATCCTCCGGGAACATCAACGTCAGCAGCGAAGTCAGAACATGTGGCTTAAAGGCGTTTTTAGCGCCGCGGTGAAATTATTTTACATCAAAGCAAGGTCAAAATGTCATTTCATTCAAATCTTTCCCAATAGTTTTCCACATTTCAGCCTTTTAAAACAATTTTCTTGTAGTTCTTATCACTCTGGTTGTATAAGCATTCGTACTCGTATTTACGCACAAATTCAATTAATATTTTCATTATTTCCCAAAAAGAACCAATTCAACGCCGCGTTGAAAAGAAGGATTTGTAAAAGGTGTTTTTTTTAGAGGTTTGGTCTTTAAACTGGCAACACTGTTTCTACAGATTGTCAATTTGACAGTTGAACGTTGATTTGTAGTTAGTACGTTTTGCCATTGTACGATGAATAGATTAACGACCGAACAACGCGTGCAAATTTATTTAGAAAACCATGGTCCGGCTCGTGCGCTACGTCCATTTTACGATCGACATAATCGTCCATCTAAGCAAGTTATTCGGAACACTCTAGTAGATAATACGCATCCCCAAAGACGACAAACAGTGCGAACAGAAAAAGTGATTGCCTTGGCGGAGCACAGTGTTGAAGAGAATTCGAATGAGTCGATTCGCCATCGTGCACAGCAATTGGAGCTATGCCCATTCACTTGGTGGAAGATTTTACGGAAATATCTTGGCTTAAAAGCTGAAGGGATCCAGCTTGTGCAAGAGTTGAAACCGCGTGACCATTATACGCGTCATAGGTTCGGTGAATGGGCCGAAAACATGAAAACATGAATTTTGTTCTCTGATGAGGCCCACTTTTGGTTAAATGGATACGTAAACAAGCAAAATTGCCGAATCTGGAGTGGAGAAAACCCAGAAGCTTTTCTCGAGACACACTTACAACCAATAAAACTCACGGTTTGGTATGCTTAATGGGTTGATGGAATCATCGGCCATTATTTCTTTAAGGACGATGCTGGCCAGAATGTTACCGTCAATGAAGAACGCTATAGAAACATGATTTCTGAGAGTTGAGTGGCATTGACGTGACAGAGCTATGGTTTCAACAAGATGGCGCAACATGCCACACGGCGCGCGACACCATCAATTTATTGCAGGAAACGTTTGCTGAGCGCATAATTTCGCGTAATGGACCTGTGAATTCACCGCGACGTTGAAAACGCGTTCTGTATGGCAGTTTCTATGATTTCAACGTATTAAAACGTTAAAACGCGCTCTGTTTTACGAAGCCTTAAGCTCAACGCGAAATCACCGACAATGCGCGTAAGTCGATAAGAAAAATTGCGCCCTGTACTGAAATAAAAAAAAATCAACAGCGCACGTTATTTTGAAAGAGAAACTGAAGGTACACCCATTAAAAGGATAAATCATGAAGTTTCTCAAAGAAGATGACTATTTTTTACGGGAAACCTTAGCGAGAACGATGCTAGAATATTTTCGAATGGTAAGAACACTTGGAAACATATCGTTTCCTGACGAAGCAAATTTTCATATCGATGGCTGTATTAATAAACAGAATATGAGATATTGGTGCCGCGACAACCCTAGGGAACGCCACCAAAAACGTTTGTATTGTCCAAAAACGACAGAGTGGTGTACAATTTTTGCCCGAAGAACTATTGGCCCTTATTTTTTTAATCAGCAAGAGACAGTCACTGCTGACGTGTATTGCCGAATGATCGACGAATTTTTGGTAACGCAACTGCAGCTGTTTTCCGGGTTCAACAACAGAAAACAATTTCAGCTCAATTTCAGAGCTCGCTCAAAAGATTTGAGTACCATTAAAATGTTTGTAGACAGCGCGGGCGAATGAAGTTAAAGTTCCAATCAATGGGGAAGCTGACGGTAATTTTTCCCAATAAATTAATCAGCAAGTACGGAGACACAGCCTAGGCCCCTCGGCCACCGGACCGTCCACCGTGCGAATTTTTTTTATGGGAATACCTTAAGTCGAGCGTTTAGCAAAAATCCCCAAACAATTCCGGCCCTACAAGAAAATATCCGCCCTAAAGTTGCTGCTATGGAACCAACGCTTTGGTCTCGATTGTTCACAAATTTAAGAATCCGATTGCAAGAGTGTGTTGAGACGAATGGACGGCATTTAGAGGATATTGTGTTTAAAACAATCCGCATTGTCAAACTCCATTTTGCATATACTCGTATGTGAGAACAACGCTGCAGTTTCTTTTTTTTTTAATTTTAAAATTGAAAAATTTTCGCTGGACACCGTTTATAATTGATCACATATGAACACTATGACAGATCCTAGAGACACCCTAAATAGTCCAAACGGTACCTCATAATCACTTTATCGATTTCAAGGACGCATATGATAGCATCTATAGAGACAAGCTATACGGAGCCGTGTCTAGTTTCAGAATCTCTTCAAAGCTCGACAGAGTGTTCAGAATGATGATGAAGATCGCTTGCTGGTCTGTAGAGATAGGAAGCACTCTCACCGAGAACTTTGATGTCAAAAAACGGTTAAAACTTCTTTAACGTCGCACTTGGAAAAAATGTGCGAATATCGCAAGCCCGAAGCACAATTTTATTTTCTAAAAGTTTTTGCAACTACTCGCATACATTAATGTCAGTCATTACTGCAAAAATACAGCGTGTTGGAACTGGTCCGTTTGCGAGTGTTGAAATAGAAGTGGCAAGCGGGCTAGGTTGTCAATAAACGTTAAATCAAGTGTATGCTATCTTAACAGTTTTTGATTTTGTCTACCTCCACTACGTTATTAGTTGTAACTCATTTTTAACAATACCCTTTGTTTATAATGACTTGAAGTCATTAAAAGAAGACTCTTGAATAAATCGCCACAACAATTGGAGCCAAAACCAAAGTTGTGGCCTCGTAAAATGAAAATCATTTCAACGATGAATGAAATACTCGGCACTAAACCAATTGGCGAACTTCCCGCACATGATGATTGGCAGGAGATACAAAATCGATTGAGAAGGAGACCATTGCAATGATGAGGAGATTTGGTCAAGAACCGAGTATTGATCATCCACCAGATGGTAAGCGAACTATAGCCACCTTTCCAACCAATGAAGATGTGATATACATGAAAAACGGTCGAAAGACGATGCCAATATTTATGGGTGATTCATATTTTGAGCTTGTCCCGAGATCACAGCCATCATTCGAATTAGACGACGTCACTAGTCCAAATGAAAGCGAGTCATTGTCAGAGTGTTGAAAAGCTAAAAAGGGCCGAGAAAATGCCTCTCAAAGAGAATACCAGGCAAAGCACCCATCAGTTGGCGGAGAAAAAGTCCACTACCCAACGGTGACGAAAAGGAGTGCGATCATCATTCGATTGACACGAAAACTTTTTCCATCTCCCGTGGGTCGAGTTCGAGTAGTTGGCGTCGTTCCTGTGATAGCAGTTCATCGAACCAACGAGATGAAAGCAATTGGCGTTTGAACGCTCAAAAACCGGCGAACCGTACAGCAAATGAAGTGAAAAATGTAAAACCACTCGTGGACAACATCGGTTCAGTCTCAGTGAAAGTAAACCAAAGCGATTCACAACCAGTCAGCCAATGTGGGACGAAACTATTTAAACCAAAGGACCTGTACATGAAGATGAGAGCTGAAAAGATTCAAAAGGTTTTCGCCGATAATCAGTTTTAAGATTTACCCTTCTCTTTTATTTAATTTTTTTCCACACCAAAGGGAAACTCCTTCAATGGTTGTTCGGTCTGTAGAGGCTCCATGGAGGGGGCTCCTACTTGTGTTCAAGTTTTCTTTTAATATTTAAGTAATACGGCTATGTGGATTCGAATGATTTGTTTTCTGAATTTCGCCGGCTTTTAATGTGTTTTAGCTAAGAACAGTGAATTCATTTCTCTTCGGACCTTCGTCGAAGTTTTCCGAAATAAGTGTCGTGCTCAGTAAACTTTTTCGGACCATTGTACTTTATTCTCTTGGAGTTTTAATCTTGTGTTGCTAAAAAGGAGAGATTTGGAGCACACCTTTGACGAATTAGAAGGTCCAAATCTTCTCTTCAATGATCTAGTTAATAGGGACATCGTGAAGTACCACACAACGAATGGGCGATATTGCTCCAGCTGAGTAGTTTTTTAAGTTCGACAGAATTCCTGTTTCTAAGTTTAATCTATAGCGGTTTATCCACTGCTGCACCTGGGTTTAAATCCAGACGATGCACCGACAAGAATTTCTGAAGGTTCCACCCTCCGTACAGTTCACACCGGACTATCTACTTACTTTACTGACTTTAGGTGGCTTTCCAGTCCGGGGTGAACCTGGATCTCAACCAATAGCCTCCAGTTGCGTACTTCAAGCAAGATCTCCTTGCATTTGTGCACGCCACCTAAGGCGAGTTCTTCCTCTACTGCCTTTTCCCTCCGGATTGGAATCGAAGTCTCTTCGGAGTGGAGCTTTGATGTTCATTCGCTCTACATGTCTTCGTCATCCTAGGCGACTAATGTGCACTTTTCTAACCAGGTCAATATCACTGTACAACCGTTAAATTTCATCCTGCAAGCCCCGTCAAAGCAAACGGGACCAAAAATCACTCGAAGAATTTTGCGTTCAAAACGACCAATGATATCCTCATTCACCTTCGTTAATGTCCATGCTTCTGCAGGTCTGGGAATTAGACTGGACAGCCCACACTATGTAATTGTAAATATTTTTCTTGCAGCTGATATCATTGCGGCATAGAATTTCTGGCTTTGAACGCATGTGGTGGCATGAAGTAAGTAAGATCTTATACGCAGCGTTTAACAAGAAAGACAAACAGTAGAGTAATTCATTCGGAACTGCCAACTCGCCTCTTTTAGTGTTGTAACGCTGCGTACTTTGGTTATTTTGCTTCTTTTTGACATCTGACATTGCAAATTTTATTCATTGGGCAGTCGAGATGTGAATACGACGGATCCTTATGAAATCCGTCTTTCACTGGTGTGTTTAGCATTCTTGCATTCACTCATATTATGGTCGCTTTGGATCGCACCTTTGACCGGACAATGATCACGATCCTTTTTTAAGGGGTTTACTACATCACTTCCCACCGGTTAGTCGTATTTTCCTGTACTTAACATGATTCTGTACCTTAGTACCTCCACCGTTTGGTGGCCTCATTCGAGACATTTATTAGAAGTGACTCCAACATTTTCATTCATTTGCAAGTTAATTCGTTCCCACTAAACCTCCTAATGTATGACATGCAATATTGTAAATTTAGAAATCAAAATCAAAGAAAATTGCTTTTCAATTTAAATTTGTTATATTCATCTTCTTGCATCCACCTTAGCGAAGGGGGATGCAAATATCCTTGTTGATTTTTTGAGCGATTGTTGGCCTCGTTTGCGTTAACGGGCTTTGGAAGAGGAGATATATTCGAGAGATATATACTCGACGAGCTCTGTACAGCGACATCGACTTCTTTAGAAAATTGTTGATCATTCGGTTGAGATGTCTAGAACATGTGGGGCAAAGAAATATTACAAATTCAATTTCTATCCGGAGCGCCAACGCATTTGAGGAATATCTTGACGTAAATGGACTTCAACCATCTTGATGTGCGTAACTGGAGCCAGTTAGCTAAAGACTGCTCTAACTGGAGAGCATTGTTGGTTGAAGTGCGGGTCCATCGCCATACAAAAAAGTAAGTAATGGCACTTCTTGCAAAGCGAGGTTATTATCATTCTATCTCCATAATGTTGTGCCTCCACGTATGTTCTTTGCCACATGCAATTTGAGCTCTTTATTCAATTGACTTCTTCACATTGTTTTTTAAATTTATATATTTTCTTACAAGAACAACTATGATCCAGTATAGAACCGAATATTTAAACTGATTGCCAGATAGCCATTTGACAATATCGGTGAACGAGGACCTGCTGCAAATGTACATGTGGGTCACCGAAACGGTTCCGCTTTAGGTATTCGAATGGGTCACAGAAATGGTAACGAAACGAGGGCGACCGGGTCATGGAAGCTGATCACTTGAGCGGAGGAACGACGTTTGCGCTGGTACACCAAGTAGTAACGTCCCTGTTTTTTTTTTTGCCATTTTCGTGGTAATAATATATGATAAGCCATAGTATAAAGGCGACACAAGAAACTGTAACATCGATCTGTGTGATGTTACACACTATAACAACTTACTAGAGTGCTCTAAACAGCCAACAATTAAGTTTTGTGGCAGTCAATGCAGTTTTGTTGGATAGAAGTCCACTAACGATGAGAGTATACGAAAGAATCTAAAGAAAATAATCTCGATAAATCTTATAAGCATAGGTTAGGTTAGATTAGGTAAGAGTGGCTGTTGGAAATACCAACCCACTTGGACCCATTGTGATGCCACGTAGATCTATGATACTCTTACTAATGGTACTAGTTTGAGCTTTTAATAAACCGTAGGAGACTGTTAACGTCTATGTTTTCTAGATCGTTTAAGTCGTTGTAAGAGAAAGCTCCTCGATGAAGGTTTCTTCTTTGGGAGAGAGCTGGACATGTACAGAGTAGGTGGAGGATTGTCACTTCCTCTTCCTCGTCCATGCAGCTTCTACAGAAATCATTTGTAAAAGCGCCAATCCTTCTTGCGTGCTTGCCTATGAGGCAGTGTCCAGTAATGAAACCTATTATGGCGCTGAAATATTTCCTATTTAAAAGGGTCAGACACTTACAGCGATTCAGATCCAGCTATGGCCAGATCTGTTTGGTCGCTAGACATGTTTGCCCAGCAGTCCACCTAAGGTCTGTTCTTTTATTGGCATCCAGCTTTAGTGTTAGTTTGCACGTAGCGATTGATATACCTATGCTACCCTTTTCCGGTAGAATATGTAGAGTTCATCGGCTCTGCAGTTCCCTGGAATGTCTCTATGGACCAGCACCCAACAAAGGTGAATGTTGAACTGCTCTGCCATCTCCATGAGAGATGATCGGCATTCAAGGACGGTTCTAGAATATAATGAGACCGAGTCCAGGGACTTGATGGCGGCCTGACTATCCGAAAAGATGCGGATATCCTTTGCAGATATCACGTTTTTCTTCAGCCAGGACAGAGCTTCTTTAATCGCCAAAATTTCCGCCTGGAACACGCTACAGTGATTTGGAAGACGGAAAAAGAGGATTAGATTTAGCTTATCTGAGAAAACACCGCCACCATCTGTGTAGAGATGGATTGACTTGTCCTCCATGAAAGCATCTTCCTCCCAGAATGATCTAGCTTACATGGAAGTTTTTTGTCAAACCAAGGTTCAGGTATGGTGTAATCGATGTTCTCTGTGAGGATTCCTAATGTATTAAGAATGTTGGCGTGGCCAAATGAATTATTTGTCCACTGTTTAGTCGCTTTAAGGAGAATAGCTGCAGTCGCAGCTACTTGCCTGCTAAAAATTTCGAGGGGTGTCAAGTGAAACAGAATATCTAATGCCGCATAGGTTGTAGACCGCAAGGCTCCGTTTGTGCATAGACATGCTGTTCTTTGGACGCTGCTTAGTTTAATGCGGTTGACTGCATTTTTCTCATTTTCCTCTTTTTTCGAAACCTCCTTTCGTGGTTTGACGCGTGTTGGTTACGCTCCAAAAGAAATTTTTCGATAAATCATGTCTGAGACATTGCAATTGCGTGGCACCCTTTTGGGCCACAATGGTTGGGTTACCCAAATCGCCACCAATCCAAAGGATCCCGACACTATCATCTCGGCTTCTCGCGATAAAACCCTCATTGTCTGGAAATTCACCCGCGATTAGGACAATAACTACGGTTTCCCACAGAAGCGTTTGTATGGACACTCGCACTTTATCAGTGACGTTGTCCTCTCATCCGATGGCAACTATGCACTGTCTGGCTCCTGGGATAAGACTCTCCGTCTCTGGGATTTGGCCGCTGGCAAGACCACCCGTCGTTTTGAAGACCACACTAAGGACGTCCTTTCAGTCGCCTTCTCTGCTGACAATCGTCAAATAGTTTCCTGCTCCCGGGACAAGACCTTCAAATTGTGGAACACTTTGGCCGAGTGCAAGTACACCATCCAAGAAGATGGACACAGTGACTGGGTGTCATGCGTTCGTTTCTCACCAAACCACTCGAACCCAATTATCGTCTCGTGCGGTTGGGATCGTACCGTCATGGTCTGGAACTTGGCCAATTGCAAGTTAAAGAACAATCACCATGGACACAATGGTTACTTGAATACTGTTACCGTTTCGCCCGATGGTTCCCTATGCACCTCCGGAGGCAAGGACGCCAAGGGTCTCTTGTGGGATCTTAATGACGGCAAGAACTTGTACACTTTGGAACACAACGATATCATCAATGCTTTGTTCTTCTCACCAAACCGCTACTGGCTGTGCGTCGCTTATGGTCCATCCATCAAGATCTGGGATTTGGCATGCAAAAAGACCGTCGAGGAACTCCGCCCAGAGGTTGTTTCGCAAACATCAAAGGCCGACCAACCACAGTGCTTGTCACTCGCCTGGTCCACCGATGGACAGACTTTGTTTGCTGGCTACTCTGACAACACCATCCGTGTATGGCAAGTGTCAGTTTCTGCTCACTAAACAATCGATAGGAAGGGTCAGCAGTACAAGATTCCTTCTTTCATTTGTATTACGTCATTTGTTTATCATATAAACAAATAAAAAAAAAAGATCAACAAGGCTGTCCACAAGACACCGCCTTGCGGCGTACCTCTCCTAACACATCTTTTAGCAGAAGTCTCACCCAGTTTGGAGTTAATTATCCTGCTGTTTATCATAAGACTGATCAACTCCCTAAGTGAGTCGTCTACCTGCAGAGTTGACAGCGCAGTCATGATTGCGGGTGTGTTGACATTGATAAAGGCGCCTTCTATGTCTAGGAAAGCAACCACTGTGTACTCCTTATATTGTAGGGATCGTTCGATGTTTCCACCGATTTTTCTTTACAGTAGGCATGTTGAGCCGTTGACAGACGTCTTGGATCAACTTTAGCTCGAATATGGATATCAATCAGTCGTTCTAGAGCTTTCAGAAGGAAAGGTGATAGACTTATAGGTCTGAGGTCATTTGGGACAATATGAGAACATTTTCCGGCCTTGGGAATGAATACTATATTGACTTCTCTCCATGACAGTGGAATGTGGATAAGTTCTACACAGCTCCTCATAATATTTTCTAACACAGGAAGAATAATATCTGAGGACCTCTGTAGCTCGGCAGGTATTATACCGTCCGGACCAGCAGACTTATATGGTTTGAAGCTATGCAGCGCCCAGAGCAGTTTGTCTCTCGTAATCAGACCATGAATTTTGGTAGCGGTTGCAGTAGGCCTGTTCGGGCTGCTACTGGCCGCGAGTTGGGAGCTACCTGGAAAGTGGGTTATCCAGTAGCAAATTGAGTGAGACGAGCCGTCTTTTTTTATCAAACAGGTAGGTATGATATGATGCCTCAGAGGTTTCTGTGATTGTGTCACAGAATGACCTCCAGGATTGTCGCTTTGTCTTCCTCAGTTCTTTTTTGTATAATTTGAGGGATTCTTTGTATGAGTGAAAGCCAGTCACTTTTCTTGTGCTTTTTGCTATGTTTAAAAGTTTTCTACAAGAGTTTCTGAGCAGTCCCAGTGCCGATGTCCACCAATGTGGCTCTATCTTTTCTCTAGGTTGAATAAGAGGGCAGGAAGCGGCCATAGCCAGAGTGAATGCCTTGACTTTCATGTCAATCTCATTGGTGTCACTCGGGGGACTTGATAGATCAGATGATGGCGTTTCTGACAGTATTCCTCTGTATTTTGGCCAATCAGTATTCCGGTAATTCCGGAAAGCTGGTTGGCTGGGGGGAGCATAACTCAGGCTGAATTGGATGTATTTTATAAGCATAACAGTAATATATGTCACGCATAGCTGGGGAATTCTAAGTTAAAACTGACAGTGGTGAAAGCGCAAGAGTTTCGATAGAGGCATCACGTCAATGAGTCCAAAACAACTTCTCTTCTTTTTACCGACAACAACGCTATCCCAAATACCAGCGTAACGATCTTAGAGCGCCTAAGAAGAAAACAGTGATCGTAAAACTAAATATCTGCGAGTACAATCCCACAACTCTCAGGACAGAGGTGGTGATCAGCAGCTTATTCCAGAGTTTTAATTTTTTTTTTGTATTTTGCGAGTGTGAGTTTCTCGTCTTTCCGAATGTCAATTCACAGAGTAGTCTAAAGATACAAATCATTTTCGAGCAATTGGTTGCAATATCCCTTCAGAAGCGGCTCTACGACAACGGACTACATGACACACATGATACAATATTTACTCTGACAAATGTGAATAATGAACATGAGAACGAATGTCATTTAAATCTTTACAATGAATTTTAGCTGGCCAAGGGTTTGGGTTTGGGTTTGGGTGAGGGTATAGTTAGACAAATAAACGATCATAAATTCAATAACACAGTCAAAAAGAAAGAAAAGAAGGTAACCAGAAGAAACTCACCTCTTTCCGACACCAGTCAAACTATCTGGATGACTTCCCGCCCGTCCATTATCTCCATCACTACCAGTGCCAGTTCCACTGCCAGCAGCAGTAGCTGCAGCATTGGTTTTCACTCCTCTTACATAGTTGGACATCATGCCGTCAGTGAAGCGTCGTTTCTCGTCACGAAATGCTCTGGGTGCCGGTCTTGGCGCCGCTGCTAACATTAACTGCTGTGCATGTCCATTTGTCGTTGATGCAGCTGTAGGTGTAGCCTTTGCCTTGGCCATACAATGTTGATGATGATGATGTTGATGATTGCCACCAGCACCTGCTACTTCATGTATATCACTCATTTCATTATTACGATTTACATAACTACTACTGTCACGATAATTGTTTAGACTACTATCTACTACATAACTACTAGGAAGAATCGGCTTATTACAGTGCGGATAATTTGAATGTGGATGTGGATGATGAGGCTGATAATCGTGGTCACGATCACGATCACGATCACGATCATGATCCGGATGATCTGGATGATTATGATCGAATTGTTGATAATGATTCAATTCACTAGCTAGACACGATGATGTCGTTAGAATATCAGGTTTCATTTGAAGGCGACTATAGGGTTCACGTTCACCATTATCGTTGCCATCTTGATATGAACGCGATCGACCCTGATAACGATTGACATTTAAATTCTCTGATGAATTCTCTGACTGACTAGAAGTGGAATGGCGCATTTTCACGATACCACTTTCCACCTGTTGTTGATGTTGATATAGGTGGTGTTGCTGCTGTTGTTGGGGCTGTGTCTCAGTGTCAGTCATTGGAGGGCTGTCTCTACCAATGACGCCACAGCCACCGGCGGCGACGTCACTACTGCTACTCATTGTTGGCTCTTGATCTAGCTCGATGCCTTTTTCTTTGCATATTATGTCATATAGAGCGCTAATTGGACGCGAATCACTACGAACTCTAACTACACGCTTCCTATTGCTAAATCTACCGGCGTTACTACTTTTACTACTCGTACTCTCTGTGGGATGATTTTCACTAGTATCTGCTATTTCGACAGGCTGAAAACTAGCTGCTATCACTGAAGTAGTATTATTGACAGTCTCAGTGGTAGAAATGGAAGAGGATTGAGGACTAGGAGAATCACCTTTTTGCGAGTTGCCCTTCTGTGATTGTGGTTGAGTTTTGTGGAAAATTGTTCGCTTTGCTGCTATTGGTGGTGGCGGTACTGTTGCCGTTGGACTTTTTGGAAAGAATTTCTGTGAATTATCGCCAGTAATTAGTTTCGATGGTGTTGCATAGACACTCCGATAGTTTTCGTTGATGGAGGATGTTTCACTCTCTGTTGTTGCGGCTAATGGTGATCCCGGTGGCGTCTGAATGCGGAGGTATTCATCGGTATAGTAGGCCGGTGCGGTTGTTATGTGTGAACGATTTGATTTCTGACTGGAAGATGTTGTCGACGAATAGGCAGACGATGGATTTTGATATTGACTTTGAATTTGATTTGGATTTTGATTTGGATTTTGATTTGGATTTTGATTTTGATTTTGATTTTGAGATCTGGCTCCAGTGTAGAGTTTACGGTTTTGTTGTGATTGTTGCTGTTGGCAGCTCGAATTGGCAGTGGTTGATGATGATAAGTTATTTTCAAAATCGACGCTCAACGGTTTGGATGCGATAGATTCTACAAAAAACAAAAAAACAAAAAATTAATCACAATTTTAGAATTATTGCAATTTTTTAATTTAGTTATTAAAAATTATATTTTGGTTGTTCGTCAAAATTAAAAAAAGAAAAAAACCTATTTATGGTCCCAGTCCACGTAATTCATGAGCTTCGACGTTTTTCTACATCACATGGCGGGCACTTAGAGAATTATGTCATGTAATAGCAATTATGAGAAAGGCGACCGAGGTTTCTGTTCTTTTTTTTCCCATAAAAGACAATGTTTTCATAGTTTTTCAATCCAATTAGATCAGTGGCCATTTGGTTGAGTCTTACCCAATACTACCCGGAGAGGACGGAAACAAATGGAATCCAATTCGTCCGCTTTGACTTTCAAGGGGATGGCAAGGAACGTGTAGTAAGCTACCGGTAATTCAAACGACATTCTAACCCTTTTGTGAACTCTGAATAGTTTTGTTGGCTGTTTAGTTCTTTTCTGTTTTGTTTCTTGAGAAAACTTTTTTAATTGACTAATTTGAAAGGAATAAAATGTAGAAGCACGTTTTACTATTCTCTGGTTTATATTTTTAAGGTTTCTTCAGAAAGGTTTTTTCTTGTGGTGGGGGGTATTTCGAAATTCTGGGAATTGCACTAAGGGATCAGTTTTGGGTCAAAAACTTTACCCCGGCCTTAATCTTAAAATTGTTTTACGCCAGTGTTTACAATATTTATGAGTATAATAAATTGGGACACAAATGGATAAGGGGTGATTGGGGAAGAGGATTCTGAGTAATGTGGGCATTTGAGACTAGAAAGTGGTGGAAATTTACTGTCGTGGACCCTGAACTACATTGAGTTTTGCATGTTCAGTAGCACTAAAGTTCAAACTTTGGAAAAGTATTTTTTTTTTATTAAATTGAGAGCGACACCTGTCACTTCGAACATCGGTAGGCTTGAAAAGTTTCGTTTCTTGGAAATTCATGGAGAAGACTAACATATGTATGCTTGCATAGTTCTTTTGGAATTTAATGAGATTATCGATGGTAGTCGTGTAAAAGACGTGTAAAAGTTTGCAGAGCGCCTAAATAGACCGAGTAGGTTCCACAAATGAACATATGTACTCGTTAGTCTCCATACTTGGTTATATGTAAACATTATTTGCTCGCTGCATGCATAGGCAGTAACAATTTATTCTGTCTGCTTCCAAAATAAGAGGCTTGATACAGCAAAAACACTGCGATCGAATCGAAAAAAATAGATGATCACATAAGTGGACGTCGAAATTCTCTCAAAATTGTTCCATCTGTGACATTATAAAGCAACGTTTTCTGTAGAAAAAGCGGCACAGTTTATACAATTTAGGATCGCAAACGCTAGGCAGTTACACAGGTAGTAGGATGCCCAGTTAACAATCCTTCAGCAATGTTCAATCTTTTTTCGGTCACTGAAATTGGCTCGACTTGGGATTTCGTTGATTCAAAAATGATGCTTAGATCTTTCATAATTTCGAAGAGCTTATATAGGGTTTTCCAATAAGTACTTGACAACTTTTTTTTTAAATAAAACGCAAACCATTTGAGATGTTTCAAAAACTTTTCGGCTTGAAGTACAATCAAAACATTTATGAATAGAACTCGATTTCGTTCATATGGGCCACCGTGGGCACGTTTGCAGCGGTCGATTCGTTAGACCCAATTTTCAACGACTCGGCCATAAATTTCGGCCGAAACGGCCACTATTCGCTTTCTATGTTGGCTCTGAGCTCTTCCAACGACGTCGGCGTGTTGGCATAAACCAATGACTTAACGTAGCCGCACAGAAAATAGTCAAGCGGCGTTAAATCGCATGAACGAGGCGACCAATCGACTGGCCCATTTCTTGAGATAACACGCTCACCATACTTACTCTTCAATAAATCGATTATGGCGTGTGCTGTGTGGCTTGTGGCATCATAGTGTTGAAACCACATGTCGTCCAAGTCCATATCTTCCAATTCGGGCCAAAAATAATCGGTGATCATGGCGCGATAACGCTGACCATTCACAATAACGTGACGATCGTATGTAGACTCAAATTTGTTATTGCCTGTCTACTAGGGCGAGAATTACGACCGAAAATTGGAGTTAACGCTCTTAAAGTTGCAGTCAAATTTTTATAATTTGCAGACGTTGCTCGTTCGTGTACTTTACCATGATGAAAATGTTGAGTTTACTGAATAAATTGACAGTGACAGTTTGATGATTAGTGAAAGAGTGCTTTCACAAATTAAATTCAAAGTTGTCAAGTCCCTATTGGAGAACCCTTTACCATCTTCCCTGAGTTGTCAGTTCATTCGCTCAACAGCTATCTGATGTATTTCGGTGTCCTTGACCTCAGGCATAGAGACAATGCGTATTTACTCGTATCATCGAACACAGTTTCCACCGAAAAACGAACAAATTGGGGTTCGAGTATTGGACTAAATTGGCCAATTGGTATGTATTCGATGTCAAGGTCTTTTTACAAAGCCACATTCCGTATATTTGACGGTTTATTCAGCTACAAGCGCAGTTTGTGGTATAAGAACGTATTGTAATGATCAGTTCATCTGGAAATACCAAACAAACTACTTCCAGAAACTGCATGTAGGTGTACCTTCTTCTCGTAAAATTGGTATACGAGTAAGTATACATCAGTAGTGCAGTAGTTTCCTTCCTTTGACATCTTGTACGATATATTGTAATTTATCCGGAGTGGGAGGACTGGGGAAAAAATGCGCTAATCAGGTCGAATGCAATTGAAATTTTCACAGAAGTCTCAAAAACAGAGGAAGGAACAGGTTCTGGTACGAGTATCTTCTCAGAAGACCCATAACTAAGAGTGTCTATAAGACTACCGGATTCATGCAGTGTCTTCCAATCAGAGGTTCTGGCTGTTCTCAGGGCGGCTGAGCTAATGCAGATGAGATCGGTATCCGAAAGAGATATCGCTATCTACATCATCAACCAACGTCAACTGTGATACAGTCAGGGGCTGTCGCACAGTGCAGGTTGCCAGGACACTGCGGTATTAAAGGAAATGAACAAGCGGACAAGCTTGCAAGGAAAGGAGTGTTACTCGACAATAGTGAGATGGCCAACATTAAACCACCCCTTTGGGTAGTGAGGGGCACTATCGAGTAAAAAAATTACAAAAACTGCAAACCAAAGGTGGTAAAGTCTTGAAGGGTATCCAAGATCTAGGAAGTTAATAAAGTTAAACAGGGATAAGCTTAGGACAGTAAAGGAATCCTGACATTACACTGTCTATTGAGTGTAAGAGACTGAAATTGTTAGATACGGATATCTGCAGATTCTGTGGTGATCTGCAAGCTATTGACGACATAACACACATACTGTGTGAATGCAAGGCAATATCTGGTAGTCGAGGAAAATTTTTAGGGAAATACTTTTTCGAAAACCTGGAGGAAATAGACGGCACGAACTTTTTGCAAGAAAATTGGGTGTTTGACCAGGGCGATTGTTTAGGTTTTTGCCATTTGAAGACAAATTCCACTTGTTTCACAGGGATCGCGATGGGCCCGTTTTGGTCCCTGGTGTCTGTTTAACCTAACCTAACGTAAGTGTACATCAACAGACCATGGATAGGTTGTGGACGAACAGAATACTGAGAATGAGGCATCGTAGAAGTAACATCAGAAGAAAGAATCTCTGTTTGGTTGGTTGAGTCTGGAAATGAGTCTTATCTCAAAACTCTGATTGCTACGAAACGAAAACTAACGATTTATTGTAGGTGTGAGCAGATACTTTGTTGATTTTTGGCTATCGAATACAGACTTCACATTCTGAAACATGGACGGTGTCCCCGGCTGGCGAAGAGGCGGTTTTCAGAAAACTGAATTCAGCACCTTTCTCGTGCGATACAAGACAGATATATGTGAGCCGAATAAAACAGATGCTGTGAGTTGCCACGCACACTGTGTACCTGTGTACTCTCACCCTATTCTGACAAGTCAGGGTGGACCAGTTCTAATACTAACATCGTCCATTATTGATATATTGAAGACCAGATTCAAAACAGGAGAGTCCTTAACTACGGATTTAAAAGACAATATGCATCGTTAACTGAGTCCCACCTATGACTTAACACCAAATGAAACCGTCGTAAGTGTGATGAGAGACTTGAAATTCAAGGTATGAACCGATAATACTGTGATATCTATTTAAATGTGAACAGCGTCATCTATATTTCCATAGCAGAAGATTTCGATACTTGAATAGCAGAAGCCTCAACCATTGGTGAATGGAGAATGGAATCGAGTTTTCTAGTAAAATGGAAATGCTATGGGACTCTGGATGGCGCGGATTGTTCTCGAAATATGTCAGGGAGTATAAATATCAGTATCCCAAAATATGCAACTGAGTTCATCTGTTGAATTTGAAGTGCGAATTAAGAGAAGTGATTAAGTGGTTTAAGTAAAAGATAAGAAAAGTATAAGGGGTTGAGAAATTGGATTGTATTGAGATAAACGATTAAATTGTGAATTGTAACTGTATTGAATGAAGTGATTTGTATTGAAGAGAATAAGTTCTATCATTTGTACCCACACAAACATTTTAAAATACCTTACTCAAACATCTGACAGGTGTACATGACTCCCGGACACGGAAGGGACGACCTCAAGCGGTTTTATCGGAGGCACAGTGTTTGAGGATTGCAACCAGCAGAGAACATCGGACCACGCAACCCAATTTTTAAGTTGGCTGCCCAAGTACTCCATAACCATAATGTATTGGTTGATAGTATACGCGGCAACACGTAGACTTCAGAGTATTGTCGAAACAATTTATGGATCATCTTAAAAGGATCATCGTAGTCGACAACTGAGAAAATTTTTTCGCAAGTCAAGGGCAGAGACATGTCGAACCGGGAAACTAGAGGGAGTCCTTGCCATTCCTGTTAAATGAGTGTTTCGGAACAACAGGGTTCCAAACGCATGCCATCCTTATTGTATAATAGAAATTGCAACGACGAATAAGGCCCTCAAGAAAAACAAGGCGGAGACCACTGAAGGCAACGTCAGGCAGGAGCCCCCCACTCCCGGGACTGCGGTTCGGGCCTGACTGGAATAGGCAGCCATTGTGGCTGTGGTTTAAACCTACAATCGCAGCTGGTTTCGATCCGACGTAAAGTTGCAATAAGTACTAGAGCTGTGATCCTAAGATCCTCCAGAGATTTTAGATCGGCTTCGACCCGCACCAAGGGTGGAACTTGTGCCTCAAATGCAAGTTCTGCTTTGGTAGCAATGAATTTACGGATAGCGATGGCAAAGTGTATTCTTCCTCCCATGAATATTTGTGCATCCAGTGGAATTAAGGCTTAATAGTCAGGAGTTCACTTAAAACCCACTAGATATTTGGACAGGATAAAAAACAGATGGATTTTCGACTGTATACCGAGCAAGCGGGCTTCTCCACTGGATCCTTCTGCAGCGAATATTTTTTGGGGTTCGTTATATGTTAGTGTATTAGTGCGTCCAGCAAGTGTTAGATCGTCGTTTCAATTGCATAAATCGTGAGATCATATAGGGAGCTTTGCAAAGGAAAGCCACTCTTGATGCTATCTGCGCTGTGCTGTCGGAAAGAACTAGAAGAACCCGATGGCGTTATTTAAGAAAAACATCTGGTCTATTGTGATATCTGTCTGCTAACACATATTATAGATGCCTGGTCCAGAGGATCAACAATTTTAAATAGAGGCAGGCAAAGGGGGGCTAAAGATAAATGAATCCAAAAGCGAAATCCTTGACTTTCACAGACCTTAGCATTGCTGAACAGAAAGTCTAGAAAACTTAACATTGTCTCGACTGAGAATGACACCAATATTACAGAACTGAGATCAAGCAGCTATTGTTATACGCTAACGTTCAGTCATTAGTGTTGTTTATAGAATGGGAAAGTAACAGATAGAGCCAATAAGAAGCAGTAGACCTTTCTGAATATCGTTTTGGGTCAAATTGTCCCTTAATCGATCAGATTCCCAGGGAGATAGAGCGAAGACATCACTAAATGGCAAAGGACGTGACAGTGGAGCGGTTGCGATTCAAACTACGGGCACAACTCCATTGAACAATATCCCGTGTGCAGCACAACAGATGTGCAATAATTGATGACACTTGTTACAAGTTTGAGTCGGTTCAGATAGGTTGCAGATGGTGTACACTCATTGTTACGAAGAAGAACGATGTTTTGAGGGTAAAAAATTAATGATTAATTTGCAGTATGAAGTATGACAGGAAGGTACAACCAAAGAAGCAGCAAAACAAGCAAAACAACAAGAGAATGCTGGGACAAAAAACTTTGCAGTCCTACAGCCCAATGATAGCAAAGAGTCCAGACATTCGACGTTCTGTAAAAATAAGAACACTTAGCTGTGAGTAGGACCCTCTAATTTTCAGAGCATTCTTTCTCTCTATCGATAGTGTACCGTGAAATATACTTGGGCAGCACTGAGGTCGGTGGTATGGTGGTATGGTAAGCAATAGGGATTCTGAACTTAAGACACCAAAAATAAAACTGACAAATAGGTTACCGATCTAATCCACTGTTGAAGGTACCTTATTTAAGTTATATTTTTATTTTACTCAGTATACTGCATAACTCTTTTTTTTACCACCTCAATTGGCATGCACGAGTGAAGTATAAGGCCGACTAGCCGTGAGAATAATGGTGAAATCAAAGTTAATAGTTACGTTCACTCCATTGACTGAATACAGTAGCACTCGGCTCGGAATGCAAAAGTCCGTCAACTCAGTTTACTTTATCAGTCAAAGGCGTATTGTATATACAAGTGTCAATGTATATGTACTTTTAACGAGGTCTCAAATCGCAGCCATACCGCCGATGAAAGAAGCCCCTAGATTTCCGGGGCAAATGGGTATATAGGTGTTCCGCTGAGGACTCCCCAAAGATCACTACCCTAATAAAAGGAAGAGGAACAGATTTCTATTTTGCTCGCAGAGTAGAGAATTGCCAGTAATCACTTTATTCAAAAAGCGATTTATGGGTTCAAGAACTCTTCACTATCTAAAGAACAACTCGATGTTCAAGTGAACTTTTCAAGCGCAGTTGGCAGTATTTAACATTTACCTCTCTATATTTTACACAAACTTATCCACCAAACTAACCACTTTCTTGCCAGTTACTGTAACTGTCACTACCACACAAATATATGTAAGTATGTCCTCCTTTTTTTTTTTTTTAATTACAGATTTGAATATTTCAACGAGCAGATACTTTCGCCGTGAGACTTAACCAAATACCCTGCACTCAATTAGACGGTTCTTATACTTCTACCGTGAAATTATGATCGCCAGAACCCTTTCACCCGTTCGTACAAATGCCTCATATGACTACAACAAAACTAAAATTAACAAAAAGGGAAGAGAAATACGAGTATAAATTCAATTCGAAAAGAAAACCGTCATAAACGAATGGTAAAAATAATTCCACCAAGCTGTACCTAATGGCGAATTCAATTTTGTGTCATGGCGAATTGTTGGCAACCGTTTATGCATTTGCTTTATACACTTGTTTACATTTGACGTTCCAATCACCACGTCTGTCCGTATGTCCGTCTGTCTATCTGAGGTTAAATTCAATTTGCATTCCACAACATTACGGGAATTAGCAGAAATAATAGGCGCGCGTAACATCAACTTCATCCATAGGAGTGTACGAGTATTCATAGGTGCTCGTATCTATGAATACAAAAACTATCTTGACAGCGATTACAACAGGTACCAATGATTGATTGATTGTCAATCGTAACCAACATTCGATTTGGGTTTTGTTTTCTAATTTTTTCGAATCAGGTAATTGCACCGAAAAACTATGATACTCGTACATCATCTGTATTCTGGAGGCGCCCGATAGACTGTCGAAACCAATTACCCGCCAAACATCATCTTAAGATTGTGTGACCCGGGACCATTAAATTGTCGCTAACTAAAATCTTCAATCGAATAGACAGAGAGAGGAGGTAGATAGCTATTCAATGACTTAGAGACTCATTGCAATTGATTTCGAATTGAGGAGCAATTAATTTGTAAGTGAGTCAAGCAGCAGCTGATACAGCTATGACGGACGAGCTTCAGAGTCCCTCTTGAAGGGGAGCACATAAATTAAGTGTCCAATCCTCCCATTGGTATCAGAACAACATTGGCGAATGGAAATTTATTCAAAAACCTGACTAGCAGGTGATTGGGGCTTGCGGATAAGATACGAGTACGAGTACGTCAATGACTATGACTACAACAACTACACACTAGAGTATGCAATTTGCAATTAGTAAACCGGGCAAATGAGGTAGACTTAAGTGACACTGTGCCTCTCTGGAAAGTAACAGATACATTCAGGCACTTGATACTCCGTGTATGCATTCGTATTCGTACAGCCTCAAGATATTCGTTTCGTACTGATAAATGTGTTTTCACTACGGCGGCTGCCGTTGAGAGAGTTTTCGTGTTGTTGTCAATCGAATATGACGGTATCTTTGCATAGGGAATGTGTACTAATACTAGTCGAACTGGGGTAATAATTTATAGTCTTGTGGAACACGATTAGATAGGAAAAGTGTCTTTAATGAACGTTAAGATCGGAAATTTATTAGACATTTGTGCGTAAATTATGGCACTCGAGCAAATGGTAAAAATGATTAAAGGAGAAGTTACGCAAAATAACAGTAAACATGACCAACGAGCTTGATAGATACATGGAAGAGAAATCTCCACCGAAGATAAGCTCATTGAGAGAAATAGCTTTAGAAAGGTGTCGACGGTGATCAACGATGGCATGTGGGTACTTCAAAGGGCCAATTGAATCCAACATTTGTCACATTTTTTCAGATTGATTCTAAGATATGGTGACACGTTGGTGACAAGTTGGTGAAATGGGAGAAAATTTTTAACTTCGTCCGTTTTGACATGTTCGAAGAAGGTAGATTCAGCAGGAAGTTCTTTAACGAGAAGCTTTCCAGTATGCCAGCACCGATCTTCATTAAAAATATTTATCTAAAGGGCAAGAAAAATTTGGGATCTCGGCAAAAATGATCCACCTCTGCTGTACAGTTTTAGTTAGCATACAATGACCCCTGGAGTTTAGAAATGTTTTATCAGAGCATATACATAGACAAGAAGAGGTGCTGCAGAGTTTTTTCTTCAATCTAGTGATGAAACACATGACGGATGTTAAGACGAGAGCTAACCCTTAAGTGTATGAGGAGAAAAGGACTCACCAATCTCTGAGGAAATTTACTAGCGCACCAATGATGTCCTTGTGAGGATTTGCCAACAAATACGACTAAGTCAAATAAGTCGCTGCTAAAATTGTCTGGAATAACTGAGTTCAAAGCCCCTTAATCAAAGAACGACAACTGTGCCCCTACAGAACCCCGATCTTGGCAGTTATTTTATGCGACGATGGGGAAAAATAAACAACGCAGCCATGAAAAACAATACCTCGGCAGATATTTAACATTTTTTTATAAGGAGGGCTAAGTGAGGAGAATAAATTACCAAATTATGACAACTTGCCAAGATGTGGATATAATAGTATTGATAGATGTATGCAAGGGAAAAGAGAAGGTGGAAGGCTACGTGCTTAAAGCAGATATTTATCACAGTAAGTAAGTATAACAGTTGAGCTTAGGATTGTTGGATTTAACTATTTAGGCAAAAATATTCAAAGCCAAAAATGCATCCCTTGATGGTCAATACATTTTTGAGCTTCAAATAATGCAAATACCTGTAAGCTCCTCAATCTCCAAGAGTCTTCTACACTATTTGGTTATGTCGTGATATGACATAATATTCCATCTTTGATAGAAATCGGAAGTCATTTTTTTGCTGTGCAATTAAAATTAAAAAATTAGTAAAGTTAAATAATTTAAATTTTTAATTTTACAAAGGAAATAGGTTTTTTTTAAGCAGTGGATGTACAAGAAATTGAAAGAAAGGTGAACAAAGGATGTCGAAGTGCTACAAATTCAGATCAGCGATTCGTGGTGAAACAGGTGTCAGCTGTGAAGGCGTCTGCAAAAAGGTTTTTCACTCTACATCAAAATGTTCCGGCCTTGACGAATACAGCATTGGAATAATCAGAAATGGGAATATGTTAAGATTCATGTGCGATGAATGCATACATTATATTCAAAATATGGATTTGATAGTGAGGGAAATGCAAGAAAGCGTGGAAAAAAACACAAGTTACTTAAAACTATACAAAGAAGAATTTGAGGAATCAATGAAAAAAAATGAAAATGAAATAAAGAATTTACTCGAAGCAATCGAAATTAGATATACCGAGAGAGTACGCGAAATGCAAATTGCCCAAGAAGTCTGCGAAAAAAGTGTAACGGAATTAAAAAAATATGCAGCATAACGGAAAATCTCAAGGGCGAGTGCAACAAATTGTCTGCTGAAATAAAAAGCAATAACATTGTGTGCAATGAAGTGAAAAAAATTATAAATAGTAAGCAAGCGGTTACTGAAAATCAAATGTCATTTGCGGAAATTGTCAAAGGAAGAAGTGACAAGTCAAAAGAAAATGTAATGCCAGAGCTACGAAAAAAAGAACCTCTTATAATAAAACCGAAGGCAAAACAACATTGTTACAAAACTAAGGAGGATCTATGTAAAAAAGTTGATCCACAAAATCTACATTTCCACAATATTGAAAACACCCGAAATGGAGCAATTTTAATTGAAAGTGATAATATTGAAGAAAGGAATAAAATAAAAAGTGCAATCGAACAACACCTGAGTGAAAAGTATGAAATTAAGGTACCAAAAAAACTTAGACCAAGAATTTTATTAGCAAATATGAAATATAAGAACAGTGAAAATGAAATTATTGAAAGACTTAAAAAACAAAACATTGTCATTACGCATAGCTAAATGGAATTAGTTAAATATTTCGAACGGAGAAAAAACAATGAAGTTAATTACAATGCTATTATTGAAATTGATGAGGACTCCTTTCCAAAAGTGTTAGAAGCAGGAAAACTCAGCATTGGATGGGAAAGATGCAAAGTATTTGATGGAATTGACATCCTAAGATGCTATAAGTGCAAAGGATATAATCATCGTTCAACCGAATGCAAAAACGAAGAAATTTGTGCAAAATGTCTAAAGAATCACAAAACAAGTGAGTGTAATAACGAGTCAATTACGAAATGTGTAAATTGCATGCGTGGCAATGAAAAACTAACCCTGGGCCTTGACGAAAACCACTACACTTTCAGCAAGACATGCCCAGTATACATAAACAAACTTGCATTAAAAAAGAAGCGAATTGGTTATTAGCAATCAAGTTCTATTATGGGAATATATATTAATATACAAGGCCTAATTAATAATTTCGAGGAACTTGAAATAATATGTAACAGTGATAAATATGATTTCATAATTCTGGCAGAAACACACTTGACATCTAACATCGAAAAAGAAGAAATACAAATCAACGGTTATAAGGAGGTATCCTGTATGTCAAATTCAACAAGAACAGGCGGTGCGACATTATATATAAAGTCTAAGTGGTAAATCAGCGACACAATAAAAAGTTCAATCAACCACACAGCATGGTGGATATCATGAAATGTACAATACACAATAAAAACATAACGGTTGCGGGGATTTACAGATCACCAAGCAGCTCAGAAAAAGAATTCTGTAGCTTTTTTCAAGAAAAATATAGAAATGCTAACAGAGAGACCAAACAATATAATCTTAGGAGGTGATTTCAATATTAACTGGTGCCTAGATAACACATACAAAAAGGAAATCAAAAGAATCCTGGAAGACAATTACCTTCAAAAAAAAATGCAACGATACTCAAGAATTACAGCGCAATCTACTACAATAGTGGGCTACATCATAACCAACATACAAAATATAGACGTAAAACCAGATGAAAGGGAAAAAATATCTGACCATGAGAGTATAACTTTTCGTATGCAAAATGAACCAAACAGAAAGAGAAGTAATGCAATGGTAACTGTTTTCAAGTATCACAGAGAGCGATTTAGTGAAAAGGTAAATACAATGGCTGTGGCATATAATAGAGATACTACGGTACATGTAAATGCTGAAAATATCGAATGCATTTTTAAAACAGTAGTAGGCACATTTACAGCGAAGACAAAACAATCAAACAAATAAATGGATTAGCAAGGAACTTCTAGTTTTAAAAAATGAAAAAATTAAGAAATACAATAAGGCAAAGCTGATAAATGACGAAGAAAGTTGGGATAACTATAAGAATATAAGAAACTCTTATAAAATGGAAGTAAATAAAGCCAAAAATAAATTTATAAAACTAAAAATTGAAAATTCAGGTGGGCAAAAGCAAATGTGGAATGTTATAAAAAACTTAGTGCTTAAACAAAGAAGAATAACTATAACTGACGTAGATTTTGAAAAAAACTATACCGATGGGAAGGAAATAGCCAACAAATTCAACCTATACTTTATTGATAGTATTTTAAATATCAGAAACGAGATTGAAGATGTGGAATATGTAAATGGTATAAGACAATATGAATGCAAATTTCAGTTTCAAACCATTACACTAGATCAGTTAAAACATATATGTAAACAACTAAAAAATAAAGCCGACTTTAATAAAATAAGTCCAAGAATTATCCTTGATAATTGGGCCGCCTTGGGAAACACGTTATTAGAAATTATTAACCAATCTCTACAGGAAGGTGAATTTCCAAATTCATGGAAAGACGCGATGGTGACTCCAGTGGAAAAAATACCAAACACAAAAAAATGTGAAGAGTTTAGGCCTATAAATACATTAAGAACATTTGAAAAAATACTTGAAAGCGTAGTTAAAAGTCAATTAATGGAATATATGGAGGGTAACAAAATCTTTAACAAATATCAATCTGGCTTTAGGAAGAATTACTCGTGCGAAACGGCGGTAAACTACGTTATAAACGAATGGAAAAGCGAAGGAAGAGCAAAAAAAAAACAATGGCACTTTTTCTAGATTTTAAAAGGGCTTTTGAAACAATAGATCGTCAAATTTTACTCAGAAAAATGTCAAAATATGGAATACAAGGAAAAGAACTCCAATGGTTTAAGTCATTTCTAACAAATAGATCACAGAGAACCAAGGTCAACGACAGCATCTCACACATGATAGAAGTAAACATAGGAGTCCCACAAGGATCTATCTTAGGTGCACTGCTATTCATAATTTATATAAACGATATGCCCAATATCCTAAAAGATTGTAAAGTCATTTTATACGCGGATGATACACTAATCTACTCTGAAGGAAAAGATGGAAATGAGTGCAAATCAAAGCTTCTAAAAGATATAAAACGGATAACATCATGGTTAGTGATAAATAAATTAAAATTAAATGAAAAAAAGACAAAATTAATGGAAATAAATATTAATAATAAGACAACTATAGAAATCAACAATAGCATTATAGAAAACGTAGACAATATAATGTATCTGGGAATAATAATCGATAGAAATCTCAAGTTCTCGGAGCACATCGATTACAAATGCAAAAACATTGCAAAAAAAATAGGGTTCTTTAAGAGAATAAGGAAGAAAATGGACTGCAACACAGCGATTAAAGTTTATAACACAATTGTGAAGCCCCATTTCGAATATTGTTCCACAATTATATACTCATGCTGTAACCAGGGACATGTGGAAAGACTGCAAAAACTGCAGAATAAAGCGATGAGAAGTATTCTTCAGTGCAATAGATTTACATCGATAAGAATCATGCTAAATGCACTCAAATGGATGAGCATACGCGAAAGGTTACAACTTAACACGTTACTGGCAGTTTTCAAAATGAAGCAAGAAAGCACACACTATTAATGAGTGAAACAAGGACCGTAGGAGAAGCACAACCATATCGATTACGTAATTGCAACGATTTTAGAATTAAACGACAGATCTCAATGTCCGGAAAAAACACATTTCTATACAAAAGAATTCTCCTTTTCAACAACCTGCCAGAGTATATAAAAACCGAAAGCAACTACAGATTTTTTAAAAGAAAAAGCATAGATTTTTTGAAACTTAATAGCTAACTATATTTTTGTACCTTTTCTCTCTTATTTATTTATTAAAGTTTTTAAACCGTTAATTTAGTAAAGCACTATACAAACAAAAGACTTATATATAGTAAAAAAACAAATGTAAAACAACATATATAAAATGTAAAATTTAAAAGTATAACTATATACTAATAAATACAACTACTACTACTACAATCCTGAAAGTACACCGATGTGGTCTTCTTGATATAATTTGGACGTCAGTTCTACCATCCTTTAAAGACAACATAGATTTTGCCGTCTGTATTTACACATTAATGTCCGTCACTGGGCAAGAGGAGTTCCCAACGAACTAACGACCGGTCTCATGTATTTGGATGCAGATTTTCTGCAATAGGAAGGGTTACACAAGATGTATCGGGCATCAGGCATGTGAGCGAACATCAGTATTAAGTCACCATGCACGCAAATTCGCCAAAACTTATATGCTCTAACGTCTCCATAGAGAAGAAAAACGGCTTTGAAGGGATTGTTTCTACAGCCACTCATTCAAACGCTGGAATGTTCAGGTCCTCAGTTGCACAATAACTACAGATGGCACGACTTTTCAGGATGCCGGCAAACCAAACAAAGGTTTCTTGATATCTTTAAAACATCAGCGATCTTACTGCTGCCCATCAATAAGAAAAACTGCAGACTACTTATTGGGGACACAACATCCTGGGATGCTTGCTCTGAAAGTGATACCGGCACCGTGGATTTCTTCCTCTGTGAGTGTTGATTGCGATGATTGCTGAAAAACATGGTCGTCTTTCTATGAAAGACAGAGAAATTCCCGCAAAAGGAACTTCCAAGGAGTACAATAGACAAATGCATTGTTTGAAGGGTCAGTTTTGACGAAAAAAAAAACCTCGATCAAAGATTTTGCAAAAGGTTTGTATCCTGAAAGAATTTGAAATCTTCTCTGATTTCCTGCTTATCATTCTTACTTGACATCGAATTTGTAATAGATGCTCTGAAGGGCATACATTTCTCGAGTTTTAAAACATTCCCTAAGGTCAGTCATTGCGGAAACCCAGTTTAGCTGACTTTTATAAAAGTGATGCCTATTGCAAAATAGCAGTGTTTTTTTTTTATATATACTCGTAAATATATGTATAGTTGGCACGCGCTCAAGGTATTGCGTATCCTTAAAATGCTTGCACACAACGTGGGCGATGGAAAGTTAGAGCAAAATGAACAGAGGTACCTATGTACGTTGGTTTTAAATGTTTGCAGTTTATAATAACTGGGAAAATAACACAGTTTACAATAACACAAGCGAGTTGAACGGCTTAGGAACGAATTACGATATCTCAAAGTAAGTCCGAAAGTGGGCTTGAGGGCATACTGATGAGCATTTATAGCGAGACGGGTGGGATGCTACTGGAAATTTTGAGAGAGCACTGGTGGTGAAAACAGCGATCGAACAAGGTGAGGCAGGAGACATTACGCCGGTGTTCGACAATGTCAATTGATTCCGTGATATTAGCATTATCTATAAGATTTATCGCACGGTTTTGCATCTTATCTAGTAGGTGCAGCGAGGTTTTAGGAGCACCTGACCAGATGTGAGCATTGTACTCCAGTTTTGGGGCGGATGAATACCTTCTAAATATATTGGGGCCAGATCAGAAGGGTTCACCCCTTATTTCTTACTGAGGCTTGAGGAAACCTAGACATTTCGTAGCATTTTTGACGACATCAAATATGTGGTAATTCATTGGCACACATACAAAGAATGGAAAGTTTTTAGGTTTCGACGATGCAAGTGCATTTAAATTTCGCTTTAACGTCAGCATACAACATTGTGTTTTGGAAGTATTCAATTCCACTGTGTTGGTGGTTTCCCTTTTAGTAATGCTGTTTATATCGGATTTTAATGAGCTTAGTATACGCTGTCGTTCCCGTTTTACAGCCGAAGAGCAGTACTGTCGTCAGCAAAGGGATATATTGGATTAGAAGTACCAAACAAGCGATCATTGATGAAGACTAAAAAGAGTATCGGAGACAGAATGGTGCCCTGGGGCACACCAGCATGGTAAGACATTTTTTTTTATGCAATCGTTATTTTTCTTTAGATGCTTTATTTGAAAATATTGTTTCACTTTCAATGGTATTTTATTTATTGCGTAATATTGCTGTCTTCGTATGAGGTCAATGGGCGTTAGATATAATATGACATAGTCAGCGATAGTGTAATATACCTTCGCGATTGTCATATATTTGTTATCACAAGTTTTATACTTTTAGAATGGAGAGAAGTGAAGTTTTTACAACTATGAAAGAGAGAGAGAGAGAGATCACGTTGCTCCCGCCCGATCCTGATTTTGTCTCAGATGAGGATGAACACTTGATGAAAATGAAACTGGAATAGTAACAGTCAATGATGCCCCTGGGTTTATTGAATTTCGTACAGAAGAACCTGCAACTTCAACGGCAGGAGATGATATCCAGGATATAGGTCTTGAACATGATATGATTCTCGAACCAACACCAGGATGCAGTAAAAAACCTAAAATGATAATTTTAACCAAATACAAAAAAAGAAAAAAAACCTCTAACAGAACCAAAGTGGAGAAAAAAAACTCCTGTTTATAGTTTTGAACATGAAGGAAGACGTGTATCTGAAAATTTTGACCAAATGGGTGAAGAAGTAAGGAGTAAAACACTCACTGAATTATTTGAGTTATTTTTTAGTAATGAAGTGTTCTCCTACATTCAAAAAGAATCCGTGCCTTATTCGAAGGCAACGAAAAACGCTCATGACTTCAACTTTGATATCAGCGAAATAAAAGTATTTGTTGGTTTCTTGATACTTTGAGGGTATCACTCTATTCCAAGTTAACGGGATTATTGGTCAACAGATGATGATCTTGGGATTGAGCTTGTCAAAAAGGCAATGAGCCGCGCCGTTTCTAAGAGAGGGCACCACTTGAATTAAATCCATACCATTTTCAGTTAGTATCAACCTTTAAAAGATACGTGTATAAATTTGGCAGCTGTCGGACGATTAGTTCTCGAGATATAGCGTTGTGAGTGAAGCAACTTTTGTTATTGTGAAAAAAAAATGGATTCAAAGCAATTTCGTTGCAAAAGATGCAAAAAATGGCTTGATATGTGTTACCCGAACTCTGAATGCCCGAACGAACCATTCGCAAGTGGATTGAAAAATTTAAAAGTGGTCATACAAGCACCGAAGATGATGCACGCAATGGACGTCCAAAAGAGATGAAAACATCAAAAAAGTCCACAAAATGATTACGAATGACCGTAAAGTGAAGTTGATCGAGATAGCTGAGGCTCTAAAGATGTCAAAAGAGCGTGTTGGATATATCATACACGAATATTTGGACATGCGAAAGCTCTGTTCAAAGTAGGTGCCGCGTTTTCTCACAGTCGCCAAAAAACCAAAAACAACAACGTGTTGATGATTTAGAGGGGTGTTTAAAGCTGTTCAACCGCAATAAAGCCAAATTTTTGCGTATGTGACAATGAATGAAACTTGGCTCCATCACTTCACACCAGAGTCAAGTCGGCACAAAAAAAAAAAACAAAAAAAACTCAACAGTCGGCTGGCAAGGTTATGGCATTCGTATTTTGGGTTGCACATGAACTAATTTTCATCGACTATCTCCAAAAGGGGCAGACTATCAACAGCGACTATTACATTGCGTTGTTGGAGCGTTTGAAGGACGAAATCGCAGAAAAACGGCCGCATTTGAAGAAAAAGAAAGTGCTGTTTCATCAAGACAATGCACCGTGTCACAAGTCGATGAAAACGATGGCAAAATTGAATGAATTCGGCTAAGAATTTCTTCCCAACCCGCCGTATTCTCCAGATTTGGCCCCAGCGACTATTACCTGTTCGCAAACTTCAAAAGAATGCTCGCCGGAAAGAGACTTAAGACCGATGAAGAAGTAATCGCCGAAACAGAGGCCTATTTTGAGGCTAAACCGAAATCGTACTACAAAACTGGTATCGAAAGATTGATAAATCGTTTTAATCAATGTATTTTGCAAAAATTTTGTGTTTTACTATAAAACGGCACGGACTTTTCAGCCCATGTGTTATGTCATGCTTTATTGGATGAATTAAAAAATAAAGGGTTTCATGCAACCGGTACAATCAGGGAAAACAGAAGTGCAAAATGCAATCCTAGCTGTGATGTGGAAAGATAACAGGCCCGTGACAAAGCAACCAACTTCGATGGTATTGTACCGATGTCATCCGCACGAAGCTGAAGTTCTGAGAGAAAGGAGAAAGTTACGTTGTCTCAGCTACTTCTTTTTTAACAATTATAACAAGAATATGTGCGGTGTCGACTGGTTACTAGAGAAACATCATATCACTATTAGAGGTAAAAAATGGGATTGGTGTATTTTCAGTCGTTGTGTAGACATGACCATCGTAAACTCATATGTGCTACACAGAACAGAACAGTAGAAAAAGAACATTTCCGCCGTCATATAGCACGAGTTTATCTAAAAATTCGGGCTCACAGCAGAACTCAAAAAGGACGTTCATCTGTCCAACTTCCGTCAAGATCATTTTTGCCTGATTTGAGGTATGATGGAAAATTGTAAAGGAAAGCCTAGCCTAGCCTAGCCATTCTGCGGAAAATCCAATGTGACACCACTTTATGTTGACTGTTTTCCATGATACCATTCTATATAATTTACTTTTTTTTACTATACTATACTCGTATATGTACTTAGCATTCAAATTTATTATTACGTATTTTCGTCAAAAGAGCCTGATGCCAAACTCTGTCAAATGCCTTAGAAACATCAAATGCAACTATTTTGCTTTCACCAGATTGATGTTTTTCGGTGAGACATGCCATTAAATCACCAGTGGTCCTGTTGCTACGAAAATCATAGTGCCGGTCATTGAGAAGTTTTCGTGTTTCGAGATATTTCATTGGCTGACGGTTTATCAGCGTATCCATGACCCTGGAAAGAAGGAACGTAAGTGCAATGGGTTTCCAAGAGGAGAGAAAAGAAGATTCACCGTTTTTAGCGAATGCCTGGACAAATGCTGTTTTCCATCTCGACTCGGAAAGAGTCCTAAAGAGTAGGAGTGATGAAAAAGCTTATGCAGTGGTGCAAGAACACCTCTTCAGATGAAGAGAAGTTATACTATCTGGACCAGCGGATTTGTGAATGCTGAGATTTTTAAGTACTCTAGCTACTACACGAGTGCGAAAGTTGATTTGCCCCACTGATGATTCGACGTACTCAAGTGTAGGCGGAGACAATGCACAATCTGGAAGTGTTGATATGGGCCACAAAGTATGCAGCTAGGAGATTGGCCTTGTCCAAAGAGCTGACTACTGGATTATCATTGTAAATGAGTATTGGGATGGAGACCGAATTTCTGATGTTTTTGACAAACGACCAAAAGCTTTTACAACCTTTGGGACATTGTAGTATTTTTTGCCTCAGTTTTTAGTCATATTGAAATTTTACACGGTTAAGTAAGGCGGTGCGTCATTGCTGGATGGTTTGAATTTTTTTTAGGTTTTCCTCTGTAGGGTTGGTCTTGTAGGAAGTATTTCACTACTTTAATCGTATGTTACGTGTACAGCAAAGATGCCATCTTTTCCCATTTGGTGAACTATTTACATTCGTCAATGTTGGACTAAATTTCTTTTCCGTCTTAGACTCTGGTCAGAAACAATTCTAAGTACAGGAAAAGTCAACTTAAAATTTTGCATGACCCACAGTGCTGGCGTCATTGCGCCAAATGCCGTCCCATAAGAAAACAAAGACACTTCCGAAACGCAAAGTCGCACATTGGGGCCGCCTGTATGGGAAGAATACCCAAAACTCAAAATTTAAAATGAATACTGTTATGATTTTTTTCTTACTTTTCCGTTAGCACAGGTTCAATTCTTTCATTTAGTAAGTATTTAATCATTTTAATACTAACTACTATGTGTAATCAACGTGTTCAAAGTTGTCAACTTAGGTACGGTTAAGAGAAAGTGGTGTGATAATAAATTTATTCTGATAATTCTATTAATTGGCAATGGACTGAAGTAAGAGGATTTATTTTATACAGTTTTTAGAAATCTTGTTGGACATATAACGGGATATATTGAAGATTGAAATAAACAGTAGCCTGTTTTAATAAATAACAGTTTATTTTAAAATTGCGCAACAGGCTTTTGAAACTGATTATCCTAATTGTTGCCCAAATATATCCTTTATACTGAACTGAAGTCAAAAGTAAAACCCTGTTGCGCGATTTTTTTAAAACAATTTTTTTCTTGTGCATGTCTAATATAAATTTTCGGATTTTGTTCCAGAATCCGACGCAAAACGAAATATTAATAGAAAAACGCTATTCGAAGTTTTCTGCAATAGCAATAAAAAAGACATTTCAATGCAAGTTTAATGAAATAATTGAGTTTTTGGCGGAAAAATTAAACTGTTAAGCCGCAAACAGGCAAAATTTATCAAAGGAGTTGCGAAACTTCAAAGGCCAATTAAAATCAAAATGGCTCAAGCATGGTAGGCACCATAAGAGACTTATGTTAAATGAGAATTCGTGCCTAAATGAAAATTGTGAATTCACAATTTACCCGGTTAAGAAAGGTGGTAGGCCTTCGAGCTCGTTTCACGATAGTAGCGAAAATTCGAAACGCATAAAAACTGCAGATATTCGTTCTGAGCTCAGTGCCGATGTTTTGGCTTATGCAGCGCAAATGAATTTAAGGGCTGAAGGTAAAACTGCTGCAGCAAATTTAGTTAAAAAAGCCATGGATGTTCCGACATATGCTAAAGACTGTATGGATTTAAGCTCTTCTGCCAAATTAGTGAAAGTTTCACCCCGTGAGGCACTTTCAATTATAATCGAAGCTAAGTTGAGTAGAAGTCAATATAATATAATCAGGAATTATACTAAAGATATTTTTCCAACTTATAAATTGGTACAGGAAGAAAAACGGAACTCGTTTCCTAAAGATCTTTATGCCATAGAATCTAAGGCTGAAATACCTCTGCAATCACTTTTAGACCACACAGCTACGCGCTTGTTGCAAAGCCAAAAAAACAGTTATTCAATCAAAACTCGCCGAAAGGTCTAATAAGATGGTCTTATACTCAAAATGGGGATTTGATGGCAGTTCGAGTCATACTCAATATAAACAAAAATTCTTATCTGAAGTGGCAGATGATAAGTATATGTTTTTGACTTGTATTGTTCCCTTACGTCTTACGAATGGAGAAAATGTAGTTTTGTGGCAAAACCCTAAAAGATCACCCCCAAGATTTTGTAGGCCAATAAGTGTGGAATACCAAAAAGAAACAGTTGACTTATCAATGACCAAAAAAGAAAATATAGACCGTCAAATAGGAGCCCTGACATAAACAGAAATCACTTCGGATGGGCAAAAGTTCTTCGTTACACATCAAACTATGTTTACTTTGGTAAATGGAAAGATACTCGTATGTAACGCACTTTCTGTAACAAAATCTAGTATGAAATGCTACTTATGCGATGCCACATCCAAAGATTTTAATAATCTCGAAAGAATTTGCCAGAGACCAATCAAACTCGATTATGTATCATTTGGTATTTCTGTACTACATGCCAGGATAAGGTTGTTTGAGTCATTTCTGCACTTGAGCTATAAACTACCAACACTCTCTTGGCGCATATCAAAAGAGAGCAAAGACTTGGTTTAGAAAACAAAAAAGAATATTCAAGAACAATTTAAAAACCAGCTTTCACTAATTGTAGACAAACCAAAACCGGGCTTTGGAAACTCTAATGACGGCAATGTAGCTCGAAAGTTCTTCCAAAACCACACTGTTTCTTCTTCTATAACAAACATCGATCCGGAACTCATTAGAAGAATTTACATAATACTTCAAGCCATTTCAAGCGGATATAAAATAAATTCAGAAAAATTTGAACAGTATTGTTTTGAGGCAGCTTGCTTGTATGTGAAACTATATCCTTGGATGCCTATGACACCAACTCTTCACAAAATACTAATTCATGGATCTGTAATAATTCGAAAGGCCTTATTACGAGTACCTATCGGCATTTTTAGTGAAGAAGCCCAAGAAGCCCGCAATAAGGACTTTAAACCTTATAGGGAATTTTTCGCCAGAAAAACGACACGAACGGACAACATCACTGATATAATGAATCGACTATTGATTTCGTCGGACCCATCCATTAGCCTAATGCGGAAACTCCCAGTAAATGACAAAAAAATGTTTGATAGTGAAGTTATTAATATGTTTGAAGTTGAAATTTAAAATATAAATTATTTGCACACATTTTTCTTTCATTTCAATACATAAAATAATATTTTATTAGTTTTGGGCATGTTTGCTTTACTTTGGCCCCAGTGTGCGTCGTCGAAATTGGAGTGTAAATTGTACCAATGGCTTCTTCTTTTCGAGCAGAATGCGGCTTTGGTGGTGTAGTCAACGAAGCGAATAACAGGGAGATTCATTCATGCGTCTAGAACGGAACTTCGTCTTCTATGGAAATCTCTTATGCAGGAACAGTTTTTCGGACATAAAAGAACGCCTGTATATGGACATAACTAAATTTGCACCTCAAAATACTATGTAGTTCAACCCCATTAAGGGGATTAAGCTAATCGGTACATTTGTCAAAACTGCAAATTTACACAACCTACTAATTGCTAATTGAAAAATAGTATCCCTAATGAACACTTACAAATGTCTCATGCTATTGACTTTGTTTACTTCAAATATAGAACATTGCATATCCGCCACGTAAATCGACATGTTCACGACCCTTCGTAAATAAGTAAAGTGTCACACATATTATCGTACACGAATATACACTTTTGCCAATTATCAGTAATTTGCAGTAATGAACCGATAAGCAGATTTTACTGCGAACATATAATATAACTTGGCCATCAATCATTTCATACCTAACCGAGTGAGCTAATCAGTTTACACCATAAGCCGCAAACCACCCGTTGAACTGACACCAACCTCAGATCAATTACGAGCACAAGTACGAATGTTTGTTTCCCCTCTGGCGGTCCAACGCGAATCAAAATATTATTATTTCCACCAATTTCTCAATTTCAATAGAAAAATTGAATTAAATAGTACATACACGTATATGCATATACTATACAGATTGTATAAATAATAATTCAAAAAAACAAATATATCAGGGCTCACTATCTCTCTGACATGTAGAATGCGGTTCAATCGACCGATGACGCCAGCCTCGAAAATAGAAAGAACAAAAGTTTGCCTTCAACTTGCAGCACCTCTCGAATCTACGATGTTTCATTTTCTATTTTTCGACCAGAGATACGAGTACATTTTTTTTTATCGAAAAGGACCCACAAGTCTCACTCCTCCGCACACAATTCCTCACTGAAGTTGCTTCCTCTCTAACAAAACAAATCAACAATGTGTCTGCCATGAATCAAATCTTTTTGACTTGAATTAATTTCCAATCCACCCTTCGTAGGAGTGGTACTGAACTGGCAGATCAAATGAAATTGAAATTGATTTTTAGCCATAGATACTTTTTCGGCGATCACTTCAAAAACAAACTTATTGTAGATCGCAGATTAGTTTTCTAGAGGATGTCTTCTCAAGATCGCCTTTTAGTATTGATCTCATGTTAAGTGTCAAGTTGAAGTGATATTGCTTGATCGATCAGGGGGATCATTATAAACGGATTCACTCTTAAGTATCAGTTTTATTGATGTGACGGTCTAGCAGGGCATAAAACATAAAAACTAGGCCACCTTGCCTCATAAGATACATGGTGATACCACCACACTGTGATCGTTGAATTCATCTAGAATTGTTGGATTTTACTAGCCACGATCACTGAGTGATCTTCAGAGGAACTTGCTGCGTTCCTCATAAAACTGTAAAGATGGTGCTGGTATGTATTTATGTTTCGAGAACATTGACATTGCAGTATGCTATGGATGGATGTGAAAATTTGAGAGGGTTGCGAACATATGTGGATCTGAAAATAGACAGTTCTACGGTCGGTGAAAATACAAAACGGATCACATCGGCTTTTACATGAATGGGAGAAGAGGGATTAATGGTATTTTGAAATCTCGATTTTTTGACTAAAATAATGCAGAAAATCTAAAAAAAAAAAAAACAACTTGAGACTGTTGGAATTCAGGTGACGAAATGCAATGTTCGGTGAGAATACTGTAGATATTTATTGTGTCAGGCGATTCACACATTGTGCGTGTATCTTTTGGTGGGATTTTGTGGAAAGATTTGTAGTCTATTTGAAAATATTTTTTTAGTGCCAATGTGTTGTAAGAAATGCTATATAATCTTGATAATCGAATGTGAACATAGTCAGTATTTCAGACCCACAATTTTCATTTTTCTCAGGCCCTAACGGAGTAGACTTGCACTTCAAATGGAGCTACAATCGTGCAAGTGAATTTGCGGTCGAACCACAAACATTTAGACCAACAACAAATGAGATGGCAAGGTATCGGTGATCATTGGTTTTGAATGTATGAGAATTACAATGAAGAAGAAAAAGGAGTTCGACAAATCGAATATTTTGATAAGCTAGAAGGTTAGAAGATTGGATACCGCATTCGTGCCTTAGATGATGAAGGTACATGTTGTTTCAAAGAAGATTTCGGAACTGCGCTTACTAAGCCTGCCTGGAACACGAGTTTGAATTCCGTAACATTTGTTACGAATTTGTAGATGTCAGGGAAATTAAGGAGACAACTGTTGATTGCAGTCACTTTTTAAGGAACAAGACTATACTAAAGCTTATACCTAAAGCGTAAGACGTAACTCAATAGAAAAGAAGAACTTTTGTAAGAGTAGGTTTGCCACTCTGGAAATAAAAGTTGTGAAGCATGATGGGGTGTAAGTTACCCTGAGTGATGTTACAGAAGTTTATTTGGAATAGTACAGAGCTGTCAATGCTTTTATTCAATATATGACAGGGAAAATGTACGTCTACAATCTACCGATGTTTTCGAAGAGATTTGTAATTGTTACCAGTCACAGTATTATAATTGTCTGGCATAGTTCAGGAAGTACCAACGAAAATTTTACAAATAGATTTCGTGACACAGAGTTTCGAGAATTCCTTGAATCATCACTTTACATTCTGTAGAACCGATTCAAAGTAAATTAAATTGTTCTCTAGGTTACTGAATTCGTTTTCTGGAATAATAGCTTAAAAACCAGTAAAAACTGTTTTGTTTGTCAATACCATTTGCAGCGGGTGCGCGTCAGAGGGCGTTGAAATATACTTCTAGCTTTCATATGATCTACATACTGAAAGAGAAGACATTTACGATGATCGTTGTTAAGAAAATAACTAGAGCACCCAACTAACTACGTTGCGATAGAATAGACTTTAAAGAATTAGGATTTCTTGCCGTTTAGTCAACAAGATAAACTGCGGTGGGACGTCAAGGACTTCAACTGAGTACTCGTATACTTTCGTGCTTAATTTCATCAACGATGTTATTGAGATTGGCGCCAATTGCATCGACTTCTCTTGCTGATGATTCACTCTCAAGAAAATTGTGCTGATTAGCAGAAAAAATTGATTTGCAATAGGTTGTGACTATGACGATACTTATTGTGCTTATTTTACCTCCAAGTGGTAACAATCGATTATCGGTTGCTCTCGAACAGGACTCGACTTAATTCCCTCAAGAACCAACAAAACGATGAGAATAGGAGCGAAAGTACATCCTATATGGAGTTAATGGTTATGGCAACACTTTCACGAATTCAATGCCATATTTGAGATAATTTGACTTATTCAGAACCGGCAAAGACTTCCAAGACTAAACCAGGACCTTGTTAAAGATATGGTGGTGAATGAAATCTCAATAAGTCATCGGAAGGGCTGACATCCCCGATATGAATATGAACTGAGAATATCTACTTGAAGCACACCCATGTTGTATACTCCAGGTGCTACTCAAATACTTGAAGCCGCGATCCAGAAGATACAATGGATAGGATCACCATACTATTACAGCTGCCACAAAGCGCTGGGCGTTTTAGGATGCTAATTCGTTATAGGATATCTATGACTGTTGACTGATCGCCTACCGATCGCTTCGCTATGATCCGAATCAGACTTACAATCACTAACATTCCTATCGATGAGATTGTGGAGGAGGAATTCTATGACTTTAAACTGGCAACCAAATCAACTACGTTCGTATGAGACGCACATTTCGCAGTCTGAATATGTAGACTTTGATTCGGACCATTACTTCGGGGCAGCCAAATTCAGAGATCGACCGAAAAAAAGAAAGAAAAAAGAAGGGCTAGGAATAACCAGAGACCATAAAGAGTAGCTAAGTAAGAGGCTTATCGATGTGCATTCAGTATTCAGTGGTGTCATCAATCAGTGGATCCAGATGTCGATGGTTGGATGATGATAGCAAAAGTCAGAAAAAGATTCACATCTTAAGGCACTACACCGTAAGACAAAAGCAGAGCAGAAAGAGAATCGAGCCAGAAAAAGGGAGAAAAAACCGCTACCAAGGGAGAAAAGTATTCGGCAGTTCAGTAGAAAGTCAGAGAGCTAGCTTCAAGAACGTGACGAACGCTCCTCGAAATAGTGAAGGAAACCTATTCACTGATGTGTAGAGAATTGGCGATACATTTAAACAGCAGTTTGGTGCAGCTGTTTAAAAATTGAAGACAAACAAGACGTTCGGAAAATACGCGAAGCAATGTGCATCTTGGAAACAACTATTCTGAATGTGTACCAAATTAGCTGCTAATACGAAAGGGCGAAACGAGTTGGGCTATTAGTAAGGGAAGACAAAACCCCGTACATGATGTCAACAAAAAGAGAGACATCCGTAGATAAGTGGTAGCTAAGGGGGTTACCCAACTCGGAGTAAACATATTATTCACGAATGACACTCTAGTGAAGATTAGACAAAGACTTACCCTAAAAAAAGCGCTGCTATTTCGGTTTACCAAACGAAAGACAAAGAAGTGATCCTGCCAGACCTACTATGAGGTGTCGAATGCTGAATGGTAAGCAGGAAAGCGAGAGAAAAATTATTCGTCGTAGAGAAGATACACATATATAAATGTATTGAAATAGCGATGTAGCCCAAAAAGTCAAAAAATATGTCGACTACACAGACTCGATCACACCTAGCGAAAGGATAACATTCGTCCAGTGAAGAGGATCTTCAAACATCAGCACCTGGATTCGAGGTCCAAAGGTTCGCGAAAAGAGGTTTTGTGAGATTAAGTGTTCTGGGTGACAGCACAAATTGAAGCTTATCAAAAAGATACGTCCATTATTCTGTGGCTAGTTGTATATAACAGATAGATTTTCATTAAGCCTGCAAATGAAAACAAATAAATTTGTCCATCATCGACGTAAGAGTGAGCAGAAGCATTTGAAAATACTCTGGTGAGGTCATTAATAAAAGCAAACAAAATAAGATAGGACCTAATATAGAATCCAGAGGTACTCCTGATGTTAGGGATAATGGAGAAGATATTCTATTACCAGCCATGACCACTTAAGAGACGCAGCGATCTTACACTAAAACGGAAGCACATTCTTATTTTCATACGTAGGATGTCATGGTTTACACTATCAAACGCTTTCGAAAAATCGAGCAAGCAAAGTATGGTTATATTACCTAGATCACAGTTCGCCCTTATGTCATCCATTATTTTAATTAGAGCTGTAGAGCAACTATGATTGGCTCGAAAACCCGACTGTAGCGGAGACAGCAATTCATGTTGAGCAAGGTAATTAGATATCTGTCCCTCAATAATCTTTTCGGAAACCTTTGATAAGCATGGGAGGATGCTAATAGGACGGAAGTCTGTAGTCGAATTGGAATTTAGTTTGTTCTTTACGGGAATGATCCTAGCCAACTTCCAACCGTCGGGGAAAAGTTGAGAAAGTGATGCCAAAGTTGATTACATGTGTCAGACAACTCAGAAAATGCGACAAAATCGTTTTTATAAATCTAAGCGGTACTCCGTCAACAGCCACAACATCAGCATAGTATTGATCATTTTAATCTCTGATACAACATTAAATTCAAAATCATTCGGCGGGTCCGTAAACAGCTGATCATTTGGGACAAAAACTTGATTCTGAATTTCTCTGGAGACAAAACCATTACTAAGAAGTTAAATTCTTTTTTCCAAAATAATAGGAGACAAGCCATAAGGATATATAGACCTTTCAGTTCGGCCTGATGTATAAGGGGACTATGGCTTTTCAGATATTCCTCACTCGGTTCCTTCATAATATTCTAGGTAGGTACCCTATAAACACGTTTATATTGTTGTGGAACACTATCGATCCCAATCTAGTTCTTCACAAGTTGTTCCAAAAACAATATTTCAAAGCAGATATTTGGGCTGAAAGATATACAGAGTGTCCCCTAATTCGTCAATGATAATTTGGAAAATGATTCCTGGGTATATTCTATGAAAAAAATCGTTCTACAGTAAGGGTATATCTCCAATGTTGACAGCATTTATCGAAGATTTAAGAAAATGCTTACTTTGGTGTACCATGTTATTGCAAATTAATCTGTTAATACTAATGGTAGAAACTTCGTGTAGGACTTTATTTTTAGAAGAAATACTAACCTTTGTAACGGCGTTTACAAGTTGAGATCTTGTTTGAGTCCTTAGATATCAAATTTCTAAGCCTGTTCCATTTTCATTGCCCATGCTAATTTCTGACTTTGAGGTTACTTTTCTCCAGAAAATGACTGATTAACATAACGTTTTACTATGTTTTTCTTATGAAGGTAACAATAATGAAAAAAAAAATCCTCATCAAATTTGCACAAAAATCCATAGATTTTGGGAAAACCTGCAGAAGATAAAACTAAACCCTTTCGCATCTGTTGGGACTCATATGTCCAACTCAATGTTCGCATAGCCCTAACATCGACAATTTGCATCCAAAATGGGTGAATTACGTTCCACGCCATATATTAACCATTTTGTGGTTTGTTTTGTGCCAAAATTATTGCCTTCATTCACGTTTATAAGATTGTGGTGCTTGGATATCTTCCTATAAGTGAGTGAAAAAAGTGTAAATTGAAGGTTTTTTTGGGTCCTATAAGCATAAAAAGTAGAAAAAAAATATTATTTGTTGCTGTGTATACATTTGAGTAATTGTAAGTAAAAATTCCTTCTGTATTTTACGTTTTATTGACATTTTTGTGCGCTTGCACAAGTGAAACAGCAAATTATATCAATAATTCAGAGGACGAAGAAGATTTCAGTAGCAGTGACAGCATTCTTACGATGAATCGAATTTGGACGACGACATGGTGACAATGAAGACATGGAAAATCTTCCAGATATCAGTATGGCTCCGACTAACATAGTATGGTCTAGTCCAGAAACAGCTTTTGAGCCCCATATGAAAGTAAGTTGTCACCGGGACTCTTCCATGAATCTTCAATTACATCGCCACGACACCCCGCAAGAAAATCTTTCCTCAAAGTCTTTTCAATTACATTGCTCAATGCACAAATGAGCGAATACAAATTATGCGCAATACAAAAGGTAAAGTCAACAATACGAAATCTACTGCTTCTGGCGAAATAAAAATTGTAATTCGTTGCATGCTGATAATGTCATACAATCGGTTACCTTCAACGAAGCATTATTGGTCAAAAAATCGAGCACTTGGAAATGAAGCCATCAAGTATTGTATTTTGCACCACCCGAAAAGCCTGAAAGCGCAGGAAAAACCAACTAATTGCTGATGTAGTAAACTGCCTGATGAACAGCTTTTTGAAAGTTCGGCAAGACAGCCGCTTCCAGAGAGATCGGCCTGCAGATATGCAGGTTAGCTGCGAATAACAAATAAACAGTCCCCGACCAAGAGCGGCAGAGAAGGAGGGCGCGGCTGAAAAGGCCACAGGAACCCCTAAGAACTTTCTGCGACAAGACGAGTCGCCACCGTCTTCAACTATGTGCTAACCCATCTCCTAGCTCTTGGGTAAAGAGATGGCACCGTGGGAAACCATAGCTCCATTGGTACCTACTAGTGGACACTTCAATTTCAACACTGCCTTTTAGGCATTACGACTGAGCCCAGTAAGGTCGTAATTATGGTATACTGGAATCAAATCTTTAGAATGATGGGCTGACGTTTGCAGTATTCTGTTACCTGAGTAAGCAGGAGTGAAATCCTGTTGAAATGGCTTTCAGGCTAATGCTGTGAACGCCCCCGTCCCGTTAAAACCCTGGCAGGCCTCAAAGTACGTTCAATGTTTCGTCGCCATTAAGTTGGTGGTGTAGGTCCAGATGTTACATTCCTGGTTAGCACCGATCCGGCTCTGGCACATAACCCCATAAGGGTCTGTGTCAACCCTTGCATGGCCTCACTGCGTGCATAGATAACCATGGGATCGCTAGGTGACTACACACCCGAGCATTGACAGCGGCTTTGAGTGGGGACCCAACAAAAATGAACACAAATAAACAACATCAACACAAACAAAACCAGGAGAATGAGATCAACGGAGAGAACCCATTCCGGAAGAGCTCGATGGTTAGAAGATCTCCGGCTAGACAGCCGCCATCGCCCCAGAGCAGTCCTGATGGAGAAGCGGCGCCTCAAAGAAATGCGTGGATGGTGCTGGATCCGAATAACCAGCCCTCTGTGTTTCACAAATTAGGGGAACAAATAAAAGCCCTAGTGGAAATGCTGGAGGATGGTAAAAGGCGATCAATTCACCAACCAATGCGGGATGCAATAGAAAGCATCAAAACGCTCTATGAGCTCTCGGCGAACGAGATGCGTGATAGCAAGCCCAAGAAAGTTATCAGCAAAGAAAACACCTCTCAAACATCCCCATGGCTTAAGGTGATTTCGGGGCCCAAACGAAGGCTAGAGCCTATAGAGTCGCCGAGCTCGAAACGCCCGCCGAAGTCACCGCCCTTAGTCGAAGCGAAGAAGGCATCACGTGGCAAAGTGGTGCCCCAAAATCAAAGCAATGCCGGAAAGAGAAAGAAGGCCCATCCCAAGAAGCCCGCCAAATCGACAGTGAATGAGCAGGCCACAAATGATCAAATAACCGCTAGGACGGCGAGCAAAGAATTGTCCAAGGGCGACGACAGCGCCTGGTTGAAAGTTCCCAAAAAGAAGCCAAGAAAGCCCGCGCGCGAAAAAACGCGACCTGACGCAATCGTGGTGGCAAGCAAGGGTGAATTTTCATATGCCGAAATACTTCGCAGGGTCAAAGGGGACCCCAAACTCCATAACCTGTTACAAAGCGGTTACAAAGATTAGGAGAACCCAGAAAGGAGACCTGTTGTTCCAGCTGCGCGAATCTGGTGACAGAACCGAAGAATTCAGGAGTAAAATCGGCGAAAATCTTGGCGCAGAAGCGGAAATCCGCACTTTAGTGCAGAAATCCACGATTGAAATCAAAGACCTTGACGAAGTCACCATCAGAAGTGACATCTGCGATGCAATCAAAGCGCAGTACAACATTGGAGTTGTCGAAGGAAATGTGCTCAGTCTTAGGAAGGGCTACGGTGGCACGCAGATCGCGACAGTGGGCCTACCAGCAGAGATGGCGAACAAATTGCTGGAATCCGGTAAAATCAAAGTCGGCTGGGTAAATTGCCGTATTCGCGTTCGAAAGACCCTCACCAAATGCTTCAGGTGTCTGGAGTTTGGCCATACGGCGCGCCAGTGCAAGAGCGAGCATGACCGATCCAAGCTGTGCAGAAACTGTGGAGAAGAAGGTCACATAGCCAAAGAATGCAAAGTGGACGCATTATGCTTCTGGTGTAAGATGGTTACGCCAGAAAACGCTGGACACGTGGCTGGTAGCAGCAAGTGCCCGGTACTCAAGAAGGCACTGTCCAGATAAATCTAAACCACTGCGCAGCCGCGCAGGACCTTCTGGCGCAAACAGTAAGGGAGAAGAGAATCGACGTAGGCCTAATAAGCGAACCGTATAAACCCATAGACGGAAGCAGCTGGATAGACGATAACACAAAAAAGGCCGCGATATGGACCTGCGGGAATTATGCCCTACAGTCAGTCGGCCATCGGGGAGACCACTTCGTATCTGCTAACATAAATGGTGTACATTTTTATAGCTGCTATGCACCCCCCAGTCTATCATTGGCGGATTATATGAAGCTGTTGGACGACATTGTAGCTGACGCACGAGGAAAACACCCAGTTATTATTGCCGGGGATTTCAACGCCTGGGCTACCGATTGGGGAAGTAAAACCACAGACGTAAGAGGGAGAGTTCTCCTCGAATCCTTCGCAAGACTGGATATAACTCTGGCCAACGATGGCGCAGCTGAAACGTTCCGAAAGGCAGGCAGAGGGTCAATCATCGACATCACATACATGAGCAACTCACTCCTGCGGAAAACCAAATGGCGAGTCAGTGAAGAATATACCCATAGCGATCACCAGGCTATCTTATTCAATGTCGGCAAAGAGAAACACAGACTGTGCCCCACTCTAACAGGGCCAAAGTGGAAGGACACGCTGCTTGACAAAGATATGTTCAAGGAAATACTAAACACCAGCGCAACAATGAACAATGGATCGGCTGAAGCCCTTTCTCATCAGCTAATCCAGACCATCACCGCAGCGTGCGACGCATCAATGCCCAGAAGATCTGTCAGTAAAAGAGGCGAGCCTTGCTACTGGTGGACCGACGAGATTAAACAGCTCAGAACAAGCACGACGAAGATCTCAGAGATCCAGAGGAAGAGAAGATTTCCAAGAACGACTAACCAACTTTAAACTGGTGAGACGGGAACTGGAAAGTGCCATTAAAAAGAGTAAGTCAAGGAGTTTTAGACAGCTCTGCGACGAGGCTAACCTAGACCCCTGTTGCTTAGCGTATAGGGTGGTGATGAAGAAGCTCAAAGGCAACAGGTCCCCACAACTAACCTGCCCTGCAATGCTAAGGACTATAGTAGAGCACCTACTCCCGCATAGACCAACTACTATGGTCACCATCACAAGGGAGACCAATATGGAAGATATCCCTGCCATCACGTCGGAAGAACTTTTTGCTGCTTGCAAAAAAATTGGAGACACCAAAGCACCTGGACCAGATGGCATACCGAATAAGGCATTAAAGATGGCCATCAAGACGAGACCGGACAACTTCTTAGCGACGGTGCAAAGGTGTCTAGAGGAGGGGATATTCCCTACGCCATGGAAGCTACAACACCTAGTGCTGCTTCAAAAGGGCAATAAGCCACTCGGAGAACCATCATCGTATCGCCCAATATGTCTGCTTGATATTCTAGGTAAGATCCTAGAGCGTATTATATACAACAGACTGCTGGCGGTGGCGGAGGAAAACGGAGCGCTGTCAGATCACCAGTACGGCTTCAGAAAATCTCGTTCTACCATCGATGCAATAAAGGCGGTAGTAGATACAGCAACTGAAGCAATACAAGGGAAAAGATGGAAATGGGGGACAAAAAGATACTGCGCAGTAGTAACGCTCGACGTCAAAAACGCTTTCAACTCGGCGAACCTGTCGTTTATTAGGAGATCCTTGGCCAGGATGGATACACCATACTACCTCTTGAGGATAGTCACGGACTACTTCAGTAACAGGAGGTTAAAGTACCATACGGACGATGGTGCTAAGCACTACAGTGTTTCCGCGGGAGTCCCACAAGGGTCGGTCCTTGGACCTCTCCTATGGAATATAATGTACGACGGAGTTCTGCGACTAGCCCTGCCTGAGGGAGTCAAGGTTAATGGCTTCGCTGACGACATAGCAGTAGTTACAGCAGCCAAGCACATCCACGAGGTGGAGTCTGCTACCGAACATCGCCGGACCTGGATACGCCCGAAGGATCTTGCTGACCAGAGTGGTCAGCTCGGTACTTCTATACGCTGCTCCTATATGGGCGGGTGCGTTGGTGACAAAAGAGTGTAGGAGAGAGTTAGTATCAGCTCACAGGCTCTGTGCAATCAGAGTGATCAGCGGATTCTGTATAATCTCCTATGATGCAGCCTGTGTTTTAGCTGGAATGATCCCAATAGACATCCTCGCGGATGAGATGAAGAGGGTGTATCTTAGGCGATCATCGAACCGGCAAAAGGCAAACCAGGTGGGACCGTTCCACAAAAGGCAGGTGGACGTACAAGCTTATTCCCATCATAGAAACATGGACAAAGAGATCATGGGGGAACTGTAACTACCATATCACACAGATCTGGACACGATAGTTCGCCGCAGTGCCCAGAATGCCAAAATGAGGAAGAGGATGCGTTGCATGCAGTGTTCTACTGCAGACGCTTTGCAGAAGAAAGGGTAAATCTGCCAAGTCCAGAAAATCTCATTAGTCACATGACGCAGTCAGAGGACAAGTGGATGGAGATCTGCTCATTTATAGTGCGCGTACAGTACACGCTGCGAAGAGCAGAAGCCCTAAGAAGAGCTCTAGAGGCGGCCTCGTAGAATATAGCATAATTGCTAACCATCCCCGTGAAGTAATACCTAACGGCAGTCCCGCGGGGAGAGTGGTTGAAGGTCGTAAGGGTGTGGATTAGTACGTAGGCGCACCCCTGGCATCGAACATTCGGGTGTTGCGAATCGTGCATGTTGGTGGCACGGGCTACCGCATCTATGAAGATTACCACATCCATTGGCGCAACCAAAAAAAAAAAAAATAAAAGATAGTGGCTCGTTGAGACCATAAGTTGTCCTGTGATTATTCGGACGAAAAAAGATCTTAAATGACACGGGTTGGTCTTAAATGGACAGTCGATAATGCCGGTTAAAAGTTTGTGGATGAAGAGAATATCGGTGGTCGAGTCGATTAACATAAGGGGATAGAATATTGTGGTCAGCCCATGGTAGCTCATGTAATACGAATCGCAGGAATCTACGTTGGACAGCTTCAATGCACAGAATATGTACATTCGTAGTAAGGAGACCATATTTCGCTGGCGTACTCGAGAAGTGGACGAACAAAGGTTATGTACAGGGATTTGGTGACATAGGGGTCGGAGAATTCTTTTGACCATAATTTAACAAAGTCGAGAGCGGAGTTAGCTTTCCTAATTACGGAGTCAATATGGATGCCAAAATTGAGCTGTGTATCACAAATGACACCCAAGTCCCGCATTGAGGTAACTGCAGCTACTTTTTGATTTGATAAATAGTAGGTGCGGGTTGGAAGTGTCAAACGCCTCCGAGAGTAAGAAATGGCTTGACATTTTTCTATGTTGAGCTCAGGAAAGTTTTTATGGCACCATATTGAGAATCTATTAAGATCATCTTGTAAAGGTTGAGAGTCAGAGAGGCTTGAGAGCTGTCTATAGATTTTTATATCATCGGCATGGATAGATATGTGGGAGAGCTTTATGACGTTAACAACATCGTTAATAGTTAAAATAAAAAGTAATGGACCGAGATGACTGCCCTGTGGAACACCCGAAGTGGCGAGAATTGGGTCAGAAAAATGGGAACGAAAATAAACAGTACAGTAGCGCTTTTAATGTAGGAATTAATCCAAGAAGTCAGTCTAGGTTCGAAACCAAGAGCTGATGGTATACTCGTATGTCCCACTCACAAAGCCGGATGGGACACATATGTCCCGGTAATCCAACACCCCACGGACAATTACGGAAGTGTTTTGCTAGAAGTGTGCTAAAGGTAAGTCATTTGAACAGACTAAGTTCACTGACTGCATTCCGGGTCGAAAGGGTTAAGTTCTAAAGGCTAACGAGTGTTCGGATAAAAGTGTGACTAAGATAGTGAATTCAAGAAAAGGCTATGAATAAAAGTTTATGTCATGCTTACATATATCAGAGATACAACTTGCAGTTTCGCTGAAAACATCCATATAAACCAGTTGGCCATAAATATAGAGACAACTGAGTTGCTTTAAAAAGCATTTATCTTCACAGATATTTTTAAATACATTTTAATGACAGTCATTACGTATGCTTTTGTTTATAGGATCCCCCTATTGATCACACGACGAGATACATACACATTTTCACTCGATGTTCTATTTTTTTTGTATTTAATTGAAAAAATATCGACCTCACCATTTCGTATTTTGTTATTTTAAAAATAACCACACTGCACTTACCTCTGCTGAAATTTATTTCTTTTTATTCTTTTCAATGGGATATTCTCGATTGGTATGCAATGCAATCTAATAATAGTCACCAGACCTAACTACAATACAATACTACCGACTGAAATGACATTCATCGATAGGCAATTGATTGCTTGTGTTTTTTTTTTTTTCTTTTAGATTTTTTAGACAACCTAAAATAAGCTCTGTAGATATGAGTACAACAACATTTTGTCTAGGATGTACTTCTTTCAGACATCCGTATTGAAGACGTTTTTGTTGAAGACTTCCAACTAAACTTGTCTGGATATCGTGTGCAATATGAGTACGAGTAGTCGTATTATACATTGTCATGGTCATAGAAATTGTATAAATTGCACCAAAGATACGAATTACTCCCACAGATACTCGCAGGAATACGAAATTTTCTTTTCTTAGATTTTAATGATATAATCATTTTGCATGAAATAATCGTTCTGTTTTTGTTATGAATTTTTCGGGCAGTTTTTGGCCCGGCTTCATTGTTTGGATTAAGAGTAATTTTCATACGTGAAATTGTTAGTTGTACCAGATAGTCGCAAGTTTTAGATTAAAATGATTTCAACGCGCAAAATATTTTATAGTGATTTTTTGGCAACAATCTTGGGGCGAATTTTTGCTAATTTTTCATTTAACAGAGAGAAAAGTCGACGCCAAATTTTACGATGGCCAATAGAAGACGCAAAATGCAAAATAGTTGGATGTGGTTTATTTATCGTTTGATTTACGATTGTCTAAATGGATCGATTGGGATTTTCTATTTGAAATTTATGTTTTTCGCATCGTTCTGCATGTAGTTGGAAGTGTTAGCATTTGTCATTATAAGTATCTGAAAACAGACCAGGAAGTCAGAGTGCTTAGCACCGATGAAAGATCTTTTCATATTGTAAGTGCCGAAAAATGCTAATTACTTTCACATGTGTCTTTGTATCTGAGTCAGGTAGCCATGCAAGAAAAAGTCTTGTCATCTGTATACAGAAGTACAAAGTGTATTTCAGGCGGAAGCAGAATTTAACCGACTGTTTGCGCTTTCCTAAGAGGAATAACAACATTTTGACAACATCTGTAGATATCTTGACAATTTTCTTGGACTCCTATAGGATTCCTTAGAAAGCTCCTGGATCTGATAAAGTTTTTGCCTTTCAACTATGCATTCAAATATTATTTAATACTACAACCAAGCTGTTCTTTGTACGGAAGATTACTAACTTTGTATCGAAAATTGAAGAATACTAAGTAGACCGATAGAGCAACCACCTCCAAAAATTGTTAGGAATGACGCAATAGAGGAACCCTTATGTTACTGAGGTTGAAATTCAAAACCTGGTTCTGATTTCTAAACTTTATTCTTTAAACTGCTTTGTAACTTTGTTTAGCAAATTCAGGAGTAGTTACGAGACCAGTTACACCACGGATAGAAAAGTTATTGCGCTGTGGAAAGTTAACATAATATATTACGAGTAGTATATCTGAGAACGATATTAACAAATTTCGGGAGCAGAAAATTTTTTTGGCGGAATAATTCGTCGGTGGTATTGGTGCAGCGTGAATTTCGGTGCAGATTTCCCGGTCGTCCGACACCAGCTGGGCAAACACTACGAAGTTTAGCCGCTCGCGTAGAAGGGTATGGGATAACACGGGATACTTCAAGGTCTGGCCGGCCCCGGAGCAGCCGTTCTGCTGAGAATATCGCAGCTGTGAAAGGTGTCGCAGAAGAAGTATACTTAGACCAGACGAAGTGCCACGCAATTGGGGATCAATCGGAGGTCTTTACAGAGAATTTTGGTGAAAGACTGTAAGATGTTCCCTTACAAAGTGCAGAGAGTGCATCAGCTGGTAGCTATTGATCGCCAAGCGCGTGTAACCTTCGCTCAAACCATCCAGAATCTCTCGATCACCAACTTTTCATCGAAAATCGTCATGAGGGAGGAGGCCCATTTCTATCTCTGTGGATGTGTGAATAAGCAGAATTATCGCTTCTGGGGCACCGAAAATTTGCGTTTTGCGTATAACCCACAAAGAGTCATACGTGCTCAAACTTACTGCATGGTTTGCTGTTTACACTGGAGGCATCATCAGGTCTTATTTTGCCGAAATCGCCGAGAGCCACGGCTACTGCGGACGGCGAGCGCTACAGAGCCATGTTCAACGACTTTCTCCTTCCACAATTGGATGGATTAGGACTGGAGAATATGTGGTTCCAACAGAATGGAGCAACAGCACGTATTGACGAATCACAACCGAAATTCTGAGGACTGCATTTCCGGGTCGCTTAATCTCTCGTTTTGGCGATTTGCACTGGCCGGCGAAATTGCCTGATTTAACCGCTTCAGACTTCTTCTTGTGGGGTTTTTTGAAGTTACGAGTCTATGTCAACAAGTCTCAGACTCTTGAAGCCCTCAAAGAGAATATTAGTCAAGAATGCGAGGACCGGAAGTTCTGGCAAGAGTGACGGAAAATTCCACAAATCAGGCCCGAATGGTTATCAATTCTGGCGGCGGCCACTTAATGGAAAAAAATGTAAGACATCAAATAAACACAATCCAAAAGTAGAAGCAAAGTTTTTCATTCATAAAAACAATTACAGCCAAAGAAATTCGGGTGGCAACTTTTGCGCCACCTTGCATTTCCATAATTAATTTTCACTTTCCAACACCGATGCAATGTTTTCTGCTTTATCTCGTTTTATTATGAATTTACGCTCAAGAACTTCTATTCCCCAGCCACTGTAACCTTCAAACATTCAAAACCAATGTACATCTCTTTATTTCTTTGCTAACCCTTGAGCGTACGCTAATTTGTTTCAGTTTTCAGATACATAATTCTACTCATCAGTTGGCAATCAATAGCTTTCGAAGATGGTAAAATTGAAATTGAGGACGACTTTAATCTCCCTTTGACATGTACAAGCTGGCATCGGTGTATGGTCGCCTCTTACAATACCAGACGAGAGAGAGAGTTGGCTAAACTGGGGACAAAGCTAGGATTTTTGGCCTATCAAATGTAAATCAATTAAAACCGAAGAATCTTGTGATCATTAGCAAGTAGAATGCAACGGACTCAGGCACCTCAACGTCGTCCCTGGAATTTGAAGGCAGATGTGAGTTGACAGAGGTCAGAACTGCGCCACTTGTCACTCTTTCTTTACAAATATTTACCATATCCGTCTTCGAGTAGTGGTGTGTTAAAAATCTTTACCGGTTCTCCCATGGAATTCCTGTTAGGCCTGAATATTTTGTATACAAGGGCTCGAAAACGTTTGCAGCTTTCTTGTGATAACAGCCGGTATTTTCCAAGTGCTTATCTTCTATCTGCATGTAGGAGCACTGAATGAGTATTGGATTGGTACAGAGGACGATTAAAAATTACTATTTCCTGAAGAACATACCGAAAATAAGCTTCACCGGCAACAGAAAATGGGATGACAATCAATGGCACTTGTAGTTCTGTGGAACTTCGACACGAGAAACTGCAACAATTGTCAATCGGTGAAGCTAATGTCGGGTTACATGAAAATATACAAGATTTTCTATTCCAGAAGCACATTCACCACGATTATTCCACTAGGACTTGCCTTCTTTTCGTCGATAATAGCGCTTCCTGACAATCTTTCAGCCACCTCTTAATTATTTGATGAAGGCTCTAGACGATACGAATCTATCGTACTAAGATTAAATGTCTCCATTGCCGCTTTTCCAAAACGGCAAAGCTAACTCTTGACTCTATTTACAAGTCATCATGCCGAAGCGTGAATTCAATTCAAGCGAATTGATGACGATGTCGAGCTTGATCGTAAATCAAGACGGTTAGTGGTAAGGGAAATGGGGTTGTTAGACCGATACGCAATAGACAGAACTGGAGAAGAATCGATAAATGAGCAGAATGTGTGTTACGTCCCTGCGTTTTACAAAGGCGTTGAAATTAATAAGTATGAGTTAGTTTAGATAGCGGGACAAGACAAAAGGAGCGTTCCAGGGAGAGCAAATAGAAGAAAGCGATGTTGAATGTTACCAATTCTGGACATATTAACTCGCTAAAAGCAGAACCACTCCTGAGTAGGGTAGTCGAGTAGGGTGCGAACAAAGGTAATGTAGAGAGATTTGGTCACGTAATGGTTGGAGCTGCTTTTGATAAAGTAAACAAATTTAGCTCTGTCATAGAAAATGTTTGATTACACTCTCAATATCGGTTAAGGTTATGAAAAAAGAGGAGGACTTAGAGGTCTACCTTGTGGTATACTAGAGCTGGCAAAAATTACCATTAGGAGGCAGTAATAATATGGATGCAAAGTCGAGATAAGACACCAAGATACTTGAACCAATCTACACCTTCAATCTTGAAACAATCAATACTGCAGTCAGTATTTCTATTGAAAGTTGGACCACCTTGGATTCTTCATTGTTTGTTTAGCAAGTCGTGCAGTCAGGAGAATGAAATATTATATCTGAGTCAGGGTATTCGTGCTCAGTAAGACTGATGGTTGGCAAACCAACATCTTAGAAGGAAATCGTCATTGTTTATGTCAGCGATTTGACAGTCTGACAAAATATGCAACTCCAAGGTCGTCGGCAAAAGCTGTAGTTTCACCCAAGAATGGGAGAGAAAATAAGGAATTTATAAGAAAAAAAATTGGGCCAAGTACAGAACCTTGGGGTACCCCTAGGTTATTGGTTTTTAAAGATATTGTATTCTATCTTTAAGATTAGACTCAAACCATTTGTATAGGAATCCTCCCAATTCCGGCCTTATATAATTTATTTAAGAAAATTACTTGGTCAACCATGTCAAACGCCTTAGTTATATCCACAAAAAGGCCAGCACAAAAATGTTTTTTATCTAACTCCTTATATAAGATAGAGCAAGAGTTCAATAGAGCATCCTCAGTGGAGAGGTCAGTCCTGAAACCAAACTGCATGGAACTAAAAAAATTTATATAAAAAGACTTTTGAGATTGAAGACAGTAAAGAAATTGGTCTATAATTTGAGTTGCCTGTCCTGTAACCCTTCTTAAATAAAGGAATCACTACAGCGCATTTAAGTTCCGAGGGAAAAGTTCCAGACATAATGCTACAATTAAAATGGTAAGACAAAATATCTACTAAATTGGGTTCAATGTGAGAGGAAGAGAATGAATAGTTTTTACTAGAAAATCAAATCCCGTAATAGACTCAAACAACACGAAGCTGTCTTTATTGGCGAAAAACTGATGAACGTGCTGATTTACAGCCTCATCTGAATTGAACACTTTTCCATGCAAGGAGTTTTGAATAGAACGAAAAAAATGGAAGTCCGATGACCCAAGGCCAGGTGAGTATGGTAGACGTTGCAACACATAACTTTTGGCGGGTAGTCGAGCTTGTGTTTGGTTTCGCATTGTCGTGATGGAAGACAACTCCTTTACAATTGACAAGTTCTAACTGTCGACAGTAAACATCAGAATTGATTGTTTGATTCATTGGTAGGAGCTGAAAAAACACGATACCTTTAAAATCCCACCACACTGACAGCATAATCTCTCTCTGATGAATGTTTGATTTCGATATCGTTTGACGCGTTATCACGTTGGGACCAAGACCTATTGCGTACCGCACTGTCGTAAATAATCCATTTATCATTACCAGTTATCAGCGGCTTCATAAAAGGACCGTTTTCCTCACTTTGATAAGCATATCGCAGATGATCAGATGGGTTCATAAGGAACCCAAATATCGGCCTTGATGGATGTTCTATGTTTCTATAATTTCTCGTGTCGTTACACGTTTGATTCGATTAATGCCTTTATTTTGTTGTAATCAACCTCGGTGGGCCTTCCTGAAAGAGGAGCGTCTTTGAGATTAAAATCACCAGCGTCGAATTTTTGGAACCATAGTTGACACTGACGTTTCTGTAGAGCATCGCCACCGTAAACTTTACGCAACTTGCATTCAGTAATTGCATCATTCAAATGTAAAAACATGGCCTTACTTATGAGGAGATTCAAAATGAAGCAGGCTGAGGAAATACAGGCTCAGTAGCAGTGCAGATACCTAGGGAAGTATAATGCATTAGATGTTATAGTATTATACGCATTTCGTATCTAAAAAAAAACGCATCTACTTGGCTAAATTCAAATCTGTAATATGCAAAGTACATCGTGTATAATTTTGGTCCACTCTTCTAGCATTGAAGGCTTTACCTCACCGATAATGTGATATATATTGGTTTGTAACGTCTGGGTAGTGTGCGGTTTATCAGCATACACCTAAGACTTTACATAGCCTCACAAGAAGTAAACGACTGGTGTCAAATTACACGATCCAGATGGTCAATGCACTAGCCCATTTCGTGATATAACGCTGTCATTGGATCGATGGTTTCATTGGCAGTAGCGCCATCCTGCTGGAACCACATGTCGGCCGGATCAATGTCGTCCACATGTTTGAATAAATTATCAGTGATCATTAGCCATTGACTGTAACACGAACTTCGGCCTCATTTTTAGAAAAATAATTGAGTCCTATGAGTCCCTTCTGGATTTGCCTCGATCCAAAAAATGCCGATTTTGTTGCTGCTCAGGGCCCAATTCATGAAACCCCATCGCAAGCCATGATGTCGTGGTTCTTTTCGCAAAATTTTCTACATAGTGCACACACACTTCGATCACAGTGGTTACAGCTTCTTCTGTACACCCTTAACTTGTTCTTGGCTTTGGGTCATGTTACGTGTATGTGGTAGCAAATTTATCTACAACACCACGAATGGATGATATCTATCTAAAATTCACGATCGGTAATTATATAAGAATAAAACGCAAACAGAACTCATGGATTTCCACCGATGTTCGCCTTTATTGGAAAAACAGGGGCGAACTCTATAGGAAATGGAAGAGCAACAGGCAAGATCGGGTGTACGAAAAAGAATATAAAATCCTCCGCAACAAAGTAAATAAGGGAATTTTCAAACAAAAATCAAATTTATGCAGGCAAGAGAAGAAACCCGTAAAACATGGACGCTAATAAACGAGATGAAACTTTGGTTCGGAATTTTCCAACAGAAAACTGTAGCACACAGTTCGCAGAAAAAACATGTAAGTTAGCACATGAGTGTGAGATAAGAATGTGAAACCATGTAGATGTTCAGCTATCAAACTCCATTTTTCTTGAAGAAACTAGCAACGAAGAGCTGCAACTGCTCGACACGGATATGAAGGTGCATGTGGACTTATTTGCGCCAATCATTGCCGCAATAATAAGTCAAAGTTTAGATGAAAAGCAAGAATTCCTAAACAGGTTAGAGTAGCAATAGTAAAACGGATTTACAAAGGTGGGACGAAAAGTATTCCAGACAATTATAGGCCTCTATCGATCCTCTCGGTGGTTGAAACGTTCTTGGGAGAAGTTGTGACAAAACGACTATCGCAATTTGCAAAAAAAATTTCTCTTATCCATAAAAGGCAACATGGCTTTCAAAAAAAGAAGAGCACGGGGCAACTATTAGGAGAATTCACGAAACATAATAAACGAAAGCTTTAACAAGAACCACCAAGTACGAGCGCTGTTCATGGATTTCAGCAAGGCATTCGACCCACTGAGTCACGATAAGCTATTACGAGTAATTGCTAAATTGGTTTAGAAATTCCCCTAGTGATAGGGCTTTTCGGGTAAAAATTAAGAACCATTATGGCAACGAAGAAGACTCACCGTTTGGAGTTCTGCAAAGATCGAAACTTGCCCCAATTTTATTCATATTGTTTATAAATGAATTACTTCGTGTCTTCACAGAAAACCATCCTTTCGCTTCTGCTGACGGTACGGCGATAGTTGTTAGACACTTCAAGAGAAATTCGACAAAGCAGTTAGGTGGTGTCACGACAATGGACTCATATTAAATGCCTTAAAGATGATGCACATTCGTGACCCTCATCACAAAGCTACAGAGCAGCGAATCATTTTTAAAACCACGTCTACCAAGTTACAGCGCAGGTTATAGAAATGGTAAAGTCATATAAATACCTAGGAGTGATGTTCGACAGTCACTTTATATGGAATATACAAATCAAAAAACTGCGTTCGGACCTGAGAAAAGCCCTATTTGGCTTGACTATCTAGGCTATCATTCGACACCACAGGTACTTTGCTCTTGTGGAATACAAATTAAGATATGGGATACTTCCATGGGGAAGCGCATCGGTAACTCACATCAGTAAGCTGCAAACACTTCAATCAAGCGTCATAAAGAAGATAAGCAACAGAAAAGACTTAGTCAGCCTTGAGGAAAAAGGATTCAAAGCATTGAGAGTGCAGGAAATCTGCGAGACTTGTACACCAAGAAAATACAAGAAGGCGTGCAAAAGGTCTGCTCCAAATACCAGTGATCTACAACAGTGCTGTCCAGACTGGAGACGTGTGCCGCCCAAAATGAAATTCAACGAGAACTGGCGGGCCATCGAGACAAAATATTGTACTATTAGCTTTTAATAAAAAAAATCATTCATACGAGTATTATGTTATTTCTTTAACTATGTTATCAATGTCAACATCAATATTCGTCGTTGCCAAGCACATTGCGTTAATAAGTGATTTATCCGACAATGAAGACCGGTACTTTCACAAAGATATGTACTCCTCATCATCTAACCCACTTTCAAATTAAAATTCGCTAATTTCGGAAAGGGATTATCGAGGAGCCTAAAAAAATCTATTTAAATTTCCACTCTGCTTTTGTAGAAGGGGTCGGATTGTAGGCCGCATAACTCCAATTGGTAGTCAGTATTTACACTTTCAATAGCCAGTGTTAATGGATGAGTAAAAAAGTGACAAATCGCTCTCTAATTCATTAAAATCTACGAGGGCTATTCCAAAATCAACCTCCGATGTGTTACAATTCATTACATACATGCACTTCGGTGACGTGTTTCTGCATATCGCATCCAGTACATTATTCTCTAATAATATGCCAAGTTTCGACCGTTTTCGTTCAGTATTTTTCCAATAGTTGCCGTTTTAATATGGAGAATACAATTTTATCTCCCGCCGCCTGTGAGGTACGAAGTGTAATTCGTTTTATTGCAAGCCGAAGGAAATGGCGCAGCTTAAATTCATAGTCGGTTATGTGCTGCTTACGACAACACAGTGATGAGTGATGGTGATGGCAAAGAAAAGTCAAAGCAATGGATGCACGCTCATTCCGCAAAAAAGCCAAAACAATTCAAACAAACTTTTTCCTATCGAAAAATGATGGCCACAGTTTTTTGGGACAGTAAAGGCATATTGTTGACCGAGTTTATGGAACCTGGAAACACAATAAATGCAGCGGTTTACTGTGAATCTCTACGTAAGTTGAGAAGAACAATTCAGAACAAAAGATGAGGGATGTTTACCAAAGGTGTGGTGCTTCTGCATGACCACACACTGCTGCACGTACAAAAACTTTAGTGGAGTAGTTCAATTGGGATATTTTTGATCACCCTCCCTACAGTCCTGATTTGGCACCAAGTCATTATCACCTTTTCCCAAAATTGAAATCATCCATTGCATCTCAACATTTGGAAAATAATGAGGAAGTTATGAACGGTGTGAATCAATGCCTGAACGCACTGGCGGTGCCATTTTTTAAGGAGGGTATACAAAAGCTCGTGGTAACATGTACCAAAAATGTATAGATTTAAATGGAGACTATGTAGAAAAATAATTTAGATGTTAATAAAACTATTTTGTGCAAAAAATTAATGTTTTTGGCTTTTTTGAAAAATATTTTTCACTTCGGAGGTTGATTTTGGAATGGCCCTCGTATAAATCGATTTTCAAACTCCAAAATCACCTCGTCAATGTACTCTATGTGCACAGAAAAGTGGCATTTTTCAAAATTTCCCATCTCTATGAGTTCTTTGTAACTCGGGAGAAAAGAAAGACCATTCTTTTCTAAAGACATTTTGAACAATTTAAGTTTACTTTTAAATCCATTTACGGATATGTAGCACAAGTTTGCGATATTTTTGTGTTTGCCTTGTAACTTCAAATTTAATTCGTTCATGTGCTGCGTCATATCCGTTAAAAATGCAAGATCAGCGAGTAATTGGGGATCTTGCAGTTTGTTTTCTACTTCTGTGGTATCAGATTTTATTTCGTCTTTCGTAAATACTAGGATCTCCTTTCGCACTTACCAGCACTTAACCATCTGACGCCTGAGTGTAAAAGTAAATCTCCGTACGCCTGCATCGATTGCAGGTCAAAAAATCGCGAAATTTACAATAAGTCAAAGCTTCGTTTCCGCCTCTGTTCAGATTTGTTATATTGACAGCCACCTTCATTGCGTCCATCTAGCGCAACGATTTTCTGCATAAAGCTTCTTGGCGTATGATGCAGTGGATTAAAGGTCAATGAATACCATTCTGTTTAAGGATGATCCGGTAAATCAATGTCAGAATTTTCACTTCGCTTAGTATCGTCGGTGTTTGTGTTTTCTGTGTTTGTCTGTGATTATGACTAGGGAATTCAGGGTAGACGTAGCCAATATACGCGGGCTAAAAAGTAATCACTTTTCTGCGTACGTCCACGTCTGTAAGTACAGACCAGCTGTTTTGGCACTTAGTGAAACACAGGTAGATCCCCGCCCACACCTCACAGATCATTCTGATCTGAAGCTAGCTGCCTACGAACTAGTGCCATTATTCTTCTCTCATCGCGGTCTCGCCATTTATGTGCGTAGTGATGTAGCTTACCAAACTCCACCACAATGTGATCCATGTTCCAATCCGGAATTCAACTTCATGTGGTTAAAATTCCATCTCCGTAAGCAAATTATCCACTACTGCTTTATTTATAGAAGCCCCAAACTGGACAGCAATTCAACTTTTAACGAGTTTGATGCGCTGTCTGACTCCATTCAAAGAATTGTATCCCTGTATCCTAATACTGAAATCGTTATTACGGGCGATTTCAATATACACAATTCTGGGTGGCTTCGACATTCTGGACAGACAACACCCGAAGGACGGTGTGTTGAGATCTTTGCTGCGGAAAACAACCTAACGCAGCTTGTAAATGAGCCCACGCGAATTCGTTGATAGTCATACCGCCGTTGATAGTCATACCGCCAACACCCTGGATTTGTTTTTAACTTCTCACCCTGATAAGTACACCATTGATGTGCTCTCCCCTCTAGGCTCGTCGGACCATTGTGTCATATCAGGTAATTTCTCATACACCGACCACACAGTTAGAGAAAAAATTCCTAAAAGAACCGTATGGCAATACGAGAAAGCCAACTGGAGCGGTCTTAACAGCTTCTTTAGGAATTTTAACTGGTCGTTATGCTTCCTCGATAACGACGTGGATGCCGCTGCTGATATGATTACAGACACCATTCTCTTTGGAATGAGATCCTTTATTCCTCATTGGATGAAGAGTATCAAACCAAAAGAAAAGGCATGGTACGACTCGAGCTGTAAAGAGGCCGTCAGGGTTAGAGAAATGTTTTTTCGGTCCTACAAGACCAACCCGACAGAGGAAAACCGAAAAAAGTTCAAACGAGCCAGAAATGACTGAAACGCCCTTCTTAAGCGTGTGAAATTCCAATACGACCAAAAACTGAGGCAAAAAATACAGCAATGTCCCAAAGGCACTAACAATTTTTGGTCGTTCGTCAAAAACATTAGAAGTTCCGCCTCATCCTCCATCACAACGCTCATTTACAATGACATTCCAGCTGTCAGCTCTTTGGATAAGGCCAATCTGCTTGCTGCACATTTTGCGGCCAGCTCAACACTCCCAGATTGTGTTTTGTCTCCGCCTACACTTGAGTGCGTCGAATCTTCAATGGGACGAATCTACTTTCACACTCGTTTAGTAAGAGTACTTAAAGATCTCAACATACATAAATCCGCTGGTCCAGATAGTATATCTCCCCTTCTTCTGAAGAGGTGTTCTTCCTCGCTGGCAAAACCACTGCGTAAGCTTTTTCATCAATCCTACACTTTGGGACTCTTCCCGAGCAGATGGAAAACAGCATTTGTCCAGCCCGTCCCTAAAAAAGGCGAATCATCTTGTCTCTCCTCCTACAGACCCATTGCACTTACGTCCCTTCTTTCCAAGGTCATGGAAACACTAATAAATCGTCAGCTCATGAAATATCTCGAAACACGAAAACTTCTCAATGACCGGCAGTACGGTTTTCGTAGCAACAGGTCTACTGGTGATTTGATGGCATGTCTCACCGAAAAGTGGAACCAAAGCGTACATCAATCTGGCGAAAGCAAGATTGTTGCACTTGATATTTCTAAGGCATTTGACAGAGTTTGGCATCAGGCTCTTTTGTCGAAAATGCGTGCATTTAGGATCGACGACTCTCTTCTTCAATGGATTAGAAATTACCTTTCGGAACGTTCAATTCAAGTTGTCTTGGACGGTTTCAAGTCTGATATTCACAAAATAAATGCTGGTGTGCCCCAGGCCTCTGTTCTGTCTCCGACACTCTTTTTAATTTTCATTAATGATCTCTTGACTGCTACTTCTAATCCAATATATTCCTTTGCTGATGACAGTACTCTCTGCTTTTCATATTCGCTTCCGGACTCACGGCCCTGCTCTTCGGCTGTAGAACGAGAACGGCAGCGTATGCTAAGCTCATTAAATTCCGATATCAGCAGCATAACCAATTGGGGAACTATCAACAGAGTGGAATTTAATGCTTCCAAAACACAATGCTGTCTGCTGTCTTTAAAGCGAAATTTAAACACCCAGCCATTATCTATGAATGGCACTTGCATCGTCGAAACCGAAAAACTTTCCATTCTCGGTATGTGTGTCAATGACAACTTACGTTGGAATGACCACATATTTGATATCACCAAAAATGCTGCGAAATGTCTAGGTTTCCTCAAGCGATGTAAGAAATATTTTACCCCCTCTGATCTGGCCTCAATATATAAGGCATTCATCCGCCCAAAATTGGAGTACAACTCCCACATCTGGTCAGGTGCTCCTAAAACATCTCTGCACCTGCTAGATAGGATTCAAAACCGTGCGATAAAACTTATTGATGATACTAATACCAGTCAATCAATTGACACGCTCGAAAACCGACGTAATGTCTCCTGTCTCACTTTGTTTTATCGCTATTTCCACCACCAGTGCTCCACTGAAACCGCCAGTAGCATTCCGCCCATTCAAACTTTCAACCGTAACACCCGTCTCGCTATGAATGCTCATCAGTATACCCTGAAGCCCATTTTCGGACGTACTCTAAAATATCGTGATTCGTTCCTAAGCCGTACAACTCGCTTATGGAATGCTCTGCCCATCTCTGTTATAACTTGCAAACATTTAAAAGCAATGTACATCGGTACCTCTCTTTTCTTCCTCCCTAAATTTGCTTTGCCCGCGCTGTGAACAATCATATTAAGGGTACACAAACCCCTTGAGCGCGCGCACATTATAAAAAAAAAAAGGAGTCCAGAAAATCTTGTCACTGTCTCTGTCATTGCTTTAGCTCCATCAGTCACAATACAGGAACATTTTTGAACCCTCCGTAATCTATAACAATGGTACTGACAGTCTCATAGATATCACTTCCTTTAGTTGTTCCATGTAACGGCACCAAATTCAACATTTCCTCCGTAATAGTACAATCCTTTGAAACGCAGCGAATAAAAATTAATAACTGACTGACGTCTGTCTAATCCGTACTTTCATCCAAGCGTATTAGAAACATACTCGCCCATATCATCTAGGTATTCGTCGCGCCACTGTTTTATGTGATAGCGCTACAGATTAAAATTTTTCTGCAAGCTTAAGCAGCATAAATCGTTCAGCCATTTTAATTGCACATAATTTTTTATTAAAACTAAATCACTGAATGGTTTTCTAGTTTTCAATGGGTTCGTCAATAAGCAAAATATACGTTATTGGTCGGGTGAAAATCCACATGTGCTTCATGAATCACCACTTCATCCACAAAAAATAACTGTTTGGTGCTGTTGAAAGAGCTCAGAGCCAACATTGAACGCGAAATAGTGGCCGTTTTGGCCGAAATGTGTGGCCGAGTCGTTGAAAATTGGGTCCAAGGAATCGACCGCTGCAAACGTAACCACGGTGGCCTTATGAACGAAGTCGAGTTCCATTCATAAATGTTTTGATTGTACTTCAAGCCGATAATAAAGTTTTTGAAATATCTCAAATGGTTTGCATTTTATTTAAAAAAAAAAGTTGTCAAGTCCTTATTGGAAAACCCTATAGTTTAATTTTAAGTTTAAGTTACAGCTTGTATTGTATTTTTGTATCGGAAATAAACAAATGAAAATAGCGAGGTCAGTTGGTCGATTATGAAGATAAAAAAAAATCACATAATCTTCCACACGTTTAGCGAATTGAAGACCGATTTTCGAAATAGGACAGCGGGGTTTGATTTCTGTTTATCAAAGACCGATATACGATATCAAGCCTTTTTGAAGTGGGTGCTGACAAGATTTTCACAGCTTTCTCTGGAAAAACACGATAAGTTAACCAGTGAGATTATTCATAAGACTCTATTTGCTCCTTGTAATTCTATCGTACTGTAAACCATAAAAAAAACTCCACTTTCCACTTTCCAACGAACCTGCCGAAGCAGGTACTCGTACCTACAGCCTACGTTCCTTCATAGTAAGCAATGCATTTTAAGTAAACAGGCTCCTGGAATTACGTTCCAATCTACGAGTACTTGTGCTGGCACTGTAGATATCTACAATTTTTATGCGATAGCGTGCACAACATGGTCGTTTGACACCACTAAATAGACCAGACAATGTGATATTGAACTTATTTTTGGGTTGGAATGTGCTTTGTCACCTACAATGGAAGAAGTCAGCATCAATGCTATTGCGCCATCTATGGTCTGGTCTCTATAATGGTCTCAGTTCTTGGAATGAATAAGGCTTTAAAATATGAAATTGTTGATCCTTTTCTCGGCCTCAATCATATTCCATTTCTCGTTAACTCACTATCATTCTAATTCGTTAAAAATCACTAAGATAATATCTAAGAATACAGAGTGTCAGAGTGACGTAACTTTCTCAAAGCCCTAGCCCTAACAAATGCGAAAAGCATTTATCCACCGGTGGGAAAATTAAGGGCGATTTTTGACCCAATTCTGTTTAGCTTCAAAGAAAATCCGTACTCGTACCTACGTACTCGCACTCCTTATTCGCGCAGAACACCATCTCTTGTTCTATGGCGTACTAAATTCACTGTCTATAATGAATCTACGGGTCTGTACGTACTTATGTAGGTACTAGGTACCTGTCATTGTTCCGCACAGTCTAACAATATGAAAAAGTAGCTCACATTCCTTTTAAATGAAATTTATTCTGCTAACAGCTTACAACTTACAGATTACCTTCGTCTATAGCTAATCCCTATTCTCAAAGTGAAGCCTCATAAATATATTTCTACTCGTGCCCTACCGGTGCCATTGCGCCAATAAATGCCAAAGCTTACAAGAGGGACACTCAAAGTCAAATTGCATTGATAACGCCGCTGGTACTATACAACAGTAACAACAAAAAGAGAGCAAAAAGTCAGTAGATGTCAGACGTGTTTGAGAGGGCCTGATAAAATTGCCATCACCTTCGTCAGGCATGCTTCAAAAGTGTAAACACATAAAAAAAAAAACAACACAAACACGTAGACTAGGTGTATCTATACTTTTTCCAGTGTCGAGTGTCAAGAATGCCAAAAACAAAAAAAATAGAAATAATAATATTTACTTGAATTTTGTTTGCTTTCATCAGTGCTGCCATCTAGGATGCTGGTAGGCATCATAGCAGTATTGCCCTCCCGCATAAGACACTCCCTAAGGGTTAGCATCGCTGTTATTGTTTTCTTTGTTGTTATTATTGACGCGTATCCTTATTTTCTTCGAAATACTTTCCACTTTTTCCTCTCAAGTTTTTGTCATTTCTTTTTTTAGAGAGGAAAAAGGAAAAATATCAACCAAAACTCCACTCACAAGATCACACACAAACACAAAACCGTCACCGTCACCGTCACCAATACCAAAACTGAATTCGACACCAAAACAGTGAGCAGCAAGAAGTTTTCTTCTTCTTTTTTCCTTCTTATCTCACTTTCGTGATATCAATTTCCACGCCACAGACTGTGCCACACGAGGTGATCTCAAGATGACATAGAAACCAAAACAGAAGAGTGATAACACGCGCGTAAAACAAAGTAAACACCACACAGATGACACTGCAAATGGTTCACTTAATTATCTATCTAGTGTCTGCGATGTTAACGGAGGCTAAAGTATCTATTAACTAATTTGAAAGAGTACAAGTATCTAACGCTCTTAAAAAAAAATTTTGAAAAACAAACAAAACAAATATACCATAGATAGGATCTTCTACTCGAAAGTATCTCAACGTGATGGCCGGTCGAGTGAGAGTTCCACGATAGGCACCTTGTATAGTACTGCTCGCTGCTGAGGCTGATGCAAAAGCTAGAACCCCCAAAAGAGGAGCACAACGCGCATTTACGAGTACGAGTACGAGAACGGCTACGAATACAACAGCAGCCATACAGGCCGATTGTAGTCGTCTCGCTGCTCGTAGTCGGTGTCTTTGTTGAGTGTTCTGTTCTGTTGTTGCTTCTTCCGATTTTGTTCTACCCAAAGACACCCCCGTTACTCGGGAAAAGTCTCTAAAACTCAATAGAAAATTGAATCGAATTGTGGGAGAGATGGATCGGCAATGGCAATAGATACGAATACAGAGGAGTGCGACGGTATTGTTTCGATTAGTTCGAGAAGATTAAATCGGACGCGACACACACACGTCGGATGCACAACGATGGTGATATTCGATTTTGTTTGTAATTTATTTTTGCCGTTTTCAATTCACTCCCTTGAGCTAAGGGATGCGAATGAAAGGTAAACTACATCAATAGGGGGTGGTAGTTTCGCGACAGTAAATGGAGCAGAAAATTCGAAACAAGAAAATTGAAATAAAAATATCGGTCATGGTACCCACACTTGTGGGTGCTGATTGTGGTGGACCGGTGATATTACAAGTGGGAGGCTTGGGATATGGAATGGCATGTGCCTGGTAAACGCAATCATGTGGCTACCCGTACTTTTGTATACAGAGGTTGGGGAAAAGAAAATAAACAAAAACGGAATCATTGACAGTCGGATGGCAAGTGAAAGGATTTGCAGCAAACATATTTCGTTTCTTTTTTTTTCCAATGCAATTCCAATGCAGATGTTGAAGAGAAGGATTACCATACGTACTTTGGATTTGAGTTTGGATCTGCTGGCATGGTGTAGGCAGATAGGGGCAGTACTTCAGTTGAACTTCAGACTCTTTAAGATAAACAATAATTGAGTGCGTCTGGTGGTGGTGATATATGACTGGAGGATGTTTAGACTGGTCGGCCCGAGATGATTAGAGAGGGTGGCATGTGGTATTTTGACAAGTTTACTTCGTCGATGGTCCGTATTTAATCGTAAACGGCGCGTGGTATCCGCTGGATATTGATGACGCCTATGTATTTTTTATATGAAAGGAGTTCTCTAGCATCGGGGGTAGTATTTTGAGATGGTCTACAGTCAGGGTTATGTAAATTTTTAGTGTTTTTTTTTCCGTCGAATATTTAAAATCGTCTTCAGTTGTGGACATTTACGGTTATTGCGCGCGACATTATCCAACGAGTGTTGTGGAAAACTTTGCGGTATAATGTTTTATGGTCTTTTGGACTGTCTTTGCATTTAACAACCGCGGAATTGCGTATCTTTATTGTTTATGGTAACAGTGGGATTATACAATAATAGAAAATGCGCAATTCTATGACAAGGCCATTTCGGTGCTATGCCATTAGTGGGCGAAGACAAAATTCAATTGTATTAAAGAGATATGTACGAGTATGTACGAGTATGTACTCGTATGTTTGTTTTATGCAAATTCCAAATTCGGAGAGTATTCCTATGGTTTGGGGTACAACAAAGCTCTAAAGTTCATTGTAGTACCAGATTTTCGCAAGCTAAAACAGCCCCGATTGCGGCGAAACTGCTGCAAACGAGCAGGAATATAAACAAAGATTGATTTTGGTTAAGGTCCACTGTCTCCTCGTGAGAGAGCCCTTGCTCAAGTTCCGCTTTGGCATCAATGGATTGACGGCAAGGCGTATTTTTGCTCCCATGGATGTTTGGGCATTCAGTGGAATTAGGCTTATATTCCTCAGGAGTTCACTTAAAACACACGAGCCATGTGTCTCCTCGTGGGAGTCAGGGCGATTAGTCAAGAGGGCTCATATTTAGGAGTTGAAATTTATAGGCAAGGCTGCAGTGTTGCCCTGGTTCAGGAGCCCAATGGATGTATAAGTAGATTGTACAAAAAAATGCGACCCTTCCCTGATACCAGAGGTAACGCCGCAATTATAGTCAGAGACGTTAATTTAATTTGCCTAAGCATAAACTCCACACAGTGCACGTATAAACATAGAAGTGACGTTCGGCTGGATCTTTTTTGCCATGCCATGCAGTGCAGACATTGATCCGTACATGGAGAATATGGAGGGGGCTCTCTCCTTAGTCGGGAATAACCCTCTAATCAATGGTGTTGACGCTAATGCGTCCTGGTAACTGGAACCAACATGCTTAGTGAGTGGGTTATCGACAACGGCCTCCAAGTGAGCTGTATACCTTTGCTGTTGCAGGTGTAGGCAGAAGTGATAATGATATCACAGCAGTATGGGAGCAATGATATCGATGAACAGATGGCGTACAACCGACGCTAACCGACGAGGAGTGAAATGTTGAATCGCGACCAGACTCTTAAGCGGAGGGCGGTGCGAAAACTGAGGAAGAAATTTCAACGTACTCGGGCTGGCAATGCTGAGAACTTGGCTCATCTGAGCTTTGCCTATCCGCGGTGACTTGTTGAGTATAAGATTCAAAAGAATCCGAATTCAGGAATTTTATTTCAAACAATAGGGGCCATCCCTGGGGCGAATTGTATAAAATTTGCAGGAGCACTAACAGGACTGTTGATATCGAGGGCATACCTGTGAATGGCACTTTGTTATCCACATGAAGGGATTGCCTGAGTGCCTTGTTTGCTGTGTTTTTTCCCAGAGATTAACATGTTGATCTCCTCCTGAGATAAGGACTGCTGAAGTTGAGTGTGGTGTATCACTTCTTAATTTCAGGAGATCACCCGGAGCAAATGGTATGACCGGAGAGATGATGAAAGCCATTTGGAAGGTCATTCCCGACTACCTGCTTAGCACATACAGCAAATGTATTGCCCGAAGATAGTTCCCTTCAAATTAGAAGAACACGAGTGTAGTTGTGTTACTGAAGTCTCCCGATAAGTCTGATCCTAAGTGTTACCGGGGTATCGGCCTACTTCCTATGCTTGGAAAAGTACTGAAAAGGGTTATGGTGGAAAGGCTTTCGAAGAGCATGACTGAACCAATATCCATTTGGCTTCAAGAAGGGCAAGAGTGTCGCAATTTAAAGGCTGCGGTAAGAATAAAAGTGTCAACCTTGTTTGAGGCTTTTTTTTTTTTTGATTTCAAGGGCACCTTTTACAATTTACATTGACAGAGTATTCTGACTGCCGGAAAATCGTCTTATGCGAAAGGTATTTCTCTGGCAGACGTGCTTTTATTAAAATCTTCTAATGATAGTCTTAGTTTAGATGTAGAGCGGAGTTGCTCTCAAGAGTCCATTTGTGATCCATTTATAAGGAACCTTATGATGGATCCACTCTTAAGACAATTGTCAGACCACCGCAGATGTTGCACTGACGCGATGATCTGCTTATGCTTTTAGAAGGTCAGTCTTGTGCTGAACTTGAAAGAATAGGAAAGAGAGTGCTGCCAATTATCGCCGGATTTTTTTTTTTTATAATTTACGCGCGCCTAAGGGATTAGATGCCCTTTTACTGTTGCCAGGGTGCGGGGTAGAAGGAGAAGAAAGGAAAATTGTTTTTTGTAGTGGTTTGAAACTGAAGGTGTATTTGGTTTCGATATTAGCTCTCCAGGAGTGGGAGTCCGAATAGGACGGAGAGTTTTTTCTTCACTCAGAATGATTCGAAGGTTATAATTCACACTTGTTTTTTTGTGCTTGAAACAAAATCAAATCAAATCTGCCTTCACACGCAGAATTTTTCTGACTGAGTTCCAATTACACAAATGAAAAACTTGAAACACTTGTCATGGGTAGGATTCGAACCTTGACCCTCCGAGTGAGATGCGATTGCTAGTACTACTACACCACGGCCACCCCAAATGGGGCGAATGCTTTTTGTCAGCGTATCTCTGGAGAAGAGTGTGACAATGTTGCTTCATGGCACATTGAAAGCAGTCCGTTGGGCTCCCACAGTATCTTGGCATAACGATAGGTGAGCGGATGAATTTCCTACCTCACCTCATCAAGCTAAGAGAACGACTCCTGAATGTTATGGGCAGCTTGCAAGTTATGGGCTTCGCCTGTTATAGTGTTTTTTGCGATGTCAGCGGTGTTCTCGTTGACAGAGCGAAATTCGAAAGAGTTCGTAGCTTCGCAAATGAGATCTTCCGTAGTAGATGGCATGGCCTAGGTACCTAGCTGGTGGCAATTATAGACTAGTTTAAGGTTGGACTAAAGGCCGTCAGTCCTAGGTTGTAAGGTGCTTAACTGGAAGTGACCGCAAGGTCGCGAAGCTCGACCGGAATCTATACTCGAGGTCAGGAGCCCCTAGAACTTCTTTTCTAGACTGACCTAGGAGTTGACCCCCTTGTGGCAGTATCGTGGTGGATGAAGGTTATACCCAAAATCGCGGGGAGAGTATACCAACTGGAGGTTGGACATATCATGTGTTCAACCATTTAATGGCTATAGAACTGATCGGTCTACTCCATGTGAAGTTGCATTTCAACCTGGTGCCATGACCCATAGAATGGCTGAGGTATTAGATAAGCCTCGACCCTTCATCAAAGGGGAAGTTTGTCCCTTACACACGACTTTGAATCTGGTACTGGTGGTTAATTGTACTAACGTAAGGGTTTTGATATCTCGTTCGAAGACGTACCGTAGGATGGAGCCTTCATGGCAGGTACCTACGTAAAACACTCATATCATTTTACCTGAAAATGTAGCAAATACTACAGAGAGCCATGACCACCCTAGGAGTGGCGAAGGTATTATGCAGGTCTTACCCGTTACCAAAGGGGAAGTCGTGCCTTCGTAATAACTTAAAATTGATATGGATCTGAAGGGGCTTCCCCAGGATGTTCTAAAGATCATGTAAAGCAACTGACTAATCCGTATCCCCGTGGGGCATAGAGCGTCAACAAATGCATGTCATCGTGTTGGGGATTCTGAAACGCTTTGATTGAATTACCTCCAAAACATCCCCAAAGTTATGGATTCCTCCTCTACTCTCCTTCTCCAAGTCTGCCTAAGGCGACTCACTCGTCTACTTGATTGGGTAAGTGGGCTCCATTGTATGACGTATTTCGCAACGGAAGTGTCTTCGTGAAACCAGTGGCAACCAATCCACTGCTGCTTTCTCCACCGTATCTTAGGTCGATAGCCAGAAGATGTTGCTAAGACATCTTATTTAGCTTCTTATGTAGCTTCCTTGGGATGATGATGGTCAGCCCTAGTTACAATTTTGATCGGAACACTCTTAGCTTGCTTTTTGTGCTAACAAAATTGCTTGTCCAGATTTTAGATAGAATACTGAACGTAGCTCTTGCTTTGTGAATATGCCCACATTCAGTTCGCTTCACCGTCTTCTGGCGTCATATTTCTTAGATACAGAAAGCTGCATATTTTCTCGGGTTTTTGCCTGGCAATGCTGATTTAAGCGGCAGTGGAGCTATGATTCGAAACTAAAGTACCAAGATTCTTTGTTTAAGCCGTATTTATTTTGGGCTCTACTCTGTTCGCCACTGACTTAACGTTGTGAACCGAATAATCTGTATCAGCATAGCCAAGATGTTTAAGATATGATCCAAGTTTCATGTTTTCTCTAGACAGAGTTCCCCGAATCATATCATCGAGTACTATAAGGAATAGCATACTTCAAATTCCTTAGACACCTTGTCGTTGTGTAAGACAAGACATTTATTGCCAAAATAGGTTGACTTGATAGTATGTAGGATTATCCTGCGCAAAGCTCTCCATATGGAACCTCGATTTAATCTGTCAAACGATTTCTTAAAGTCGTTGGACAAAAAATGTAGCAGAGATTTATATTCGATGCATCGTTCAATTCATAAGGTGTTGATGTGGTTGGTGGAAGAAGAACGACTTCAAAATCCTTCCTATTCGACATCAAGCGTTGAATTAAGGTGTTTTTTTTTCACTCAATCGAGAAATATTCTAGGTAGTAGGTAAGCCACTTGGTGGAATAAACCATACAAAGCTCCATTTGCCACTTTCCGTAAGGTTTCCCTTCTTGGGCAGCTGCATAAACATTTGCCCCTTCCAATCTGCGGTGAAAACTTCGTATCCCATGCTTCCCTTGTTAGTGGATGTAGAATTTCCGCTAAAGTGTTCCACCGATATGCCTTCTATGCCAAGTGCATTGTTTTCCTTTAGGGCCCTTATCACAGGTCTGGAGCATGAGGTGCGAATTGGTGCCCGGTGATTGTTGCTGCGGGAGGAAAATCTGGGCTTGGATCAAAATTGCTGCTGTCTTAGTGGCTAAGCACTGCTGTTCCTCATCCAAACTCATCAGATATTCGTGTAGTCCTTTACTTGATGGGGCTTAAACCACCAACGAGTTCTATAGTAATACTATAGACCTGTAGTCGTCCCACTTTTCTGCTACTTCCTTAGCCTTTGTGTCGATTTCGATTTCCACATCTCACACTATGCTGCACTTCTTTTCTCTTCATCTGGTACTGGACTTCTAGTTTGGGGTGATTTTCTACGGAGGCCGCTGCAATCCGTGAGCTTTGAGTTCAATACGTTCATCAACTCGTCTTCAGGCGTCCGCATTGTTTTGATACGATGTTTGTCCAGTCATAAAAAAACATTTTTCACAGCCTTCCAGTGGTCATCGATGTTTTCAGAAGCAAAACTGCTTCTTACTTCTGCATTTGGGACAAGGTGGTGCATTATCTGTTGGCGCACTTGGAGGTCATCCAGACTTAACAAGATGGTAGCTCCTCTCTATTCCGATGTTAGCTTCACGTTTGCTACGAAAATCATGGATGCAATTTCTAAAGCGTCGGCCAACAGTATCGACAGTATGATCGATCTGGTTCGAGGTACAAGGAAAACCTTTTTCTTTTGATCTGGATATGAAAACATGAGGTTGACATTTGAAATTCATATTGAAAAACTCTCAAAATTTCCCAACTGAAAACGAACTCCCACAGGGGTCGGGACTGGATATTCTGTTTTTTATGTGAATTATCATAGTTTTGTAGGTATTGAAATTTTTGTCCTTTCCTGCCACTGCATTAACCTACCTTGTTTCCATGATTGTGATCTAATTTCAAGTCCAATTATTCTGACATTGATAGTCAACAGGATCAAAGCATTCCGACCATAAGTCCATTCTTTCTTCTCATTGTGAACCCCTTAAGATGGCACAGATCTCTGTGATTTTAGAAGCTCAGGAACTTGTTTCAGCTGCGCTCTAAAAATATTCTTACAAAGTCTCGAACCATATCAGAGAATGTATTTCATGTTTTCCTTCCTCTTGTAAAGGATTTTCATTGAATATCTGGGAACCCACTGGCTCTATCTTAATATCGTTTTCAATCTTCGATACGAGTAGGGTTTACGCTGTTCCACATTGTACTATATTGCTTTAATTTTCCTCATAAAACATTCGTTGGAGCATTTCTTATTCGTACGGAGCGACATTCAAATGTTCCTTAAACCTCAGCGTACCACACAGGGAATAAGGAAATAAAAGGTCCTTTTTGAGCAATTATGCAAACCATCAACGCTTGAAGCCCAGTTTGCCTGAACAAATCCATCAAATGAGATATTACGAAGAAAAATGCTTACATTACAGCACTCTTACAGTCATCCCCCTGACTCCAGCTAAAGACCCGGAACACTTAGTCAAGGAGAGCAAAAGAAATCTACCCACCACTTCTCGGTAAAATCACAGTTCAGTTACATTCCCATTGAAATCCACTAATACGAATACACCTTTCCCCGAGTTCAGAAGGCATGCACCCCAAATAACTCAAAACTCTTCCTCATTGCGCTCCTGTAATTTTTTGGCATTCATCTCACTCGGAGGCGAAGGCATCCTCCCGAAAACGGAAAAGACCTCGGGGAGTAGTTGTAGAGTAAGTAGTAAAAAAACTGCAACGTAACGTACAACAGGAAAATATAATTTTCCAAATCGTCCTTCTGCTCTCCTTTGCGTTGGTGGTTAGCTATCATTTTTGTGAAGAAATTCATCCAAAGAGAACGAGAAAAAAATTCGTTTCAACATTTTCCTGTCGCTGCACATTTTCTTGGGAAACTTTTGTGCACTATGCCGGATGTTCATCTTGGCGTGCAACACACTTAACGCCACAATCCACCCGACCTCTTACAACAGCTTTAACGATGCGAAAATTACTCCCCTACATATGGATGGATGTCGGATGTCCATGTGGAGTGGTGCTGAGGGTGGATATTCCTGCATTTTGTATATTTTCATTTAAGAAGGCCCGGGGTAACTGCCAAAAACTCGTGTTTTATGATCGTGAAATACTTTCTGCACGCTGTTAATCGGAATTTATGAGTGGGGTTGGACCGGCGAGATGACACAGTGTAGACTATGGATGGAGTGTAGAGGGTAGAATGTATGATCACTCTATTAATAATGATTACGTTACGTGTCTTTGGTTATATTTTACGAGCTCGTGCAAGAGAACTCGTAAACAATTAGATTTGTGCACGCACTTGGGAAATATGATTGCTACTTCGCTGAAGGATTTTTTAGAATTCACAAAACTGCATGAGCATCTTTGAAAATATAAGACACATGCAGAGCGGCAATAACAGAAATGAAGGTGGCCCCTCTAGGTGCAATCTGTCAGACGGATGACGAAAACAGAAACTTAACAGAAACAAAGCTCGTAACTCTAATTCAAAAGAATATAGGCCGCGTCTGACACGGATTTGGCCACCTCTTGTTGGTGAAATTGGCCAGTGATACTACAGAGATAGATGAGTGCGTGATTTCGAGAAGCAGGGGGGTCACGATGAGAGTCACTTATATGTTGAGGATCTCAGACAGAGATGAGTATAAATTTGGAACTTTATAACCTAACCGTCACAAAATAGCCCTCCAGGTAGGCTGCAGTCTTACATATTTTCGTTAACATTTGTGTATTGCCTCAAATATTTCACAGTAATCAGGGGCATTGGAACCAAACACCATAGAGCGAGCAAAACTCCTCGATAAGTCAAGCCGTTGCTTCGAAATAGGGTATTTATCTGAGGAATATTGACACCCTAGAGAGGAAATGCATGTCGTGGCTTAGTATTAGGAAAGATAGTCACTCCAGAATGGAATAAACCACGGTAGCATTGACTGACTAGATCTGATGGCATTGCCCATGAATCTGCGGTAGAAATAAACACAAATGGATGGAAGAAATCTCGGTTATAATGTTAAATTACTGAACCATTGCAACATGTTTCAAGTATAAAGTTTAGCTATCCAAGTAGCACCGTGACCATGACTTCAGGTGGAAAAAAGGACCATTTCACTTGTGCATACATAGGACACTAGACTAATTTGGCAAGACCAGCAGAAGTTTGCAGCACTAGAGAATCTAAAGAAGAGAATCTCTGTCTAGAAATTCGACAGCGAAAGAAGCTGTCTTAGAGTCTGACTGTTACAGTCTTTTGGTCATGAGTCGGGATGATATATTTGGCAGAACAGTTGCAAAGTACAGCCTTACGAACGACAACAAATAACAACAAGCATGTAGCACAAGATTAGCTCATTTTAGATGATCGAGGTACCAATCAAATCTGCCACGATTGATGGAAGACATACCTCTAAAAAACGTTCAGAACGGCAAACCTGGATTTGAACTATGTAAATTGCAGCAGCCCTTCTATTAAATTTTTCATAAATTCGTCGCGATATGGAAAATGTGAAGATTACCGAGTAATATCCTGGAACATACTCGTAAATGGAGCAGGAAAGGGTACAGTTTAGAAGATTGCAGTTCGCAACTGTTCAAATAAGAAGAAAAGCTGTAAAAACTGATCCAATTATGGGGTTTAAGCCTGAAAAGTACTCGGTGTTCTGCGCTGCTTAACAACACCTCGATAGAGCTCTCTTTGTCACACACCGGATTCGAAAAAGAGAGTATACTGTAGTGTGAATTTTCCAATATTTTGCTGAGAAACATAATGCGTGGGCAACAAACCCTTTCGGCTGTCGTGATACAATTGTAGGGACCGGAAAAAAGAGCAGATCTGATAGAGAAAGTCAGGGCAAGCCGAAATATGTACATGCAGTCAAGGCAATACGTCAATACTTCAGTTCGACAGTTATAGCTTCGAACTAACGACACTTTAGTTCAGATCCAAATTGTTGCTACTTTGTTTTAGCGGAATAATTGGTTTCAGAAATCCAAAACCAAATACATCAGACGTTGCCTTACCCTGCTAATTATACTCTACGATGCCTAGTCAATAACTACGAGTACACACAGGAAGGCAGAGTTGATAGTGAGGTCCTTTGAACGAAAGACTTCGTTTGAAAGTATGAGAAGAGAAGGCAGGTGTGGATGTAGTCCAACAAGCTAAAATATAAAAACTGCAATGGCTCGGGCACGTCAAGTCAATGAAGGTCATTGATGCAGGTAAGGAAGTGTTCGAATTCCAGCTCTTAGTCGAGACATAAGGAAGCACCCAAAGACCGGTTCAAGGACTAAGATCTCCCAGATACCAGAAAGCTTGGTGTGACCAAATATTATAGAAGCTGTGTGTCTGAGAGCTGATATTATCTGGTTTTACAATGTCTCGGAGAAGGAAAAAGCATCCAAAGGATTTGGATTGATTTTGCGCAAACCAATCCTTCAATCTACCCACATTCTCTTTCTGTTACTGGTCGAACAACGAAATAAGATTCCCAAGAAATACTAGGTGGCGCAAAAGTCATCACTCTACCGGAAGATGCTATAATTTTTGCAAATGGCGGCAAATGTCAATTCTACTTTGAAAAGTAAACAGATACAAAATAAACGTCAACAAGACATGAACCGCTACACGTGAATAATTATTACGATTTTTTGGCGGAATAATTCATCGGAGGTGTTGGCGCACCGTGATTTTGACACCAACTGGGCAAATACTACGAAGTTTAGCCGCTCGCGTAGAAAAGTATGGGATAACACGAGATACTTCCAGGTTTGACCGGCACCGGAGCAGCCGTTCAGCTGAGAATATCGCAGCTGTGAAAGGTGTCGCAGAAGAAGTATCGATCAGACGACGTGCCATGCAATTGGGCATCGATTTGCGGTCTTTACAGAGAATTTTGGTGGAAGACTGTAAAATGTTCCCTTACAAAGTGCAGAGAGTGCATCAGCTAGTAGCTTTTGACCGCCGAGCGCGTATAAACTACGCTCAAGCCATCTTGAATCTCGACCACGAGGGAGACAACTTTTCATCGAAAATCATTATTAGCGACGAGGCCCTTTTCTATCTCTGTAGATATGTGAATAAGCAAAATTATCGCTTGTGGTGCACTGAAAATCCGCGTATAGCCCACATTGCACACACTCAAACTTACTGCATGGTGTACTGTCATCATCGAGGCTTATTTTGTCGAAAACATGTAGCTTACGCTCCAGCCATCCTGAATCTCATCCACGAAGGAGACAACTTTTTATGGAAAATCATCATGAGCGACGGGCTTTTTTTCATCCCTGTGGATATGTGAATAAGCAAAATTATCCCTTTTGGGCACCGAAAATCCTCGTATAACCTACGAAGAGCCATCACACCCACTCAAAGTTTCTGCATGGTGTGCTGTTTACGCGGGAGGTGTCATCGGACCATATTTTTTTGAAAACACCGTGGGCCAAACGACTACTGTGGACGGCGAGCGCTACAGAACCATGGTCAATGACTTTCTCCTTCCTCAATTGGATGAATTGGGACTGGAGAACATGTGGTTCCAACAGGATGGAGCAACGGCGTATACTGTACGAGCCACTACCGAAATTCTGAGGCTGCATTTCCGGGTCGCCTAATCTCTCTTTTTGGCTATTTGCACTGGCCGGAAAGATCGCCTGATTTAACCGTTCCAGACTTCTTTTTGTGGGGTTTTTTGAAGTCACGAGTCTATGTCAACAAGTCTCAGACTCTTAAAGCCCTCAAAGAGAATATCCGCCAAGAATGCGAGGACCGGAAGTTCTGGCAAGAGTGACGGAAAATGCAACAAAATGGGCCCGAATGGTCATCAGTTCTGGCAGAAGTGTAAACACAATCCAAAAGCAGAACCAAAGTTTTTCAGTCATAAAAAAAATTACAGCCAAAGAACATCGGGTGACAACTTTTGCGCCACCTTTGTTACCTTTAAACAAACGAGGACATCCCTAAAAAGGGCCATTAAGTTCAGCAAAAACAGGAGCTTCAAAAAGCTGCTGGACGAAGTTAGTGTAAACATTTGGGGTCCCACCTAGAGGATCGTCATGATAAAGGGCAAAGGACATACAGCACCCCAACTAACATACCCGAAAATCCTAGAAAATGTTATTAAGAGACTGTATCAAGTACAATTAGCTAGCCGTTTTCGCGAAGTCAAAGAAATTGCGACAGGAAAACACCAGGATGAAATTCCAAACAGAGCCTAGCAGCAATTACATCGAGACTGGACATCTTTACAGAACAAATTTACAGCTGTCTTAAAGAGGGGGACCTTCTCAGATCACTTGAAACTACAGCGTTTAGTGCTTCTCCTCACAGGAAATAAACGTCCAGAAGTTCTCTCATCGTATCGCCCCATTTACCTTCTGGATACCATAGCAAAAATTGTAGAAAAGATAATTTACAACAGACTGATGACAATAGTAGTAGAGAGCAGTGCACCGTCAGAATACCAGTTTGGGTTCCGAAAATCCCACTGAAAAGTAGACGCAATCAAAATAGTGACTGATATAGTAAGTACAGACATCGAGGGACGCCGATGGTGATTCGGAACAAAGGAATACTGTGCAGTGGTCACATTATATATCAGAAATATTTTCAATTCGGCAAACTGGACATTTGTAATAAATGATTCTGCTAAAATGGTCATACAAAACTACATCCTGAGAATTATATAAGCTATGCGACGAAGGTACCTTACAGCAGGTGTGCCACAAGGATCCGTCCTACGCCCCTTGTTGTGGAATATTATGTACGACAGTGTCCTCAGCCTACCAAAGCCACCAAACGTGAAGATAATAGGTTTTGCGGACGATATCGCCATCGTAACAGTGGCCGAGCATATCCACAAAATAGAATCGGCAACAAACGACGCGATCTACCGAGTAAAAACTTGGCTTGAGACAGTAAGCCTGATTTCAGCAGAACATAAAACAGAAGCAGTTCTTATCAGCAGCCCCAAGGCCGTTGAGTACATGCATCTACGCGTAGGAGATCAAGTAATAAAGTCAAAATTGGCCTTAAAGTACCTAGGTGTTATGATTGATAAGGACTTCGTTGGGAAAACAGCATCGATCACCCAATCCTCGATGACGAGATTAATGCCAAATAGGAGAGAGCTCAGATGCAGTCGCAGATTATGTATTAATATCGAAAATAGTTACCTCAGTTAGTTCCTAGAACGGGTGGGCGCACTGCCATTAAAGGAATCTAGGAGATAGACATTCCGAATTTATAGGCTAATCGCTTTGAAAACAATCTACACCTTCCGGACTGTTTCAGAGGAAGAGGCAGGTGTTTTAGCTGGTTGATGCTCGTTAATATAATCGTTGAAGAAATGAGACGCGTACAGACAAGAATACGTTCCCGTCCACCTAATTGATCAATTGGCGAGATCCATACGGAGAAAAAGGATATCTAAGTTCGAAAGTGGCAGAATCGATGGGATACGAGTAATACCACCAAAGGAAGATGGACATACCAACTTATCCTCAGTATAGAACCTTGGGCAAAAAGAAGAGTTGAAGAACTAAGCTTCTACTTCACACAGTTCCTATCCGGACATTGTGTGTTCAGAAAATATCTGCACAAATTGATGATGATGATGAAGGGCATCCTACTAAAACTGAGAAGACTCGAGCGTCAAAGAAGTCAAAATGCCGAAGAAAATAATTATTGAAGAAACTGCTAACCAGCCCTGGGAATAAAGGAAGAGTAGTGAAAATGAAGGGTTCCGCAGCAACGACGTGAGCACACGCAAATATAGACACAACCACATGCACCAATAAAAGTCGCACAGAGACCCACAACTCTTCTTTCCCTATCTCAGAACGTACATATGTATACTCGTACATGACACACAAATCCATTCGTAACACATCCACGTAGAGCAGACACCCAGGAGACCGCCATAAATCTAATAAAACAAAAACATAACGAAATACGAAAACTTGACTAACAAGCCCATGATTTCTAGCCAAAGGCTACTCCTCTGCCCCACGAAGTAATGCTTTAAGGCGACTTCGTAAGACGAAGACGGAGATGTTTCTTTGTTGAGATAAGTAAGTTAAAACAACACTCAAGAGGGTATTATTCTTAAAATGCCGGAGCACGTACTAAGTTTTTTGGAAAATTGGATAGAGAAAGATACAGAAAGATGTTTGGGCTCAGTGGTTATTTCGCTCCATGGGTGGCATCCAATATTTAATGGGGAGGCTAAATTATTAGTGTTAATTGACTTGTTGTTGTTTAGGTAACCATTCGCCTCAGAAAATTTTAATGGCCTGGAAAAAAGAATGTCTTTCGGGCACGGCCGGTATTGAACTCCGAACTATTCGATTGGGAAGCCAATACACTACCACTTGAGCTACGGCCGAAGTCTCAGCTATTCATCGCACCGCTGCTTGGTTCAGCCTTAATCCAATACTCACGTAGGATAGTATATAGACAGAATAGGATAGTATGTAGACAGTCAAGCCGTGATCAGATCCTTAATATTGATCACCATACAATTGAGGGTGGTTAGAGACTGAAGCACATCTCTCAACAAGATGGCTTAATAGCTTAACGATTGACATGATTTAAAGCGCTCTCTGAGGCCAGTTAAAGCTGCACACATTGGAATGACTGTGAGATATCTAGTATAATACGTGCCATTGGAAGACATGCACAACGATTGAGTATACTTTACAACGAGAGACTAGGCCTTGGTCTACCCCGGTCTGTCGCAACAACAATTTGTTTATTTCTCTGCTCTACAAAGATCACCAATGTTGACCAAATATTTCTATAATTTCTTGTCCAGAAAATTCTATTGTTCCAGAAGTAGCTAGCCTAAACCAAGTGTGGTCTCTCCACTAAAAAATTCCTTTCCCAATTTATAGTGAAGGCATAAATCGGCCTTAAATTAAACAGGAGAATTCCATCTAAGGTGGGGAGGGGTTAAGATTTGAATTCATAACTTGCATACGAATATGGTCACGATAGCAGCAACAGATTTAATATTTATACTACCCGATTCTATTTTGCCAACGAATATATGGTTTAGATTGATACTCAAACGTCAGATTATCACAGTAGTTAGACTTGTATGAGATAGAACAAGTAAAACGACAAATCCTTCTCAAGTTTGCTTGCTCAAATCACAAATAACATCTTAACAGACAGAGTTACAATGTGCAAAGCTCTCACATTCAACTGATCTGAATAACCAAACAATAGTCTAATCGATACTCACGTCTAATGCTGATAGAACAACTACTCGTATGTGTAAGCCTATATCGAAAAATTCCATAAATCATCTGCAATCACATTTCGACTACATGACCCACATTCCACCACTGTTAACCACCATCGACTACTCGTACTGTATCTTCAACAGCACTGAATTGTACGAGTACTTCCATCTCCCAGGAACCGAACCATCCTCTCACTCCATACATGGAACTCCCTCAACTACGATAAGATACTCAATAACACTAAGGTCACGTTCGACATAAATCCATTTCGACTCAGTAGCCAACAGCCCATTATGTTAATTAACCTTCCAACCGAAATCATTTAACCTTTTAAGGACACACACAGCAATGATGCTGATTTCTGATTTCCTGCTCCCAACTATTCCACTAGGTCAGGAAGATAAAAATCAACTCTCTGATGAATTGGAAAAAAACTGCAAAACAGAGAGAAGAAGGAAACAAAGTTGCAACTTCAAGTCCAAATACAGACATGGGTTACAATCGCGCCATAGTCTGGGGGAGCACCTACACCCAGATTTTGCGATGCTTTCAGCTCATTGGCAATGCCCACACAGGCGGAAAGCAACAGGGACTACAAGTTTTTGTCAGTTTTTTTTTTCAGCGCGAAAAATACGACTCCGACTGGCGGTGCGGCAATTTCGTATGTTACATTGTACGAGTATCTTTGCCTGGTGGTTTCGCTATCTTTTAGATTGTCTTCCCCATGCACGATTTTTTTTTTCGTAATTAATTACAGCATTTCCATTCCAAATATGGTAGAGGCAAGAATGCGTAACGACTGGTAGCCACGAAATCCCTGCCCAGGTCGGAAACCTTGAGCTTTTGTTGGACCTACGAGTATGTCTCTATAGTGGGTCTACATTCGAGCTGGCAAACAAACTGACGGCAATACCAGCCAGCCAGCTGTCATCGTTATCGGCGTCACTGTCATTTCGGTGAATGCTTTGGGATAAGGTCAAACGATACGTCGTGGATGGTGGACGCGCGCGATCGGTCGGTCAAGTTTACTGATTAAACGTTAATTGGTAGGAGCACTCAAGGTGGTTCATGATAAATTATTTTAATTTTCAAGGGACTGGTACTAGTAAGTTTTATGGAATTCCGTTCCTGCTTTTGTGAGCCCATGGGTCAGGGGGGCTTAGTTCATTCAACATTCAAGAAATTCTCCTTTCTCAGAATTGTCTCAAAGACGCAGTTGTTCTTAAAAACTCAAGCGGATTCTCTTCAAAATTAATGACCTTGTTGACGGGGTGTTAACATTCTAAAAATCAACAGACGGATATATCAAACTCTAAAGCTCAACAACGCATCCAGTCGATGGCAGAAAGATGTACAATACTGGCACTGCCACCTTATGAAAATGCTTTTTTAGGACACAAACGCATCTGAGTGGTTAATAAAAATAGAAAAAAGACACATTTTGTGGAATGGAATTGTACGAGGGCGGGTCAATAAGTCCGTGACTTTTGGAATAAAACACAGATTTTTTGATAAAAAAATAATTTTATTTTTCAACGTAGTCTCCCTTGAGCTCTATACACTTTGTCCAACGCTTCTCCAATTTTTTTATCCCTTCCAAAAAAAATGATTTGTCGAGGTCCTCAAAATAGCGAGATGACTTCATCATTGGAGTCAAATCTTTTTCCACCAAGCCATTTCTTCAGGTTTGGGAACAAGAAGTAGTCGCTCGGAGCCAAATCTGGAGAATAGGGTGGATGAGGGAGCAATTCATAGCCCAATTCATGGATTTTTGCCATGGCAACTGCACATGTGTGCACCCTTGCATTGTCTTGGTGGAAAAGAACTTTTTTCTTGGCCAAATGAGGTCGGTTTTTTTTCAAATCGTCATTGAATCGGTCCAATAAGTTGGCATAATATTCCCCATTGATTGTTCTTCCCTTTTGAAGGTAGTCAATGTGGATTATCCCGCGTGCATCCCAAAAAACAGTCGCCATAACTTTATTGGCTGACAAACCCACCTTGGCCTTCTTTGGCGCCGATTCACCCTTAGAAACCCACTGTTTTTTCTCTGGTGTGTTGTGATGGATCCATGTTTCGTCCACGGTTACAAAACGGCGCAAAAACTCCTCCATATTGCGATTAAACAACGCCAAACCTTCCTGTGAAGTTGTTACACGATTGCGTTTGTGGTCGACTGTGAGCAAACGCGGCACCCATCTTGCGGAAAGCTTTCTCATACCCAAGTGATCATTCAAAATTGAAACCACTGAGCCATGCGAGATCCCTACGGCTTCCACAATCTCTCGCACTTTCAATCTTCGGTCGGCCAACACCATATCGTGAATTTTTTCGATTGTTTCGGGTGTAGAGACCTCAACTGGGCGTCCAGGACGTTCGGCATCTTCAGTGCTTGTACGGCCACAACGAAATTCAGTAAACCACTTTTTTACCATTGAAATCGATGGTGCAGAGTCCCCATAGCATTTATCAAGCTTAGCCTTGGTCTCGGTAATGGTTTTTTTTCGCAAGAAATAATGCTTAATAAGCATACGAAATTCACTTTTTTCCATTTTCTCCTCAAATTAGTGAGTAGTCTGATAAAAATAGCTGTCAAACACAAACTAACTGACGCAGCAAGTTTAAATTTTGACAGGAGTCAACTGACAGATGCCTGTTGACAGGAGCAGTGTTGCTGTTTCAGTAAAGAGGTCAGAAATTCAAAAAATCACGGACTTATTGACCCGCCCTCGTATGTATGATCGACGGCGACAAAAGATGTACGATGACATTATGAAAGCTATCAAAAACCAGAAAAGTATCTGGCGCTAATGTATCCCCAGTATGCAACACTTATTATTGTTTTTGGGGTTTACTTCTCTTTCGGTTGGTTTTATTTTGGTATCTGTAAATGGTACATCCATACAAATAATAGGTGTAATCCTATTATCACTTCCTCATGGTGCCGTCTCTCGATGGCTACGTAATAGTAAATGTGGAGTTGAACACCTGGGTTTGTGAAGGCACATCTATATAGAAAAATATAGAAAAGAGCTAGTTTATGGGCGAACTAAGACCGGAGATTTCATCGCTGAAATAAGAGATGGGTTTACATTTTTTTGGAGATGAAGATAGACGAGAGCGAGCGGCACACTGTTTGAGCCGCGGATCTGCCATAAGTTCAGTTAGGGTTCATTTAATAAGCAGCGAACCTTGATTGAAATGAATACAACAAAACTTTTGGAACCTTCCACATTTTCTAACATTTAAAACAAAAAGTATTGAATGACACTTCATTAGATATTAGCTTAATAATTAGCATATTGGGTGGGGTGATCCGTAGAAGGAAAATTGTAGGCACATTATTTAAAAAAAAAAAAAAGTTTAGTTAAGGGTTTAGCACAGATAATTCAACAAATCAAAAAAAATAAAAATACTATTACGTGTTCTATAAAATATATTAACTAATTTTAGACTAATAAGAGGTTTTCTATAATTCCCTTATTTGCGCCAGAAATATATTAGCTGATCTAGGTGCTCTTGTTACTGACGCACGTATAATAAATTGTTAAATAACCGACCAAAAACAACTCTATAAAAATTCGGAAAGGAAAAATTTCCTAGCAGACCTGGAACCCGCACCGGGATCCAGCCAAACCCTCCACCCCAGAAAGCATTCTGGAGATCAGCATGCTCAGCAACCCGACCCTTCCGACTCATGATTGGAAAGTCGCGAAACTGGAAGAAGTAAGTGAAACACACTTGGCACTTAGTGAAACACAGGTAGATCCCCGCCCACACCTCTCAGATCATTCTGATCTGAAGCTACCTGGCTACGAACTAGTGCCATTATTCTTCTCTCACCGCGGTCTCGCCATTTATGTGCGTAGTGATGTAGCTTACCAAACTCCACCACAATGTGATCCATGTTCCAATCCGGAATTCAACTTCATGTGGTTAAAATTCCATCTCCGTAAGCAAATTATCCACTACTGCTTTATTTATAGAAGCCCCAAACTGGACAGCAATTCAACCTTTAACGAGTTTGATGCGCTGTCTGACTCCATTCAAAGAATTGTATCCCTGTATCCTCATATTGAAATCGTTATTACGGGCGACTTCAATATACACAATTCTGGATGGCTTCGACATTCTGGACAGACAAGACCCGAAGGACGGTGTGTTGAGATCTTCGCTGCGGAAAACAACCTAACGTAGCTTGTAAATGAGCCCACGCGAATACCAGACATTGATAGTCATACCGCCAACACCCTGGGCTTGTTTTTAACTTCTCACCCTGATAAGTACACCATTGATGTGCTCTCCCCTCTAGGCTCGTCGGACCATTGTGTCATATCAGCTAATTTCTCGTACACCGACCACACAGTTAGAGAAAAAATTCCTAAAAGAACCGTATGGCAATACGAGAAAGCCAACTGGAGCGGTCTTAACAGCTTCTTTAGGAATTTTAACTGGTCGTTATGCTTACCATTCTCTTTGGAATGAGATCCTTTATTCCTCATCGGATGAAGAGTATCAAACCAAAAGAAAAGGCATGGTACGACTCGAGCTGTAAAGAGGCCGTCAGGGTTAGAGAAATGTTTTTTCGGTCCTACAAGACCAACCCGACAGAGGAAAACCGAAAAAAGTTCAAACGAGCCAGAAATGACTGCAACGCCTTTCTTAAGCGTGTGAAATTCCTATACGACCAAAAACGGAGGCAAAAAATACTGCAATGTCCCAAAGGCAGTAAAAATTGTTGGTCGTTCGTCAAAAACATTAGAAATTCCGCCTCATCCTCCATCCCAACGCTCATTTACAATGACATTCCAGCTGTCAGCTCTTTGGATAAGGCCAATCTGCTTGCTGCACACTTTGCGGCCAGCTTAACACTCCCAGATTGTGCTTTGTCTCCGCCTACACTTGAGTGCGTCGAATCTTCAATGGGACGAATCTACTTTCGCACTCGTGTAGTAGCAAGAGTACTTAAAGATCTCAACATACATAAATCCGCTGGTCCAGATGGTATATCTCCCCTTCTTCTGAAGAGGTGTTCTTCCTCGCTGGCAAAACCACTGCGTAAGCTTTTCCATCAATCCTACACTTTAGGACTCTTCCCGAGCAGATGGAAAACAGCATTTGTCCAGCCCGTCCCTAAAAAAGGCGAATCATCTTCTCTCTCCTCCTACAGACCCATTGCACTTACGTCCCTTCTTTCCAAGGTCATGGAAACACTGATAAATCGTCAGCTCATGAAATATCTCGAAACACGAAAACTTCTCAATGACCGGCAGTACGGTTTTCGTAGCAACAGGTCCACTGGTGATTTGATGGCATGTCTCACCGAAAAGTGGAACCAAAGCGTACATCAATCTGGCGAAAGCAAGATAGTTGCACTTGATATTTCTAAGGCATTTGACAGAGTTTGGCATCAGGCTCTTTTGTCGAAAATGCGTGCATTTGGGATCGACGACTCTCTTCTTCAATGGATTAGAAATTACCTTTCGGAACGTTCAATTCAAGTTGTCTTGGACGGTTTCAAGTCTGATATTCACAAAATAAATGCTGGTGTGCCCCAGGGCTCTGTTCTGTCACCGACACTCTTTTTAATTTTCATTAACGATCTCTTGTCTGCTACTTCTAATCCAATATATTCCTTTGCTGAAGACAGTACTCTCTGCTTTTCATATTCGTTCCCGGACTCACGGCCCTGCTCTTCGGCTGTAGTACGAGAACGGCAGCGTATGCTAAGCTCATTAAATTCCGATATCAACAGCATAACCAATTGGGGAACTATCAATAGAGTGGAATTTAATGCTTCCAAAACACAATGCTGTCTGCTGTCTTTAAAGCGAAATTTAAACACCCAGCCATTATCTATGAATGGCACTTGCATCGTCGAAACCGAAAAACTTTCCATTCTCGGTATGTGTGTTAATGACAACTTACGTTGGAATGACCACATATTTGATATCGCCAAAAATGCTGCGAAATGTCTAGGTTTCCTCAAGCGATGTAAGAAATATTTTACCCCCTCTGATCTGGCCTCAATATATAAGGCATTCATCCGCCCAAAATTGGAGTACACCTCCCACATCTGGTCAGGTGCTCCTAAAACATCTCTGCACCTGCTAGATAGGATTCAAAACCGTGCGATAAAACTTATTGACGATACTAATATCAGTCAATCAATGGACACCCTCGAACACCGACGAAATGTCTCGTGTCTCACTTTGTTTTATCGCTACTTCCACCACCAGTGCTCCACTGAAATCGCCAGTAGCATTCCGCCCATTCAAACTTTCAACCGTAACACCCGTCTCGCTATGAATGCTCATCAGTATACCCTCAAGCCCATTTTCGGACGTACTCTAAAATATCGTGATTCGTTCCTAAGCCGTACATCTCGCTTATGGAATGCCCTGCCGATCTCTGTATTTCCTGGTCGTTATAACTTGCAAACATTTAAAAACAATGTACATCGGTACCTCTCTTTTCTTCCTCCCTAAATTTCCTTTGCCCGCGCTGTGTACAATCACTTTAAGGGTACTCAAACCCCTTGAGCGCGCGCTCATTATAAAAAAAAAAAAAAAAAAAGAGTGCGTTAAGTGCCACGAAAATTAAGTCGTTATGTGAGAAACCAGGAGCTAGAAGTTGGTCATGATGCATAACCAAGTTGGTGCTACAAACTAGAAAAACATCTAACAAGGTGGATGTTCAATTTGGTTTAAAATGTGTGGGCTGTTTGGTGTTAATAAAACTTAGGCCAAAAGAATCCACCATTTCGATAAAATGTTTATTTTTATTATCTAATAAATTAAGATTAAGATCTTCGCAAATCAGAATATCTGTGTACAAGGGAACTAACTCTTGTAGAAGAGTTCTTACTAAGGTATTCACTCACTATTTCAATAAATACGAGTAGATATTCTATTGATTCGTTGAATGACGACTTTTTTATGACATTAAAATTAAACGTGTTTCTAATAAAAATAGCTGTCCCTCCTGCCAGTTTATCACATCTTAAAATTATTTAGTTTAAAAAGATCGTCACACATCTCCGGCTTTAACAAAGTCTCAGATATACATATGATATCAACTTTGCTACTATCAAAAAGTATACGCAAGTCGTCTATTTTATGTTTTTAAGCTTTGGGCATTTAGGTGACAGACATTGATACCTTTGTTTTGTTTGCATAATATATCAACCAGGATATTGCATTCGACCGTGGAACCGCTCTCGTCCCATTAGAGCCAGCGAGGGCACTTAGCAATAACAACAAAACCAACACCAACACTTTCGGAAAGCTTGACACAAGACTTAATTAAAGATATAGATTTAAGTTTTAAGAATAATATAATAAAGAAGAAAGAAAGAAGAAAGAGATTTAAAATTATAAACAAAAGGTAAGAGAAAAAAGGAATAAATAAAGGGTTTTCCAATAGGGACTTGACAACTTTGAATTTAATTTGTGAACGCACTCTTTCACTAATCATCAAACTGTCCCTGTCAATTTGTGCAGTAAACTCAACATTTTCATCATGGTAAAGTACACGAACGAGCAACGTCTACAAATTATAAAAATTTTCTACCGAAATTCGAAGTCGGTGACTGCAACTTTAAGAGCGTTAACTCCAATTTTCGGTCGTAATTCTTGCCCAAGTAGACAGGCAATAACAAGTTTAGTGCAAAAATTTGAGTCTACATATTCGTTGTGTGATGTTGCCGTGTCAGTGAGGTTGGTCGAAGTGTCGAAAATATCACTGCCTTCCAGGCGTCCTTAGCAAATGATCCAAATCAGTCAATTCCACGGCGTTCTCAAGAATTGGGCATCGCTCAGACCACATTATGGCGTATTTTGCGTAAGGATCTTGGTTTACACCCATACAAGATCAAGCTGACTCAAGAATTGAAGCCGATGGACCATTTGAAGCGACGTACGTTCTCCGATTGGGTTCTGGAGAAGATGCGCCAAGATGATGAATTTCATCGCAAAATCATCTTCAGTGACGAAGCTCATTTTTGGCTCAATGGGTTCGTCAATAAGGAAAATATGTGTTATTGGTCGGGTGAAAATCCACATTTGCTTCATGAATCAACACCTCATCCACAAAAAATAACTGTTTGGTGCGGTTTGCATGCCGGCGGCGTTATTAGGCCATATTTTTTCGTCGACGACAACGATCGTCACGTTACTGTGAATGGTCAGCGTTATCGCGCCATGATCACCGATAATTTTTGGCCCGAATTGGAAGATATGGACTTGGACGACTTGTGGTTGCAACAGGATGATGCCACAAGCCATACAGAATACGCTACAATCGATTTATTGAAGAGTAAGTATGGTGAGCGTGTTATCTCAAGAAATGGGCCAGTCGATTGGCCGCCTCGTTTGTGCGATTTAACGCCGCTTGACTATTTTCTGTGGAGCTACGTTAAGCCATTGGTTTATGCCAACACGCCGACGACGTTCTGAGCCAACATTGAACGTGAAATAGCGGCCATTTCGGCCGAAATGTGTGGCCGAGTTGTTGAAAATTGGGTCCAACGAATCGACCGCAGCAAACGTGCCCGCGGATACGTAAACAAGCAAAATTGCCGAATTTGGAGTGGAGAAAACGCAGAAGCCTTTGTCGAGACGAGCGAACAACCGTTAAAACTCACTGTTTGGTGTGTTTTATCGGCTGGTGGAATCATCGGCCCATATTTCTTTAAGGAATATGCTGGTCAGAATGTTACCGTCAATGGAGAGCGCTATAGAAACATGATTTCTGACAGCTGAATGGCATTGACGTGACGTGACAAGATGACGCAACATACCATACGGTACGCGATACCATCAATTTATTGCGGGAAACATTTGCTGAGCGCATAATTTCTCGTAATGGACCTGTGAACAGGCCTCCACTATCCTGTGATCTCACACCTTTAGATTACTTTCTTTGGGGTATGTGAAGCCGATAAACCAGAGACTTTGGACGATTTGGAAGTCAACATTCGCCGTATTATTTCTCATATACGGGCCCAGTTGCTCGATAAAATTGTCGAAAATTGGACTTCACGATTACGCTTCATTCGAGCTTACCGTGGCGCGCGTATGCCCGATATCATATTTAAACACTAATGGCATAAAATTATCTATTAAATCAAGCTAATATCATTAACTTTAGCTTCAAGTGTTTTATTTCATATTGAATTTGTATACCTCTAAAAATATTCGGCCTAAATATCGCGCAGAAAGAAGTTGGCGTTTGTTGCACGATAATGCGCCATATCATCGATCGACACTTCTGACCGATTTTTTGGCTAGAACTTGCATTTTAACTGTCAACCACTACCCATATTCGCCTGAGACTTTTATGTTTTCGAAAAATTGAAATGAAACGAAAGCATTTTGTGGACACTTGTACCAACATTCTGAAGGACTTCCAGGCCGACGATCTAAAACACTCATTCGGCATGCTTTTAGACCGTGCAAAACGCTGTATTGAGTCGGAAGCTCTTGGTGAGGGTAAACTCATCTTATTCCGATTTCGGCTACTCTTTCTGAAATTCAGTATACGAGTGTATGCCAGTGCCAGGCTATTAGTGAAGATTCTCTTCAGAGTTGCCAGGACTTTGTAGGATAACTAGATACGAGTACATACCATAACTGCCAGGCGATTTGAAGCCACCAAAGGAAGCAGCATATTTGATGATCTTATCCGTCACCACAACTGATGACAGTTACCAGCTACGGCGGTTATGCTACTTAGTTTACACATTTCTGTGAAGCAAACCGATTTCGATGTACCTGTGGTCTGCCGTAAAAGCCTGTGTATTACTCTTGAGCCAGTGATTTTCTCAGCTTATCAGTTGGAGGCATTGGGTCGATTCCTTGTTGCCTAACTTTCGTAATTGATGTTGGATGAGAGCTTAGAATGCTAATAAGTAAGTAAGTACTGGGAAAGTTGTCTATTTTCTGCACTCACTCAGAAATAAAGAGGAAACGGACCCTTCCAAGTGCAAGTGGAGTAATTCGTAGACTTAATAGTCTTAACAGAAGTTGCAATACAAGCATGCTCTGGTTTGACTATGTCCTAAAGCTGGTCAACACAGTGCTTGCATTCAGCATTGTTAAGGCTGTTGCCAATGTCAACCTTTCGAGAACAGATAGCGCCGCGCCTTTGGCATTTCCTGGTTTTCTTGGAGGTGGCGCTTTCAGCCGGACCTTTTTCGCGAGGAAAGGCATCACCACTTTTGTATTTATCTCCACTTAAACGAATGAATGATTCAAAGATTTGTATGTGGATTTTTTTTTATATAACCTGGATTGGGCCAGCAGCGCAACAACCAAGTTCGATGCTTAGCGCTTACCCTTCCTTTCAGTGGCGGTCCCCAATAACAGCATGAGTAATTCCTTACTCATGCAGACTAACAACAAAGAACGACGACGATTCGACACAAGTCTTAGCAGCGTCCATGCTCCGACACAGGAAAATGACGATCTAACCAAAGACTACTTCTACCAGCTTCGCGACAAAACCTACGAGCGAGCAATGCTGTAAATATGAAATGCGAAATTAAAAGTCGTCCTTTTAATACGAAACTGGGAAAGGAGGGAATCTTCGCTAATGTAATACAGCCTCCACGCTAACACTACAGGAAACGAACACAGGGTTCTTGACTTTGCGGCGAGAAGTAATCATGCCAGTACACGGTTTCCACACTGATCTGGCTGGCTCCTGATCAAAAAACCGTCAACCAAATTGATTATACTGTGATCGACGAAAGGAGCTCATCCAGAGTCATCTGTCCGAATGTTCCAAGCAGCTAACATCGGCTCGGATCATTGTTGTAGCAAAGCCCAAAGCCAACGAACCATTGTGAGGAAATTCAACGTCGTACGACTACAATCGCAAGAAGCCGCCAGGGCCTTTCCCGATTGAGTCGCCTTTAACGAAGGGAAGAATAAATGCTTCTCAGAAAATAACATACGAGTACAAAGCACGAGTGCTCAATCGACGACTTGGAGAGATGCCTATAGTTCGAACGTTTGACCAAAAAAATAAAACGAGCATGCCAAAGCTCGAACAGAAGTCTGCAACGATTGAGATAGAAACTTCATAGAACAGTGATGTCGACATCCCTGGTTTGATGCAGAATGATACGAGTAATCCAGAATGCTCGCTACTCCGTCAAAGTCGGTAACGACTTAAACGAGTCCTTTGGCGAATAATGTTTTATACAAGGTGACACGCTGCCATGTGACTACTTTAACATCATCCTTAAAATAGTTGTGCGGAACTCTCAAGCGAATACTGCAGGCACGACGATGATATCGGCATAATTGGGAGAACTCAGCGGGCTGTCACCGAAAGCTGCCAAAATGGATTAAACGGTAAATGAGAGCAAAGTATAAGCTGTCAACAGGAAGGGACACACAACATCTACGAATTGGACAGAACATCACATTCGACAGCTATAATTTCAAAGTATTAAAGGGCTTTGTCTACCTTGGATCTGCTATGAACGCTGCCAGCAAACACCTCAGAAATAAAGCGAAGAATCACTCTTGCCAATCGCTGGTTTTTTGTCGCTAAGAATACAATGGAGTAGTAAGGCCCCATCCCGAAAAACTAAGGGGACTCTACTCGTATATATGACCTTGATCATCCCAGTCCTACTTTATGACTTTATGGCGCAGAAGCATGGACCCTACCGAAAGCGGATGAAGATATCTCATTTCGAGAGAAAAATCCTTCGAAAAATTTTCAGTCCCGTTTGCGCTGCTCATCAGTTACCTAAGAAGGCTAGGACATGTAGAGCGAGTGGACACCAATGCTCCGGCCCACAGAGTCTTCGAACAACGGAAGCACAACCCAGTAGACGGTGAGGTCTTCCTCAGGAGGCGCTCACAAGTAGAAGAGGACTCCAATGAACATGGAGCGCGTAACTGCAGGGAGTTAGGTAAGAACCCAACTAACTGGAGTGGACTCTTTGATGAGTCCCAGGATCACCCCTAACTGTAGCACCACCTAAGTAAGTAACCAAATTTAATGGTAATAACGAACGACATCCCACTGCAAGATAGAATTAACTATTCAACCCCGACGAAGATTTACAAAATTTCCGTTCAGCCGCGCAAGATGAAACCAGGACAGTAATTTCCAAGCTTCAGTCTAACAAAGCTGCCGCATCCGATGACTTAACTGCGAAACTGTTTAAAGACGCACGTTATGATTGGATACGGAGCATACATCAACTCATCTCTGAAATATATTTCGACAAAAATATGCCCGTGACATATGGAACCACCTCAACATTGTTTGTCCGATCTAAAAGAGGAGAGATCTCCTGAACTGCACCAACTACGGAGGAAAAAGTCTCTCCTCAACATCGTATATAAAATCCTCTCTGACGTATTGTGTGAAAGCCTAAGACCCTTCGTCAGCATTCCGACCGACCACCATGAGTATGGTTTTAGAAAGTCCACCAAAGATCAAATTTCCACATTACGGCAGATCTTGGAAAAACCAGAGTTCCAAATCGATACACACCACCCCTTCATTGATTTGAAAGCCGAATATGAAACCATCTATAGAGACTAATTACAGAGAGCTATATCTGGCGTTGGTATTTCACCCTTTACAAACCTCATTGTTTGCAACACTGGCAATGAGCCCAGTTTTATATCAATAAACCGACAGGAAGTGCTAGATATCACTCTTGTCTTCGACTACATCACTCAAATTCTAACGAACTGGATGGTATGGTACGCAGTAGAGGAAGATCACGACTCAGGTGGCGTACGCAAGTGGAAGAGGACCTCAACCAACTTAGCGTGCGAAACTGGAGGTAGCTAGCTAGGTACTTAGCGTTCAATTCTTAGATTTAATCAATAATGTGATAATCGCGTTTGTAATTCAGTGGTTGATTTATCAGTTCGCAGTGGTTCCAGGAAACTATAAGCCAGGTGGTTCCAAACGTTTATACTGGTGGACAAATGTTGCACGTGCGACCGATCTACAGCTATCAAGACTTACATACAATATAACGCTTCGAGTTAGGACATATTTGACGAAGATGATTTTTGCTTTCTTACATGGATAACATTGATGCGACAATATCGGTGGCAAACAAATTCAAAAAAACAGTCAGTAGCTTAGCATCTTCAGCCAGTTATTGTGCTCTCAAACAAGAGGCCAAACACATTTCTTAGTATCCACTTCCGAGAGCTCACCTGTACGCTTGCGATACTCAACTCACCTGACCTGTCACATAGGTGTAATGTATTCAAATCAAGACAATAGATTTATGAACACTGAACCGTACGAGTATTTTAACCGTCGGATCAAAAGTTGTTCTCGGAAGACAGCAATCGTCTTCGGAATCACTAAAGAACTAACAGGTAATCTTAGAACTAGATATTTTGGTGGGGGCTAACGCCCCCAAATCGAAGAAAACGACGCTGGATCCTCTCAATACGAGATACATGAACTCGTTGAAAGGGACACCACGCTTGGCTAGCGTACTCGAGAAGGGGGCGAACGTAAGTGATGTATAGTGATCTAGTCACGTACGGGTTGCAGAATTCTTTGGACCATCTTTTAACGAAGCCGAGTGATGAGTTTGCTTTAGAAATTATCTCATCAATATGCGAGCGGAAATTAAGCTGCCTGTCGCATAATATACCAAGGTCGCGGATAGATTCAACAAGGGGTATAGGTTGGCCGTCGAGATGGTAAATTCGTTGAGGAGACTTCTTGCACTTACGTGAGAAAGTAATCGATTGACATTTGGAGACATTGAGTTCTAAGCAGTTCTTGATGCACCAGGTGGAAAAACTATTTAGATCTATTTGAAGGAGGGTGGAGTCTTGTTGTGAGGAAATGGGTTTAAAAAATTTGGTATCGTCAGCATAGAGAGAAAGTGTTGAGTGTTGAATGAGCCTTTGAAGGTCGTTAATAGTTAGGATGAAGAGGAGTGGACCTAGCTGACTACCTTGAGGAACACCTGAAGTGGCCAAGAAAGGGGCTGATAGGACAGATCTGAAACGAACATTATAAAAACGATTATCCAGGTAAGAAGATATCCATTTAAGCAAAATGGGTTCAAAGCCCAGGACGGACAATTTGAACAGGATTAGTTTATGAGATATCTTGTCAAAAGCTTTACTGAAATCAGTTGTTATGACGTGAACTTCTTTACCATTTTCTAAGGCTGAGAGAACAGAGGACACGAATTCTACAAGGTTATTGGTAGTTGATCTACCCTTCAGAAAGCCGTGTTGATTGGGGGAAATAAAAGATTTACACTGGAAGCTTAAGGCTTCATGCAAAATACTTTCGAGGAGTTTGGGTATATGGGAAAGTTTAGCTATAGGGTGGTAATTAGTGACTTCGCTCTTTAATCCCTTTTTGTGTATGGGTGTTATGAAAGAGGACTTCCATATCTGTGGAAATTCACCCTGAGAGAGCGATAATCGGAAGAGATTAGCAAGGGGGCGTGAAAGAGTTGAGGAACACTTTTTAAGAAATATGGATGGAAGGCCATCTGGGCCGGGTAAGTATTCATCATTAAGTTGTTGTAATTTGTTTTCTATTACTGTATGCTCAAAGCTATGAGAAATAGTGGGGCCAATAGGGAAGTTAAGTAGGTATTTGAAATAAGAGGGATCCGGTACGAAGGAATTATCGGCAAAAGATTGCTTAAAAAAAGTAGCAAAAAAGTTAGCTATGGTATGCGGATCAGTTGATGATATATTTTCGTATGAGAGGGATGGAGGAAAACCGTCGGATTTTTTTTTGTAATTAATGAATTGATAGAAAGACTTAGGATCATTTATAAGCCTTGATTGCGCACTATCAAGGTATCGCTGATAGAGAAACTTATAGAGCTGGGCGAATTGAAGGTATGACCCGAGATAGTTTGAATAGTCAACAAAAGAGTTGGACCGGAGGAAAACTGTCCATAATTTGTTTCTTTTGTTACGTAAAGAGCGAAGTTTACGATTATACCACGGGGGGCTCGTAGAAGAGGTCCTATTACGCGAAAAGGGGACATAGAGAGAAATAGAATTAAGTAATTCTCTGTAGAAAATAGAGAGAGCACTTTTTAGGGACATATTGGCGAAATCAAAAGAACACTTACTAAGATATGCGTTAATTTTGCGGAAATTCGCTTTATGAAAGTCGTAAGAAGTGGTAGCTGCAGATGGGGTGGGGTGGAAAGGAGAGTGGTGGAAAAGAGAAAGAAGAAGTGGTGGGTGAAAGTTATCAATGGTCGATAGTGAAAGGGGACAGAGCGAGACAGAGGAGTTTATGGGGTCAGTGGTGAAAATGAGGTCTAATTGCCTTCCCATATAGTTGGAGACTCCATTAACTTGGCATAAGCTAGAGTCCAAGAAGAGACATTCTTTACTCGAGATAGGGTAAGCGATAAAAAAAGATTTATCATCTGATTGAGTCCAGTGCAGCTGAGGTAGATTGACATCACCAAATACGATGATATCATCGAGAGGATCAGATATGTTAATTATTTGATCAATTGCATCGATAGCGAGTTGGTAGCATTCGATTGGTTGGGCCAGTAGGATGTAAAAACACATAATGTACAGGGACCTGCAGGGGAGTGTTATCTTTATTGAAACGTAGTCAAGTTTAGAGGAAGTAGAAACAGCGATTGGTGAAGAGTTTAGGTCATTACGGACGGCCAATAGGACACCTCGACACGGAGCATCATCATTTGGACGGGTAAGGTCGTCGTCTCGGAAAACATTGAAACTAGGGGGGAATAATTCCTGATTCTTTATATCGGGAATAAGATTAGTTTCGGTCAGAGCGTAGACCTCAAATGGGAGAGCGTGAGATTGGCGCAAGACGGCACGGGTCTTAGATCGCAGTCCTCTTACGTTTTGATAGTAAAAGGTAAGAGGAAGGTTATTACGAGAGGGCGTAGGAGTGGATGGTCGAAACACTGGCAATGGTAGCACGTTAGGGACGAAAAAATTTGTCGTTGTCAGCTCTGCTTCGTTGGAGGTGTGAGATCCTTTTTGAGTGCACATAGTTACCGAAAGCAGCAAGGTCGTCTGAGACTTTTTGCGGAGACATGATAGATAACGTCCAGTGAAAGCCTTAGATTACTCTTCGTATGAGGTCCAGTCAAGGAGATTAAAAAACCATATCACAGATCTGAACAGAGTATTCTGTTCAAGCTCCCAATATAACATGTGCAGTATCTCTGCCTTAAACACAGGAGGCTTCCATCCTCTTCAAACAGCAGCGGTTTCCTAAAGCAACACTTAGTCCGTATCTCCATAAGGATGGCATGTGTGGAATTTTTTACTCGAGATACTTAAACTCATTGCTGTCCGCAATGACATTTTGTTATAAGGAGTGGACAGATGGACAGTTTGGTCGAGGCTTTGTACTTATTTACACCAAGACCAACTCGTTTCGCCTGTTCCTGAAACTTTGATGATACGAGTATGATGGGAATGACTGATGATATCGATGACGTCTGCGCATCTCATCAGCAGGACAAATTTGTTGAAAATATATTTTCCGAGTTAACAGCTGCTCTGCCGACTATCTAGATTGAGGAATTCACATGATAGCTCATATCTCCACTGAGATACGGTACACGTTTGAAATAGTTCGGAGAAGGGGTTTTCAAGCTGCACTTGGCATCGTTTCACCGTTCGTATCGTTCCGGTCATGCGAAGAGTCACTTAACATGAGAGACTCCGCATGGTTCTTTCTTTTTTCTCAGAATTCCCTTCTTCTCGACACTCTCCCTGTTTTGTCGGTTTCTAATTGATTCCGTTGATTCGCTTATATTTTGTGCAAATTTGCGTTACTAAATCCACTTGATGTTGGCAACGATGGAGGGTGAGTGCACAGCGCAATATCTGACTAATCCCAGTGTACTAAAAAGTTGTTGTCCCCTTTACTCAGCTATTTACAACTTCTTTTCGTTGTACAGCCTGGTTTTGAAATTCGACTCCAACGAGGTCTTGGTCAATGCTCTATTAGAGAACTATACGAGTAAGTTGTAAATGGCAATGCAATAGAACCCACTCATGTTAACCTTGGTGGAGTTGGGCAAAAGATATAGCTGAAACATGTTGCCAGAAACCGCACACAATGACAAGCATGCATAGTGGAGTCCCAGGATAGCAATAGTTCACAAGTAAAAAGTGAGTATAGTTCGAACTCAATATACAAATTAAAAAACCCTTCAAAAATGAGATGTAGCTACACAATATTCATCAGGAAAGTAACTAGTTTTGCTTATGTCATCGTTGTACCTGAATCCCATAAACTTATCGTTAGAATGCTCTAAATTCTTTACTCTCGTTGTGCATCTAATCACTCGTAATGCACTTTACCCAACCAACAAATTCACTATGTTTATACAATGTACCTTCCAACATACGAGTTAACCTATCCGAAAATCTCATTTGAAAAAAGATACTAAAACGAGAAACCTCACGAGAAAAGCTGATATCTCAGAATGTCTAGCTCTCGATGGCTCATTTAAAGACTGAGTTGTGATATTGTCGACATGATACATGCTACAATACTAAGCCGAATAAAGACGACGACCTTGTTGTTTCTTTCCACGTATTTGTCATCTTTTTTGTCCAGAATCCATTGCTGCAAACAACTCCACCTTGTGCCAAAAATCTGCCGTACACAGTGCAAAATAAAATTAAATATCATATCCGGACCTTCCAAGTACAACTGATGGCATCCGTAGTTGCAGCATCACTCTGAAATACGCTACAGTACGTGAAGAAAATTTCGAAACTAAGTAGAAGTGCTGGCAGAGAGGACATACTCGTACGATAGGGTTGGTTTGCTGCAATCTTCATAGTCATGAGAGAAAAAGCGTAAAACATTTCTCAAACAATGTAGAAGTCACGTTTTTCGTTAAGAAGACGATTGGGATCTTTCGGTTATGAGGATGTGGAAGTTCTTACCATTTCGAATCTGTTGGTTGCAGTTTATTGAAACATTTTAATTTTGAAAATTACACACGTGACGTTCTCAAGAGGAACGCAGTGCAACTAATCCAAATAGAAGAAGTCCAAGAAGCCATTAGTAGGATCATACAATACTCGTAGATGCCAAAGGTTAGAGAAAATTCCATCAACAGCTGCTGCATTATATCGATGCCATTAGTGGAGATGGCTTTGTCTTCTAACATTCTTGAAAGGTTATGATATTCACTGATTATGTCAACCATGACCATCTCCTCTCGTTTAGTTTAGTTTTCTCTTTTTACGCTACGTCGAATGCTATAGAACTTTCGACGTCTTGACTGATTGACAACCACTCTCATAGATAATTTCTATTACCCAAGTTTCCAAGTTTGATTGACTGCTTAACCCACTTCGACAATCTCCAATTGCCAAGGCGGTCGTCCATTATCTATTGAACCCCACACTGACACAAAGGCAAACACAGGAACGAAACAAATAAGAGTATCTGTGGGAATTACATGACGGATTATGAGAAGGAAATAACCAGATGGTGGTGCACCTCAATATGATTCAAATACTAAGATTTTTTTTTGATTTTAGTTTTTTGAAATGCAATTCAAGATATTCGTATTTCTCCTTTCAATAATAAATCATTACGATCTCCGTCCTTATCATTTACTCTGCCTAGACAGTGCATTAAGTTGAACGTCAACAAACCTGCCTACATACGTATTGGGATGGAAAACAACTTGCATCGAAACTACGCTGTAGGATGTGAAAAGAATGCCAGAATATGCCAGGAGATTAGACATTTGTCATACTCAAACCGGAGTTGATGGTAATCTATCAATGTCGTGAGTTTCTCATTTTCATTTGGAAAATTAAGAAAAATCACTCTGAAGTGACTCTGTCGGTTAGAGGTCGACGTTGCATTGATGGAAAATTATGCGTTTCATTTTTTTTTTCTTTTTTCAAAAGTGCAAGAGGACATTCCGACGAGTATCTATGCGGACAGATGAAAGACATTGTTAGTAGCTTGCTCCCACAAATCACCAGAAATTAATTGACTTGATTTTTCATCACACCCTTCAGAGGTGCAGAAAGAACAACAATTTAAAATAAAAAATGATAAAACTGAATGAAATACGGGATTTCTTGTTTTTAAATGGGGTGCCACAAAGGTGGGTGTTTGGATCTATATTTTACTCATAATAAATATACGAGTACTAGATACTAGAAAAATTCCATTCCACTTTCTGGAGTAGAAAGACGGCAAAAGAAGACTTTACAAGAGCAATTGTGACCATAAACTTGTTGGCATTTATGTCCGAAATACATATAGTTCTGCTGGGATAAAAAGAGTGAACATTTTACATACACACAGCTTTTGCGCAATAAACCCGCTTCTACGAACCTCCCGTGGTATAGTAAAATCGTAACCTTCGCTCTTTACGTAACAAGATCCAATTCTTTTGCTGACTATTCTCTACCAGAGATACCTCGATAGTGCGCAGTCAATGCTTGTAAACGATCTTGAGTCTTTCTACCAATTCGTTAACTACAAAAAAAATCCGACGGTTTTCCTCCATCCCTCTCATACGAAAATGCCACATTGATCGAAAAGTGTTGCGCTCCCATTGTTCCGATTTAAGTTCTGTTTTTCTTTGTTACTAGTGGGGTGAAAAGAAACCTCCTTGAGCGCCAGAATGCGCTGCTACTGCAAAAAAGGTTATGGTGCCTTGAAGTCCGTTCCTATTTAGGCAGACATGCCAAATTTTAGTGCGATACTGTTTTTAGTTTTGTTTTGACAGCTGATTATTGTTGACGTGTTTGGCATCATGTTGAGTACGATTTTCGTTCTCTCATAAAACATTATTTGTTGAGAGGCAAAACGGCGAAGGAAACAAAAGAAAAGTTGGATAAATATTATGGGGCTAATGCTCCGTCAGATTACACCGTCAAATATTTCGAGAGTTTCGTGGTGGCCGCAACTCCACTACCGATCAAGTCCGCAGAGGCAGGCCCTCCGATGCGGTTACAGAGGACAATGTCAAAAAAATACATGAAATGGTGTTGGCTGACCGGAAAGTGATGGTGCGCCAGCTAGCAGATACCACAAAGATTAGTACTGAGCGCTCATTTCTGACCAAAAACACGAACGCGAGAGCACTTCGAAAGACTGTTTGGAATGAATTGCTGACGCGGAATCGGGCGGACTTTTGGCGTCGATTGGTAACTGTTGATGAAACTTGGATCCACTATTACACCCCAGAGAACAGAATGAGTGCCCGGCAATGGACTGAAGCCGGCACGAGTGCTCCGAAGCGGCCGAGGGAGGCTCGATGGGTCGGAAGGGTTATGGCGTCGGTTTTCTGGGATTGTCATGGCATACTCTTCCCATACCATTCCCTCTAAATCTTAGCGTCATAGCTTGACATTTGCAAAAGTTACGTAGCCAAGAGTACATCTATCTCTGTGCGTGTTGGCGATTTTTTACAATTTTATAAGTGGATTTAAATTTGCAACAACGAACTTGTACTAAATTTTGTGTAAAAAATGGATTTAATGTCGCGCGAACGTTGGAAATGTTGGAAAAGTGTTTCGGCAACGATTCTCTAAAGAAAACGGTGGTTTACCAGTGGCACGAGCGGTTCAAAAGTGGTCGTGAGTCAATCGAAGATGATCAACACAGTGGCAGATCAAAACATTGATGGAGTAAAAGAAATGTTGGTCAATAACGGCAAATTAACCATCAGAGAGATAGCGGAGGATTTGAACATTGCCTATGGATCCATCCAAGACATTTTGGTTAATGATTTGGGTTTCCGTCGTGTAGCAGCAAAGTTGGTGCCAAAAGACCTCAATTTCATGCAGAAAAGAGACCGTGTTGACGTCGCAAAAGAGATGATTTGCAAGGCTGAATCCGATCCCACATTCATCAAAAGGATCATTACTGGAGACAAGACGTGCGTTTATGAGTACGGCACGCAATCCGGACATCAGGCAAGTGAATGGCGTTCACCAAATGAGCCGAGACTAAAAAAACCACGTCGTTTCCAGTCAAAAAGGAAGGTAATGCTCACGGTTTTCATGGATTACAACGGTGTAGTACATCATGAATTTTTGCCGGAAGGCCAGACAGTAAACAAAGAGTATTATTTGGGCATTATGAGACGTTTGTGTGAAGTAATTCGCCGAAAGAGACCAGAATTGTGGGCAGAAAACTCGTGAATTTTGCACCATGATAACGCACCGTCGCACAGTGCCATCATTATTCGTAATTTTTTGACGAAAAATGCAACAAATACCATTCAACAGCCGAATTCACCTGATTTGGCTCCCTGACTTCTTTCTGTTCAATCGAGTTAAAAAAAACCACTTCAGCAGCCGAGAGGAAGTAATGGAAAAATCGTAGGAAGCACTGATGGACATACCGAAAGCCGAATATAAAAAATGTTTCGAGGATTGGATCAAGCGCTAGCATTAGTGTGTTGCAGTCGATGAGGATTACTTTGAAGGGGACAGTATAGATTTAGATGAATAAACTTGTATTTTTAATTTTCTGAACAAATATACTTTTTGATCAAGTATATCAAGGTATATCATCAACCGACCCGCATTCCTTCGTACCGGTTCCCTCTTATTTCCAATACTTATTGTTCTTAACTTCCCCATTGGCCGCTCTATTTCTCAAAGTTTTAATCATACAGTAATAGAAAATAAATTGCAACAAGTTAAAGATGAATACTTACCCTGCCCAGATGGTTTTCCATCTATATTTCTTAAAAAGTGTTCCTCCACGCTTTCCAATCCCTTTTCATATCTGTTTAAGTTATCGCTCTCTCAAGGTGAATTTCCCCAGCTATAACACCGATACACAAAAAGGGATTAAAGAGCGAAATCACTAATTACCGCCCCGTAGCTAAACTTTCACATATACCCAAATTCCTCGAAAGCATTTTGTACGAAGCCTTAAGCTTCCAGCGCAAATCTCTTATTTCCCCCTAATCAACACGGCTTTCTGAAAGATAGATCAACTACCACTAACCTCGTAGAATTCGTGTCCTCTGTTCTCTCAGCCTTAGAAAGTGGTAAAGAAGTTGACGTTATAACAACTGATTTTAGTAAGGCTTTTGACAAGATATCTCATAAACTAATCCTGTACAAATTGTCCGTTCTGGGCTTTGAACTCATCTTGCTAAAATGGATATCTTCTTGCCTGGATAATCGTTGTTATAGTGTTCGTTTCAGATCTGTCCTATCGGCCCCTTTCTTGGCCACTTTAGGTGTTCCTCAAGGTAGTCATCTAGGTCCACTCTTCTTCATCCTAATCATTAACGACCTGGAAAGGGTCATTCAACACTCAGTACTTTCTCTCTATGCTGACGATAACAAATTTTTTAAACCCCTTTCCTCACAACATAGTAATAGCCTCCTTAAAATAGATCTAAATAGTTTTTCCACCTGGTGAATCAAGAACTGCTTAAAACTCAATGTCACCAAATGTCAATCGATTACCTTTTCACGAAAGTGCAACAAGTCTACTCCCCGAATTTATGTTCTCCACGGTCAACCTATATCCCCAGGTCAGACTATCCGCGACCTTGGCATATTATGCGACAGGGAGCTTAATTTCAGCACGCATATGGATTAGATAATTACTAATACAAACTGACCGGATCACTATATGTACATCACTTACGTTCGTCCCCGTCTGAAGTACGCTAGCCAAGTGTGATGTCCCTTTCAACGAGTTGGAATGAGTTTTTTACCTTCCTATCGAGACCGTCTCAAACTCATTAACCTGAATACTCTTGAAGAACGAAGGGATGCAGCAGACATTCTTTTCATTCACCGACTCCTCTTAGGCTCCGTCGTCGATTGCTCATTTGTTTACAACTCCATTTCCTTTTACACTGTGACTCCACCACCATGTGATTCATGTTCCAATCCGGATTTCAACTTCATGTGGTTAAAATTCCATCTCCGTAAGCAAATTATCCACTACTGCTTTATTTATAGAAGCCCCAAACTGGACAGCAATTCAACTTTTAACGAGTTTGATGCGCTGTCTGACTCCATTCAAAGAATTGTATCCCTGTATCCTCATATTGAAATCGTTATTACGGGCGACTTCAATATACACAATTCTGGATGGCTTCGACATTCTGGACAGACAAGACCCGAAGGACGGTGTGTTGAGATCTTCGCTGCGGAAAACAACCTAACGTAGCTTGTAAATGAGCCCACGCGAATTCCAGACGTTGATAGTCATACCGCCAACACCTTGGACTTGTTTTTAACTTCTCACCCTGATAAGTACACCATTGATGTGCTCTCCCCTCTAGGCTCGTCGGACCATTGTGCCATATCAGCTAATTTCTCGTACACCGACCACACAGTTAGAGAAAAAATTCCTAAAAGAACCGTATGGCAATACGAGAAAGCCCACTGGAGCGGTCTTAACAGCTTCTTTAGGAATTTTAACTGGTCGTTATGCTTCCTCGATAACGACGTGGATGCCGCTGTTGATATGATTACAGACACCTTCTCTTTGGAATGAGATCCTTTATTCCTCATCGGATGAAGAGTATCAAACCAAAAGAAAAGGCATGGTACGACTCGAGCTCTAAAGAGGCCGTCAGGGTTAGAGAAATGTTTTCTCGGTCCTACAAGACCAACCCGACAGAGGAAAACCGAAAAAAGTTCAAACGAGCCAGAAATGACTGCAACGCCTTTCTTAAGCGTGTGAAATTCCAATACGACCAAAAACTGAGGCAAAAAATACTGCAATGTCCCAAAGGCAGTAAAAATTGTTGGTCGTTCGTCAAAAACATTAGAAATTCCGCCTCATCCTCCATCCCAACGCTCATTTACAATGACATTCCAGCTGTCAGCTCTTTGGATAAGGCCAATCTGCTTGCTGCACACTTTGCGGTCAGCTCAATGCTCCCAGATTGTGCTTTGTCTCCGCCTACACTTGAGTGCGTCGAATCTTCAATGGAACGAATCTACTTTCGCACTCGTGTAGTAGCAAGAGTACTTAAAGATCTCAACATACATAAATCCGCTGGTCCAGATGGTATATCTCTCCTTCTTCTGAAGAGGTGTTCTTCCTCGCTGGCAAAACCACTGCGTAAGCTTTTTCATCAATCCTACACTTTGGGACTCTTCCCGAGCAGATGGAAAACAGCATTTGTCCAGCCCGTCCCTAAAAAAGGCGAATCATCTTCTCTCTCCTCCTACAGACCCATTGCACTTACGTCCCTTCTTTCCAAGGTCATGGAAACACTGATAAATCGTCAGCTCATGAAATATCTCGAAACACGAAAACTTCTCAATGACCGACAGTACGGTTTTCGTAGCAACAGGTCCACTGGTGATTTGATGGCATGTCTCACCGAAAAGTGCAACCAAAGCGTACATCAATCTGGCGATAGCAAGATAGTTGCACTTGATATTTCTAAGGCATTTGACAGAGTTTGGCATCAGGCTCTTTTGTCGAAAATGCGTGCATTTGGGATTGACGACTCTCTTCTTCAATGGATTAGAAATTACCTTTCGGAACGTTCAATTCAAGTTGTCTTGGACGGTTTCAAGTCTGATATTCACAAAATAAATGCTGGTGTGCCCCAGGGCTCTGTTCTGTCACCGACACTCTTTTTAATTTTCATTAATGATCTCTTGTCTGCTACTTCTAATCCAATATATTCCTTTGCTGATGACAGTACTCTCTGCTTTTCATATTCGTTCCCGGACTCACGGCCCTGCTCTTCGGCTGTAGTACGAGAACGGCAGCGTATGCTAAGCTCATTAAATTCCGATATCAACAGCATAACCAATTGGGGAACTATCAATAGAGTGGAATTTAATGCTTCCAAAACACAATGCTGTCTGCTGTCTTTAAAGCGAAATTTAAACACCCAGCCATTATCTATGAATGGCACTTGCATCGTCGAAACCGAAAAACTTTCCATTCTCGGTATGTGTGTCAATGACAACTTACGTTGGAATGACCACATATTTGATGTCGCCAAAAATGTTGCGAAATGTCTAGGTTTCCTCAAGCGATGTAAGAAATATTTTACCCCCTCTGATCTGGCCTCAATATATAAGGCATTCATCTGGTCAGGTGCTCCTAAAACATCTCTGCACCTGCTAGATAGGATTCAAAACCGTGCGATAAAACTTATTGACGATACTAATATCAGTCAATCAATGGACACCCTCGAACACCGACGAAATGTCTCGTGTCTCACTTTGTTTTATCGCTACTTCCACCACCAGTGCTCCACTGAAATCGCCAGTAGCATTCCGCCCATTCAAACTTTCAACCGTAACACCCGTCTCGCTATGAATGCTCATCAGTATACCCTCAAGCCCATTTTCGGACGTACTCTAAAATATCGTGATTCGTTCCTAAGCCGTACAACTCGCTTATGGAATGCCCTGCCGATCTCTGTATTTCCTGGTCGTTATAACTTGCAAACATTTAAAAACAATGTACATCGGTACCTCTCTTTTCTTCCTCCCTAAATTTCCTTTGCCCGCGCTGTGTACAATCACCGTAAGGGTACTCAAACCCCTTGAGCGCGCGCTCATTATAAAAAAAAAAAAAAAAAAAAAAAACTTACCTCTCGAAATCGACGTTGCCCCCATTTCTTTTATCTACCAATCCACCGCACCGAATACGAGTATGGCTCCGACGAACCGACCTCCCGTATGCTGCGTAAGATAAACTCCAACCTTTCAAGTCAAGCCCCCACCAAAAATGAAGTACTTGGAAGTTATGGAAGTGCCAGGAATTATACATCCCAACAAATACGCCAGGTTTTGTTTGCATTGTGATTCGTAACGTTGGATTTGTTATAATGAAATCAAGGACTTTTACGGACTTATATTTGTGAAAAACATGCTTAGATTAGATAGGATTGTAGTAAGAGGTGGTACGAGTATAAGGAATGAATCCCAGAATGCAGCGACGAATGGACTATTGTGATATCCTCCATTTAGAGCTCATCCATGATGCCACAATTAACTAGGAAGGCGTCTACGTCTTTAGGTCTACTGGCAGCTATGTATATCCGCTGCTTCAAGGTAGAATTTACCTAGGTAACGTTGACGTGTTTTGGTTAAAACATTGCAGTCATATAGTACATGTTTTGCTGTTACCACATTCTCGTTGCACAGTCTGCATATGTTGTGTTGTGCTATCCCCATGGTCATCAGCTGTTTTTTTCACACGGCAGTGTTCTGTAAGAAAGCCTGTGGTCACTCGAATCTGACTTCTACTTAGTTGTAGTAGTTGTTTTGTTTTCTTGTGACAACAGTTTGGCATAAAGTTTTTGGCTTGTCTGTTTCTTTCGATTTCAGTCCAGAAATGAAGCTTTTTTTCCTCTAGCCAGGTTTTACTGTAGTATTCCTTTTACTGTATTAATTGGTAGGCCACAGAATGGTCTTGGCATCAGGGACTGAGATGCGGATCCTTTCCTGGCTAGTTCGTCTGCTTTTTCGTTGCCTTCCTGTCCGTTATGTCCTGGCACCCAAATCAGATGAACTTTATTTGTGGTGGCCAGTATTTGTAGGAGTTGAAGACAGTCCCAGAGTAGTTTTGATTTTATTTCAAATGCGTTAATTGCAAGTAGGGCTGCTCTGTTTTCGGAGAGAATACATATAAATGTTTTACTTGTTATACGAGTATGTCTGTTTAGATTCTCTCGAATGCATAGCTTCATGGATTTCAGCCTGAAATACGGAGCTGCTTGTATCAATACTGGCATTACTTAGTGCGTCTGTGTCCCATACTCGTACATGTAAGTCCTTGGCAAATGTTGGTTTTTCCTGTTACCAGTTATGACGATCTGGAAGTGTAACCTTAAAGTTGTGCCGGACATTGCTCGTTTATCTTGGTAGACATTTGTCTATTAGGTGTATTCCAAGTAGTTCGTTTTTTCTGAATTCATGTACAATTGCCGCATGAACTAGTTTGGAAGTTGGGTTCATCTTCTGTGATGAGCATGTAGGCATTTACCATTGATTCGTTCGTGAGTTCCAGATGAAGTGGTGGGATGTTTAGAATAACTTCAAGCGCAGCTGTTGATGTGGTTTTCGTTGCACTAGTTGCGCAGACACAGGCTAGTCTCTGTAGTTTGTTGAGTTTGGTCAGTGCTGACCTCTGCGTTGCTTTGTGCCACCAAACGACGGCTGTATATGTGATGATAGGTCTTGTTATTGCCGTGTACATCCATAGTGTCATTTTGGGATTAACTCCCTCACATAGTGAGGTCCTGGCTTGTCAACAGTCTTAGAAAGGTGAGTATTCCATGTACTCGTAAGTTTTTCATCCAGTGTGATTCCTAGATATTTGATTTCCGTTGAGAACTCTATTGTTTCACCGAAGAGAGTAGCATTTCTGAGACTTTCTCGCCTTCTTCCCTTAGTGAATCTGACAATGGTGCTTTTCTTGGGATTGACTATGAGGCTACCTCTTATGCACCATTCAGCAACTAGGTTCAAAGCCCTCTGGAGGCGATCTGGGATTGTGTCCTCGAATTTACCTCTGATTAAGCAATGTCGTCTGCATATCCTTGGACATAGACGCAATCATTGCGTCGACATCATTCGCTGTAGAACGACCGGTTGCGGCTAATTATCCATCTATGATAAATTTTGTATTTACAAAGCACACCACATTACTACTACCACCTGCGGCTTATCTACGAGTATTAAAAATATTTCGCTGTATACGCATGCCGTTTACTGAAACTCTGGTCGTCGCAACTGACTAGATGGAAACTAGGTACCCCTAGTGAAACACTCTTAAGCACGCCATACAAATTTGTCGAAAGACTTATCTATAATTAAATAAAGCCTACCATGAACGAGTCCGAATCTATTGCGCAAATCGGTTTCGTGCGAGTAGAAGTTGTATGGTATCATTGGTGACACATATCAAGGAAAGATTGGAGGAAAGCTAAAAACATATTTTGTTTTTGTCGACGATTGCGGCCAGGAGTATAGTCCCATCTTTAAGCTAGTGAATCTCTATTGTGTCTAAGCACATTGCACCTTATTAATGCTTACTTACAAGTCTTCATCAATGTGGACATCGTCGAAGCCGCCAAGTTGTTGGAGGACTTGGTGATCGCCGACAAAACGGATAATTCTGAAGGTCATACAGATAATCTGCTAGTTTCCCTAAGGGAGGAATATATTGACGTCGGCCTTATCCAGGTGCCCTGCGTAACAGAATCGGCCATAAAGAGGCTTCAAGACAAACAATTAGACCTGCTCTACAAACATCGGGCTATTAGTAACCCCAGAACTTGCTTACTCACTAAGAAACATATTAAAGATTTTTTATGTCCCAATCCTAGCTGATGTTAAACCAAACAACATACCTCAGCATACATGGCTCATGAAAGATCAGCAACGCCAGAGGAAGTGGAGCAACTTACAGCCACCATAACAAAGGCTTCGATGCCAATGCGAAACATACAGCATAGGGAAGCACATAAGATAACGAAAGAGGTGAGTCACTTCTTGATTTTCTTCTAACTACTAACGTATCTGTCTGCAATATGGGAACGACCAAAACCTTTGTCCTTGGAAACATTCAGGGGGTGGGACGAGGTCCTAGATATTGTACTCAAAATAAACAATGACAACTCGGGCTAAAAATTGGAGAGTTTCCTATGTGGAGTGATTCTCAGACCACAGATGGATCCTCTACGATTTGAGTCTTGAGGCCGAAACAAGTAAAAGAGTTAATTGGATCAAGTTTGGTCAAGTCCTTGGGACAAAACTCAAAAAATATTGCCGAAATAAACACCGTAGCAATCGAAGATCTGGAGGTAATGGTAAAGACTTTCGAGAAGGCAATGGACGTTGCATACAGAGTCTCGTGCCCACTTAAACGTAGTAAAAGAAACACTTCCCCCATGGTGGAATGAAGATCTCACTAATCTCAGGCAAATGACCAGAGCAATTTTCAAATTCTGCTGCAAACACAACTTCTGGCAGCCTTACAAGGACTATTTAAGAGCGCCATAAAGACATTCAAGTAGCAGGCCTAGATGGACTATTGTCATTCGATGGAAAAATTCAAGAACTTCGCCAGGCTAAGCAACATTCCGTCCAAGGAACACTCCAATCCTTCCTTTCTAATAAAATCAGATGGAGGATGGACAGAATCCTCTGCGGAGACACTGGAATCCCTGGTGAATAGGGAACGCTGAAGGTCTCGGCAAGTAATTTTCGAGGAGAAGATTTCCTGAGCTATTAACAGTTGCTCCCAGTTCAAGACTCCGGGCCCTATCAGCATACTCACTATCATGCTAGAGAGAAGGTAAGACCTAACAATACCTTGACTAGCACCATGGCGGCGTTATTTTTCCTCTTCTCTGGCTAATGGTTATGAACAAAATGCTTGCAAGACTAGACAGAGAAAGAGTCAAAGTGTTCGCGTATGTGGATGACGAGGTGATACTAGTGTCAAGAAAGTTTCCCTCTGTGATAAGTGAAATCATGGAGGCTGCTCTAGACAAGCTAAACACCTGGGCCGTAAGCTGTGGCCTTGATGTCAATCCGAGCAAAACTGGACTATTGCTATTCAAAAAAAAAAAAACTGATTTTACCCTTCCCTGTCTTAATGGTCAACCGGCCATACTATACTACAGCGCTAGGTATCTGGGTATCATGATTGAACTAAAACTTAACTGGAAGCAAAACATCGAAAAGAGAGCAAGGAACACATGTGTCGCCTTCTATGTCTGTAGCAAAACCTTTGGAAAGAAGTGAGGTCTTCAACCAAAGACGACCTTATGGTTGCGTAATGCCTCCAATTCTCACCTCCGGGTCACTAGTATTCTAGCCCGCATTGAGCAAAGGCTACAACCTCACGAAACTAAAAAGTCTCCAAAGAGCAACCAGTACGCATGAAGGTCGGCCTCAACGGATGACATTACTGTGCTCAAGCATCTACTGTCTATGGAAAAAAATACCGGAATTTATGTACTGGACTGCACGGTCTTACGGCCACAGCAACATCCTGCACTCCAAACGGCATGGTCACGTTTCCAACCGACTCGTCAGAGCTCAGTGGAAGGAAGACGTAGTAGTAAAGGGCTTCGACACGGTCATCTATAATACACCGAAGGATCAAAGATGAACTGAGGTGTATGGGGGCACCGGTGTCTGCCGCTTGCCGGATGTTGTCAGCGCTTTCCACGCGGAGCTACTAGCAATCCGAGAGGTAGAAGTGCCACAACGAGCTTGCCAGCTTGAGCGAACGCTTCAGGGTTACACTGCTTCCAGGGTACAGTGATATAAAAGGAAACTAGCAGGCAGATGAACTGGCCAGGCAGGTCTCAGTTCTAAGGAGTGGTTAAAGGACAAATCCAGTCACATTTCCTGCAGAACTGCGCCATATCAAGGAATATATGGCGGACCAACGATAAGAGTAGAACAAAAGACCTACTAAACTGAGCATGCGCAGATATCCCACGAATTACGACGACTATCACGGGGCATTGGCTAATTAGAGACCATGCGGCCAAACTATCCATCCCATAGAACCCACCCTATTGCAGCTGCGAAAAGGAAAATGAGAAGGCAACACTCTCCCATTTGCGTGCATTATACCAACCATTCTTTGACGACCTTAATGACATCTCGGGTAAAGGGATACGGGATATAATCCGTTTTCTTAACTCCACAGGCTGATCTATGATGGATCAACAACACACATCATCAACCAGGTTACACGAATCGTGGTAACAAAAATGCACATTTCAGTGCTACTTCGGTTCATGTTGAACCGCCTCTCTCCACACTTCGCCACAACCGAAACCAAAGGTATACACCCAGACGTCAGGTAGAACAGAACGTTTGATCGTAAGTTCTTCTATTGTAGATCACCATGGTAGGCAGCATCAATGCATGGCGATATTACTTTTCTTACCTCTGCGTTTGACTTATCGCGCAATCTCCGGACGCCTCATCCGGACTCGCACTAATCACAGAAAATTCGCAACCAACTCTTTGCTGTTGGATAGTGTTAATTTATCGTTTTGCGATTGCGGAGCCCAACGAAGATCTATTTACTACATTGTTGCAGAGTCCAGCAAACCAGTCTAACCTTGGTATATCAAGACTGATCCTGCAGCTATGTCCGTGTTTGGAGTTTTTCATGATACCGAGCGATAAGCACAGACCATAGCGGATGACACTGTCTCCCTGAAAAACTGTTCAATCTACCATGGCATGGATATAAGCTAACGCCAGATTGATATCAGTATTAAAGCCAAATTCGTCAACATCTACAGAGGTGAACGTCCTAACCAAAAATTGCTTCCATCAGGCACACAAGGAATGTCCTAGTTAGAACGTGTTACCCGCTCCTCTCACTCCTCACAAAGAGATTTGAGGGTTACCTGGTTAAGAAGCCCTTTGCTTACACCAAATTTGGGTCCATTGCAACCGTTTTTAGTTTTGTCTCGGAACGTATAGAGCTCCCGATAATTTTGAACCATACCAACAAGCTCTTTCAAGAAGTAACTACCTGGAGTTTACATTCCTCAGCAAGGGCAGGAATAAATAACTCAACTCAAGTTCTTCTTTATGGCGCAGGAAGATAGGTTTTATCAAAAGAGTACGAGCATAATTCTGGTTGTTTCAAACGAAAAAATATTTGGAACTGCAGGAGCCTTGAATTGTATGATTGATTGGGGTCCCATCTACTGTGACACTAACGCCATTTACGTACTTATGAACAGTACCGCCACTTGAGCAAGAAAATTGAAGCAGAGATAAGTCATAATCACAGAATTCTAGGTCTCAATTGTTCCGTAATTGATTGTCGGACAACAAAATTATCAAATCACTAAAATAAGACTGACTACATCAGTGCTCTTCACGGAAAAGCAAAATCCAAAACCACTTCAGACAGAGGAAAGTTGTCCAGTCAACGAGTCATTAAATCAATTTCGCCACCACCCTCTGACCACAATGGACGGGTGAGCATAATCAAGAAAGCAAAAGTCATCCAGAAGAGATAACAAGCAGCAAGTTGCACCTGCTGATGTCATTACCGTGATATTCTTAGAAACCTCTTGTTTGGTAAAGTTCCAGTCCAACTTTCTTATCGTCTTCCAATTTGTTTGTTTGTTGTTCTCTTCCTGTTGTTGTTTTGTGAATACAATTTCTTGTAATTGTGCCCTCAATTCAATCGTATCGTCGTCGTCATGGATTGGTCTAGGTTTCTGGCTAAGGTTAAGTACTTTTCAAGTACAAGTACGAGTACAAGGCATCGGAAGTAGAATAGACTTTCGGGTGCAGTTGGGTCTTGCCAGTTTGTGTGGTAGCAGTTCCACCTTCTTGCCCTCACCCAAATGAGATTGGTTATGATTTAATTGGATTAAAGAACTTGACCAGAAAAATCAACGTTGAAATGTGTTGAAATACAACTGACAATATACGCCTCCAAATCCAGTTCGACCTCGATACGTATACGAGTATGTGGGTGAGCATAGCTGCCCCAAGATCCACTAATAAGCATTCAATGATACCATGAGATTGCAACACTCGTCGGAAGCCTTTTACTGCGTGATTATGTAGAACCAATTCCGGCTTTATGTTGACAGTTTCAAAAACAAATCCACCCCAACCCAGCCATGACGACGACATGGAGGACAAGTACGCACTTGTGTATTCTGACAGCCCTTAAAAAAGGCCAATCAAATAAATTCCTTAATAGCCCTTGATGTAATAAAAAATTAAATGGCCCCCTAGAGGGACACCGTTATGTACGGTGTTGGTTTATTTTTTATTTTTTTCGGTCGTCCCTTTTAGGGGGTAGCAGTATATTCTCTTTGATGAATTAAAATCGCACATTCATATACTCTCGTACGTAGAACACTCGTAGTCATGCATAAAGTTACTGGCAATCCCCACTAGCAAAGGGGATGACGGCACTGAGGCATGGACTTCAGCATGGGCATGAGCATCAAAGCATAAATGTTACGTATACGCCGCGGTGGTCATGGTGTTTTGTTTTTGTTTTTCTGTTTTTACTTTCCACTTGAATGCCTAAATTACTTTACGGATACTCGTAATTTTTTTTTTTTTTTTTTTTTTTTTTTTGTAAAAAAGAAAATAATAATCAAAATCACTTCTGCGCGGGCTTTTATGCTGCCACGAAGAGGCAGCGGATAGTGAACTGGTGTGCGGGCGAATGAGCTTTTGTTTACGCGCGTAATTTGATTAATTTTTAGTGCATAAACGCAACATCGATTAGAGTGATGATTTAACCGGGTTATGCGTGGTAGGACGGGCTAGCGCCGGTAATAGTTTCATTAGCAGCTGTGATGTATAGCAGGTATGGTCGATGGTTATGTGATTAGGCTTTTTATTGGATAATAACTTTTTAACTTTTATCACTTGCTAAACACGAGTATGCTGGAGCACTTAAGCAGATACGTTTTTGGACAATGAATAGGGTACGCGATGAAAGTTTGGTAAGAGTTCTACTTCATTTTATGACGTATCTTCGTGTGGAGGGATACCATTTGAGGAGTAGGAGTTGTTTTTGTTGAAGTTTGTTTTGTCCTAGTTTACTGCTTTATCTATTTTTGTCACACACTCTCCATGATGTCAATGTCGTTAATCTGGGAGATTCGTACAATCCTTTAGAGAACGACGTTTAAGAAATCCCATGGCAGCGATTTGGGATGACCACCCCATCATTGTAATCCTGAGTAGGTGGACAAGTTTGCCGAATCAAGGCATGGCTCTATGCAAATAACATAGCGTGTGTCTGTAAATGGTGTCGCCAAATTGTTAAACCAGTAGTACATAGGTATTGGTCAGGATTTACTGTATATAGGGCTCATATATGATGGCCTTTTTGTTGCTTGTGCAACATATGGAGCATCGGTATGGTACGACATTGTTATGACTCTGGATGGTTGTAAACGGATCTTGTCTTGCCAAAGAGTCGCCTTACTTGGGTGTTTACCTGTGTGCCACACTGTCTCCACAAAGGCAATGCATATGTTGCTAGGAGTACCACCTCTGGCTCTGAAAGCGATACGTCGTGGTATTGCTTTCAAGATCAGAAAAGGACTCCCTCTAAATGGGCGAGATTGGGTTTCCCCGGAAGAAGTGGATGACCTATCCCTGAAGATCCCTGTGTTCTATCTAGATGGCAATCTAGATGGGATGCTAGCGAAAATGGCAGGGTTACTTACGATAAGGGATGTGCTAACCGTGAGAGTATTTCCTGAACGGAACTTTACCCTCAGCCTGGGCTTATTGCTGACCGGGCATGGCTCTCTTAATGCATTCTTGCATAAGAGAGGGCTTAGCGGGGTTGCGAGCTGTTCATGTGGAGCCAACTATGAGGAGTGGCTTCATGTCCTATGTCAGTGTCCCAATTACTCTGATATTCGGGACTTGCAGGCCATGGGCATCATCTTTAACGGTGAGGCCTACGATGTCAGTGGAGTAATCACTGATACCGTACGGTTCGAAAGAACCCGTAGTTTTGCAAAAGATGTATTTAATAGAAGACGCAGTAGGCAGCTAGCGGGTGGAATATAAGAACTTTTAAATTTCTTGAAAGGCAGCCAGTCCTGGGTAGTGAGGTGCCCAACTGGAAGTGACCGCAGGGTTGTGAAGCTCGACCGGAAGTTATATTCTGGTACCACGGGAGGTCTGGAACCCCCGGAACTATGGTTCCAGTCTGACCTAGGAGTTGGCCCCTTGTGGGAGTATCGTGGTGGCTGTAGGTTTGTACCCAAAATCGAGGGGAGAGTAGACCGAATGGAGCGTGGACATCTTATGGCTTAGCATATGTTGTAGTGTGCTACGATCTGTGCTCAACCCTGGGATTGCTATGGAACCATCTGGTTTGCTCGATGTGGAGTTGCATTGGAACCGGCTGCCATGACCAACAGAATGGCGGAGGTATTAGATAGGCCTCGACCCTTCACCAAAGGGGAAGTTCGTGCCTTACACACGACTTCGAATCTGGTATTGGTGGTAGTACTTGTACTACCCGAAGGGCGCTTATCAACGCATTGTTTTGATATCTTGTGCGAAGACGCACCGTAGGCTTAAGCCTTCACGACAGGTGCCTACGTGAAACACAAGAGCCATCTGTATATAGGGCAACCAGATAGTAATGATAGTTTTTCCAATTGCTATGCTTCAGTAGCTGTCAAAGTTATCAATGATATCCAGCTGTCAAAATATTCGGTAAGGTTTGCCATTTCATCATTCATACATCGTTTTACGCTTGCCGAACGTGCGGAAATTATTAAAAAATATTATCGAAACGTGAGTTTTGTCGTGAGGTCGGTCTTCAGTGTGACGGCAATTCTTCGCATCGTGGAAAAATTTGAGCGTGAATACACTCTTTTGGATCTTAAGCCACCAACATAGCCGCTGTAGTGACCAAGACCCAGAAATGTCGATTCGGCGCCGATCAGCTGAACTGGGCATCGCCAGAGTGTCAACCCGGCTTATTTTGCGCTTGGATTTGGGCATACGAACAATTGAAGCCGGACGACCATAAACAACGTCGTGAGTTCGCTAATTTGTCCCTGTAATTGTTGGCCGGAGATCCTGATTTTGGGCAAAAAATCATCTTCTCGGATGAAGCCCATTTTTCGCTTTATTGGAGCGAACACAATCCACAAGTGTTGGGTCAAGCCTCAACGCATACACAAAGATTGACTTTTTGGTGAGGTTTATGGAATGGCGGCATCATCGGACTTTATTTCATTCGAAATGAGGAAAGACACAACGTTACAATGTTAACCAACTTTCTGTGATCAGAGCTCGACAACATCGATATATCTGAGCTGTACCATAGAAATTTGGCGACTGGGTCATCTCACGCCGCCGCGATCATCCGACTAGGTACCATCCTATTATTTCCTCTGTGGCTACGTCAAGTCCTTAGTCTACGCTAACAAGCCAACCACTTTGATTGGGCTCGAGGCTAACATTCGACACGATATGGCCGAAATAACGCCGCACATATTGGACCGACAACTTGAAGCACTGCCAGCGAAGCTGAGGCGGCCATTTGAATGATGTGGTCACCACTTCAAAATCGGCCGTGAAGTGAATATTTGGACGATAAAAGAATTTCAAGATACACAGATATGTACCCGGTAGACAGGCTCTTGTACTTGAGGAGACTGATATCTTTGTAGTTCGTGAATAGTAAAATTTGTTGCTTTTTGTGAACCGGGCTAACGACGCACAGTGTTTCGACTATATGGATTTAGGTGGAAAAAAGTCATGCCACAGACTAGTAAAAACCGGTTATTGAGCTTCCAGAGAAGAAGGCAAAGATCTCAAATCTATAATATTTCCATGGTTTAAACTAACGGTACATTTCCAATGAAGCAGTAGCATTTTGTTTACCGATGCCTCATTTGACAAGTAGCATTTGTGGTTGATTTTGTAATATTGAGTCTAATTTTTTTCAACTTTAATCAATTGTTCCTGTATCATGGACATTTCATCTGAAGGTATTTATGGTTTACTTCGTAATTTTTCTCTTTTTCATAAAAAAAGGCATGAGTACCAGTTTATCAGGACTTAAAATTATATGCATCTTTTAGAGAATTGAATCCTCTTTCCGAAAATTCAAACTGAATTTTGCGCACGACTTTGCAAATATTTTTATTTTTTAATTTTCCGATTCACTTTGCGTGATTTCGCGAACAGAATTTTTTGAGCAACGGATAAAATATCCCAAAAAAGTGAGGACAAATTTACAGCTACGTAGTTTTGAAGCACAATCTTCTTGTTTCTAATAATGAAAAACAGAGGCTAAAAACCAGTATTAGGTTGTGGTCGGAAAAGATCTTTTATAAGTGGTGTAAAGCAGGCCGTCGAGTTGAGCGATTTTTTTGTACGTATGAAGAATGGCTGAATGGAGATGATATTATTTTATTAACGCGTGATTCCAAAGATCTTTATCTTGCCGATGATCAAGCTCCCCAAACACCTCAATATTTTGGTCGTCCTCCAAAATCATTTAATGATTGTTGCCAAAAAACTAAAATACAAAGGGTACAAAGGATACTCAATAATTTTACCTTGGAAGAAATTTTGTTTGCTGCTGAACATTCTCAAAAGCTCGCGAGAAAGAAAGATGCTGCAAACATAATAAAAGGCTTGAGTGATGACATAGATGGCGCTAAACAAATAAAAAATGCTCAGTTGTTAACTTCAAAAGAGAAATGCCTTTCCGGTGATGAGGCACTAGGCCTTTATCTTGATGCAAGATTGACCACCAATAGTTACAAACTATTGAGGAATGTAGCTCTTGGTGTAGGCCACGAACTGGTTCCTTCATTTTACTGTTTGACGAAAACCAAGAAAAAATGCTTTCCACCTGAAGATTGTATTCAAGTTGATGAGGTTTCTGCTAGTTTTACACTACAGTCCTTGCTAGATATAATTACCCAGCAGATTTTAGAAGCATTGCACTTTTCAGGGACATACAAAACACAATCAGCAACGTTGATAAGTAAATGGGGATTTGATGGGAGTTCAGGGCATAGCCAGTACAAGCAGAAATTCGACGACTTTGAAATTAGTTTTGCATGATAATTTTAATACCACGCTTTGGGTAAACGTCAAACCGTCATCTACGCGTTATTGTCGTGCAATTAAATTTATTTAAAAAAAATTGACTTCGGCTTTAGTGCATCAAGAAGCAGAAAACATAAAAATTCAAATCGAAAAACTAAACCCAACTGAATCTTCAAACCTTCTCGTCAAACATGTCCTTCTCTCAACAATGGTTGATGGAAAAATATGCAACATATTATCGGGTACAAAGGGGAATCAGAATTGTTATATTTGTGGTGCTAAGCCCAGTCAAATGAATTCGCCAATTACTTGTGGCAATATAAAGACACAAAATTATGTTTATGGATTGTCTCCACTTCACGCACTTATAAAAACTTTCGAATGTTTATTACACATTTCTTACAGATTGCCTCTAAAAGTATGGCAAGTCCGAATAGAGAATCAAAACGTTTTCCAGGAAAGGAAAAACGTTATCCAACGAAGATTCAAATCTGAATTAGGTTTGAACATAGACTTGGTAAAACCTGGGTTTGGTACGACTAATGATGGGAACACTGCCAGAAATTTTTTTGAAGATTATGAAAAAACTGCCGAAATAACTAACCTTGATAGAGAGCTAATATATGAATTCCATATCTTACTTACTGCACTTACGTCTGGGTATGAAATTAATACAGACGAATTTAAAAAGTTGTCGGAGAACATAGCAGCATCGTATCTCAGTCTGTATCTGTGGTATTACATGCCCGTTACAGAACACAAAATTTTATCTCATAGTGTTGATATAATCCAGCACATGATTTTACCGATTGGAAACTTATCGGAAGAGGCTCAAGAAGCTCGGAATAAAGATTGCCGAAGATTTCGAGAATTTAATACCCGTAAGTGTTCTCGGTATGCCACCAATAGAGACTTACTTAAAATGTTGCTAATCTCATCAGATCCAAAAATCAATGAATTTAGAAATGTAATTGAAAAGAAAAACAGCCCTTTACCACAAGAAGTTAGAAAGTTATTGGTTATGCCTGCCTCTACTTCCTAATTCACTGAGGCAGAGAATTCAGCTATGATAGAATTCATTCTTCTGATGGATCCAGCCATGAAGATATGTCAACAGATTAGACTGGCAGATACCTAACCAATACACAAATGCAACTACATATGTACATAGGTTAGGTTAGGTTAGGTAAGAGTGGCTGTTGGAAATACCAACCCATTTAGGCCTATTGGCCCATTGTGCCAAGCTCCTAGATGAAGCTTCCTTCTCTGAGAGAGAGCTGGGCATGTGCAGAGTAGGTGGGGGATTGTCTCCACCTCTTCCTCGTCCATGCAGCTTCTACAGAAATCGTTAGTAAAGGCGCCAAGCCTTCTTGCGTGCTTGCCTATGAGGCAGTGTCCGGTAATGACACCTATTATGGCGCTGAGATGTTTCCTATCTAAAAGGATCAGACACTTAGATCGACTCAGATCCAGCCTTGGCCAGATCTGTTTGGTCGCTAGACATGTTTGTCCAGCAGTCCACCTAAGGTCCGTTCTTTTATTGGCATCTAGCTTTAGTGTTAGTTTGCACGTAGCGATTGGTATACCTATACTACCTTTGTCCGGTAGGATAGGTAGAGTGGTTCCAATTTTGGCGAGTTCAACGGCTCTGCAGTTCCCTGGAATGTCTTTGTGGCCCGGTACCCAACAAAGGTGAATATTGAACTGCTCTGCCATCTCCATGAGAGACGATCGGCATTCAAGGGCAGTTTTAGAATATAATGAGACCGAGTCCAGGGACTTGATGGCGGCCTGACTATCCGAAAATATGCGGATATCCTTTGCAGATATCACGTTTTTCTTCAGTCAGGACAGAGCTTCTTTAATCGCCAAAATTTCCGCCTGAAACACGCTACAGTGATTTTGAAGGCGGAAAGAGAGGCTTAGATTTAGTTTATCTGAGAAAACACCGCCACCAACTCCGCTGTCGGTTTTAGATCCATCTGTGTAGAGATGGATTGACTTGTCCTCCATGAAAGCATCCTCTTCCCAAAATGATCTAGAGGGGAAGCTTACATGGAAGTTTTTGTCAAACCAAAGTTCAGGTATGGTGTAATCGGTGTTCTCTGTGAGGATTCCTAATGTATTAAGAATGTTGGCGTGGCCAAATGAATTATTTGTCCACTGTTTAGTCGCTTTAAGGCGCAGTCGCAGCTACTTGCTTGCTAAAAATGTCGAGGGGTGTCAAGTGAAGCAGAATATCTAATGCCGCAGAGGGGGTAGACCGCAAGGCTCCGCTTGTGCATAGACATGCTGTTCTTTGGACTCTGCTTAATTTAATGCGGTTGACTGTATTTTCCAAGGCCGTCCACCAGACAACCACCCCGTAAGTAAGTATCGGTCTTATGACCGAGATGTATAGCCAGTGGGTTATGCGAGGTTGAAGGCCCCCTTTGTTCCCAATGGCTTTCTTGCAAGAGAATAAAGCTATTGTAGCTTTATTGACTCTTTCTTGAATGTTAGGTTTCCAGTTTAGTTTCCTGTCAAAAATGAGACCCAGATATTTTGCTGTATCGGAGAAAGCTAAACTGGTACCGTTTATTGAAGGAGGGTCTATGATTGGAATTTTATATTTCCTAGAAAAGAGGACAAGATCAGTTTTATGGGGGTTTATTCCCAATCCACAGCGATCTGCCCAGCGGGTTAATCTGTTAAAATTTACTTGGAGGAGTTCTTTAATGGTATTTAGATGTTTTCCTGAGACGGCTATGGCAACGTCATCCGCATAGGCAATCACTCTGCTACCACCCGCTTCCAGGTATATCAGTAGTTCGTTAACTACTAAGTTCCAGAGAAGGGGAGAGAGGACACCGCCTTGCGGCGTACCCCTACTGACATATCTTTTAGCATACGTATGTATATAAATAAAGTGAATATAAGTAAGATATAATACTGTGCAAAATAAAAACTTATAATAAAAACATTAAGATGAATTCGTTAAGCTAATAATATTTACATAGTTGATATTAGATAAAGATAAAGACACTCATTATGCGCTAAAATGGTTTTCATTTCCTCCATAGCCCATTTTTTCGAGCACTCGCAACAAGAGTTGAATTTGAAACACTTTTAGTTGGTTTTGACTTTTTTCCACCTAATCCCATATCATCTAAACACTGTGCAAGGCTGGAATTTTATTCATCGGATATACCTCCATCTGACCATATAGATGACACCGACTCATCCGCTTCTGCTTCTTGCCAAATTAACTGTCGTTAGCTGGTCAGTAAGCACATCCGCTTACTGGTCATGGATATATGTAGCTGCTATAACATTTTCTTGGTCAGGCAGTTCTCCTGTTCTCACGAGAAGTCGATTTCGCTTGTTTCTGGTTTAAAATTCCCCCAAGAGCACGGTGTTTTTGAAGTGTTTGCGTGCTGTTTCGCTGTTAATTTAGTGTATATTAGGCTGTCGCATAATAATTGGAAACGATTCTAGCAGTAGTATTTGCCGAGACTGGTAAATTTTATTTATTTTACTCCGATGCTCTGGCGTCCGGAATATCCTCATCCATATCATGCATGTAATAGTAAAGTTTTCAAAGCCATACTGGCTCCTCAGAATGTTTTGATATTCAAAATATTGAAGGGAGATGTGTTTTGCATCGATGTAATTAATCTACTTGACAAAAGCATATCTCAAGGCGGTGTACTCATCTCTAACTCGTATTTGGTTGCTTGTAATTCATGAGATATTGAAAGTATTAGAGGAGAAGGGCGTCAGGTCAGAGCGACGGCCTACGACACATTTTTTTATCCAGTACAAAGTAAAACACTCAGATATGCAGTACTATCTACTTGTATATAATTGGACCGTTAGCCAGGGTCTGGGAATAAACTCCTAAAAACAGTTTTTCACCTCAATGGAGAAGCATTCAATCCATACAGCTCACTGAGGATAGAAGACGGTGTATTAGCTTGAGTTCGGCATGCTTATCGCACTAAAATAGCCTGTGTAGGCTTCGATACATTCTGAAAAGATTTCAGTAAAACTGTAGTACGTTAGCTGTATACGGTTGTAGTGAGACCTAAGCCCCACCTTTTCAAACTTACCAAAGCGTAGGGAACAGTCTGTATCTGTACCTCTATCTATCTCTACTGCAATAATTCGATAAGTTAAATTACACTTAAACTGCGGTAACTGGGATTGTGATGAGCAACACCATACGCATGCCTCTATGATAAAGGATGGAATGCAGATAAATTAACGACAAAAAGTAATTATGTGACCCCCGATTATCAACTTTCACAAGGAATTCACTGTGAATAGCTTTTTATACCGGCGGATCTAGGATGGAGGTCAATACTCGTACATCAATCGTTCTTTTAAAATTAGTAATGGTTGTAGTGTTTCCTAAACTGAAATCGCAGGCTAAAAAGACCACCGCAGAGATCAATATTGCCGGCAGTAATAACATCAAAGCTGATAAATAAGTATAGAAGATTTCTAACTGAGATGTCCATATAAATGCAATGGCCACATGCTGGTTACGAAGGCTTTTGAGTATCCCACAAAATGAAATTGTACGAAACTCGCAAGTCAGCACCAGACCCCAATATTGAAATCGGTTAATAATGCTTTGTCAAGAAATGCTAAGGAGACTCATTATAATTCCAGCGCTGCTTTATCGCCGTTTTAAAAGAAAATTTTTTTCGGGTTCTACATAGATACTAATCCCAAAGAAGCGAGGAAGACTTCGAACAACTTCGAACAATTCGGTGTACGCAGCTAGTTTAAGCCTTGGTCCAGGCTCACCTCGAAGCCCTATCTTAATTAAAGTAAGAGTAAGTATCTACTGAAAAATACTGCAAACTTGTTTTACTTTGTTTCAGGCATTGCTAAAAAGCCTCAACTAAGAAGAAGATAAAGCTAAAAACGTAAATGTGAAGTTAAGGCCCCACCAGTGCATCTTGTGGCACTCCAAAATAGAAGAATTTTTTTTTCTGGTGACAGATACAGCCCTTAGAAAACTACTCGTATAATTAATTATTGTTTATAGGCCATGGCGGCATACTGTGCACTCTTTCTCCTTTCCAGTTGTAGAAATATTTTTCACAGACATGCACCTTATCACGGCCCATTTGTTCCGAGAAATCAAAGTGGTAGTGTTCCCAATCGGAAGGTTCGACATTCAAATCCTAACAGGGTCCAAAAGGCATTCATTTTTTCAGTCATGACTGAGATGAGTATGTTAGTTGCTGAGAATACATAAAGTCCAATTGCACTAATAATTTACCCTTCGCATTAAATGTTGGATACCACCCATGGAGCGAAATAACCGCTGAGCCCAAACATCTTTCATTTTCCTTCTGTACAATTTTACGAAATACTTAACACATTCTTAAGCATTTTAAGAGTAGTCGTATCCATTTGAGTGTTAAGCTACTTGATACGAGTACGTCCGAAAAATTCTTTGAGCAATTGTGTTATAGAGAAATTTGTTGCTAAATCTGGCAGAACTTTGCTTACCTTTAAATACTATGGCCTTGTCTGCTTCTCGGAGATTGCATCACTTCCTGGCAGCTTAAGTGCATCTTCTTTTCTTCCTTTCCCAGTTCTGAATTTATGGTAAAGAATCTGTTCCTCAGGGTCTATATTTTCTGATTTCTATACAATTCGTAAGATCGTTTTGTAAACGACCTCCTAAAAAGTGGCCAATCGAGTCAGTTAAAGAAAAAAACCAACTCCTGCATTAGACAAGGTCTTACTTTACGAAGTTGCCTCTCTGGTTTTAAGAACTCCATCTCCTCATCTCCTTCTTGTCGTAAAATGAATGCAAACATAACCATTCATCACTCGAAGAATTATTCCCTCGAAGCACCTATTATGAAGAAAAAAATGCGTGCTACCGATGTGCATTGGTTTTGAATGTTTCGAGATTACAATGAATGGAACATATGTACACTGCTTTGTGCAAGGTGGGCCATAATGTATGACTCTATCGGAAAGCGCATCGATTTTGTAAATGACGTCGAATGATAGTTCGGTTTTGACATTTGTGAAGCAAACAGAATTAGAATTTGTGTTGATAAGCAACGGAACGCTATACTCCTGCAGAATACGAAATAATCATCACGATATTTTTGATGAACAATTTTGGTGATTTTGGCCCGCAAAGTGTATTTCGGGTTCGTTTTTCTGGCCGCCCGGATCGCACTGGCCGTTCAATGCGGCGTTTAGCCGCACGACCTTTAGAGACTGGAACAACGCGAGACCGAGCAAACTGTGGAAGGCCTCGTACCTCTCGTTCGGTCGAGAATATCGCTGCCGTGGCTCAAGATCTCTTAGAGGCTCCGTCGACATCGCCCAAACAACGTACCACACAATTGTTAATTCCACTCACGTCTCTACGGTGCATTTTGGTGAAAGACTTGAAGATGTTTCCTTACAAAGTCCAGACAGTCCATCAGCTGATGGGTGTTGACCGTAAATCGGCTCTAATCTACGCTCACGCCCTCCTGAATATCAACAACGAGTGGACGATTTTGTGTCAAAAATAATGATGAGTGACGAGGTCATTTCCATCGATGTGGATACGTGAACAAACAAAACTTGCGCTTCTGGGTCACTGAAAATCCGCGAGTAATGCACGAAGAGCTATTACATCCACTCAAAGTCACTGCATGGTGTGCTGTTTACACTGGACGGTCACTGTAGATGGTGAGCACCACAGAGCAATGATCAATGAATTTTTCATCCCTCAATTCTATGAATTAGGACTGGAGAAGACGTAGTTCCAGCAGGGCGGACCAACGGTGCATAGTACACGAGCCATAGCGACATTCTAAAGCAGGGTCATACATTATGGAACTAATCTCAATATTTTATTCTTCGTCATAAATTGCACTAAAGAGCGATGATCAGACTTAGGGGAGTTTTATACCCGTATAATGGTTTTGAGTCCCATCCAAAAAAAGTTTAGGATTTCTTGGACGTCCTCATGTGAAATTTATATTAGTCGAAAGGATTGCATCATTCGAATCGAAACACATCTCTCTAGAGTAGAGAGTCCACTCATGGAGGACATTTAACTCTACTACTAAGCTTTGGACTCGTATATACTCCGGTTCACGTTGCATAACCGAAATGGGAGGACGTCAGGAACAGGAGTTGTGTAAGAATTATAAGGTATTTCCGTCAGCAGAATAAGTACATTGGATCAGAAGTAGCAGTCAAGAGATTTTACATGATAATTATACTTTGGAACGGATTTGTTTAAAGTGGTTTCTGCACTCCTTTCTCTAACTTAATTGGAGTCTGGCACTGCAGCTAAAGATACAATCTACAATGCAATCTAAAGATTGCATGACAAGCCCCTAGAGACTAAGAGGATTATTTTCACAGAAAATGCAGCATACATCACGTAGAAATCCCAAGGCCTTGCGACATGCCCAAATGTCTACCCGGTTTCAGTGTCAAAAGTCGCGTTCATCCCTGAGGTTACGAAACCTTTTCCTTCGTGCCAATTGCACTTGTGTATCCGTATATTGGATAAGCAAACATTCTGACATCGAAGCCCCACGGAGTTTATTGATTTTAAGATAATCCAAACCTTTCAACTGAACACCTCAAACGACAACTTGTGAACACCCTCTCTGGCAAGCTGCTGCACATCGATTGATTGAAAACTATCGCCAGCTAAAAATAACTTTCGATTTAAGGAGAGTACAAGTATCACTTTGCATAGTGGCTGACTTACAGCTGTCAGTGTATGCAATGCAAGGTGATGAACTCGGCACCTAGATACGTACGATTACGACCACGATAGTGCGTTGTGCAAATGCTATTGCAAACTGTTTCGATTTTCTATTTGTTTTTCTTTTCAATCTAAACAACAACGTCGGCAATCATTGAAGTCAACCTCATTAGCAATTGCAATCAGCCACAGTTCGATTTGGTTGAGCATCATCCTTACCGCACAAGCATGAGGGGAGGTAATTTGCGGTGTCACCGGATCTTAAGTTGAGAAACTGAAACCGAAACTCAACTCAACTCACATAGGGCGGCATCCTCCCCACCCGCCATTCAACAGAGAAACTTTAATGAACCGATGATGAAATCCAAAATGAGTTACCCACCCCGGTACACATCCATCTATGCCCACGTACCTAGAATCGCATTGAAGTCTGTGACTTGTCTACTTGTCCAATGGACGGCATACGACTACAATAAGCCTACATTCGAGTACGAATACGAGTACGAGTACGAGTAGGTCTCCTCTGTTTCAATTTACGAGACGAGGCTACTGCATCACACAGGTGAGTGCCAGACGTGGGATGCATACAATTCTAAGCTTCATGTTCAACTGGACTGGTCGTCGCGACTGACAGCGGCAACGGCAGTAGCTGGATCTGCCCATAGATCCGAACTCCAAACACAGCATTTCCATCAAATTGGCCCGTTGTTGTTGCCGCTGCCGCCACAAACCAATGGTTGGGTGGACAATTTATAAGGTCGCATGTTAATTTAAGCCAACTTGGGATGTTGGCTCTTTGTAACTGTCGTGTGCCTACTACACTTTGTTTCACTAGAGATGTTGAACTGTTACATTTGTTGGTGTTGTTGTTGTTGTGGGATATCGCCATTTAAATTGGTTTCGGAGCACCACCACCTACCTTGTTAAGTACTTCCACGGGCGGAAATAAACACGTCGTACGGGCGAATGTTCATTACTGATTCGATTGCTTTTTTTTATGGTTCCCTCCAAGGTAGTTCATGGTATCTGGGTTACTTAGTGCGGATATTGCGCGAAATTTAATTGTTTTCTCTCCAGGCAGGGCAGGGTTACGACTACGAGTATCCATAAAATGAGTTTGGACATTGTTGCCGCATCAGGGTTAATTTGTTATCGTCACGCGTGAAGAAATTACTCGCAAAAATAAAAAGAGAAATTAGCGAAAGTTATTGTTTTCCGTTGCTAGTTAATTGGTATTTTGACTTTTAACCCGATACAAATGTTAATGATGTGGCAAGGACGAGATCTGGAAGGCTTTGTAAAGGACCTTAATAAAGGGTGATTGTAGACCATTATGTTGGCATTACTTACGCCTCTAAGACTCCTCGAAAATAATTTTTCAAATAAAAACAAGATGACTTGCAAACTTGGGGTAGGGCTAACATTTTAAATCTCCATTACCAGGCTTACCCATGTGTTAGCCTCATCTTGAATAAGACCATACAAGTGTGTCCCCTATACGTACAGGACACCAGAATATCGACGTCGTATGTGTGTCTTTCAGTGGTCAAATGTTCTTTTTTTATGCATTGAACTTACGTAAGCCAAATGGACTTTAGAAGTTTGCTCTAAGTGATCGGCCAAGAACATAAACGTTTTGTACAAGATTATTCCACTTCGGTATGGGAGACTTACAAGGAAATGGCTACCTCGCAAAAGGGAGCTCTATTCTCGGCAAAGCATAAACGGGGGTAAACATTATCTGATGATACTACCTTACGTGAAACGGACTGGATCACTATGCTCTACAGTAAATTTCGGAGTATTATTGACTTAAAAAATGCTAGGGATACTTGCATTTCCCAACAATACCTCTTCACTTCACTCACTTGAAAAAGAGGATTACACGATCTCCAAGAGCTTGAGAGCTATAAGTCTGACTTCCTTCATGTTGAAAAGCATGGAGAGAATGGTCGAGATCCATATGCGCAAAACTGCTTTGCGAATGCATCCTCTGTCTGATATGAAGCATGCTTACCAAAGCGGAAGATCTTGTGAGAGTGCGCTTTACAATCAGGTAGGCAGAATGATGGCGCTGGCCATTTTCATCGACAATGAGGGTGCTTCGACAACGCAATTTTTGACGGCACGTGTATCTTGGCCAGAAACCACGAGGTAGACTAGTTTTGTGGATCAATGCAATGCTGGTGAATAGCACACGAATCGCGGATGCTGATTGCCAGAGAAGTGGAATGGTGGGTTTGCCCGCAAGGCGGCGTTCTGTATCCACTGTTATGGTGCATGTTGGTCGACTCACTGCTCAACGCGCTTAATGGTTATGACACCATGTCTATATACAAGCATAAGTGGATGATGTGGCAGCTTTCAGTCAATCCTCTCAAAACTGAGGTTGTTCTCTTTTCGAGAAGGAGGGAGCTGACTGGTGTGACTCATCTAGTGCTTAAAGGCATCACCATCCAATTATTCAAAGAAGTCAAGTGTTTGGGTGTCATCCTAGATAGCAGACTTCTATAGACTAAACATGTTGTGTCGAAAGCTTCTAAGGCGCAAGAAATGGAAGAGAAGAGTCCTACAGAAGGTTCTACACGGCTATGACAAAGCCAATTATATCCTATGCGTCGGTTCGCTGGTGGAACAAGCTCTCGCGAATATACGTGATTGCTGCTTTTATCAGACTTCAAAGAACGGGCTGTCTTCGCTGCATGGGGGTTTTCCCTAGAACGCCTGGATTCGCTCTAAGATAAATCTGCCTCCTCTCGATATTCCTATCACGAGCAACACTCTCAAAGTCATCTTCCGTTTAAAATGATGTGATCTTTGGTGCAACACGTACTGGAGCTTTGATGAACTTGCGCGTCGCTTGTCTTATGGACACGCCTTCTGATGCATTGACACCAGAACTCCTGCTGCGGAAAAAATACGAAACCCACTTTCTCTGTGATGGTTTCAACACTCGTTTGGACCAGAATCTGAGCCAGAAATTGATCGAGGATACGGTGCTGATGTCTTTCTGGTGGACGAAAATGTTAGATTTCGCTGTTTTCCAAGCGGAGATACACGCAATCCCGATGGCAACAAACTATATTGTGAAGAATCGGTGGAGGTGGAGAAGCATTTGCATCTGTAGCGATAGCCAAGCTGTTAAGATCTGTTAAGACTTCCATTGACAGTTGGATTTCATATGAGCACAACTGCAGATGGAATGACGCCCAAGGTTGCAGGCAGACCAAACGAATGCTTCCCGACCTCTCTAAAAAGTCAGCGGCCTTCTTGCTGTCCTTCAGTAGGAATGACTGCAGGCGGCTCAGTGGGGAACTACAATTTTGCTAAGCACTTATATAAATGTGCTGTATCGCTTGTTTGGGCCTCCGCTCAATTATCAAGACTTCGCCCATCAATGACGTTGTCTAATAAAAAGCGGGGGCAGAGCAAAGTACTGGTTTTATCGTAAACATCTTCAGATGACGCTACCGAAAGTTGCTACGATTTGATCAGTTAAAAGTTGCCGGTCATCCCTACCAGGAATTAAATCACGGTGCCATGGGAGTCAGGAGCCCCCCGGATCTCGGTCCGAGACTGACTTGAAGAGGTAGGTAGAGGAGCGTAATGGTGGCTGTGGTTTAAACCCAAAGTCGCCGGAAGGGTCTTCCTGTTGGTTTGATCCAATGTAGAGTTGCAATAAGTACTGGGTTCTGTGACCCTAAGAGCAGTAAGAGGTTTTAGGTCGGTCTCGACTCATACCAAGGGTGGAACTTGTGCTAGCAACACAATTTCGATTTGGTATCAATGGAATGACGGAGAGCGATGGCAAAGCGTATCCTTGCCCCATGGATGTATGGACATCCCGTAAACATAAGTCTACACGACAGGTGGTTTACGTTAAAAATCAGACTCTAGTTTTGATGCTTGCTGTGAAAGTGATGACTACACTGCGGAACACTGCCTCTGTGAATGTTCAATTTACGCTCGCCTCAGGCGGCAGGTATTAGGCGTTGGTGTGGTGGATGCTGGTACTGTACGCACTTTATCACTGAAGCGCTTACTCATCTTCCTTCGAAAGACTGAATGAAGATTTAATCAAAAGGGATTAACAAGGAGTACTATGGACTAGTACCCTATAAATATCTTTTTACAATTGAGACCATTCCGAGAGACGGAAATGACTGACCTTTCTTCAACAAAGCAAATACAAACTTTTCTTCAGACTAAAAATGTTGTTGCGCGCTGACCGCTTTCTGGCAGTGTAAGAGCGCTTTCGACTTAACGCTGAGGAGGGTCCTCGGGATCTGCACAGTAAAGCCCAATTGTAGTAAAAAATAAAATTAATTAGTTATCACGTGGATACGTAACATTTGTTTTCATCAGGGTCCTAATGGCGGTTTGCATTGAAATTCTCAAGGGCATTCTCCATAGTATATTGCTCCATATTGTGGACATGCAACATTATGTGCGATGCAGTGACACCGGTATACGAATTCCTGGTACTCATTACCCGCTCCGCCCAAAATCTGAGAGAACAGACAGATTTTTATCGATGGCTCCAGAACCGGTCTAAAATGTAGTCCTGGCGTGGAAGATGACGATCTTAGATGCAAGTATGGCTAGTGAAGCCTGTTTTCTAAGTGAGGGTACATCCAATGAATTCCTTTGCAGGGGCGAAGTGCCTGTGTCTGTAGTGACAGCCAAGCTGTGCTTATGACTTCGCGGCACTCTCTCGCTTGCACCACTTTGGTTTGAGAATGGAGGACTTCTTTGAAAGCAGTTGGAGTCTTCCCCGGGTCTGGTGGATAGTGGAAAATGAAATCGTCGATTGGAAACCGCATGAGGACTGCCTGCATCTTTGGTTATTGAGCGCAACCGTTGCAGTCAGACTACAAGAAATACTTTCAAATGTCTTTCAGTGCTTAGCAGACTTTTTACAACAAAGTCTGTAAACTGCTTACGGACGACTTAACACAAGTTTTCCTAAGTATCTAGTGTGGTAGGCGGTGGTGAGATCATCTTCTAAAACGCTATCTGTAAGAGTAATGAAGACACTGCGAAGCATTTATTCTGAGAATGTCCGTCTTACATTCGCATTGGGCTAGAGATACGTGTACTAGGCGGTGATGTGGTGGGTGCTGAAACTAAAGTGATAACCCCCCCAAAGGTTGACAAATTTCACATGGAGATATGTGGCAACAGATATCGAAAGCAGAGAGATCACCTGAGAGTGCATGTTTGCGTTGGCGGCAGCATCGATGCAGCTTAGTCGAAAACAAGTATTTCATTGTACGGTTCGTAGAAAGGAACTTTCAAAAAAGAAATTATTTACCGGATAATCCAGTAGAAGAAGTAAGTTAATATAAAATGCCACGTGCAGATCAGAAACCTCATCTCCAACTCTGAAGCGACATATCAAGTACAAGTGTCATAATAGAAGGACACTCATTCATTTTTATTGAAAACTCGGTCGTTAATCTGATGACAAAAGGCCACATATTACTTCCCACGTCAAGTGTGTCAGTTAGTGGCATCTCCCCGATATATTACGATTCTATAGAAACACTACAAAACCCCTTCATCGTCAATATTCCATGAAAAGCGCTCACTAAATCCTATTTATTAACATAATGGAATCCATAACAGAATCACTGGCTTACTAGCTGCATATAATGCAGTTTTTGCATTTTTCATAACCTCCAGCTCCATTTCCCCCTACCTATGAAACAGTCCGGGCAGCTGGTTCTGGGTTGATCTCATATAATTAGTTTCCGCTGGTGGGCAAATGAATTCCTCTTGACGAACAATGTGATTAAAATGGCGCGCAAAACTTCCAAACATGATTATCTCATGCAAATATCACTGTGCTAGTGACTACGAGTATGTCACACCGTTACCGTCATCGTCATTGTCATATTCACTGTCTGCGTCGTCGTCATTAGTAACCTTTTGCCTCATTCATGAATCCGAAATTGAGTTTGCTCTCCAACTGATACCACCTTGCCTTGACTGGAGCATACCTATACCGAGCACTTTATGTGCAATATCACTTAAATAATGGAAAAGAACGCTTCTGGCTAAAAGAGAGAGAGTATGCACACTAAAGCCATTAAGTGGAACCTTATAAACATGAATGCACACGTGTACACAATAGTAACCCAGTTTCTGGGTAACATCCTTGAACTGTGTATACACGGATATGTCCATACTCATACTTCACCACCTAGAACCTACAACATGACCATGAAGCGAATAAATGTGAGAGTTTAACCCATGGTCAGTGGATGAGTTGGGTTAGACCAAACGACCAACCAAACAAACGTTACGGTCTTGGATTGGTTCTATGAGTTGCAGATTTTCGAGTGTACATAGAATGACTACAACGAGTGTAGTTAGGTTTTACGATTTGTTTCAATGACATGAGGATACTGCCAACGACCCTATCACATAGTCAAGTTGAAACAAGCGCCCACCTCTTAGCCACGTTAATTACGACTATGATACCACAGAAATGAGAATCAGTCTCGTCTGTCTGGGTTGTTGGAAATTTCAGATAATCTCTATCAACTTTACCCAAACTTGCCTTCATTACTACACCCATCAGCATGACTTCTCTTGCGTAGGTCTTACTCGTATGATTTTCCAACCAGATAGGCCTTTCCCAATCATCGACAAAAAAAGATCTAAAATTAATCTCATTACCTACGCTTGCTAACAACAGAATTGGAATTGCAAGACTCACACACAGACATCAGTACGGCAGCAGAGCAACTTAATCAACACTCCTAAATGGCATCGCATCCATGGAACTCCAAACGAACAAACGACGACTTAGTATAACCGGAAAAGCGAGATTTTTATCATAGACATCCAGGCGATTCGTAACTGATTCGGAGTGCCGCAACACGCGTTTTGAAAACTTTTTTGGCATTTCTAGATGGTCTTTATCGCGGCACTGTCACCAGCATGTGAACGCAGCGTTCCGTGGGGAAATGACTTTTACTGGTGCAAAAATGCACAAATGAATAAATGCACAGATGCACAACCACAACTGCTGCCAATTACCTTTGGATGGCAGGTAACAAAACAAAGAAGAAGAAAAACTGCATAAAAGTATCTACACCACGTAGATCTGAATTTTCAGCACAAACTGTCATTATTGCGGGTCAAGTTGGAAACTGGAATTGCTGTGCAAGTGGCCCGGAGAAAGTTTTTTACTTAATCGATTCCATTAAACGATTCGACGGTAACTTTGAATGGAGTTGCCGATGCACAACAGGCAGCTGAGGTTGATGAAGATACATTTACTCGTGCAGGCCAGGTGACTGAGGGTAGTTATTAAAACAACATTGCAGAAACCATGCAAACAGGGTGTAGAGTTAAGCACAGTTCAATGGCATCCTTCAGTTTTGCTAAAGTGAAACTTTTCAACTTGTTTCCATCTACTCGGCTATAGTGTTGTCTTTAGTTGATGATGAATACTGGACACTTCGAAATGTTGCTCTAAACCATACCCTAGGTCATGTTCATGTGTGGTAAAAGTAAGACACGCAACGTACGGAAGTCCATCTGAGGTTGAATGGTAATGCTAAAGCCCTTCTGTGAATTGACATTGACATTATAGAAAAATCACTATCTTACAGAGATACAAATTAAGGGAAAGGTTAATGAAAGCTAGCTCCAGAACCAGACGGACCGAGATAGCCGACAATTTAGATGTTGTCTCTCCAATATCCAAAACAAGCAGGGTACCTACGATAAGAATGTACCCACAAGATGACCACCATCATGTGGAAAATCAAGTTTGCTGTACGAAGCATTCGTCACTGGAACCCATACCAAGGTGCTGACTATGCACTGATACAGACCCGGATTTCCGTAGCGCGTTTACAATTCACGGGCATCTCTCAGATCTGAACTAAAAAAGACGACTTGAAAATGGTGAAAAATTACGATAGCAGAGGCAGAAGTTACACAGAAGTTACCGTCACGACTTGGAGACGGATTGACGAGTGTACTTCAATTCCCGTGCAAATAGCAGTAGCACCGAGATCCGAACTTGTTAGAGTTGTTAAAGTTGGCTAGGGTAAGAACATGAACACTTTGGCTGCTGCACAGGCTGGAGATGCAAGAAACCCATGTAACAAAAGGACCATACATAGTTCCAAATAACTTATTAGTTCGACCTGATTATTTCGATCGCTCTATGTAGCTGCCTCTAGTTATGCACATCGAGTTGATTGTTTTCCCCTTTCGATTGCGTGCACCAGCAAAGGTAACGTTGCACTGGGGTGGGTTCGAAGATCCTTCGTCCATGGTTTTTACATGAGCTAGCCATGTTAATCGCTGTAGACCAGATCCTGTAAAGCGCGATGCAGGTTTTCTCTTCCACTCTGCATCAACGAAGATGGGATCGAAGATCACACGAAGAAAATCAATACAACTTGGAGAGCATTGATTCCCTCTGGAGAGGGTTTGAGGACAATTTTGTGTTAAAGTGGTCGTATAATCGCGATTTTTAATCAAAAGATCATGTCGGTGATGTTTCTCCCGCCTTTGACAGAGTAGCGAGAGTTTTCAATCGGACGAGTTTGCCAAGACTAACGTGTCTGTAGACCCCATCATAAGCAATCTTTAAATCGAAGAAAAGGTGGCGGATATCGATTTATTTTTCTTGAGTCTTCTCCAAGCTTTACAAATAATACAGAGCGAGTATATAGTCGATAACAAGGACTTAAGTTTGGTGGAGGTTTGTCATTGTCTGCCATAAAGGTGTTGATGCATCTACTCGTATACGAGTATATTACTTTTTTGTTTTCCAGTTATTGGTTTAAGTATCGAACCCGGATTCTCTGACGAAATTAATCACTGCTCCATGTTGGCCACCTCCACTGATCTTATAAGCGCATTATAGCGCAAGCCTTCAATATTGTGGATCGTGGGTTTATATTGCCACACTTGCACAGGAAAGACATTCTTGGAAAGGTACACGCTGTAATAACAAGATCCTTTGGAGCATTAGATTCATGAAAGGCAAATGAATTGGATGAAACTATTGCAATAAAGAGAAACAATAGATGCAAGACACTCACCCAGTATTTCCAATGGCTGGAACACTAACTACACGAGACCTCAAAGATAAATTCAAAAAGTTGATGAAAGATAGAGATACGGAGAGAAAACCTTCGACCAGGGATTGCGCTCGTATCATAGTTTCGGGAGTTATTCTTATCACGTTCCTTACACCAGAGATATAGTATTGAGGGAGCAAACTCTGAGAGAAACGCCGCAGCAAACTTACTTTGCAAGACTGGCAAGAACGGAGAAGGCGAAAGATGGATTGTGAAGCATCCATTATCGGGAACGGTAAGTGCAACGAAAACTTGCTGAATATGACGATTACATGCAAGATTACATACCAGGCAAGAGTGCTTCTTGCACATTCTACATTCCTTAAGAGTGTGAAATTTCAATACGACCAAAACATCCGAAATTCTGCCTCATCCTCCATCCCAAAGTTCATTCACAATGACATTCCAGCTGTCAGCTCTTTGGATAAGGCCAATCTGCTTGCTGCACACTTCGCGGCTAGTTCAACACTCCGAGATTGTGCTTTGTCTCCGCCTACACTTGAGTGCATCGAAACTTCAATGGGACGAATCTACTTTCGCACTCGTGTAGTAGCAAGAGTACTTAAATATCTCAACATTCATAAATCTGCTGGTCCAGATAGTATATCTCCCCTTCTTCTGAAGAGGTGTTCTTCCGGTGGTAAAACCACTGCGTAAGCTTTTTCCTCAATCCTACTCTTTAGGACTCTTTACGAGCAGAAGGAAAACAGCATTTGTTCAGCCCGTCACTAAAAAAGGCGAATCACCCTCTCTCTCCTCCTACACACCCATTGCACTTACGTCCCTTCTTTCCAAGGTCATGGAAACGCTGATAAATCGTCAGCTCGTGAAATATCTCGAAACACGAAAACTTCTCAATGACCGGCAATATGGTGTTCGTAGAAACAGGTCCACTGATGATTTGATGGCATGTCTCACCGAAAAGTGGAACAAAAGCGTACATCAATCTGGCGAAAGCAAGATAGTTGCACTTGATATTTCCAAGGCATTTGACAGAGTTTGGCATCAGGCTCTTTTGTCGAAATTGCATGCTTTTGGGATCGATGACTCTCTTCTTCAATGGATTAGAAATTATATTTCGGAACGTTCAATTCAAGTTATCTTGGACGGTTTCAAGTCTGATATTCACAAAATAAATGCTGATGCACCCCAGGGCTCCGTACTGTCTCCGACACTCTTTTTAATTTTCATCAATGATCTCTCTTCTAATCCAATTCTTCGGCTGTAGAACTGGAACGGCACATTAAATTCCGATATTAGCAGCATAATCAATTGGGGAACTATCAATAGAGTGGAATTTTATGCTTCCAAAATACAGTGCTGTCGATAAAACGAAATTTAAACACCCAGCCATTATCCATGAATGGCACTTACTCGTACATCGTCGAAGCTGAAAAATGTGCCAATGAATTACCAAATATTTGATGTCGCCAAAAATGTTGCAAAATATATAGGTTTCCTTAAGCGATTTAAGAAATATTTTACGGCCTCTGAGCTGGCCTCGATATATAAGGCATTCATTCGCCCAAAATTGGAGTACAAGGCCCACATCTGGTCAGGTGCTCCTAAAATATTTCTGAACCTGCTAGATAGGATTCAAAACCGTGCGATAAAAGTCATATGTGATACTAAAATCACCCAGTCAATGGACACCTTCAAACACCAGCGATATGTCTCGTGTCTCACGTTGTTTTATCACTATTACCACCATCAGGGCTCCATTGAAATCGGCCGTAGCATTCAGACCCTTCAAATCTTTAACCGTAACACCCGTCTCTCTATGAATGCTCGAGCCCCCTTTCGGACGTACCCTGAAATGATTCGTTCCTAAGCCGAACAACGCGCTTGTGGAATGCCCTGCCGAGTTCTATATTTCCTGGTCATTATAATATTCAGACATTTAAAACCAACGTACATCGGTACCTATCTTTCCTTTCTCCCTAATTTTCCTTCGCCCGCGCTATGTGGAAGCATTTTAAGGGTTCCTTAACCCCTTGAGAGCGCGCTACTTTATAAAACAAATAAAAAAGACCTCAGTCTTGGTTTTGTATTAAGAAGCAATCTCATCATCTCATTATCTTGTCCTAGAAGTTTAAAGTTTGAAGCCTTAGAAAAGTGGTTACATTGTTTGATAGCAGTACTTATACAAAGTGTCAAAGACAAATTAGGAAAGGTGTTTCACTTGATGCCTAGTTCAGAATTTCCAACTACATATGGTACTCGTACATACGAGTAATATAGAAAATCATTTTCGGTTGATTAATTATCGCAAGCTGAGGAAAACTAATTAATCACAACAATCACAATTTAATCACAACAATGAATTGGCAATTATATATTTAGTTTTAATTGCAATTAAATCTCAATTAATTTAGTTTTAATTGTTAGTTTTAAATTCGAAATAGATTCGAATTCAATAAAGAGTCCTTAAAGTTGGCTTTTTACCTTTAATTCTGGAATGCCACTGACGGAAAACAACGGTTACTTCGAAATAAGAAGGACTTAACATTACTCAGTCGAAAGATGGGTAATATCTAACTAACATTGCTCCACAACACAAAAGCGTCCTGCTTTTGGTCCAAAGGACTTATTTGATGAATAAGCAGCAGTGGACTTACCTTTTTACCTTTTTATATGGCAGCAGCAATAATAATTTAGTCGCAATTCATTTCGTTGTAGGGGGAGCAGTCAAAGAAGCAGATTGCAGAAATCTCACACAAATGGATTTCGCCAATTTCTATGACACCCTATCTGTTTACACCTATCCACCTGGCATCTATCAGATATAGTACATTATCCGAATGAATCCGTCAAAAAAACTTGCTCACAATCTTGTCTCGTGAAACATCAGACCAAAGGCAAAAAAAAAACCTTTAACTCAATTAAATCCGAACGCCTCCTACTACTACTCCACTGAGCTTCCTCCCCCTCTGGGACCAGAGGGATGTGAGAGATAAAAGTGAAATCATTTTGATTGAGAGCTGAATGAAAACGAAAGTGAGAGTCAGAAACCCTGAAAGTCTCACAATTTTAGCCAGCCGCCTTCACTGTGCTCACATTGCGAAAATTAATTTGTTCAACAACTGGCATGAGCATCGCTCACGGTGACTACGGCAATGTCATGGGAATGCTATAAATGCCAGACAAACAGACAGCCAGACAGCTAGGCAATCAGACAATCAAACACACAGTGTGGGTTGTCTCATTACTAATGACGAAGACCAGTGACTTGAAAGATTTGGAGACACTAAGTAGTGGGATGCCGGGCAATTCCACCAAACTAGGTATCCATACGTACGTGCTTCCAATTACACGCAGATCTCTATTCCTATTGCGATCCTAATTCCAATTTCGATTTCAATTACTTAACAAAATATAATCACAAAAGGTTTGTGGTGTGCGCGATTGCGATTGTGATTACGAATTACCCAGAGGGATAAAATTTTAGATGCGAGATTGTCTTGTAAGTAATTAGACGAGTCTACGAGTGCGAGTGCGAGTGCGAGTTCGAGTGGAGCGAAAGTGAGTCGCTTTTGTTGAGGTTTGAGCGTAGGATGGACTTGATTGGTTAATAACTCAATTGGCTTTGATCAACAAGATACGCTACAATTTTGGGGATTACAATTATTGTGATTTATTTGCTGTAATATTGTTGATGAATAGATTGTAAAGGTTGAGGCTAATGACAAACAGAGATGAAGCCGATTGAGGTGATCTTTAATTGGATCCGTTTAAAGAATTTTTTTTTTTTCTTTTTATAAAAATTGTAAGCCCTTGGTTCGCAGTAGACGCTCTATTGTATACATATGCGACTTGTACTGTAAGATATTGGCTATTCTCCAGTTAATGATCTCTAGGATTCGCGCTAAGTACACTGCTACTAATACGAGGATTGTCTGAAAAGTTTCCGACCGAACAAGACAATTTTTCCCAAATTTTTCTTTTATTTTTCTACATAGTCTCCTCTACACACTTCTCCCAGCGATGCTCCCATCTCTCTAATCCGTCCAAATAGTACTTGGCGTTTTTCTCTGCAAAATAGTTGTTCAGGAAGGTGATTGCCTCCTCATTTGACGAAAATCTCTGTCATCCGAGCGCAGTTTTTAGATGAGGGAACAAAAAGAAGTCGCTTGGGGCTAGATCTGGTGAATAAGGCGGATGGTCAAGCAGTTCAAACCGTAATTCATGGATTTTCGCCATGGAAACCGCTGATGTGTGAGACGGCGCGTTATCTTGGTGAAACAGGATTTTCTTTTTCTGCAAATGTGGCCGTTTTTCCGCTATTTCTGCCTTTAGCTTGGCAAGTAATGATGCGTAGTATGGTCCTGTAATGGTTTTTCCTTTTTGAAGATAATCGTTTAAGATAACTCCTTTACTATCCCAAAAAACAGTCGCCATTACTTTCCCAGCCGAAAAAACAGTTTTTGCTGTTTTTGGAGCCGGCTCACCCTTTGCAATCCACTGTTTTGACTGAATTTTCGTTTCAGGCGTATAATGGTGTATCCAAGTTTCATCTACAGTAATTAATTGGCGCCAAAACTAGGATTTATTGCGCCTAAACTGCGCCAACAGAGCGTTAGGGCGTTTTTGGTCTAACGTAAGCAAACGCGTCACCCAACGTGCGGTCAGCTTTCTCATGCCTAAAACTTGATTTAATATGTTACAAACACGTTCTTTGGACATTTTCATAACCTCTACTATCTCTTTCACTTTAATTCGGCGGTCGTGTAACACCATTTGGTAAACTTTAGCAATGTTATCATGTCAGTGGTTGCAGTTTTTGGACGTCCCGAACGTTCATCATCTCTCAAGCTCTTACGGCACGTTTAAATTCAGCTGCCCAAAATTTCACTGTGGTAAATGATGGTGCAGAGTACCCATACATAGAGTCCAACTCATTTTTGATTTGCGTAGGCGTATTGCCTTTCAAAACACTCACTCACATCGACTCACTCAAACGACTGTCAACTAAAAACTGCGCGTCCAAAGTGAGTAACTGTCAAAAGATGCACAACTAGCATTTACTAGCTTTTATTGACGAGTGCCGCTATCTTTACGTTGCGGTCGGAAACTTTTCAGACAAGTACATTGAGGCCTGTAAAGTTGCATTAGGTGACTGTTTTTGTTTAAATTTCAAAAGCGATCACTTTGTAACGTAAAGCACAACCTTACAAATGCGCACCAATGATATAAGCGATGGCATTTGTATCTTTAACTACTCATTTCCCTCGATCATAGATGGCGATTTTACAAAAGTCTTTTACTTAGCGTATTCCTCGGGATGTCACAGTAGGTAGCACATGGTTACCTCATTCCAATATTCACAAAGAAATAAGGTGGTAACCTGACTATAACACTGACAATCAAATTGATCATATTGCCATCGACGCAAGGCGTTTCGCCAGTATTATAACTACCCAACATTGCGAGCGGTCAATGGAGACTCGGCCGCCGCTGGAGGTGCTGGTTTTCATCCGATCACTTCTACGGAATCCTTGGTTGGATGAAGAGCGCAGACAAGCGTTGTTGCGAAACAATTCGCTTATGAAGCAGCGCTGGGAGAGGGATGAATATTACATTCTCCTGAAAAATCGTATGAGAAGCGAGTAATCGAAGGAACGAAACAACGTTTAGAAATTTTACCAAAATGTAAAAAAAACGTGCCAAGCCAAAACATCCCTAGCAGAAACCTGTAGAGGTGAACAAAGAACTCTAGTAGTAAAGTTGCAGTTGGTGCTGAGAATAGCAGAAAACCACTTCTACAGACTGCTAAACTGCGGGGTAGACCCAAACTCCGTACAACGAACCATTTATACAACCTGGGCGAGAAAAGTTAAGATTTCCGCTCCACAACCTGAAGGAAGTAAAGATAGCACTATCCTAACCTAAGCATAGGTAGTCTGTTCAGACCTACCTGAGCAGTGCATATGTCTCTTATGTTTTACACATACTTCCATGGGGGCCAGGATATGCCTGGCCAGCGCTCACCATCTTTCGGTAATATCCACAAATTCGGAAATTGTGTTGAGGGCACTCTGCCATCCAACAGGGCAATCGTAGCAACCTTCAGTGTCATCAATCCAAAAGCGTTTACGATAATACCAGCATTGCTCTTTCCCCATTTATTACGTCATTGATAGGCGGGGCTCACAGGGGAGTGCAGTAGCATCGCCAAGAATTAGTCGTCTTGTCTGATCCACAAGAAAGGAGACGCTATAAATTGCGCCAACTAAAGAGGCATCAGACTTCTTAACATAGCTGACAAGATCCTGTCTGTCGTATTGTTTGAACTCCTGAAACAATTTGTCAACTAGCAGCGGAGTTTTAGGCTGGATGAACCAAGATCCAGATGGGTAATTACCACACCTCTTTATCGATTTCAATGCCAGGTCTTAGGAGAAAATCAAACTGTTCAATTTCTGTCAAACTCGTCAGATTATGCCAAATGACGATGCAAAACGTTCGATGGAGACCTTTGATGGCAAAGAAGAGTTTAGAGTACACCAGGGGCACATTATTCAAAAAGTCTGTGAAACTATGTATAAACGTGCATACGCTGATGATATTGATATCATTGGCGAAAGACCACTGGCACTGGTGCGTTTGCAAGTAATGAAAGAGAAGCAAACAAAATGAGTTTAGCTGTAGATGAGGGCAAATCCTCATATGTTGTCAACAAAAAGGGGACGTACAACATCGGCAGATGGGACAGCTCAGCTTGGCTATAGTAGTAGAAATTCTGGTAGTGACACCTTATCAGAAATCAAATGACGAGTTACTTTTGGCACTCACTGTTTCTTTGGCCCAGAAGACAGTTGATTAATAAGGCCTTCTCAAGAAGATTCTGTATAAGACAGCATGGTCTTTAGAGAAAGCGTATAAAGATTATACATTTGAGTGATTGTTGGTACCGATTGTACTGACTGGCCTAGGAGGACGAGATATAAGAGCGATATATACGAGCTGTACAGCGACATCGATCTGGTCAGAAAAATGTGTAATTGGAGGCAGTTGTCCAAAGTTCGCTCTAATTGGTCAAGGCACAGTTCCACTCTGGACCACCTAACATAAGTAAGTATATCTGGAGATATAGTGGAGGACTTACCTCATTGTGATGCACCCTGGAGTAAGCTAAGAATCTATTCAAAGGCTACTAAGGTTATCATCTAAAAGAGGACAAAATTCCCAAAATGTCATCTCCCTTTCACTCATACAATACAATGTAAATTTTTACGATAGCGTAAAATACCCCCAGGCTCGATTCTCTTGTTGTAAAACTTAAAAAGTGATCTGCCACAGGGATCGCACGTTGGACCTTTACTATTCAAATTTTATATGAATGACTTTGAAGACTTGTTGCAGGTGGAATATTTTAATAATTGAAACCTGGTCTACAAAAACAGCTCAACCACTTATTCGAACGACCTTTCGTTGTACTTTAGATAGTAAGTTCGTTCGTCATCGAGTCGGGATACGCAATATATTTACGTAAATATATTTTTTAAAATAAGGATAAGCAAAGTAAAATCTTTTATGTAGTACTGACGGAATTATCTAGATGTAGAATAGCATTTTGAAATCGATTGAGCTAAGCAGTAGCAGAAGAGAAAATCATTGAAAGGTGCCTTCCTTATGACAATAGAGACGTTTTTGAGACATAAGGCAATTTATAAAATAAATGCTGGAAAGTAGTCTCAGACACATTGTCCTGCGAGTGTTTTAGATAAAGTCTGCAGCGCCTTCCTGTTCAAACCATATCTCATTAGGATTAATGTCATCCAGATTTTCAAAGACATACTTATTGACTATAGTCACAGCTTTGGTGACAATCTATATTGACCATAACGCGAGCTCCGGCATTACTTTTTGATGAAATAATGTACATAGATACCAGTAGCATGGAAACTTTAAAAGGCGGCACATTTTTATCAACGTATCCTCCTCTGGATTGGTCTATCTCTAAATACGATATTGAGTCCCAAATTTGGGATGAAACACCAGGCCAATTTGCAACTGCTTGTAGTTGGCCTATCACCAAAAAAACAAAGCAAATGAAGGGCTGGCTTATGGTATTCATTCCTGTATCAGTTGAATGAATATCACCGGGCTTGCGTCAAGATCTTTTCAGAAAAAAACCCGAATTAATCAATTTCCATCGTCTTCCATATATTTTCATGTTCAGCATGTCTCTAGTACGGACAGTGTATCTGTTGTACGATGGATGACTTTCACTTTCACTTGCTCAAATCAGTGGTCTACTTTCAAAGTAGTGCAAGCAAGTGAGATTCTGAGCGAAGATTAACCAAACTACATTCATAAGGAATATCTAAAGTCCGGTCATTTGGAATGCCTAACTTTCTGGAGAATAGGTAGCTCTTAAACGATGTTTCTGCATAGAAATCACCTTAATCAGACGAGCAATGCACTTATCATTTTCTCAAGTTTTAGGAGGGGGGAACGAAGTTAAGGACAGGTACACTAACCATCATAAAGATTGACGTCACTCCATATGGATCGATCTTCAGTTTGACGCCGGTAATATATTTTTTTTTCTTTTTTTTTTTTCGTTTTTTGGTGTACGAGTAAGACATGAGAGTCGAACCTAGATCCTATGGCCCAGTAGTAGACGAACTTAACCAATGCGACACGGCGACCATTACCTTTTCACAATTGTGAAAAAAGACTTGAAAAACGTACACAATCGGACTCGGGAGTTTATGAAATACTCTTAATCCGGCGACCATTTTATTTTTGGACATAAACTGCGAAAGTTCTGTTTCTGCGATCAGCTTCAATCCATATCTTTAATTTTGAGCGTTCGAACTGAAAGAAACCTTGAGTCAGTAGCTATCTGTCATAATGATGGAATGAGGGTGAACGTGGGTAAATCAATGCACTCGGTATGTTAGTGTAAATAGGAGTACGGTGAAGCTGTTCGTATATCATTACTAAGTAAGAATCCTGTGGTGGAATCCCTCGACTGGAGGGAACAATGCCGATTTATCCGAAGGATTCGTATGAATGCATCAATTGTTAGAGAAGATGACGGATCTTCTTAAAGAAGATGCCTTCACCTCGATATTTGTTTCAACAATCGTCCATAGTCAAGAGATCAAAATAATGGCTAAACAAAATGCAAAACAAAAACCAAGAAACAGAATCATGTGCGAAGAACTTAGTACTTAACAACTACGAGTACTTCACCTAATACTCATGTCTCTCCGGATTGATTTTTAAAACAAATTTTGGTGGGGGCGAACGCCCCCATTTATTCGGCTTAATACAAGCTATAACTTACAAATTAAACTTAAACTAAAACTTAAAACTAAGGTTGGTTGGAGTGGTGAAGGAGAACGGATTTGAGGTAGGGAGTGGTGCGGTGGAAATCAAAGACGGTAGGATTTGAGTTGATTTGACGTAGCATACGGGAGATTGGTTCGTTCGCGCCATAGGAGGTGTGGTGGGTTGGTTGATAGAAGAGTCGAGGGGTACCTAGATTACGATGGTTAATGTTGAGGAAATGGAGTTGTGAAGGGACGCGCATTCAACGTGACCTGAAAGGAGTCGATGAATGAAGAGAAAGTCTGCAGCATCTCTGCGATCTTCAAGGGTGTTTAAGTTGATAAGGTTGAGACGGTTTTGATAGGGGGGCAGATTAAAAGGATCATCCCAGGGCATACCTCGGAGAGCAAATCGAAGAAAACGGCGCTGAATGCTTTCAATTCTCGAGATATGAACACGATGATATGGGGACCATACTTGACTGGCGTACTCTAGGAGGGGGCGAACAAAGGTAATATAGAGGGACCTGGTCACATATGGGTTGTTGAATTCTTTGGACCACCGTTTTACAAAACCTAGTGCAGAGTTGGCTTTGAGGATTATCTCATCCATATGTAAATGGATTGGCATTTGGCGATGTTAAGTTCCAAAGAATTTTTGAGGCACCAGATCGAAAAACTATCAAGATCTTGTTGAAGGAGGAAAGAGTCATGGGGAGAGGAAATGGTTTTGAAAAATTTGGTATCGTCGGTGTAAAGGGAGACAGACGAGTGTTTGATGATCATATCGAGATCATTTATGGTTAATATAAAAAGAAGGGGACCGAGATGGCTGCCTTGTGGAACTCCAGAGGTGGCCAAAAATGGAGCGGAGTGGGCTGACCTAAAACGAACACAGTAAAAACGGTTATTGAGGTAAGAGGATATCCATTTCAACAATATGGGTTCAAAGCCGAGGGCAGACAATTTAAAGATGATTAACCGATGAGAGATTTTATCGAAGGCTTTGCTAAAATCGGTTGCAACTACATCGACTTCATTGCCATTTTCTAGGGCAGAGAGGGCAAAGGATACGAATTCAACGAGATTTGTGGTGGTTGACCTACCCTTTAGGAAGCCATGTTGTCTAGGAGAAATAAGTGATTTGCATTGGAAGCTTAGAGCTTCATACAAAATACTTTCGAAGAGTTTGGGTATATGAGAGAGTTTAGCGATGGGACGATAGTTGGTTATTTCATTCTTTGATCCGTTCTTGTGGATCGGGGTTATGAAGGAGGATTTCCAAGCCTCAGGAAATTCTCCTTGTGAAAGGGATAGACGGAAGAGATTAGAAAGGGCAAGGGAAAGAGAGGAAGAACATTTTTAAAGAAATATGGCAGGGAGGCCATCTGGGCCGGGTGTGAATTCGTCATTGAGTTGGTGTAATTTATGTTCGATATAAGACGGATCAAAAATATGAGAGAGAAGTGGGCCATTGGAGAAGTTCAGTAGGTAACTAAAATAGGATGGATCTGGTACAAAGGAGTCGTTGGTGAAGGATTGTTTAAAAAAGGTGGCAAATAGGTTGGCAATGGTGAGTGGATCGGTTGATGACCTGTTGTTGAAAGAGAGGGAAGGAGGGTAACCATCGGACTTTCTTTTGTAGTTAACAAATTGGAAAAAGGACTTAGGGTGGTTTATAAGGTTGACTTGCGCATTGTTAAGGTAGTCCTGGTAAAGGGAATCGTAAAGTTCGGTGAAATGAAGATAAGCACCAAGATAGGTGGAATAGTCGGTAAAGGATCTGGTACGCAGGAAAACAGCCCATAACTTATTTCTCTGATTTCGTAAGGAACGAAGCTTGCGATTATACCAGGGAGGACTAGTAGATGATGTTTTAAGGCGGGAAAACGGAACGTAAAGGGAAAAAGAATTAAATATTTCTTTATAAAAAATGGATAAGGCATCATTTATACTTAGGTTGTGAAAGTTAAAGAGGGATCTGCTGAGATATTCACTGATTTTGTGAAAGTTTGCTTTATGAAAGTCGTGTGATGAGAGAGTTGTGGAGGGAGTGGACTGGAATGAAGAGTTATGAAAAAATGAAAGTAGAAGGGGGGGATGGTAGTTATCGATTGTTGAGAGAGATAGGGGACAAAGTGAGACAGAGGAGTTAATTGGATCTGTTGTGAAAATAAGGTCTAATTGCCTGCCCATATAATAGAATATACCACTGACTTGGCATAGACTTGAGTCTGTTAAGCGATCTAAGAAGAGACATTCCTTAGCTGAGTTGGCATTTGAAGCGATGAAAAACGATTGATCATCTGATGGAGTCCATTGTAGTTGAGGAAGATTAAAGTCGCCAAAAATAAGGATATCATCAATAGGGTCTGACAGGTCAATTAAATGATCGATCGCATCAATAATAAATTGGTAAGATTCGATAGGTTGAGCTGGTAGGATATAGCAACATATAACGTAAAGGGACTTGAGAGGCAGTGATATTTTTATTGCAACAAAGTCGGCTTTAGAGGATAAAGACATTGTAATGGGGGAAGAGTTAAGGCTGTTGTCCATCGCCAGTAGGACGCCTCGACAGGGGGAATCTTTATTTGTGCGGGTAGGATCGTCGTCGCGGAAAACATTAAAAGTAGGAGGGAACAATTCCTGGTTCTGTATGTCGGGAATCAAATTGGTTTAGGTCAAGGCGTAGATATCAAAGGGAAGAGCATGCGATTGACGTAGGACAGCATTGGTTTTAGAGCGAAGACCTCTTACATTCTGGTAGTAAAATGTAAGAGGGATGTTGTGGGGTGGAGGTGTGAGGCAGGATGGTTTAAGCGCTGGCAAGGGAGGCACGTTATGGACGAAAAAATTTGTCGTGGTCGGCTCGGCTTCGCTGTAAGTGTGATAAAGGTTCCTGAGACTGATTTTGGTTTTCCCTTCGTAGCAGACCGAGTCCGATTTGTCATGTAGATAGGCAAGAAAGAGACGAATGTTTTCATATATCTTTCTTTCTCTGAGCCTAGAGAGAGCATATCGACTTTCTGTAGTGCCATTGGTTTGCTGTGTTAGTTTAACAGTGGGGGGAAAAAGGGGATCAAGAATAGGAGCATTGGAGGAGGGAGATAAATGATTGGATATGGAGTTGGATGAGGGTTGAGATGTGGGGTTTAGGGTATGGGAGTTAATGAAATTAGGGTACTTAGCTCCAGTTTTAAGGTCGAAGTTGGGAATTGAGTTGCTAGCTGGGTTTGGTGGTGTATCAAAAATAGGGACTGGGGCCCGTGAAACCGAGGGAGAAGGCGAACTGGAAGCGGGATTTAAGATAGGTGTTAAGTCAAAAGAGGCACGTTGACGTCGGGGCTTGGTTTGGGGTGGAATAGACGGAGTTGGAACCTAGATTGTCTCCCCATTATGTGGGAGTTCCCTATGTCTACCAAGGATCATAGTTGGATCATTTCTTTTGCACCCATTGGATATAGTTTCTCATGATTTTGAGTCAGTTACGAAGGATCCGGAATGAGGGAGTGCCAACTTGACCATCCTAAGCGGGTGGCCCTCATAATGAACACAAACCCGCCAATGTTTGAAGATTCGAAGACTAAACCAGATAATGCGAATTCAGTTCACCTTTTCAGGCACGATTTTTACAAGTCTTGGTTATGCAGAAAACATTAATTAACGAGGCACGTCTTTGGCTCTCAACGAGTCAAAGGTTACCATGATGACTATGGAACACTGATATTTCGAGTGAAATCGTAAAAAAGGCTGAGGAATTTTTTTTTTAATTCTTTATTCTCAATTATGTACAATTAATTATAATACTAAACTTAATTAACAAGTAAAGGAGAATAGTTAGTAGCATTTGTATTTCAAAAAAAAAAAAATAGAGCTAATGCCACTTCAGTTAAGAATTCAATGTGGGGTGAGCAAATTACGAGTATACAATTATGATTAAGAGATGGTCGAAGTCAAAAAGCCAAAGTTTAACTTTTTTCAAAAATGAGGGTAGATTAACTATGGTTCGTATGTCAACAGGGAGTTTTTTAAGCAATTTGCATGAAACAATAGAATAAGAGTATCTATCCTTTCGCTGAACGAATATGGTTGTGTATACGCTTGAACAACGCTGGGAAATATTGCGACATTACTTTGAAAATCATGGTAATGTTGCAGAATGTGTGCGAAAATTGCGTACGGATTTTGGAAGAAGAGAAGCACCGTCAGCTCCGTATGTTCATTATCTTGTGAAAAAAGTGAAAGAAACTGGCATCCTCATCGATAAACCAAAGCGTGAAAAGCCAAAAATAGTGCGTACACCCGAGAATATTGCTGCTGTGGCAGAAACTGTGCGTGAAGCGCCATCAACATCAATTCACCGTCGTTCTCAACAATTGAATATTTCGGAGACATCATTGAGACGAATTTTGCATAAAGACCTTGGTATGACGCCATACAAAGTCCAATTGGTTCAGGAGTTGAAGCCAACTGACCATCCAATGCGTTTTCGCTTCGTTAACTTAGAGAAGATGCCGATTTTGCCAAAAAAATCATCTTTTCAGATGAAGCTCATTTTGATCTTGGCGGGTATGTAAACAAGCAAAATTGTCGCATTTGGGGCACAGAAAACCCGCACGCATACATTGAAAAGCCGATACACGCAAAACGAGTCACTGTTTGGTGCGGATTTTGGTCCAGAGACATAATTGGGCCATTTTTCTTCGAAAATGAGCAAGGAGTGGCCGTTACAGTCAATGGCGATCGGTATCGGGCCATGTTGAACGAATTTTTGTTCACAAAAATTGAAGAGGAGGATATTGGCAACATTTCGTTTCAACAGGACGGCGCTACGTGCCACAGAGCCGAAACTGCACTCGATGTTTTGCGCCCTGTTTTTGAAGATCGCATTATCAGCCGCAGAGCTGATGTCGTTTGGCCACCTCGTAGCTGCGATTTGACACCGTTGGACTATTATTTGTGGGGTGCCGTAAAAGATAAGTGTTACGCCGACAAGCCAGAGACAATTGATGCTTTAAAGGACAATATTCGTGAAGACGTTGGTGAAATACAGCTACACACAATCGATAATGTGCTTAAAAATTGGACCGATCGTGTAGGCTACTGCAAGGCCAGCCGAGGCAGCCATTGAATTAAATTATTTTCCATTATTAACCGGAAGGATAAAACTAATTATCTGTCAAATCAGACATGAGCTAAGTGTTACCATTCACGAAATAAGCACTAGTTGAAAAAAAAAACGTTAGATGGCGGACCCTTTATATTCGTCATATATTGGACTTTGCAAGTACCCACCTCTCATAAAAAAAAAATCTAAGTACCTTAAAATAAAATAGATGTCTCAATGGGAGAACTCTCGTGAGCCTAAATAGCTCCATAGAATGAGCTAGCCGGGGAGAATTACAAACTTTCCTTATTGCACATTTTTGCAGGACAGATAGTTGCTGAAGTTTGCTTTATACATTTTGTTTAAAAGAATTCTGTGATCAACCATGTCAAAGGCTTTGGTTATATCTACAAAAAGCCCACTGCATCTAATCCTTTGTGTATAAAGGTACAAAATTCCAAAAGAGCATCCTCAGTGGAAAGGCTTGATCTAAATCCAAATTGGCTCGAACTAAAAAAACTTTTTATATTTAGGATATTTCAACATCCTACATTTAACTATTTTCTCAAATACTTTTGAAATAGAAGGCAACAACGAGATCGGTCTGTAGTTACTTTTTTCCTTTCTACTTCCCTTTTTAAAAAGAGGTATGACATAGACACATTTCAATTCTTCAGGAAAAGTTAAAGTTATACTCGTAACACTCAAATTAAAAAGATGTACTAAAATATCAACTACGAGTATGTTATGGGCAATTTTTTTCAAGACAAACTTAGAAATATCATCACAACCACATGAATTCGAATTGTTAAGGGAATTTACAGTTTTTAATAACTCGAGACCCGAAATAGGCTCAAAATAGATGCTATTTTCGTACAGAACATTTACTGTAGCATCATTTCTAGGCTCAGGATAATAAAAGTTTGGTGAATCGCTCGGAAATAAAATTTGCCCTACTGAAGCAAAGAACTCATTGAATTCGTTTGCTACTTCTGTAGGATCTGAGATATTTACAGTACCATTGATTAGTGTTATAGAAGTATCAATTTTTTCCTAATATTTCGATTAATTATACTATTAACCACCTTCCATTATTTTTTAAGGTCACCTTGAGAATTTCTTAATTGGTTTTGGTAGTAACGATCCCTACACATGCGGATTTCTTTGACTATATCACGGCACATGCGATTATAGCGATTTTTTAAGCACTCATTACGTGGGTGTTTGCTACATTTTAACCGTAGTTTATGTTTCAGGTTAATTATCTCTGATCTTCTCTGTACAGAAATGGTATTGGAAGCGGCTATGGAGTTTTTTACAATTTTTGCAAATAAATCGTAAGCCTTAGATGCATCTTCTTCATCATAAACCTCATCTTATCTTTTATCAGACTAGGCGAGAATGTTTTTTTGTTTCTTTTCTTGCCATGATTGGGAGCAAGATTCCAGTCATGCAGTGATCAGAGATCTTGAGGTCAAGATTTATAGCAAGACATTGATAAGGCTGAATTTTAAAGAAACGACCAAATACGTGATCAATACAGGTACCAGCTATGGGCCTCCTTGTGATCTCATTAACAAGGGAGGTTAACTCATGCTCGGCAGTAACTGCAAGGTACGAATCTAAATAAGGGCAAGAGATTAACAAATCCAAGTTAAAGTCCCCTAAAACAACAAGATTTGCTACTTTTACACTACACAAACAATTCGAAAACTCAACAAGAAATACGTTTAAAGACTGTGCATTAAATCTATATGCACAAATAAAGGTACACTGCATATAGAACAAGAAATTTTTATAATGTCAGCACTCGACAGGCAATCATCATACAAATCTTTCACAAAGGCACCCACTCCACCTGCTGCATATGAATCATTGGGATTTGCGTAAAATGTATACCCAGGGATAGCGTAATCTTTGATCTCATAAGAATATATCCAAATTTCGGATTATTAATTGATGCTGCGCCGAATAAGCTCCTAAGAAATCCCTCTGAAACAATGGGTCTTACTATGAATGTTAAAAAACACTAGCAACCGGGTAATACAAAATCCGTCGCAGATCGTTGTAAATGCTTACGAAGTTCAGATTTTTAATTTGCTAAGTAACCACTGCACTGACAATTCTTGAAAATCTAACAACAATACGAGTTAAACCCCAGTCAGTCATCCTTCCACTTAAAAGACATCGTACTCATACCTCTGCTCATACCAAAGTATGATATTCGCAATTTTCTTCTCCACAGACTTAAAAATAATTAAAAAAATATTTTCGTATCACCTTTCGCAGATTTTCCTTTACCTGAAACGAGAGGAGAATAAAGAAAATGAAAACATTAATAGGTATTCGTAATTACAAGGAAATTATTTTGATTTTAGAGAAAGGGAATGGATACACGTGTTTGGCATTTGCAGCATGGCGTTAGGCAATACAAGAAAAAGAAAAAGAAACCGAAACTGAACCAAACCACAGACAATCACGCAATGCTACAGATACACTACGAGCATGTATACAACTACGGATACAAGTCTTATTCGTTACTATCTGTTCGTGATGTTGAGATGATGATGATGATGATGATGGGAAAGAAAAATAGACGCGTGGATGATATTATGGAATGAAAAAATGAAAAATATGGAAAAATAAGTCACATGCAAGCAAGTAATTATATAATGGCTTTTTCTGTACCACCCTCCCTCTTAACAAGACCAGAGTTTGGATATTCTTTTCATGGGAAATCAGAAATCCATTGCAGGCGAGAATGCTTGGAGATGATTGCAGTAGAAAGTGCTTACCGGAAAACAGTTTGTTTCGTAGATTATTGTTTAGCGAACGTTTTTCTGAAGAAGAGGCCATGGAATGAGCATCTTAATAAAAAAAAAAAATGAAAACTAGACTGCCCTGAAGGCATTACAACTAACAACTATTAATTGAGCAAAAGCCGACCATGAGAACCTGCGTATACTACTGCTATGTCTGTACAATTAGGGCTGCGAGTTGAATTGAAAATCTAAGTTTTCATTGAATTAGTTTTCTCTTCATCCTCTTGGAAATTTGAATGCTCATAGAATCGGAATAGCGTGGAAATTCTTGTAAAGACAACCACATAGGACTATCTAACCAACCTGGTGATTTTTTTTTTCTATTTTACAATTTACAAGGGATAAAGGCACTTCAAAAGAGATCACGAGAGGGGAGGAAATATTTCAACAAAATGCACATATTTTTTCGAGGAAAATTGATTGATTTCGTAGCTTTGGGAAACATGGGAACAAGCATTACAAAGTTTCAGCACCTTGAGGTCACAAAAGGTAGCAAAGGTAGAACAGGACCTGACCTCCTTGTGGAATGAATGCAGAGAGCGAGGATACTGAACTGATTATAATTGACTGCTATTACAGCCTTAAAATGAAACTTAGGGAGGAAGAAAATAGAGGTACCGACACACATTGGTCTTGAATGTTTGTAAGTTGTAACGACTAGGAAATAGAGAGTTGTACAGCTTAGCAAAGAATCACGATATTTCAATTTATTTCGGTTGCACCACATGAAATGTACGATTTTCGCTCAGTCGGAAATAACAAGTTCTCGAGTGAACATCTGTGCCAGAACGTTAAATTTTCTTTTTTTTTAAAAAGTAAAGTGCTACGTGTGCTTGACGTGTGAGAATTTTAGGGTTCCTTACAAGTACCGTTATTTTTTTCTAGAAATTATTTACCATGCTGTCGGCAGTTCAAATTCGGGAGATTTCAACCTCGAAAATGAACCACGTGGGAAGCCGAAAACGTTAGTTGACGACGATCTTTTAAGCAGTGGAATATCCCCAATGACAATAAGTCATCGGATAGTCACCTGTGATAAAAAGTGGATGCTGTATAATATTCGTAAAAGATCTGGGCAGTGGTTGGATGTAGATGAAAAACCAGAACACACCCCCAATCCACTTTTCATTTCTTCAACCAGGAGAAACCGACATATTGCATGCCACATTGGCTGAAAAACAACCTGCAAACTGTTGCAGTTGAGATTTGAAATTCTTCCGTTTCCACCGTACTCTCCTGATATTTTTCCAACGGATTACTATCTTTTCCGCAATCTGGATTCATTTTGCCGGCAGAAGGTCTTCCGGAACTGAGCAGAGGTCATAAAAGCCCTTGAAGATTTCATTGCCTTTTGTCAGCACTTCTACGAAAAAGAAATATTTGAACTTGTATCACGTTGGAAGAATGTCATAGATGCCAACGGATCCTATTTTGAGTGAATAAAAATTTACGGAAAAATAATTTCTTCAATTTTTACTATAAAATTGGATATTTCATGTGGTACAACCCAATATGTCCGAAAGTGGGCTTGAGGGTGTACTGATGAACATTCATAGCGAGACAAAACAGTTGAAGTTTTGAAGGGACGGAATGCTACTGGCGATTTCTATGGAGCACTGGTGGTGGAAATAGCGATAGAACAGAGTGAGACACGAGACATTTTCTCGATGTTGGCGGATGTCCATTGACTGGGTGGTATTAGCATCACCTATGAGTTTTATCGCACGGTTTTAAATCGCATCTAGCAGGTGCAGAGGTGTTATAAGAGCACTTGAACGCTTGTGGGCATTGTACTCCAATTTTGGGCGGATGAACGTCTTATATATTGAAGCCACATTAAAAGGGGTGAAGTATTTCTTACATCACTTGAAGAAACCGTCGAAGCATTTATGGCGACATCGAATGTGTGTGGTCATTACAGCGTAAGTTGTCATTGACACACATACCGAGAATGGAAAGTTTTTTTTTGCTTTCGACGATGTAAGTGCCATTCATTGGCAATGGCTAGGTATTTGCATTAAATCAAGACAGCAGACAGCGCTGACTTTTGGAAGCAGTAAATTCCATTCTGTTGATAGTTCCCCAATTGCTTAGGGAATTTATTGAAACCAGCAAAAAGAGAGTCAGCCTCGACAGATTAACTGCCTCTTCTGGTCCAGGCTTATATCAAAGGTACTTTTTGAGGTATGGCAATACCGGTGTAGATATGTCAAATCGAACACCAACTTCATAAAGTTTGACGTTTCTGCTCAGACCGTTTTGTGATACGAGTGCTATTTGCGTTCTTTACAGAGACTTGAAAAATTTAGTTCAGCCGAAAAATGTAATTAAATTGTGAACATTATCATGCGATGATTTTTGATAATTTTCTACGCGACTACAACAGCGTGCCGCTCAACTCCCTTCAACTTTTGGTGATGAAGCATCATCTAGAGCCACCGTATTTTGCTGGTTTTCCCAATTCATTCGTGGTCCTCGTTCGCCCCCAGGACGAATTTCGTGAAGGTCGTTTAAAATCGGCTGTTATACCAGGAAATATCGATGCTGTGCGGGAACTGATATTGCAAGATCGTCATGTGAGTCATGCTTGGCAATTAGTTCCACTCGCATACATTTAATAGTGAACTCATAACATTTTTTTTTTTTTTTATAATTTACGCGCGCCTAAGGGGCTGGATGCTCTTTTAATGTTGCCAGGGCGCGGGCGGAAAGGTAGAAGGAGCAGAAAGGAAAATTGTTTTTGTAGTAGTTTAAAACTCAGGTGTATTTGGTTTCGATATTCGCTCTCCAGGGATGGGAGTCCGAACAGGACGGAGAGTTCTTCACTCAGAGTGATTCGAAGTTTATAATTCGCACTAGTTTTTTGTGCTTGAAACTCTACAACAGCCAACTTTACGTGTCAGTGTTATGCTTTCACACGCAGAATTTTCGAATCTTGACCCTCCGATTGAGAAGCGATTGCTAGCACCACTACACCACGGCCACCCCTTTGGCCGTCGAAGTTTGGCAATCGCTTAAAAAAAAGGCTCGTGTCGATTGGTCCAATGAAATGTTGAAAAAATTCGATCAGGGCGCTTCAAAAGACGTAGATATAGAAGATCGTGACAGGCCACGAATCATGTATCTATGTATATGAGCCCGGAACTAAATAGCAGTCAACTGTATGGATCTTTTAAGACGAGCCAAATCCAACAAAAATTATTCACCCACGAAGCACTTCAAAGCAAATGGTCGTATCTTTTTTTTCGGGAAGACCGGACATGTCGCCACCGTGCAACTAGAGCAACGTAGAACGATCAATCCGAAATTTTATACCATTATTTGTTTGTCAGAAGATTTAGGAGAAATAAGGAAAAACAACCGCTGAACTCGGCACCTTAACAATGCAAGCTCTCACGAGTCGACTCAAATAAATGACTTTTTGAGCACTCAAAACATCCAATTGATGGGTCATCCGCTGTACAGCCCGGACGTTGCACCGAGTGACTTCTTTTTATTCCCGCACATCAAAAGTAAATTGCGAGGTGAACTTTTTTCCAGGCCTGAAAAAGCGGTTGATGCATTTAAAAGGCATGTTTTGGAGTTACCGCGTTCGGAGTTGTAAAACGTGCTTCAAACGTATGCAAAAGTTTATTGATCTTCATGGAGAGTATTTCGAAAAACAATAAAACCCTTTCCGGTGATAATGATTCTTACTTGTTTTTCTCAGAACTTAAGTAGCAACATACGTATGTATCTATGAGAACTTACGAAATCTAACTACATATCGACCGTATCTCAGAGCTACTCGTTGCCAATACTCGATGATAATGTGTCCATCTGACTACATGTATGTACTCGTATATATGAAAGAACGGGCTTTTATGAAATTGATTAGTAGCAAGTTCTCAAGAGCCAGCCAAGTATGAAGGACCACAAAAGGATTTGCGTAATCTGGCGGTTACAAGTCCCATTCATCATACGCGTACATACAACTTAAATGGCCTTTTAGGTGCTGACCAAGGAGTCGTTAGAGCTCTCAATGTCGAATATGCCTAAGACTCAATTGTTTGGGCTAGAACTATAGAGATAGTTGAGAAGAAGGCAAGCGGATAACGTTCAAACTTCAATGCAATAGAGTAGGCAGTTGATGCAATAGAGTACCATCTGATGGAACTCGTACTGCAAACAGTAAAGATTCTGGTAGAAAGAAATTTGTCCATCCATAGACAAAAACAAACGAGGATTCTCATTACTTCCATCCGTCGTGAATAGGTCTACGACTCACGTTCATATTTGCACTTTGTAAGTACTTATTTACCCTTCCTTTCTAAGTTATGATATTTACTCAGACTAATTTGCAATATTCAAAGGACGATACTGCTCTTCCATGAAGCAGTCTTTTTGTTGTTGCATGAACTAAATGCTCATACATGAACTAAAAGTATAGAAAATCTGATTTGTGGTCTGAGGTTTTCTGTTCTTTATACCAATTCGAGCGTGAAGGATGGCAGAAGTTCGTCTTATTTTTTCTGTTTTGAAGTTCAACCACTGTTAATCAGCCCTACTTGGATGGGGTCTTCTCATCAGAGAAAGACTTGAACAAAAAGTCTTTTGCTGAATGCATCTGATCCTGACCTGATTACAATCCGTTGCAAGGCAAGCAAAGGCTTAATATTCTCGCTCACGCCTACAGAGAAAAACTCGACTTTGTCAAAAACTGCTTCTACGAGCTCTACGACTAAACGTAGGTGCAATTTCTTAGGATCATTTTTGAAGAAAGTAACATCCAACTGAAAAAATTAGCTCAGGCTTCTCGAAGTTTATTACACCTAAACATCCATAACAGGACCTGGTAGTCACCTGATAAACTGATAAAAAAAACCATCAACCAGATTGTCCGAGGAGCCAAATCGACTCAGGCCAGTTCCAGGTGAGAATGTGAATATCCCAGATGACAGAACATCAAAATGTACAACAAGAAGCTGCCTTTCCTGATAGTCATACCAAAGCAAAGTTCTATGATGTTAGCATCAAGTGCAGAAAACCAGTGGCGACGTTGTCAGTATGCCATATCTGTGGTGGTAGGTTTCATCCGAAAAGATTCGGATATCCCTTGCAGATATCACGTTTTCCGCCTGAAACACGTTACAGTGGTTTAGAAGGCGGAAACAGACGCTTATCTGAGAAAACACCGTCTGTGTAGAAATGGACTGACTGGTCGTCCATGAAAGCATCTTGTTCCCAGAAAGATCTAGAGAGGATGACATAACAATGTTCGGGCATAATGTTGTCGATGAACTCTCTGGAAAGATTGCTAGTATTTTAAGAATGTTAGGGTGGCCAAATATCGTGATTTATTTGTCCACTATGTAGTCGCTTTAAGGCAAACAGCTGCGTTACCAGCCACTTGCCTGGTAAAAATATAAGCCTGCCCAGTGAAACAGAATGTCCATCGCCCCGGAGGGAGGAGTACGTAGGGCTTCGCTTATGCACAGACATATGTTACATACTGTCCTTTGGACTTAGCTTAGTTTACTGCGATTGTCTGCATTGTCTAAGTCCGTCCAGCAGACAATCACCCCGTAGGCGAGTATCGCCAGTTGTTCCCAATGGTTTTTTTTGTAAGAGAGTATAACTACTGTAGCTATCTTTACTGTTTCTTGAATGTCAGGTTTCCAGTTTAGTTTCCTGTCAAAAATGAGACCCAGATATTTCACTATATCGAAAAAGACTAAGCTGGTGCCGTTGATTGAGGGAGGGTCTATGATTGGAATTTTATATTTCCTGGAAAAGAGGACAAGATCAATTTTATGGGGGTTTACTCCCAATCCACAGCGATCCGTCCAATGGGTTAAGGCTTTGCTGTAGGAGTTCTTTAATGGCATTGAGATGCTTTCCTGCTAAAACAACATCATCCGCATGGGCAACCACCCTGCTGTCACCCATTTGCAGGTATATCAGCAGTTCGTTGACCACAAAGTTCCAGAAAAGGGGTGAAATGACACCGCCTTGCGGCGTACCAGTCAGAGCTCTTCCCTAAATTTCGAAAATGATCTCACCGAGATCTCTGATGGCAAAAAGATTTTGGACAAGGTCTTTTGAGCGCAATTTTACAAAAGTCTGTACCACTACTGGCATACACTTATGACTTTGGTATCACTGGCAGAATGCAGTATCGAAACATACACGATTAGACTTTGTTTAGCTGTGAATGAGGGTAAAACGTAATAAATGCTGTCAACATAAAGTGCAGCATAACATCAACGAAACAGGCAGAATGACATAATATCCTGTTTCTTTGACCTTGGCAATTTAGTAGAAGGGCTGTGTCTAAACAGCACACAGGAGACTCTAAACGAGACCCTTATCATCATATGGCAGGACCATGGATGTCAACGAAAGCTGATGAACACATACTTGACCGTTTTGGACGCAAGATTCTTCGAATGATTTTCGGTCCCACCTGTTGTGCAGGATTCACCGGCTCCAATGTTAAATAAATGAAAACCTCCGCTTCACCTAGAAGGATAACAAGTTAAAGCAATACCTGTTTTTAAGTAGCCCAAAATGAAAGGGACTTTAGCCAACTTGTTGTTCGCAACTGGAGGCGGTCAGCGCAATGCCCCGCTAAATAAAGTTAGTTTTTGCTTGAAACCCAGGTCTACACTGGACTGCAGCACAACCTAAAATAATGTAAGGGCTTTGGTTGCGGGTTAATTATTAATGGCGGCGATGAATATTGGTTCCAATCCGATGCGTAAGAAGATGATGTCGCTTTTCAACTGTCAAATACTAAACAACTGCTTGTTCCAGTGCATTGGGTTTGATTACAGTGTAAATCGAGAAATTATGGTTCCACACGCCAGGTATATAGGTGGACGCTCCTTTAGTATTGCGCGTTAGAACTGAAATGCACTGAAAAGTCTGAGTCGGATAAAGGATCTCACTATCTGTTTCATTGACAAAGCTAAGAGACTTACATGTGCATATGAATCTCAGGGACTATAACTCATACTTCCTTATGACGCTCTTTGGCCAGACTTTTGGAGCTGGAAAGAGCACTTAATGAGAACCGGAGTAGGGTAAATCAGATCTCCCATGAGCTTGCTTGGCTAGACACATATGAGGAATGAATGCAGGTTCCGATTAACTACATCCTTAGACAGGGTTTCCCACTGACAGTTATGTTTCCCATGGGCACAATAAGTACAACTTTGAGTGAAGCCAAATGGCAGATTTAGAACTTTGTACCTCCCGACGACCGTTAAAAGTCACAGGCATTTCTGATGTGTCAAGGTCAAATATGTATGTTCCTCACATCGAGGAGCTCCCATATTATGTTTCTCAAAATATTGGCATTACTGTCTATGAGGTAAATATGTCGCAAACACTGTGATTCTTACAGTTGTTAATGTCGCTTTTGCTCTGGTTACACGTTCACGGAGATCTAAGGTATATATCTCATCTCTAAGACATACTTTAAAGATAAATTCAAACTGAAAGTATATCTGCAAACCAAAGCTCTTCTCGCCCTGACAGCGGATTTACGGCAAATTTCAAACATGTACATATGCAGTCCTCCACATTCTCTCTTCCTACCGCAAAAAAAGAAACAGAAACTCTGCTTTTATCTTCTCGTAAAAATGGACTTGCACTATATCTACTCGAAAAAATGAATAAAAAATAAAACGTGTAAAAACGCCATCAAAACTCATCCAAAGTCATGCAACCGCAATTTATTCTGAGCAACATTCGTCCCCTTTCATCTAAAATGAAGAAAAAAAAAATAGAAAAATTCCAACAAACATAAAAAGTTAGTTTATTCCAGTTTCTTGCATTAAACCGAACCCCTTCAACGACTAGCTCTTCGTAGTATCCGTACAGCTAATTAGGTCAAGTGGTAATCTAATACCAATCTAGAGCAGGAGTATAAGAATACCAGGCCGGCTTCAACTTAATTATAGCGGATCACATCATACCTGCATATGTAGGTTTTGCTTCCCCCATCAACTCCATTCAATCGTGCAACCCTCTGACATGCAATCTCCCCCTCAACAACACACCAACACTACACGTGCTACTGTGATGTACTCGTAAATGTCAAACAGGACGAGAAAAAAAAAACGCCACTCATCTCCCACGTGCACCTCACCCCTACCTAACGCGCAGATCGATTAACGTTCAATCTAAAACTCGGAGCTCTGTCAGAACACACAAAAGAACAAAGTTTGACGCGAATTCGTAAACAAGTTCCAACTACTAGACGCCCCCATCAAATCAAATTATGAATCAGCTGCCGATGTTTGTTTCTCTTGTTGTATCCCTATGCTATCCATGTTCTGAAAGATTGACTGACAATGGTGGTGTTTTTATTACATTCCCAATACCTGTACGAATTCCAATTCCAATTGGGATCCCGACCTCCTGCTTTGTTTCAAAAACGCCCACGAGCCCAAAGATCTATGTACTCGTCGTACGTGCCTACAGTCATAGGCCTATGAGTACGAGTTGTACATGCCTAAAGGCTTTTTGTTGTCATCGCAGGCGTCCTTGCTAAACGTCACCCACGCCAAATTGTCACACAGAGAGAAAGAGGAGCCGACAGTGAATCATCTCCTGTGCCGTTCGTAATCGCCGTTGTTATCGTCAGTTGAATTGTCAGTGCGAGTATTGTGTTTTATTCTTGGCAGCTTTTGAATTTGCGGCGTCACAGTGCCGGCGGTGGCGCGGCGGGTGCACTCGTGCAATCTTTCTTCTCCAGCTTCAAATGATGCTTCTGCCTCTGCCTCAGCCTCAGCCTTTGCTTCAGCTTCAGTTTCAGCTTCAGTTTGAGTTTCATGGTCGTTTTGGGCTACTTTTCAACTAACGTCACTGTTAACCTCTAAATGCGAAAACGACTACAAAGAGAAACGAAATAAAACAAAAGAGCTATGAAGGAGCAATGAGGCTCGGGCTATACTTGTTTTTCCACGAAGATTTCACGATTTCACGAATGACTACGACACAGCCAACAGCAGTGTTATTTTTAGCTATGTTGCCTCATTCAATCTGAATGAAGGCTTAGGCACAGGCACAGGCACAGACTTAGGCACAGCCATGGAGACAGGCATAGGCAGAAGGAGTAAAAGGAGGCCAACCACATCACAGAAAGGAGTCATGGCCGACGCAACGCATTTAAAGGTGTTCCGTGTTAGGGTAACGAGCCTGACTATATCAATTCATGCGTTTCTGTAGCCTGTACGAGTATCTTGGTATGGTTGCTATTGCTTTTGTTGGTGGAGTTGTCTCCTGCCATCTTCAGCCATAACCAGCCATCTGTCTACCTCAGATCTGACATTGACGTGCCTTCGTGTGCGCGCTCGAAAATAAATCAATAAATCATTTTTCGGTGCCATGGAGCGCTCGTAAAGAACTACGAGTATATTGCCTGGCGGCGCGGCAACAGCAATAGCGGTGGCCGGTGGGCGCAGCGCGTATGTAAACACGCAAAGGGCTTTAGAATTCCTTCCCATTGGCGGATATCGAATTATCCGTATTTTGACGAATTTTCCGGAGAAGAATTAGATTGTACGCAGCAGGTGAATGATGGCTGGCTTACGAGTATTTGCTTGGGCGTAGTACATTTCGAAATGCAAAAGCTACGAATGGATGGGCTTGGCATTTTGATGGCCATGGTTATTCTGTGCTGCATGGATTAGTTGGTTTTGTTCAGGTTTAGTTAGTTGATGTGGAGATGGAAATACGAATATTACGACGCCATAATTTTGCGGCTGAGTGAGGCTCATTTTCCGTGGATTTGACATTAATTTGTTAGGTTCAGATCCTTTAATAATACAATCAGTTTAACAGACAAATCCAGTGGCACACCATTACTTTTTAAGAAGATGACACTTTTGGGCAGATAGAGTGAACTCATTTCAGCGTTTCGTCTTCATTAAGAGGACAATAGAAGGGACAGGGCTGGTATATTCGTGTCCAGAGTGGTATATCTGGATACAATTCCGTCACAGGAAGAGTCTTTAATTTGTTTTAGGGCTGCACAGTAGCATAAAATCATATGTTGGACACTGGTTAACTGATTTGATGGTTTCACGTCACATTAAGAAAAGACGAGGAAGCTTGCACGAGATGTAGTTTAATTGACTTTGCGCCAAGACGGAATATAACTACAGCAGGATCACGGCCCTCAATTTCATAATCACTAGACCATAAAATAGTCAGAGTTGCGATCCACGTACGCCACATTTCCCGTATTATAGACGTTTGGAAATTCCCTTGTAGATTTTGCCCACAACTTAGATGGAGCCAAGGTACATCTGCGGATATCTCAGGCACGAGTATAATGAAGAATTACTGTGAAGTAATTCTTGCAATGGCAACAAATCGCCGAAACCTTTGTCAACTGAATGTCCCGCCAACTTCCTTATAACCTATATTAAGTCGGAAGAAGACGTCAGAAATGCCTTAACTGATGCTTAGATTTCACCCGACCACGACATGATGATGGGAGCAGACATGTAGAAAAACGATTCGCATATGAAGCAGTGCTGCAAAATAACAGGAGCGGCATGTTATATTTACAAGCAAAGGCTAGCGATCCAGGAATGATTGCCGGAAATTTTACCAAAAGATAAAACGAACATGTCAAACCAACAAAAACCGAACAGAAACCTGTAAAGATGAGCAAGAAGATCTCTTATAGCAGGACATCGCAGTCGATGTTAAGTTTATGCTATGGAAGATCACACTCCAGACTGTTAAACTACGAGGACGATCTAAAACTCACTACCAGTTAGAATGAGCCATATAACCCGAACGATAAAAAATAGATCTCCGGCTCAATCGACCAACATGAAGCAAGGCGAGCAACGTCTAAATGTAAGACCAGCAAGGCTGTTATTTGGCAAGCTACATATTTAAGGCAGCGGAAGATGATTCGATAGAGTATGCACCAACTCATTTTCAAAATTCTCAAGAGTGAAACTAAGCCAACTAAATGCTGCCAGTTATAGAGACATTAGTCTCCTTAATTCCCTCTAAAAGATCTTTTCAGCCATAATGTGGTGGCCTCCTGGCCCCCTATGATTCTGGTGTCAACCCCAGATATTCCACAACTGACCAAATATTCATGCTACAACAGAGCATTTCCTATCCGTAAAGATAGGAAATAGTCTAACCTAGGCCTTTGAGGTAAAAAAAAACTGATACCTGGAAAATTGTGCAAAGCTTCTAAGCCAACGCGAGATATCATTGACAAACTAAGCGGCCTGTCATTGGTGCATTTGCAGGTACTGAAAGGTACCGGCGTATATGCTGTGTTTATGCTGTCAATTACAAGGAATGCACAACTTCGACGAATTGAACAGAACGTCACAATAGCCAGAACTCTAACTTTGAGGAAATAAGGACTCCGCTGTTAACTCTGACAATAATGCCTCGTTACAAATAAAACGATAACTTACGAGTACCACTTGTCCATCACTGTTTCTTTAACCTAATAAGGCGTTTGAGTTAGAAGGGCTTGTGAGGAAACGTTATTAAAACAATTTCTAAGACACTGCTCATTCCAATTCTGCACTATGACGCAATATTCTTTGGACGATTTCGAACGGAAAATATATAACAACCAAGTCTAACCAATGCTGTAGCATTGACCTGCCCCTTGAGATTGCTGGGACATGTAGAGTGTACTCGTATAAACGAAGTAACGCACCGGCCCGAAGACTCCTCGATTTCTATCCGGAGCAACGACGCAATAACAAAAGCTCGGTTTAAGTGGCGCACGCATGTGGAAGGGAGCCTTAACCATCTGGGAGTGCGTAACTGGAGATAATTGGCCAAGTACCGAACTAACTGGAGAGAGGCCCCAGAACCACCCCAGACTGTAAGATCATTTTATCATCAATCAGAATTGATTTAGTTTAAACTTATTTTTGAAGTTGTTAATCATTTAAATTTCAATTCAATTTCATAAAAAATTTGCATTAAAACGAATATTATTTATATTAGTACGTCGAGTGAGTAAAATGAGCAGTTCAATTGCTTACAAAAACTTCCAATTAAATTGTGCAACTAGATAAGTTGTAGTTGAATTAGACGATTAAGGATTAAAAATATTAAAAATAATTTCTAATTCAACTAACGACTAATTAGTCTATGTCTACTCGACGATTGAAGTCTGAAAATTTGAGTAGTTGGTATTGCGATTGTCAATTGTCAATGACTATCGTCCATTTGTAACAAATTTCCTTTTTGAATGGAGCCATAGTGGAATTGCGATTGTCGATTGAAATCAATTGTCAATTGTTTAGTCAATTGCATTGTTGTGGACGACAAAGGAAGCCGCTGCAGAGGAATATGTAAGATTTTGTAATATTTTAACGTATTATTTATTCTTATTGAACTCATTTTAATTTTTTATTTCAACAAAAAGGTCCACAAAACAGTAACAATTGAAACTTTCTGCTGCACAAAACACAAAAGTAAACAAATGGAATTTTCTGCTGTTGACTAAATGAGACTAAATATCATGTCTCATTGGCAACAGTCAATTTATCCACAATAGAAAACAAATTTTATCAAATGAATTCCACAATACCGAAAATTGTTTTGATTGATAAATTTTTCAATCGTCAATTGGTTTATAATTGACAGTCACAATAAATTAAAATTATTTCGAAAGCACCGAAATTCATTAAGAAGGGTTTTGCCAAATATTAGTGATAGCTGAATGGAATGGAACCCTACACTACCCCCGGACTTTTTTAACTCCGTATTTACCTGTAGTAGTTATTATTAATTGTTAGTTTTTAATCGTAAGTTACAATTAAGCCAGGAAGATGAAAAAAAAAACTTCCACTTCAGCTAGAACTAATTTAATTGTAAGAATTGTTTGCCTTTGAATGGCTAAAAAATATCTATTAGTTGTAATTGCAATTAAAATTGAATTCTTTTAGTTGTAGATGTCAATTATTAGTCTAAACTAATTATACTCGTCATCAAATTGTGTAAAGTTATTTTGCTAATTTGGAGAGCAGTTGAAATTGCGTCAGGGGGCAAATTTTGAAACATTCCATGGCAGTATTGCGTTACGATTTGCCACTTTCCTAAGAACGATTTTTGTGACTTTTTGTGGGATTTCACAGAGACTGAAGCATTATCCATAGGCCATCTCTAACCAAACAATAGCGAGGGAATAAATTGGCAGTTGAGAGACACTGCATACGTAAGAATGGTTTCCTTTCGCTTCTACTCTGAATCCATTCCAATTAATTTTGTCAACAAAAAATCTCAAAAATGTTTGAATTCAAAGACACAGGTTCGTCGTATATGCTAGTAAGGTGGAGAAAGGTTTGTCGTTGCCAGAGTTCTTAAAATAGATCCAAGAACAGATCTTACTGAAACTCGAATTCCAGCTGTGTCAGTTGTGAATCATTAAATTTTGGTCTAAATTCTCAGGGAGAAGATGAAAACTCAGAAATTCGCCCAAAGTCCAAGTCCGTCACGCGAATCATTTTTAACTTATAATTGCTTCCTTCCTTTCTTCATAAATAAAAATCCCACCAAGGCTTACTCAAATTTATTTCCTATTTAGAAAACCCTCCACTCTGAAGTGAAATTCAGCTCGAAGGACCAAATTACGAGTAACAACTTTCAGCCTTAATGAACTTAACAATTCTCAGCCCAAATTACATTTGATGCAAACAAATGTTCATGAACCTCAAAACCAAAAAAACAAAAACTCGTCCCATGCGAACGACCTTCGTTCCGTGACTACAAACCTTGTTTAGATTTTTTCGCCTTCTGTTTGAGTGAGTCCTGTAAAGTCACACGGGACATTTTAATTTCCTCCCAAGGATTTCCTCAGCTTTCACTGCTTATTCATTCATATCTTATTTTCTTTTTTCTTGTTTTTTGCTGTTTTCTACCCAAGTGGTGCCAAGTGATCCAAGCAGGCATCTAGAAGAACTGATGGAAGGAGACCTTTAGACCAAACCACCATTTCTACCTCATAAGGATTTTGTAGTAGCACTTAAAACACAAACAAGGCGGCATTGCTCGGTGTTGCATAAATTGTGAAGGCGCCCTTAAAAATAAGTGCACACAGGTTGACGGTAGTGGTAGAGAGAAACATTCTTAAGGACACAACTATGGTCTTGATGATGGCTACGATGCCAGAGCAATGGATCATAGGTTAAGTTCATATCCTGTCCGGAATGCGAAATGAACGCGAACATTTAACGATGCGGTTGGTTGGCTAAGTTCTTACATTCTCCCTTGTGTTGGATTACTGCCAAAAAGATTATGCGGCCCTTTTTGGGTTTTCAAATGCAATGGCGGCATAGTGTTGTGGGTGAATTAGGCAGGCACTACCAACGGGTTCTTTTATAGTATTGTCCCATTTTCTACTCTTCCTTCCAACAATTACGGTGACTTTATTGAAGTTTTACGAAGTCTTGTTGGTGTGTAGGCAGGAAATACGTTGAATTAATTGTGTGACACACGAACTACGACGGTCGGTAGTGGTGGGTGGTTGTAGAAGTGGAATATTGTGATGGCACTCTCGGAGACATGGTGGCGACTTTTGTGCGATTCATCCGCTGACGTTTCGGGACAAACCGTATGCTTCCTAAATTGGGTTGTATGCGCTCTCGTTCGAGTCAGTATTACGGTTGTAATGAACTTTGGAGAGGATATCGTCCTTTGTTCCTTAAACTCACAAGATGAGTTGACTATGAACTCATTTAATTGGCTTTTAAAGGAAAGTATCTGTTGAAGTAGATAGAATTCTGAGTTAAAATTTGAAAATGATTCGACGCTAAACTAATTTAAAACAATTTTGATATTATGGATGACTTACAGGCTGAAATGAACGCAGTCGCGCCAACGAATTTACGCACATAATCTCGAAAAGAAATTAGGGGCACTTCATCTTGATTTTCTGGAGACTGTCAAGGTCTATGTATGCCTACTTTGCTTAATTATTTATGAGGTTTTGGAATTAATTTAGAATCCTTTGGGGAACCCATTAGCGATTCTATTAACGCTTTTCAATCAGATTTATTTGGGTTCCAAGAAGGGCAAAAATCTGGTGGCATTATAGTATTCAAGTTCTTAAACCAATCGACTTACGAGTACTCTTCTGGTTGACTTAGGCTTTTGGTAACCTGTCCCGTAGTCAGATTTAAGTCTTTTCAAGAAGATCTGTTAGACAATCCTTGCCACTTACATAAGGAACTTTAACTATATTCTACTAGCAGAGTTGATGATGGCGGAAGAATTTAGATTCTTTCAATATCAGCATTCATAACCTCGAACGGGGCTACTGACACAGCTGTAGTCGGCTCCAGGAGGGGGTTACTTATCACAACAACTCCTTGCCAACGTAAAACAAAAATCTTTGGTTGCGAAATAACAGAAAGCCTCGAATACAAATGATAGTACTGTTGACGATGGTCTATGCAACTGGAAAAACTCAAACGATTTTCGGAATCCAGGTCACCTAACAGACCACAAACAAGTTTTATTCACCTAAATCTATATTGCCCCCTTCAAACTATACCCATTGACTGCAATACACTTATGCCAGCGCTTGATCCAATCCTCGAAACATTTTTTATATACGGTTTTCGGTATGTCCATCAGTGCTCCCTGCGATTTTTCCATTACTTCCTCTCGGCTGCTGAAACGCGTTCCCCGTAGTGGTTTTTCAACTCGATTGAACAGAAAGAAGTCACAGAGAGCCAAATCAGATGAATTCGGTGGCTGCTGGATGGTATTTGTTGCATTTTTCGTCAAAAAATTACGAATAATGATGGCACTGTGCGACGGTGCGTTATCATGGTGCAAAATCCACGAGTTTTCTGCCCACAATTCTGGTCTCTTTCGGCGAATTACTTCACGCAAACGTCTCATAATGCCCAAATACGAGTAATACTCTTTGTTTACTGTCTGGCCTTCTGGCAAAAATTCATGACTACACCATTGTAATCCATGAAAACCGTGAGCATTGCCTTCTTTTTTGACTGAAAACGACGTGGTTTTTTGGTCTCGGCTCATTTGGTGAACGCCATTCACTTGCCTGATGTCCGGATTGCGTGTCGTACTCATAAACCCACGTCTCGTCTCCAGTAATGATCCTTTTGATGAATGTGGGATCGGATTCCCACGGATTCTCTTTTGCGACATCAACATGGTCTCTTTTTAGCATGAAATTGAGGTCTTTTGGCACCAACTTTTCTGCTATACAACGGAAACCTAAATCATTAAACAAAATGTCTTGGACGGATCCATAGGCAATGTTCAAGTCCTCCGCTATCTCTCTAATGGTTAATTTGCGGTTATTGCCAACATTTCCTTTACTCCATCAATGTTTTCGTCGGTTTTCGATGTCGATGGTCTGCCACTGCGTTCATCATCTTCGATTCGACGTTAAGACTTAGAGGGAGTGTCAGCAATAGATTTACCAACTTAACAAAAAAAAAAACAGAACTCAAATCGGAGTGCCAGACGGTGGTTATTCCGGAAACCAAGGTGGTATTCGTATGTTAAAGCAGATCTCAATGCAATGCTGTTAAAGCAAGTGTGATGGAATGGACAGGGTGTGAGATGAAAAACTGCGGCATTTTCAAGTGAGAAGACAAGTAGCGGCTATTGGGATGCGGATTTATCAATGGGGGACAGATTTATGAAGGAAGTCTTGAGTCCTAGGCATGTGAATGTGCGCCTATTGACATACCGCATTAAGGCTAAGTTCGACAACATTAGACTAAAATCTGCGCATGCCGCTCCGAGAAAAAAGACGATGACACCAGGAATGTTTTCACATATGAGCAGTTCTTCGACAAAAAATATGTTAGAATCCTTCTAGTTGACGCAAAACTATAAAATGACATCTTTGGTGGTAAACATGACCTGCACGACACCACTTCCAACAATGGATTCAGAGACTTACTGAAGAAATATCATCGTAGCAAGCACGTGTTGCCCACATCACGACATTCATAAGAGAACCTGACAAACTTTTTATCAATCTGCCATCAACCAGATTGATCACATTGCGATCGACGTGCCGAGGGCCAAAATTGTCGGTATGAGGGAATGCAGAAATAGTGTGAGGATGTTTAACATAGGAAGCCTCTAATTAAAGATAACCGCCAGGGCCTTTACAGTTCAAGTCTCCCTTTATCTCGCTTGTTCCAGCGCCTTAAGCATCTGGTCCCGAAACCCAATGGCAAAGCCGCGGTTTGACTTTGAATTTCAACCGACGCGTGCAGGGAAACACAAAGCTTATAGCACGGGGTAACGTCTATCCATACGAAACTGGAAACAGCTTTCTCCTCTGCTCCGGAAAACCGCAGGTCTATTACTGACCACAAAAGCACTTGGTAGCCTCATGTCTTAATGGCAAATAGTGATGGCACATTTACGGCTAATTTTTATAATAGCGTGAGGAACATCACCATCATCCAGTGCTACGATTCCGCAAACCATGCGGACTACAGGTTTAGGATAATTTTTTCAACCTACACGGCTAGTGCGTCGCTAGATCCTCTCTTGCCAAAGAGTGGCCTTGCTTGGCTGTTTGCCGTACCGTCTCCACGGAGGCACTTCAGGTTCTGATGGGAGTGCCTCCTATCGAGTTGAGGGCGATCCGACGTTAAAGTCAAAGAGGGGTATCTCCTTGTGTGAGAGAGACTGGTTGACTGACATTGGAGTCAATCGGCTGTGCTTACGGGAGCGTAAGGCCCTTCTAGCCGAATGCGTCACATCAAGATGGCAATCTAGATAACGTTAGGGTAACTTAGCGCTTGCTTGGATGCCTTGTTCATGCGGGAGCGGCCGGAGCTGAGGTTTAATCTCAACTTGGGTTCTCTTCTTACTGGACATCGTTCCTTTAATGCATTCTTGCATAAAAGGGGCCTTAGCCAGGTGGAGAGCTGCTCGTATGGAGGTCCTTTTGAAGACTGGGTGCACATTCTGTCCCTTGTATGACGATGTCAGGGATCTTCGAGCTATGGGCGTAGTTTTTGAAGACGGTGTTTGCGAAGTTGGCAGCGCTCTAGCTGACAATGCGCAAATACCAAAGATTCAGGAATATGCGAACATAGTTTTTTCTAGACGTCGATATAGGCAGCTATACCGTGATGCTTAGTGAGCATGGTTAAACGCGGCCAGTCCTGGACAATAAGGTGCCCCACTGGAAGTAACCGCAAGGTTGCGAAGCTCGGCCGGAGGCTATATTCTGGTACCACGGGAGGTCAGGAGCCCACGGAACTTCGGTTCCGGCCTAACCCTGTAGTTGGCCCCCTTGTGAGAGTATCGGCTGTTCGTTTATACCCAAAATCACGTTGAAAGTAGATCGACTGGAACTCGGACACCTTATGATTAAGCATAGGCTGTGGTATGCTATGGCTTGTGTTCACCCATTTGATGGCTATGGAACCAATCGGTCTGCTCAGTGTGGAGTTGCACAGCAACTGGTTGCCATGACCCACAGAATGGCAGAGGCTTAGATAGGCCTCAACCCTTTCCCTAGGATGGAGATCGTGCCTTATACACGACTTCTAGTAGGTACTGGAGGTGGTTTTAATACCATTCGAAATTGACGCATTCGGATATAAGCGTAGACGCTCCGTGGAATAAGGCCTACACGGCAGGTGTCTACGTTAGCCATATGAGACTATCTGCATACACCATCGCTCCAATTTGATGAGAATACCCGAGTATATTGCCGATTGGCAGTAGGATCCCCATGTGCGCGTACAAATCTGAGCTCACCTTGCCGAGGAGGCTCAAACAATCAGCAGCGCCACTCTTGCAAACATCGATGAGCACTGGGAGGCTGTGAAAAAATTTTTTTTTTCATCTGTGGCCGTCACCATCGTCGTTAGAAAACAAGAAAACCAAAGAGCATGGCTTTCAACAGATATCGTCGAAGAGCGTACAGTTCTCAAAGTTCGGATTGTAGCTGCTGCAGAGGAGAAACTACAATGTAGTGTAAGGAGTGATAAGCGTAATTATATTAACGTACTATCCTTCAGATCAAAAAAAGCTGCCAGTAGGTGTGACAGTACGACCGTCTATAATATCACAAAAGAAATTACGAACTGCTAAAGTTCCAAGTCTCCTCTTATAACAGACATCTTGTCAGACGTCAATCAGTTAACTTCGTATGAGGAGCAGCTTACCAGATTGAGGGATTGCTTTACTGCTGTACTAAATCATTTAGCAAGTAACAAACTATTCTCAGACGCTGATGCGTGCTTTGATGAAACAAATTTCTGAGTACGCACTTCTGCCATCAATAACACTGAAATTATGTCGGCTATTAGGGCCTTAAATAAAAACAAGGAAACAAGGCAGTTGATATAGATGGCATCTCAGCGGAGCTCTGCCGAACTGCACTTAACATTTCATGCTACATCCACTAATTAGGAAAGTCTGGGAAACGGAAGTCTTTCCCGACAGCAAAAGAAGGGGAAAACTGACAGAATATTTAAACTCGGCTCCCAGTAGTGTTCACATTAATAGATCGAGTAACTCTAAAACAAATTAGAGCGCATCTCGATTTAACACTTGACCAGCCAGACAAGTGAGGCATGCAAGGCAAACGTGGAAACAGTTGAGAAGAAATCACAAACATTGGAGTTAAGTTGGAGAGAAATTAAGTGCATCACGATGTAGCGGTGGTGTGGACGCTCTATGCCCCACGAGGGAGATTTCATTATCTCAAGCGTTCTTCACTTTGTTCAAATCCAGAAGCCAAGTAAATAGAGCATCTTAGTCGTAGTATAAACGGCCACAAACACTTGTCTTTTCCAACAAAAAGAAAAATAAAAAAAATGAAGACTTTGGCCTTGGTATTGCTGATTTTTATAAAAGCTCCAATGTCATTCTCATGAAGGTGTTAGTTCACGGAATTCCCAACTCAGCACGCTATCGTCGATTTCGCCAGAAAATTCAATTTCCCAGAACGAAAGTAGTTCCCACCAAACTGCTGACTCACGAAAGTGCTCATTGTCATTGTATTCATTACACGTATCTAAACGACAATGGCCACTTTGTATGGCCAACTAATTGACGTAATCTCAACCAAATGAAATACAAATCAAAACCTCAAGCCGTTTACAAGTCCGTCATATCCGTCTCCGTCTCAGATTATCGAATCTCAGTTCGAATAACCTAGTTCCAAAGATTATTCAATTGTACAATTAACTTGTCGATACCTGTTTTTTTTTTTTTTTTTAAGACACCACAGAGAGTTCAAAGTATCTATTATACAAATACTTGTACTTACTAAGCTATCCGATGCAAATGATCTCAACATCCAAAGAGTACTTGCTGATGTAGGCCACAGTGGCTCTTCCGTATTTGTTTTAACACTTCACAAAAACCGTTCGGTTAAAATTTACAAAAAAAAAAAAAAAAAATTTTTTTGTTTATGTACTTCTCCACTAAATTTAAACAAAGATCACTGAAAGAGCAATACGAAATGACTGAGGATTAAATGAAAACCAAAACAAACGGTTAGTCGTAAACTTTGACACCTCGCGTTTGACACGGCAGATCTCTGTCATTTCCTTTCCTTCCGTGTTGTAGTTTTTTTTTTCTGTTTTCTTTTCTCCGATCCCCTGCGGAGCCAACTGTTCCTTTTTTGTCGTTTTCTTCATTTCTCTTGGGAGAAATATGGAAATCGTGCAAAATTAACAACAAAACACCGATCTTGGAGTTGGTTTTGTTTTATTTTCTGGAGTTGAACAACCTGTTTCTTCTATCGATCGTGGCCAGAGCAGAAAGAGAAAGAAAACAAAACAAAAGCAACACGAGAAGGAAATGAAAGCATAAACACTCTTCAAGACGCAAAACAGCTTGCATCAACACCGAAGTCGACAGCAAAAATCAGAATTCTGATCGGTTAAGAGGATCAATCGCAAATTGATCCTCAATCCAAATACCGGTGCTTGACCGAGACCCAAAAGTATCAAAAAAAAAAAAAAAAAAAAAAAATACAAAAAAGAATATTTTTCCAGGTAAACCGCAAAAATTCGCGACCGTAAAATCAATTTTCATCAATCAGCGTACGAAACAATTCGATTGAGTGATCTGCATCACTAAAAAAAAACAAAAAACACTCAGTACGTTCAGTGTAATGTAAAAAAAAGTTGGATCTAACCATCAAAATTCTCTTGTCTTGTCGGTGCGACACATTCCGTTTTTCCCAAAACGTGGATAAGTCTTAGATACAAAGACAACGGACTACCGATCGCGGACTGATCGTAACCAATTCGAATACTATACTGACGGGGGTCTCAATTTGAGTTCAACTTGGAGAGTGAGTTTTCAACGGTTAGAGTGAGTATCTTTTTCTTGATTTTGTTTTTGTTTTTGTATCGTTGGGGGGGAGATTGGGGCTTCTCTTGATGAAGAGTAAAGCTGGCTTCATTTGTGTGTGAAGTTACAAGTATTGGGTTTGACAGTTGGGGTTTAGAGAGCGCCAACCAGTGTTGGTGTCGAGGTGATCATACGAGTACAACAGTGGTGAACGATGACTCTGACTAGTGGAGCAGAGTCTAAAGAAAAAAAAAAACACTCGTAATCGTAATGAGTGTGTGGTCAGAAAAGAAACCTGCTACTGCTACTGCTACTGATTGTCACAGAACAAATAACCAAAGCGGACTAATAATAAAAATACCAGAAACAAATAAGTAGAAAACGTAATAATAGCAAAAACAACAGAAATAACTAACCACAACGAGCGATGGTTCATCAATATGTCGAGAATGCGTCTTGGGTTCTGAATTAACTCGGTTTTTTTTTTTTTTTTTTTTGTGAAGTTGCCATTGCAACGGGCCAGGGCAATCAAAGGTAGTTAAGAAAAGAAAGTCATAATTCTTGAGATACCTGTTTATAGACTCTGAGATTATCTTGGGTGGAAAATTTTCCTTACTCAACGATCATCGCGTGTTTGATTCATTTTCTAGAAATAAATTTGAACAGATAGCCAGCTACATTTAGGTCAGATGGATAGATATTTTAGGGTCTATAACATACAATTACGAAAGCGGTAAGAGGAAAGAGTATACCATAGACTCGTACATTGTTTAAATAAAAAGACGAGGGTTTAAGGTTACAATCAAATCTAGGATTGAAACACAAATGTATATACCATTAGTTATGAAATATAACATCATTCAACTGTTCTCCATAAAACCGCTTGCATGAGTGGATGCGCTAGACGTGATTTTCTCAGATTTGGCTGATATTGCAGCAATTGCACGTCGAATGTTTGCCAAAAGTTTCTGCTTTATTGGCATAGACCAGCCACTTAATACTCGTATAGCCACGAAGAAAAGATTGTAAAAGTGTTAAATCGCTTGAACGTGACATTTCTCACGATAACACGACCACCGAACTTCGTCTTCTATAAGTCGATTGTGGCAAACACCATATATACTCCAAACTTTTCAGTTCCTATTTATTTAAAAGAAAAAAAACTTGGTTATGATAGAGCGTTAGTGGGCTCCATTGACCAACAAACCAATCGCTAACTTCATGTCGGAAGAAGTTCAGCACAATGATACTTCCGGTATGAAAAACACACCAAACAGTGATTTATTCGTATACATGAATGCTATTGGAACACGGTAATTTGGCAATTTAACCTAAAATTTGTCTCGTCACTGAGGAATATTTTGCGGCGAAAACCCGGTTCTTCTTTCATCTTTTATCGAGCCCAAGCAGCAAAAGTTCGACATACACAATTGTCATATGGCTTCTTAGGTCAATACGACTTAATACGGACGTATTAGCAGGAATTTTCCGCAAAACACGTCATGCTTTAATGCGGTCTTGACTTACCAACTCGCGTACAGCCGCAATATTCTCTTCACTTCTGACGTTTCGCTGGCCATGCAGAGGTTATTAAGTATTTTCAAGTCAGTGCGCTGAAATAGAGATAGTGGCGAATGAAGCTCTAATGGATAATATCCGCGAAGAGGCTTCCTGGCTCTAGAATGACCGGCTCCTTTCGCCAAAGTCTTAACAGATGGCCTGACCCTCTAAGTTCTAAGTGGGATTGTGTGTGCGGCCATATAAAAACCCTATTACTGAGGAGCAATCCAACACAGATTCGGATAGGGACAAATTCATTGTTAACGACCTTGTTAAACGAAAAGAAGACAACAACGTTCCGATATGTACATGGAATGTTAGGACCTTGAACAGGTCAAACAACTAGCGCAGGTCATAGATTGCCATAAAACAGATATCACCGCCACTCAGGAAGTACATATACGAGTATGTTACATAGGTACGTGTATACTAGGGTCACTATTATACAATAGATGAGAGAAGCAGAGTCTCTCATCTAGTAGTTGGTAGAATTTTCGGCATTTTAACAATCCACATCAAGACGCATTACACCAACGTGAAGTTGATATGCGCTCACACGTTAACACAGAAGAAACAGACGTTGCTACCAATGAATTCTGTTACAACCTTCTCGACAAAATCTGCCAGCAATTCCCTATATACTCGTATGACATTAAAATTGTTTTAGGCGATTTTAACGCCAAATTGGAAAATAGGACATTTTTGATTTTCCTAAGGGCAAGGTATTATATTATCGTAGCTCATCCGTCGGTCATCAGATCATTAGACAGTTCACCAAAAACACCAGTTCAAAAAATGATATCCGAACATTACCAGAGGGAAAGGACAACGACTTTTTTTCAGAGAAACCATAAGAAGCGAGGGATCGAAGAAACGGAGAGGTGCTATTCCAGGAACAACGTTCGAAAGTTTTAAGAAGAACTAAAATGAACGTGTCAGCCTAACAAGACCCGAACTGAATCTTGTACAAATGAAAGAGGAAATTTAATGGTAGAGCCACAGTCGGTGCTGAGGGTATGCAAAAGCAGAAGGCAGTTGGAGATGTCCTAGTAGAGAGAATACTCCAGCCATATACGAGTAGATGCAATTTCAAAAATTTTGTTAGAGAAATTAGGCCTGTTGAATGAAATCGTACACAGTTTACCACATCCACAAAAAAGGAGACCCTCCAACTGTAGAAGTAAGTCTTCTTAACATCTCACTCCTCAAACCATTTGCCAACCGTCGAATTGGTTTCATACCAGTGCGTTATTAGGCTCAATTACCCAAGAAGTCCAGATCGGTACTTACCACCAGTTTACTAATTTAAGGTCTCATGTGATAGCACTTACAGACACGAACTATGTAAAGCCATGTCAAGTTTGACGTCAATCCAACTCTTTAGGGCTCCTTCCGAATGGGTGGAAAACAGAAATTATCCAACTAAAAAAGACATGGCATGTAATTCGAGGGACAAAAGCTATTCAATAACCGGGCAGTAACGTTTTCGTACCAACAGTTTCACTGGAGATTTGATACCATGTCTCACAGAAAAACGAATCTAAATTCTACACCAATCTGGAGAAAGTGCAGCTCTCACTTAATATTTAAAGACAAATGAGCATAACTAATTTGATGAATCACCAATTGAATGCTTCTAAAACACAATGGTATCTGCTATTGTTAAAAGTGAACACACAGCCTTTATTTGGAACTGGCATCGTGAAAGACGGAAAACTGTTCAGTTTCGGTATGTGTGTGCATGGCAACTTAAGTTGAAATGACTACATATTTTTTGTTCCCCAAAATGCTGTGAAATATCTAGTTTCCCTCAAACGATGTAAGAAATATGATACTTCATCCCTTCAGACCTGGTCTCAATATAAAGGGTTTTCCAATAGGCACTTGACAACTTTGAATTTAAATTTGTGAACGCACTCTTTCACTGATCATCAAACTGTCACTGTCAATTTATTCAGTAAACTCAACATTTTCATCATGGTAAAGTACACTAACGAGCAACGTCTGCAAATTATAAAAATTTTCTACCGAAATTCGGAGTCGGTGACTGCAACTTTAAGAGCGTTAACTCCAATTTTCGGTCGTAATTCTCGCCCCAGTAGACAGGCAATAACAAGTTTAGTGCAAAAATTTGAGTCATCATATTCGTTGTGTGATGTTGCCGTGTCAGAGAGACAACGGGTTGGTCGAAGTGTCGAAAATATCGCTGCCGTTCAGGCGTCCGTAGCAAACGATCCAAATCAGTCAATTCCACGGCGTTCTCAAGAATTGGGCATCGCTCAGATCACATTATGCCATATTTTGCGTAAGGATCTTGGTTTACACCCATACAAGATCAAGCTGACTAAAGAATTGAAGCCGATGGATCATTTGAAGCGACGTACGTTCTCCGATTGGGTTCTGGAGAAGATGCGCCAAGATGATGAATTTCATCGAAAAATCAGTGACGAAGCTAATTTTTGGCTCGATGGGTTCGTCAATAAGCAAAATATGTGTTATTGGTCGGGTGAAAATCCACATGTGCTTCATGTATCACCACTTCATCCACACAAAATAACTGTTTGGTGCGGTTTACATGCAGGCGGCGTTGTTGGGCCATATTTTTTCGTCGACGATAACGATCGTCACGTTACTGTGAATGGTCAGCGTTATCGCGCCATGATCACCGATTATTTTTGGCCCGAATTGGAAGATATGGACTTGTACGACGTGTGGTTTCAACAGGATGATGCCACAAGCCACACAGCACACGCTAAAATGGATTTATTGAAGAGTAAGTACGGTGAGCGTGTTATCTCAAGAAATGGGCCAGTCGATTGGCCGCCTCGTTCGTGCGATTTAACGCCGCTTGACTATTTTCTGTGGGGCTACGTTAAGTCATTGGTTTATGCCAATTAGGCATGACTTTGATAAGGGATAAGTAACACTTCTTTGCTAACTTGATTCCTCAAAAGCCTTTGTGATAAGGTAACTCATGACATATTATGCTGCAAATTACATAACTCGTTTGGCTTCAGTGAACAAGCTGTTCAGCTTCTTACAGGTTATATTTTCAACAGATCTCAAAAAGTTGTTGTTGTAAATCCTAAGCCTTGAAAATAATTAGACAAAGGCTACCGCAAGGATCGATTCTCGGTCCTATCTCATTCTGTGCATTCATTAATAGGTTGCAATCAGACAGCATGCAAGAGTCCATTTATACGCTGACGACGTTCAGCTATATCTGTCTCGTCCCATGAATTTGATCGCTGAACTTCAAAAATATACGATTGGTCGGTGGCTAACAGACTGTTGCTTAAAGCAGTGAGAAAGTTTTCAAAAGTTCTCCCGATATCTAATCGAAAATTTGAAATTAACGTCGTACCAGACTTGTGGCTCTCTGACTCTAGGATTGAACATGTAGAGTCAGCAACAAGTCTCGGTTTTGTTTTAAGTAGAAACATTTCCGGATGCAATCATACAAAACTTGTCATTGGTCGCATTTCCGCATGTTTACGAAAGCTAGCTTTACCCCAACTAGCTTTACTCGAAAGAAATTGGTAAGGACTTTAATTGTACCTTTTATAAGCTATTCTGAGGTGGTATACCGTGATCTTCATTCCTAATCTCAGCAAAAACTTTAAGACATATATAGTGGCGAGCAAAATAATAGCAGTGCCACTTTGTATGCAACAACTTTCCTTAATATTTTCATAATGTGGACTTCTACTCTAATACTGTACTTATCGACAACAAGTCATTCATGTGACTTCATATAATAAGGGTAAGCCCTGACTGTTACTTTGAAATGTACATTGGTAGTGCATCTGGTACATTTTCATGCGAGCAAAATACATAATAGCAGTGCATAATAAAGGATGCTTATTTCGTGAATGGTAACACTTAGCTCATGTCTGATTTGACAGATAATTAGTTTTATCCTTCCGCTGAACGAATATGGTTGTGTATACGCTTGTACAACGCTGGGAAATATTGCGACATTACTTTGAAAATCATGGTAATGTTGCAGAATGTGTGCGAAAATTGCGTACGGATTTTGGAAGAAGAGAAGCACCGTCCGCTCCGTATGTTCGTTATCTTGTGAAAAAAGTGAAAGAAATTGGCATCCTCATCGATAAACCAAAGCGTGAAAAGCCAAAAACAGTGCGTACACCCGAGAATATTGCCGCTGTGGCAGAAAGTGTGCGTGAAGCGCCATCAACATCAATTCACCGTCGTTCTCAACAACTGAACATTTCGGAGACATCATTGAGACGAATTTTGCATAAAGACCTTGGTATGACGCCATACAAAGTCCAATTGGTTCAGGAATTGAAGCCAACTGACCATCCAATGCGTTTTCGCTTCGCTAAGTGGGCCTGCGATCGACTTAGAGAAGATGCCGATTTTGCCAAAAAAATCATCTTTTCAGATGAAGCTCATTTTGAACTTGGCGGGTATGTAAACAAGCAAAATTGTCGCATTTGGGGCACAGAAAACCCGCACGCATACATTGAAAAGCCGATACACCCAAAACGAGTCACTGTTTGGTGCGGATTTTGGTCCAGAGGCATAATTGGGCCATTTTTCTTCGAAAATGAGCAAGGAGTGGCCGTTACAGTCAATGGCGATCGGTATCGGGCCATGTTGAACGAATTTTTGTTCACAAAAATTGAAGAGGAGGATATTGGCAATATTTGGTTTCAACAGGACGGCGCTACGTGCCACACAGCCGAAGCTACACTCGATGTTTTGCGCCCTGTTTTTGAAGATCGCATTATCAGCCGCAGAGCTGATGTCGTTTGGCCACCTCGGAGCTGCGATTTGACACCGTTGGACTATTATTTGTGGGGTGCCGTAAAAGATAAGTGTTACGCCGACAAGCCAGAGACAATTGACGCTTTAAAGGACAATATTCGTTAATCCATTGGTGAAATACAGATGCACACAATCGATAATGTGCTTAAAAATTGGACCGATCGTGTAGGCTACTGCATGGCCAGCCGAGGCAGCCATTTGAATGAAATTATTTTCCATTATTAACCGGAAGGATAAAACTAATTATCTGTCAAATCAGACATGAGCTAAGTGTTACCATTCATGAAATAAGCACTAGTTGAAAAAAAAACGTTAGATGGCGGACCCTTTAGTTCTTCGGATAAAAATAGTGTTTTTACTTAAATTTTGAATTTACTCGTAAATGATAGAAAAGTAAGTTGAAAACTTCTAATTTATGTTTTCAATCAATTTTGTAGTAAAACCGATTAGTTTTGTTCTATGAAAGTGGGTCGTAGAATACGCTTCGGAAAGACGGGAAAACCTACCGAGATTGTTTGAAGACCTCCTAGGATGTTCATTCAGACGCATCCTCTTTGAAAAGCTACCCAATTTGTCAATGAGCTAAGCTTGACATGTGGTGTTCACACTGAAGGTGTTAGAAGGCATATGAGGGAACATAATCTTAATGCTCGCAGTTCACGTAAAGTTTGCAAAAGAGCATTTGCCGTGGTCGCCTGAGAAGTGGTGGAATATAATGTGGACTCATGTATGGCGGCAAAGGATGTCGGCAGTGTCAGGCGTCTACCCAATACAGTATATGATCCTAAGTTCACCACAAAAACCATAAAACATGGTGGATCTAGTATCATGATTTGGAGATGCTTTTCGTGCTATGATGTTTGTCCAACATATTGGATTAAAGGTATAATAGATCAGCACTCCTACGTTGACATTCTATAGAACATCATGCTGCCATATACCGAGGATGAAATGTCACTAAAATGGGTCTGTCAACAGGACAACGACCCGAAGCATACCAGCTGAACAGCTAAGCAATGGTTTCGGGACAATAGGATTGAGGTCATGGGGTGGCCTGCTCAATCTCCCGATCTAAATCCCATGGAGAATCTATGGGCCGATGTAAGGAAAGATGTCTCCGTTAAAAAACCAACACATAACAACTAGTTGAGGGCGGCAATTAAGCAGACTTGGAGTACAATACCTCTCGAACGGTGCCAGCGTCTTGTTGACTCCATGTTGCGCAGCTGTAATAAGTAATAAAGCGCATGCCACAAAATATTAGATTTGTGTGTATTTATAAATTAATGAAATACGGTTTTTTTTGTATTTTTTTTATCCATTAAGTGGGAAAAGAAATAGCACTGCTATTATTTTGCTCGACTTTTTTAAACTCCTCTTTGAAAAAATTATTATTTACTTAAGTTTAATTTACTTAAATCAAAAATGAATTAAAGTACTCGTATGTACATATTTATGCATAAGAAAATAACATATTTTATCCTAATAATAAGAATTTTTAAAAATCATCGCTTAATGTTTTTTTTATTTTTGGTTAATGCTACCTTTTTAAGGTGCACTGTTATTATTTTGCTCGGCCACTTTACATGGGATTCGTAAACTTGACCATATTTCTGCACATTCAAAAAGCTTTGAGTAAGCTTGAAACAATATCCCATTGCCCGAAACTGCATATACATTCATCAGGTCATTAGTATTAAATCCCCCCGTACCTATATAACAGAATACAATTTGCGCGATCTCCAAGAACTAAAGACCTTATACAACCTGTCTATAATTACTTAAATTCGTCGCGTAACGTTTCTATGCTTAGATATGTTCTCAGCACTATAAAAGAAAATGTTCTTAATGTACACTTGAAATATGCCCATGATAAATTGAATTGAATACTCCTTAAACCTCCCTCCACTAGCTAAATAGATGAAACTTATAGGTGAAACAAATATTGCACAGTCAATTTGCATCCTCCAAACACGGCTTAATATCGCTTGTGTTGTATTATCGCTATTTTCACCACGAAAATCAAAATGACAGAAGCATTCCGGACCTTGAAATGTTCAACTGTAACACCCGCTTAATTATGAGTGCTCATCAGTTTACGCTTTAGCCCATCGTCGGAAGTCTTCTCGATTACTTAATCGTCCATCTGAGCAAGTTATTCGCATCACGTACACTCTAGTGGATAATACGCATCCCCAAAAACGACAAACAGTGCGAGCAGAAGAAGTTATTGACGTTGTGAAGCGCAGTGTTGAGGAGAATCCGAATGAGTAAACAAGCAAAATTGCCGAATTTGGAGTGGAGAAAACCCAGAAGCCTTTGTCGAGACACCCTTACAACCATTAAAACTCACTGCTTGGTGTCCTTTATGGGCTGGTACAATCATCGGCCCATATTTCTTTAAGGACGATGCCGACCGTCAATGGAGAGCGCTATACATGATTTCTGACTTTTTCATTCCTCAGTTGAATGGCATTGACGTGACATAGCTTTGGTATCAGCAAGATTGCGCAACATTACACACAGAGCGCGACACCATCGATTTATTGAGGGAAACATTTGCTCAGCGCATAATTTCGCGTAATAGACCTGTGAACTGGCCTCCATGATCCTTTGATCTCACACTTTTAGATTACTTTCTTTGGAGGTATGTGAAGCCACCAGATAAACCAAAGACGTTGGATGATTTGGAAGTCAACATTCGCCGTGTTATTGCTGATGTACTCCCCCAGTTGCTCGATAAAGTAGTCGAAAATTAGACTTCAAGATTGCGTTTCATTCGAGCTAGATGTCGCGCGCATATGCCCGATATCAAATTTAAACACTAATGGCATAAAATTATCTATTAAATAAAGCTAATATCATAGACATTAATATTAGCTTCAAGTGTTTTATTTCATATTGAATTTGTGTACCTCTAAACCAAAACACTCTTTTTATCGCTGTATCTCTTTGTTTGCGGCTTAATTTTCTTTCGCCAACACGGTGTGTCCCATGAGCGGGAGCTAATTTCTCAAGAAAAAATATAACAACTATTCAATCTTTAAGGACGTAAGGATGACGTTCGGTATGACGGACGACGTTCATGTTCAGACTAGATGCAATCGATAAAGCCAGTAGCAATTTCAGCGGGTGCTGAAAGCTAGATCGGGCACGTAAAAGTCATCCTCCAGTGAATATTCCTAGATATTACTCGTATCATAGATCAACGTATAAATGTAAGACATGCTCACTAACTCGGCTTCCGTTACAACGACTTGTGTTGAAGCTTGAGGTGCATCTATCCTCACTTTTTTTCCCCCGAACATATCGAAGATTTGCCCGAATTGGTGGCCAACTGTTATGTGGCCCCCACCAATCCAGTCCATCCTAAACTGCCAGGACCTCAGATTTTTTTTCTAATATGAGCACAGAAAATTCATTTGAACGAACAGATTCACATTGGACACGTGTAACATAAGAGCGCGCTTCGGCTTAATAACTCAGCTCACCTCATCATACGAGTATGTATGGTATCTCTTGAAATTAATCATAACCAGTTGTGATAAGAATGGCTTGACACCGACAACTACAGCATTTAAAGTGTGATTTTCTCATTGTGTTAGTTACGCCCGTTCGTGACAAACTTTTAAGAGAAGTAAACACTTACTCGTATTTGTTTGGATTATATAGCGACTAATGTTTGTATGAATCTTCATAAGACCCATCGGAAGCAAAACGATTACTTTTCTCAGTTCCCTCAATTGACAGATTAAGTCGCTTCGTGGGTTGAGCAATGGAATGGTCTTTAGAATTGTGAGATTTGTAGGTATTATAGTGATAGAGCGATTTAAAGAATTTTTTTTCTCTTAATCAATAGTTTAGGATCTACAGGTGCGAAAATGCTTTGCCGTCCAACACCTATCCAAGTGATTACGCCGCTCTTTAAATGTGTACTAACTGTGTGTATCAAATAAATTCTAAAATTATATATTATGTTGATATAATAACATAAAATAGGCCGGTTGCGTGATTTCTTGGTGGAAGGGACGGGCTAACCACAGAAGGTACCTTTCATCCATCGATTTAAAGGCTTGTAATTACGCCAAATTCAAGGTAATTGCACACAGCGGGATAGAGAGATACCGATGTATGTTGGTTTTGAATGTTTGAAGGTTATAATGACCAGAAAATAAAGAGCTCGGCAGGACATTCCATAAGCGATATTTCCATGTACGTCCGAAAGTGGGCTTGAGGATGAACTGATGAGCATTCATAGTGAGACATGTGTACGGCCACTGGCAATTTCGGTGGAGTACTGGTGGTAAAAATAGCGATAGAACAAGGTGAGACAGGAGACATTACGTCGATAATTTAGGGTGTCAATTGACTGTGAAATAGTGGCGTCAACTATGAGTTCTGTGGGCGTTGTACTCCAATCTTGGGCGAATGAATGCCTTATATATTGAAGTTACATCAGAGAAGTTAAATATTTCTTAAATATTTCGCAGCATTTTTGGCGCCATCAAATATGTGGTCATTCCAACGTAAGTTGTCATTGACACACATACCGAGAATGGAAAGGTTTTCGGTTTCGACGATGCAAGTGCCATTCATGGATAATGGCTGGATGTTTAAAACTCGCTTTAACGTCAGCAGACGGTATGGTGTTTTGGAAGCATTCAATTTCACTGTGTTGTTGTTTCCCATTTAATAATGCTGCTTATATCGAAATTAAATGAGCTTAGCATACGCTGCCGTTCCCGTTCGACAGCCGAAGAGCAGAGATGTGAGTCCGGGAATGAATACGAAAGGCAGAGGAGAACTGTCTTCAGCAAAGGAATGTATTGGATTATAAGTAGCAGACAAGAGATCGTTGATGAAAATTAAAAAGGGTGTCGGAGACAAAACGGAGCCCTAGTGCGCACCAGCATTCAAGACAACATCCAAGACAAAAATTTAATTTCTAATTCATTGAAGAAGAGAGTCGTCGATCGCAAAAGCACGCACTTTCAACAAAAGAGCCTGATGGCAAACTCTGTCAAGTGCAGTAGAAATATCAAATGCAACTACCTTGCTTTCACCAGATTGATGTACGCTTTGGTTCCACTTTTCGATGAGACATGACATCAAATCACCAGTGGACGTGTTGCTACAAAATCCGTATTGCCGGTCATGGAAAAGTTTTCGTGTTTCGAGATATTTCATGAGCTTGATGTTTAAGTACTCTTGTTACAACGCAAGTGCAAAGGTGGATTCGTCCCATTGAAGATTCGATGCTCTCGAGTTTAGGTGGAGACAAAGCATAAAGTGTTAAGCTGACCGCAAAGTGTGCAGCAAGCAGATTGGCCTTGTCCAAAGGGCTGACACCTGAAACGTCATTATAAGTGAGCGTCGGGATAGTGGATGATGATTTTTTTTTTAAAGAACTTAACACTCAAGTGGGTATTAATACACTTAAAATGCCTGAGCACTTGTTAAGTTTTTAGGAAAATGGGACAGAGAGAGAAAGAAAGATTTTTGGGCTCAGTGATTATTTCGCTCCATGAGTGGCATCCAAAATTTAATGGGGAGACTAAATTATTAGTGTAATTGGACTTATTATTGTATTAGAGGCAACCATTCGTCTTACGAGAATTAAGTTGCCTGAAAAAAAGAATGTCTTTCGGACGAGGCTGGGATTCGAACACTGAACCTTCCGATTTGGAAGCCAACACACTACCACTTGAGCCACGGTCACGCAAGGAGTGCATCATAGGTAATACAGTGGGGAAGTGCAGTCTCCACTCCATAGCCTCAAGAAACGGACATAGTGTCTGATTTTTAACGTAAACCACCTGTCATGTAGACTTATGATTACCGGATGCCCATACATCCATGGGGGAAAGGATACGCCTTGTCATCGCTCTCCGTCATTCCATTGATACCAAATCGGAGCTGTGTAGCCGGCATAAGTTCCACCCTTGGTATGAGTCGAGGCCAACCTAAAGGCTCTTACTGCACTTAGGGTCGCAGCAGCCAGTACTTATTGCAACTATACATTGGGTGAAACCAAGAGGAAGACCCTTCCCGCGATTTTGGGTTTAAACCACAGCCACCTTGACGCTCCCACAAGGGGGCCTACCTCTTCAAGTCAGGCCCGGACCGAGATCCGGGGGGCTCCAGATTCCCATGGTACCGTGATTTAAGTCCTGGTAGGGACTACCGGTGGTCCAGCCGCCAACAAGACCTATGACCGACAACTAGTGTCTGATCGAATCGTAGCAACCTTTAGTAGCGTCATCTGAAGATGTTTACGATAAGACCAGTACTTTGCTCTGCCCCCGTTCATTATTAGACAACGTCATTGATGGGCGAAACCTTGATAATTGGGCGGGGGCCCCAAGAAACGGACACAGGATTTTTGCTTTTTTTTATGACGGGGCGTAATGTAACTATAGCCAGTAGTATCCATATAGTATCCATAAACGGGCCTGGCTGACTCTTAATCAATAAAACTTCAACTAAACAGATCATATTACGATCGACGCAAGGAACTCCTCCAGAGTTTTCAATGCTCGAACGTTTCGAGCAGCTAACATCGATTTGGACCATTACCTTGTTATAACAGCCCAAAATCATCGAACCATTGTGAAGAAGTTTCCAATCAGTGAGGCCGCCTTTAATGGACTGGGTTTCAACGCGCCCCAACAAAGACACTCCTGGTTCGATAAAGCAGGCAGATAGGCAAATATATTTTTTTTTACTTTTTACATTAGCACACGCTCAATATTTACACACAGCGCGAGCGAATGAAAATTAAGGAGAAAAGAAATATAGGTGCCGATGTATGCTGGTTTTAAATGTCTGAATGTTATAATGACTAGGAAATAGACAGCTCGGCAGGGCATTCCACAAGCGAGTTGTTTGGCTTGGGAACGAATCGACGATATACTGATGAGCATTCATAGCGAGACGAGTATTACAGTTGAAGTTTTGAAAGGACGGAATGAGACTGGCGATTGGTATCGAGGACTGGTGTTGGAAATAGCGATAAAACAATGTGAGACACGAGACATTTTGTCGGTGTTCGAGGGTAAAACAACGGATCTACAGAGCGGACCTGCAGAAAAAAAGAGAGGAGCTCGCGAGCTATATGAGCCGAAGAGAAAGAAGGAACATAGGGTTTCCAGAAGAAAAACGAAAGAGCACGAGAAGCGCTCGGTTAAGGGCTTAGAGAAGTGCTACCAATAAATGAAACGAACATACCAAAGCTCTAAACCTGAACAGAAATCTGCAAGGATGGAGAAGGAAACCCCGTAGTAAAAGTACAATCAGTGCTGAGAATCTGGACAGATTAAGTGTTTCTGTAGACTGTTAAATGTTGTTAAATTTCTGTTGACAAACAACATCACATCGTCAGGCAGAATGAACAATTCAACCTGGACGAAGACAGACAACATTTCCATCAGTGAACACTCTGCATTGTAGTGTAAGAAGCATTCGTCTTCTTTAATTATAGCATTTTTGAGAGAAATTCCAAAGAGGAGTTCCGGTGAAACGATAAGTTTAACTTCATAGTTGTTTCTTTGACTTTAGACATTTTCTTGTCTTCTTTGTTACAATAAACTGTACGGTGTAAGCTAGCAATACTGTCCAAAATATGTAGCTTGTACTGGTATGGACTATTGACTAATGATCAATAACAAGAACTTACAAATTGTTTGATCCACATGTGTACCAAGTTACCACACCACAAATATGCCAATTATCACACTTCCGACCGAGCTTGGGATTTTCCACTCAATTCTCTCACAAATTCCAATCTATTCAAAGCTCAAATTAGACCCTAAAAGGCAACAATGCGGCACGATAACCCGGTAGAAAGCAAAATCAGTAAAAGAAGAAGAAAACGACAAAAAGAAAAAAAAAAAACACAGATCACAAAACTACCAAACATCAACACCAACAAGAACAAAAATAAAAACAAACAACAAAACCATATTCCACTTATAAAGGTAATCAAGGCAAACAAAGTGTGATAGCCAAGAGTACGATAATAAAACGCAAACACTCATTCTCGAGAGTACCACCAAATTACGAGTATCTAATAAGTATCTACACTACCGCCTGCATCGTCAAATACGAGCAACATACAAATACACTTACTAAAATTATATCTTAGTACGATAGATACAAGATATGAGTACACACGAGAGTTGGTGTACCCACATTTGTACTGTTGCTCGTATTTGTTCTAAGCTTGACGCATGGCGCGGCGATTACTCGTATATGTAGTACTGCCGCACTGACACTGACTTTTATCTATAATGTATTTCGGATACAACTACAAAGTGGAGTCAAAATTGTACGGGAACCCCACACTTAACAAACATAAATACGAAACGAGCACACAATCAAACAGAACTAATCACCACTGAATGCGCCTCTTCCTACCTGTCTAACCACAAAACAACACGTGCAATGCATGGGAATGTGGGAAAATTCACCTCCAAGTGTTGCCGATTTGATTGAAAAATATTCAGACTGGGTGCCAGACAAGGGGGCAGCAATCTACCAAAGAAGCGGTAAAAATCGGTAGATCAAAGTTTATTAGAAAGATACGCAGTCTTTGGACGAAGATCGTTGATTGTCGATCGTTCTAATGTGTATCACTGTTCACTCGTACTTGTCCGGTTCGAAAGTGGAATTCCGGAGCTTGCCATGAAAAAAAAATAAAAATCCGAAAATCCGACTATTTTTCACCTAATTGATTTTTTTCGTTTTCCATTTCTCATTCTACATTTGTGTTTCTTTATTTCTCGTCTGCGTTGCCCTTCTAATGTGGAGAAAATAGGGAAAGGTGAGAAGTTAGGTTTGTTATATTTCTCCTGTAGTAACTCATATGTACTCGTACTTACCTCACATAGAAAGGGCTTTGCATGCGAATGTGAATGAGCTTTAAGTGACACTCGATTGAATTGAGTTACTCGTAGTATGGGCAGCATGAGTGGGTCTGAGTCTGAATCGATTTAGGGAGATCTTTGGGAAATAAAAACTTCTTCTGGTTATCAATCGAAATTTCCGGGAAGTCAACGATGAATCTCTTCAATTATTAATGAGATATTGATGAGAATACAACAATAAATAGAATTTAATTATTTGTCATTAATTTTATTGTTAATTGTCAGAGGGGTTGTTGGAGGGCTTACGATAAACTTAAGTAGAATCGAATGTTCAGGTTCGTACTCTTGTTCAGTTGTTGAATCGGCTGCAATGGTATAATTTTAAGAAAAAACTCGTCAGCTTATTTTATGTATTTAAGAGGTAAACAGAAATCGTCAGTAGAAGGGTGTGTCAAAGGTTTCCGACAGAATGATTTTTGTGAGGGATGGGTTGTATTGGTTTTATTGCGGTTACGCCCGGTTGTTTCCCAGACAGTTTGCGTCATTTTCTGGGTTAGGGTTTCCTTCATATCCGTAATCTGTACAAGGACGGATCGATATAGTTTTTTTTCATCATATTTTTATAGTTAGTCTATTCTCTGATACATACGAGTACATACGTACATAGTGGTTAGAATAGCGATGTGCGTTTGTTCTGCATGGTCTACGACAACAATAAGAATAGGATGAGGACCAATTCAGTGGAGAGAATACTTACACGTGCACACTCGGTAGTGGTATGTATATTACAAGATCGCATCTTGGCAAGCAGACCGTAATAAACTTCCTTATACATAAGGCTCCTATCTAGAATAGACGTTACTTCCTTCGGCGGTGGCGGATGAATGAGAAACGGCAAATTTTATACAAGACCAACTTAACAAAAGTTAAAAAAAAAATAACTACCAGTGTCCGGATTAAATTATCCCTCAAAGTATAGACGAAAAGCAGGAACCTTGGATTTAAATGGATCGAGATTTTACTTTATGAGAGACAGCCGGATGTCTTATCAGTAGAGCGAGCGCCGCTTTCTATTTCACTGTATAAAGGCGAGCGTGACACGAAAAATTGCAACAGCTCCCGATAGGCAAAATATGAAAATAAATAATCGCTCTCTAGAGAGACGATAGCTCAATATAATCACACTCCATTGCATCTACAGAGGCAGATTGAAATATGACGTGATTCAAAGTTTGCCGAAAACGAGGGACAAACATCGCACACAAGAATGTCAAAATGTAAAATGTAAGCAGGAAATTTGAAGGAAATGTTGAAGTACGCAATCCATTGTTCCAATTTTGTAAGTCTGTCGAACTGGTAGGACTGCCAAGCTATTTAAGACAAGGGTATAGACAAATTTGTATCCAAGATTTTGTCGCAGAAGAGTGTAGCATTTTTTTTTTTAATTAGCGACCACTCAACGCACACAGCGTGGGTGATCCGATCCACTCTGAACCGCGTCAATTATAGAGGCATCAGTCTCCTGAACATAACATACATAAACTGTTCTATCGTATTGTTTGAACTCCTGAAAGCATTTGTCGATGATCTATCGAATATTATGATAGACAGCTATAATTTTGAGGTAGTTCCGGATTTCGCCAATTGCTGTTTCTTGGGCTAAGGAGGGACAATTGAGTAATAAAACCTTGTCAAGGATCTTAGTCATTCCAGGCCTGTTTTATGATGCATAAGCAAGAACGTTAACGGAGGCGGACGAATATACCTTTGGGGGTCTTAAACTCAAGTCTTCGAATGATTGTTGGTTCCGTTTGCATTGACGGGCTTTGGAGGAGAAGATGTATAGCGAAACCTACCTAGCCACAACCCAATTAAACGCCCAACTGCGTCAGAGAACCGCTCACGGCTAAGAATGTGAATCTATGTCTAAAGGTTGACTTTGATTGATACCGCCTGCATCTGAGTAAATGTGTTTTCAGTAGGATCTTTAGTTATTGTTCAATATAATCGGTCTAAGACCTCTCCAGGCTGAACACTAGGCCATATTAGAGGCTACAAAAATTGGAACCTTCATGATACATAATTAAGGTCTAGACTCATCTAGACCAAGTCAATTAGCAGAAATAACATGCACATAATATTGATCGGGAAGAAATTGCTGACTGTCCTATAACTTGGATTGGGCCAGCAGCGCAATAATCAAGTTCGTAGCGTAGAGCTTACCTTACTTCCCAGGGGTGGTCCCCGGTAACTAAAATGACAAGAGGGCATGCTGGGCCAGTAGCATTATACTGGCCTACGCCATCATAGGGCTCACAACCCTATACGGAAGAGACTAAAATGGTGTGACGAACAAACTAATCACCCCAGATGAAAACGAATCCACTGCTGACGACCCTTGCAAACGGTTAAAGGACAACGACCTTCCGATCTGCACGTGGAATTGTCGGGCACTTAACAGTCCACGTGCAGCCGAACAACAAGCAGAGGCCGTTGACCGCTATCACGCAAATATCACCGTGCGATAGCAGGAAGTGCGATGGGATGGACCGGACAAAAAGAGGATGAAAGATTTGTCATTTCCGGCAGACTAAGGCAAGAAGTCATAGACGTCTTATGACAATTCGCACCTTGGATAAACTCGCTAAATTAAGCCTAATATGCGCCCATACCCCTACGGAAGACAAGGCCAACGACGTCAAATACTTATAAACAATGTCTTAAGCCAGAATAAAAAGGAGGACATCTTTGGTAGGACATTTGGCAAGCATATCCTACACAACACCACGTCTGGGAACGGGCTTGGGCTTATTGACTTTGCGGCGGGACGAAATACCACTAATACCAAACACTTGATTTCCTCATTTCAATACAGACAAGGGGACATAGCGCTCTCCGGATCATGAATTGCTAAATCAAATTAATAACATTGCGATCGACGTAAAACACGCCTCTAGTATTCTGGACGTCCGAACCTACGTGGCAGTCAACATTGACTCGCATCACCACCTGGTTGCAGCCAAGGCACGTTTGCAGATTTGGCAAGCACCACAACAAGGAACAACTACTGTGAGAAGATATAACGTTGCAATATAAAGCTGCAATCGCTGAACGCGTATACCGAAATCTCTCAAAAAATCCAATACCGGCGGCATCAAGCACCGAAGACCATTGGGAACGGTGCCAACATGCCATTACAGACCCCGCAAGTGATGTGCTGGGTTTCACCCGACCATCACAAAGAAATCCCTGGGGTTTGATGAAGAATGCCGGCAAGCACATGCAGCTAAACAAGAAGCCTTCAATGCGGTGTACGAAAGTTGCTCGCGAGCCACGAGAAGCTCGCGATAGAAGCTATTGAGACTTTCGCCAACAAGTAAAAAGAATGTGCTAAGGCAAGAAGATCCGTACAGAAACCTGTGGAGATGAAGAATGAACCTTGTAGTAGAGTCACAGTCAGTGCTGAGAATATGGAAAAACTTTTTCTGCAGACTGAATAACGACGCCGAAGCCCAACGTCCGTCATCAGGCAGAATAGACCATTCAACTTAGATGATGATAGACAAAAATTCCGTCCACCTGAACAGAAAAAGTATGGATAGCAATATCTAAGCTAAAACCCAACAAATCAGCTGGACTGGACAGCTTACAGGAAATGACTTTATGAAGAGGGGACACTCTCAACTGGGCCAACTGTAGAGGTATAAGTCTCCTCAACATCGAAAACAAGATCTTATCTGTCATATTGTGTGAACGTGTAAAATCCTTAGCCAACAACTTGATTGCTGTATCAGACCAAGAAAGTCAACAATAGACCAAATCTTCACACTTCGGCAGATGCTGGAAGAAAACTCAACTAAATCGATACCCACCATCTTTTCATATGACAGCATTTACAGAAACGAACTACGAGGGCTGTATGATAAGTACCTGCGTTTACCGCTGATGCAAAATGTGTATGCCATTATATGCGCCATTTGTACAACGATGACTGTCAAAATTTCAGACACATGTATCGAGTAGTTTTCTTTTGACAGCTGTTGAAAGTCATCAAGTTCGTGTTTATTTGCAATCATGGAGAAAGAGCAATATCGATCAGTGATTCGATATCATTTTTTGAACGGGAAGACGTGTGAGGAAATCAAAGTGAAGTTGCATGCCGTTTATAAGGACCATACACCGTCGATGACTACCATCAGATATTAATTTAATGAATTCGAGCGTGGCCGAACATCCGTTTTCGATGAAGAGCGCCCAGGCCGTTCGATTGAGGTGACTACGGAGAATATGGTTGATAAAATCGTCGGGTGAAGGTCAGAGAGATTGCTGACATTGTACACATCTCAATTGAACGCATACAAAATATCCTACACGAAAAATTGGGCATGAGAAAGCTATCAGCAAGATGGGTGCCGCGTTTGCTAACAGTGGAGCAAAAACGAAATAGCATGACAATTTCGGAGCCCTACTTGGATATGTTTAAGCGCAATCCGAAAGAGTTTCTACTGCGTTTCGTAACTGTTGACGAAGCATGGATCTATCACTACACGCCAGAAATGAAAGAACAGTCAAAACAGTGGATTTCACCCGGCGAAACTGCTCCAAAGAAGGCGAAAACGGTTCCATCGGCCACCGTTTTATGGGGTTCGCAAGGCATCATCTTCACCGATTATTTGAAGAAAGGAAGGACAATCACGGGGCAGTACTATGCTGATTTATTGCACCGATTCAATGCTGAATTAATAAAAAAAAACCGCCCCACTTGGCATAAAAAAAAGTCCCTTTTCACCATGACAACGCACCTACTCACTCGTCCGCAATCGCCACAGCGAATTGGCCACCAGATTTGGCCCATATAATTTCTTTTTGTTTCCAAACGTGAAAAAATGGCTTGGCGGAAAGCGATTCTCGTCAAACGAGGAAATCACCGCCGAAACAGAGGCCTATTTAGTAGAGTTCCCCAAATCATATTTTTTGAATGGCTTGAAAAAGTTAGAATATCGCTGGACTAAATGTGTCGAGTTGAGAAATAAATAAATAAAATTTTTTTTAATGCGTTTTCTTGCCTAACACAGGTACTTATCATACAACCCTCATATATAGCTTTATCTATGTAGTTTCGGCGTCCAAACTGCCAAACTCGTCACTCTATGCAGAATGCTGGTTGGAAATGCACGCCTTAACCGAGATCTTTGATGTCAAAAAGGTTTTAGACAAGGTGACGCGCTGTTATGTGACTTCCTTAACATCATACCTGAAAGAATTTTGCGGAACTCACAAGTGGATGGACACTGGAGGCACAATCTTTCAAAAGATTGAGCAACTACTAGCCTACGCCGATGATATCGACAAAATTGGCAGAACTCAGCGAGTTGTCACCAGCGAGTTGTCACCAGCGCTTTCGCGAGTATTGAAACGGCAGTTGCCAAAATGCGTCGACAAGAAAGGCAACACCCAAAATCGACGAATTGGACAGAACGTCACGATCGACGAGATAGTAAAGGACTTTGTCACCATGGCCCTGCTATGAATTCATTCTGCCAACAACACCTCAGCAGAAATAAAATGAAGAATCACTCTTTCCAATCGCTGTTTGTTTGGGCTAAGAAGGCAATCATCCCAGTCCTACTTTGTGACGCTAAAGTATGGATTTTATCTAAATCGGATGAAGATATCCTCAGTCGTTTCGAGAGAAAGATCCTTCAAAAAATATTTGGTCCCATTTGCGTTGACGGGATTTGGACGAAAAAATTCAACGTCGACCTAGTCGTACTACATAATTTGAGCTTTAAATACGCAAAGTCTATAAGGGATGCGATCGAAATGAATGGTGTCTGAAATGGTTTCTAAAGAAACTAAAGGGGTTCCTGCTAGTAAGAAACATCCTACTACCTACTTAAAAATATCGCCTCAATGTATTGATAGTGAAATGTTTAAAAATATGAACAGAAAATATTGGATGTGTTTAGTATACCTGTCATGTAAAAAACACTGCCAGGAACACTTAGAAATAGGCAAAGGCAGGACTACTTCATCAATATTATGGGAAACTGCTAGATCAGAACCAAGCTAAGGAGGGCAAAATTAATTCCTTCTTCCACTGTATATGCTCGTATTTTTGAAAACTGTGTGCGCTTCGAAAAATAGTATCGGAAACCTTTGACATAAACATGCCAGTCTATAGGAAAATGCAAATATCAAGAAAAACACTTCAATTGGATTAGTTAGGTGTGGTGTTGATACTTTTTCCTTTTATTAGTACCTGGAAGGGGTTTCGAAAGCAAGGGTTTCTGCACATACTCGTACTTTCCTGAAAAACATCATCTCTTATATTATTTAAAAATATGTAAAGAAAATTCACACCTCAAGCCAAGGCAAAACAAAGCCACTACCGTGCATTTTCTTAACGTACTCGTACATATGTATCTATTGCAGCAACAAACAGAATCATTTTTTCCTTTCATCCATCACAGAAGTACCTTTTCCATCATTATCTGCAAACAAAAAAAGAGCTCGCACTTAAGACATAGCAGAGTGACAATAATGCCATTAAGTATCTTCAACTACAACATCAAACAGAAAAAAAAATATATTTAGCTGCGACAACTAATTAGGCCTAACGCTTATTACAATCAAGAGTATCACAGACGCTCTCAGCTCTCAAATGTCTCCATTTGATTAATGACCCATGGAATGCGAGACACAGAGAAACGCTTATGGGAGTTTGCTCAAGTAAATCCCACGCAGATGGGAAGCCTAAGCACCTTCAATTACGACAAACCCCACAGTGTCCCCCAACAACTGCTCGAGTCTTTGCCAAATACCCCGACTCTAAGACATTTAGGCCAGGGCTGCCGCTTGCAAATCACAGACGCTGCTGTTTACTGTTCGTTTCATATCATACACCAATACAAGAGCATGAAGTTCATTTACACACTGCCATCACTCAAGAGTGATAAGATGGACAAAAAAGTACAAGTATCTATCAGATACAAGTATAATGGTACAGATTTGGGTATGGGTTTGAGTTTGGGACTGGGTTTTCCAATCGTTAACTTCGAGTGGGAACAATTACTTTTGGTAATGCTACTGATGGATATTGTAATTTGGGATTACTATCTCTATCTCCTATTTGGAGACTTATGCCCATGGAAGTAGGAGTCAAGATCAAGATTTTGGATGTGGTTTGTCTGGCTGGGTATATGTTACCTAATTAAGTCACAACAGTTGAGGTTTTGTGTTGGACTAAGTGAGTTGAGTCATTTAGTCAAATTAGCAAATGGGGCCACCCAGTTTGGTGCCGCAGTCAAGGGTTGGATGTCGTCGAAAGAGACTTATGAAAGCATGACATACTCGTATGATAAAACAAGTCCCTTCTTGGTAGCATTAATAGATAGGAATTGTGGCATTAGACTCTCCTGGGATCTAAGTGGCATCGTAAACCTAAGTAATGTATGTGTCTGGTGCATTTCCACACCAATTGCTTTAATTTGTCTACTTTACCATGCACAGTTAAATGAAAGGCAGAGCACTTTAAAGGGGTAGTTTACCGTCTTTGTGTACAAGCGGCAACAATTCTAGAGATCCTACTTATGTTCGTAGAATAGCAGGGGTTTTTTTCTGCTCAGTCACGTTTTCAATGATGGTCAAGCGTTTTATGTAGACAAAAGCATCGGCACTTAATTTTAAACGCATTTTCGTGAAGCCTAAAATCCTAAATCCTACTCTCACTTCTACGTGGTGAAGCCTACGAGCCTAGTAACTCTGCTTAAAGATTGGGTACACAAGCCCTGCTAGGCGAAATTCTGGCCGACGACGACGGAGGTAACCTATATACAGCGGCATTCACGCTTCTAGTCAGTTTGAGCTACATGTTGCACACCCTCCTTTAGAGCTACTTCGACGTATTCAAGGCCCAGGTCTGTGATTGTGTCGGGAGCCTTCTGGTGTAGAGATGGCAGCGTAAGAAATCTAAATTGATTTCTTGACACTCCCAGTTGGAAGTTAGGCGTAACGTCTTCAACGTGTAAAAATGAAAGAAGTTCAGAGGCAGTCAAGAACCTCGGATGCGGACAGATATAAGATTGACAATCACAAGAAACGTAATGAGAAGTAGAACAAAGATCTACTAAATGGAACCCCCCAGATATCGCCAGAAATACGGCGATAGTCACGGGGCATTGGCCAATTTGAGACCATGCGGCTAAACTAGGAATACAACCCCCACCGCTGAAGTTGCGGCAACGAAATGGAAAGGGAACTCTCTCAGATTTCCTCTGCAAATGTCCGGTACTAACAAAAGAAAAACTGCGTGCAGTAAACTAACCATTCTTCGATGACCTTAACGACATCTCGGGGTACAGGGACACGAAATCTAATTCATTTTCTTAACTCCACAGGCTTGTTCTAGGCACCGACTGTCTTGCCTCTTGAACAATGCACCTAGTGCCACTTAGGTACCTACCTACTTACTCGCATATACAGCAAACCTTTTAAGGACAATGCATTTCGGCTTTGCAGATGGAATGTTAGGAGCATACAATCCACGTACTGTCGAACAACTCGAAGAGGCCCTATGCAATCCAAAAAGTGCGATGGAATGGGCCGGGCAAAAAGCAGATGAAAATCTATGACATCTACTACAGCGACTGCTATAAAGAAGGAAGACAGTGCTTATTTGGATGTGGATTTGCTTTTCGAAGGAGACTCAGGCATAAAGTCTTAAGCTCTCGGTATGTAAGCAAGTCTCATAAAAATACGCAACTAGATCAAATCTGCTAAAATATGTGTTCATGCCCCTACAGAGGATAAAGACGAATTCTATGACCTTCTAGACCGACTTTATACCCCATCTATGCCACCAACATTATGATAGGAGATCCTAATGCAAAGTCGGGTCAGGAAGCCGTCGGAATGCACCGCCAGCATAACACCACGTCCTGAATTCATTAGGTTTTTAGAATTTGAAGTCTTCATGCGGTTCTAACATCCCACCATTCATAAAGGGCCTTGGCTATCCCCGTCAACCTGATTCATCATATTGCGATCGACGACAGACACTTCTTCAGAATTCAGGATGTCCGAACTTTACGAGAAGCCAACATCGACTCGTATCATTACCTTGTTGTAGCCAGGGTTCGAATGTTGATATCACAGGCACAACAGAGTCAAGTAAGACCACCGAACTGCGATGTTGGAAAACTGCAATCGCAAGAGCCCGCTAGAATCCTTGCTGGTCGTGTTTCTCTAAAGTTTTCTTAAAATCCTAGCAAACTGTAGAACACCAATGGGAATGTTGTTAACGACGAGCTATCAGAGAATCTGCATCTGATACGATTGGTTTCAAAGCGCCAACACAAAGAAACTTCTGGTTTAACCATGAGTGTAGGATAATGCGTTGCATCCAAGGACAAGAGCTGCCCTTGAGCTGTACGAGTAGAAAGGAAGGGAATAGTACAGGCTACTCGGGGGAAATGGAGAGATGTTACTCCGGGAATGAGGTTCGAAAGTTTTATCAGGGAATAAAATGAACATGCCAAGCAACAAAGCCGTCAAAGATGAACATGGACAACTTCTGCAGAGTTTATAACGGCGATGATGGTATGAATACCGCTGTCAGGCATAACGAACCATTTATCCAGGACGAAGACGACAGGGAATTCCTAATCCCTGACCTAGAAGAAGTATAGGTAGCAATATCGAAACTAAAGTCTAATAAAGGACACATGCACCAGCTCATCTATAAGATATGGTCAGAGGAAAGCCTGCCCGAAGCATGGAATCTCAACACCATTTGTTCGATCTAAATGAAAGGAAATCCTTTTGACTGTGCGAACTATAGAGGAATAAGTTTCCTTGAACATAGCCTACAAAATCTTTTCTATGTGAGTGTCCGTGAACAATCTGGTTGTGACTTAATTAGGTAACAGACCCGGGAATTTCAGATGGATACCTACTCACCATCTATGTATATCGACTTTAAAGCGGCATATGACAGCATGCATAGGAACCAGCTATATAACTAATTTTAACTAACTTATCAGGTTGTGCAGGATGACTATGTAGAATTCTCGCGCTCCATCGAGGCCCGTAATGAATTAACCGAGACCTTCAATGTCAAGAAAGGTTTTAGACAAGGCGACCCGCTATCATGTGACTTTTTGAACATCGCCCCAGAAAATGTCTTGCAAAACTCACTAGTCAACAGAAGAGGCAAGATGGCATACGTGGATGACATTGCTATAATTGAACGAGCACAGTGAGCCATCGATAAAACTTTCGTGTGTATAGAAGCGGAAGCGGCCAAACTGAGTCAGACGACAAGCGAGAGCAAAACAAAGTACATGCTGTCATCAGAAAAGGACGGACACCACCAACAGCTTGGAAACAACGTCACCATTGGCAGTTATAGCTTCGAGGTTGTTAAGGATTTCATCTACTTTGATTCCGCAGTTACAAACAGAAATAACCCCAGCCTAGAAATCAGACGAAGGATTACTTTTGCTGTTTCTTTGAACTCAGGTGGCAATTGAGCAACAGAGTCCTCTTTCGTAAGACCTAACTGGCTTTATACAAGACCATTATCTGCTCTATGGTGTAGGGGTCTGGACTTTGTCGAAAGAAGCACTTGGCCGTTTCGAGAGTAGGTGCTGCGTGTGATTTTTGGTCAAATTTGTATTAATGGGGAATGGAAAGCGCCACCTAAGTGCGATTATATAAGACAGCGAGCACAAGTAGAAAAAACCTAAACCAGCGTTTAATCCGTATGGAGAGGCCTTATAGCTGAACCCTTAGTAATACTCTCTGGAGAGTGCCTTGAAATACGTCGAAGCATGGTCACGTCGGATCTAGGCAACGAGTATTTAAAGAGCAGTAAAGCACGATAGCAGTGAAAGTACATCTTAGAATACTTCTGCGTAAAGGGCTGAAAAGTGGACAAGTAAAAAGTATGCATCAGCAACGAGAATTTGCTATTCCTACCCAGATAACTCCAGATTCAAGAAGTAAAATGGTACTGCTAGGTATCAAAAACATCTTCTTCGTCGAATCTATATTAAATAAAAAACCTTAAAACGGTGTCAAAATACATATAGCAGATTAGGGGGGATTTTTTTAAGAAACAGACAATGAAACGAAGGATTTTTGTCACAGATGGTGTCCCACAAGGCTCCATTCTTAGACCGCTGCTTTCAGACTTTTTTTAACTTTAAAATTAGAGTTCCAATTCATATGCCGCAAGTCACAGCTCATGAAAGTAATTTCGAAAATTGAAAGACCTCTCTTCCAAAGTAAGCATGAAAAGAAATTTATTCAGCAAGTAAGGCATTGTGTATTCGGAGGAATACTCAATCAGACGCGCGTGCATAATCAATTCATTGGAAATTCCAAAAGTAGGTGATAACAAAATAAGGTAAAGAAATATCGTGAGGGTACGAGTATTTGCTTCTACATTACATTCACAGCAGCTCAGAAGCAATTCATTGAAAAATAGATTTTCTGGGAAAAATACCTCTTTCAGCCAGACAAAGTAAAATTTAAATAAAAGGTAACCAGTCACATCGAGAAGGTGAACCCTTTAACGAATGAACCACGAACCACTCAACGAATCGTCTAGGTCTGACGAAATAGAGACAGCAAATACACATGCATACTTGTACTTATATCATATTTAAATGTTACCTTGAGATGCGTCGAACTTTTCTTTCCGTTGGCTTGTGAGATACAAATCTCTTCAGATTCAGTCTAAACATCTGAAACCCACTGCATTGAAAAGTTTAAAATTAACTCGAAACCGAACAAGAATATCCGATTATAGCCTCAAATGCAACTACCATGACAAACAGAAACAGAAAATAAAAAACTAAAGGCAAGTGGGCTCACTTTAAGAACTGCCCTTCTCCTAAGCCTCTTTTACTCACAAATTCAAATAATTGCATCGCACGAAGTAATGCAATTGCAATTGCACATGAGATTTCCTTCTGATTAATAACAAACTCACAGATGCCGAGTACGGGTATTTGTTCTAGTACTGTAGTATGCCCGACTTCGGATACAGAGAGATCTGCTGGATCAAAAATGCACACCCCACAGCACAGGGTCAGACACGCGAATCCGTCCCACACGATTAACACGATGAACGATGACGACAACAACGACAACAACGACAATGACAACAATAGCGATGTGGATGGCGTGGCAAGTGCTAACAATTCTCTGCCATTTAACTTAACAGTCAGCACGCGTCAGGGGCGTTAAGGTTCATTTGCAGAATTTCAGCGACGATTCCAAATGGCGCGACAACTTTAGAACAATAACTGTACGGCAATTCCACTTTGCGAGGTTTCTTTCCGATTTTCTGATCCCGAAACTGCTAAATACGACTTTCAGTGGTTACCTTCGGATGCAGACTAATATCTGAAACATGGTAGATACTTTTGCAAAACCTTCAGCTTGAATATGTTCCTACGTGACACTGAACTGACACAGCACACACAGCCAGCTGATTATGGAGTTCGAAGTCCTCCTGTGGTTAGTTTGTATGTACGCCCAATGACTCATCTCCAAAGGAACAGGTATTTGAGATGGGAGGAGCTTTTTCGGATTAACTCGCTGCTGTCGGGAGCGTCTGTTGTGAGACAAATCGTGGCCTAAATTCGCATGAGATCCCGTTTCGTTAGTAATTGAAAGGAAATTAACATTTCGAAAGATGGTCGGGTTGGATGGCATCTCTGACAACAAAATGAGGTTGTCACAATATTTTTCTTTTCATAAACACTTTTGTCTTGTTGGACAGGACAGCTGAAATGTGTGGGACACGAATAAGTGGCAGATTTTTGAGGAACCAAATATTTGGGTGAAAGATTTTACAGAAAAAAATTCCGTTTATTTGTGAGGATCTAACAGATCACCAATGCAAATTGGTGATGCATATGAATTATTCCAGACGTCGTACTGTTGACCCATAGCCGATCATCATTTTGTAACTTCAATGGTTGCGGATGTCAAGTATTGTAGTATTAGCTACAGCGATTTTTCACTCTTGTATCTCTACTCAAATAATTTTCATAGTAACCAATAAAAAATAGAAACGTAACTCTAACTGCAATATAATGATCACGACCTTGTGCTATAAAATCCGAGACCACAACCTTCGCTTGAAATGTGGTGAATATTTAACATAACAAATCTCCGTAAATTATTTCTCAACTGGAAAATGATTTTAAAACTTGTCGTTCACCTTCGGAGTAGCTCCGGAAAAGGTTTGATAAAAACTAGTACAAATGAATGGCATCTAAAACAACTTGACCTTTGAACTTCCTCAAGGCTGCGCTTTGTCATCTCCACTTTTTATAATTAAACATATGAGTTAGATATTTCTGGAGTACTCGTAAGTCGAGTTATTCGTATCGATCGTATGAACGGGAATGTAATGAATCGCTAAATGACATGCCCACAAGTAGCAATTTGTATAAGCCTAAATTGAGATGATTAGACAACGTTAAGCACCTATACTTCTATCTGGTGATAGGGAAATCTACTTCAATACAAGCGCCTACAACAAGCCTGGATATGTGTAAGAAAGTTGACCTTAAGTCCGAAACGCAGGATATTTAGTGATTTTCAAGAAAATTTCGTAACTCACTCTCGGGAAATCATTTCCAGAAGCTACTTAACGGACATGAGATGAAGAGAGTGGTAGAGTAGCAAGAAAATCAGTGTAGAGCTAATCGAGTCACAATTTGTGAAAATCCTGCAATGACCGGCAGGAACAATAACCGCTACACACACTCCGACAGAGACCTCGACTCACAATGTACCGATGACGACCATCTTGTATGTGACACCTAAAAATTAACGCCTAACGATAACATCGTGACCGTGATGGGAGATAACCCTTACCGAGTAATACACCTCCAAACAGTCCATTAAAAATCGCGGTGGTTCTTTGCTGAGATCAAATGAGGTCAGGGCAGAATGGTGCCGTGGTCCAAAATTTAAATGAGCAGCAGATTCTCGATTCTCGCACGCCGCGGCCAACATCAAGAACAAGACGGTAGAATTCTCATGAAATTATTCCACGTCATACCAGGGTCAAAGGCAGTGCGCTAATAGAGTGAAGGGATAAGCGTTAGGCTGCCAAAGGAGCTGAATCTGATAAATTACAAAAAACAAAAGAACGAACGTGTTCAAGTGTCCTTCCTGCTGGGCCCCCGCCCAATTATCAAGGCTTCGCCCATCAATGACATTGTCTAATAATGAACGGGGGCAGAGCAAAGTACTGGTCTTATCGTAAACATCTTCAGATGCTACGATTTGATCAGTCACAAGTTGCCGGTCATAGGTCTTGTTGGCGGCTGGACCACCGGTAGTCCCTACCAGGACTTAAATCACGGTACCATGGGAGTGACGAGGTAGGCCCCCTTGTGGGAGCCTCATGGTGGCTGTGGTTTAAACCCAAAGTCGCGGGAAGGGTCTTCCTTTGGTTGACCCAATGTAGAGTTGCAATAAGTACTGGGTGCTGCGACCCTAAGAGCAATAAGAGGTTTTTGGTCGGCCTCGACTCATACCAAGAGTGGAAATTGTGCCTGCAACACAGTTCCGAATTGGTATCTCAGGAAGGCGGCAGAGCGATGGCAAGGCGTATCCTTGCCCCCAAGGATGTATAGTCATCCCGTAAACATAAGTCTCCATGACAGGTGGTTTACGTTAAAAATCAGACACTATGTCCATCCTGCTGAGGCCAAAATAATAGCGGCAGTCATCCCATATAGGAAAGAACTCAGGTTGAAGTTTCCAGGTCGACAAATCAATCTCTGAATTTTTTTGCATTGATCACATGCATAGATACCTTTCAGATCATCATAGAGCATTGCATCGATCTTATGTAAGAGAGGCATCGCTGTTACGTTCTACACTACAGGATGCTATCAGACGCTTTGAAAACCGAAGCGGTGTACGAAATAGCTTCATCTTAGCATCCCAGGAAGGAATCTGTAGAATCTAACGTTTTACTTGAAACAATTCGACTACGTTGATGATAACTGCTCATCCATAGTGTTAAGGCAAGCATAGTAGGGCTAAGCATAAATACGTCAAAAAGGAAACACAGATCTTCCTCGAAACTTAACGTTGGCGAAACGAGCCATATCCTGTTGTTTTATGCTAACAAATGGAATTGATTAAAGCATATGCCAGAAACTCACTTTTGTAGATCTGAAGTTTCTTCTATTACACCCGCAAGGCAACAGAGACAACACCAGGCTGGTAATAATGGACAAAATATGTTCCCCTCAGGAAACATCAATGTCTATGATTGATGGAATAGTTTTGTCACCACTTTGTGTTGCCCAGGTCAACATCGAGAGGAAAAGCAAAGAAGCAACCATATAAGTAGTTCTTTGTGCAGGCAGCCAGATAAGGCCCTAAGCTAAGCTCGATTCTAGTGGACTCCAGGAGTATTTAGATTGTGTTTCGGTTTTCTGAAAATTCACTAAAAACTCACACCATGTGCAATAACACTGTGGCCCAAGTGGTTTGTTTTTTATTTATAATAGCCGCGAGCCCAAGAGATTATAAACACCCTCAAGATGTTTGGACACATCACAAGGAAAATTAGGGAGGAAAGAAAGAAATATGCTGATCTACTTTGGTTTTGAATGTTCGCAGGTTATAATGACTACGAGTGATCGAACTTGAATGCGACTTTGTACTCCATAAGCGAATTGTACGACTTAGCAAAGTGTTTTGTAGTATTTTAGTGCGTTTCCGAAGATTGGTTTAAAGGTTTACTGATAGCATTCATGGCTGGTGGTTGAAGTCCGCCCGCGCCCTGGCAACAGTAAAAGGGTATCTAACCCCTTAGGCGCGCGTAAATTATAAAAAAAAAAAAAAAAGTAGCCGTAGAACATGGTATGGAAAGATACATGACGTCGGTGGTATAGTGGGTCAGTTGACTGAGCAATATTATCAATATCAATATCACCTATAAGTTCTATAGTTCTATCACACGCTTTTGAGTCTTACGAGTACCTAATATCTTTAGAAAGGTCTTCGGGGAACCTGATCAAATGTGGGCATTGCACTGTAATTTCGGGCGAATAAATGGCTGAGGCGAAATGAAGTAGGAATGAAAGTGGGTCCGTCCGATTTGAAGCAAACTAGTATAGGAGAAGACGAGACAGAATTAGGAAGCGTTGAGGTGGATCCGAAGTACGCAATATTGCAAATAGCCGTCTGGATAAAAGAAGGGGCATATGTTTTTGATGAACGACCAACAATTTCTACAAGCTGTAAGGTGCTGTGTTTTCCTCAATTTTTGATCATACTACAATAGCGTACCTTTCAGGAGGCGCCTGATAATCATGTGGGCTAATTTACAAGCGTAGTTAAAGTGTTTTTTGCAGCCAAGATAGGTACACAGGTTTGTGTATATTAAAACCATCCGCAAAAGCAAAAATAGAGGGATACAATTCCAGAAGTTTGGTAGATTTCTACCCCTAGTATTGTATCCCTACCCCTACTGCATAATTGGTAATCTAAGTATTGAGCCTTTGCGAGGTTACGTCTGGGATTTATTGGCTTACAAGTGACAAATACAATCTCTATGCTTGGCACGGAGAATTCCTTGAACTGTTCTTGGCGCATACAGCCCAACAGATTACTACAAAGAGATGAACGTGTATTCAATCGAGAGGAATGCGCTTCGTCTTGAATCGAACTACCAACAAATAAACGGCTGAAACCTGGTCTTAATTAAAATGGGCGTTTTTTCTTTGTCTCCTGGACAAAAGTTTGGTATGTTGTCAACCAACTCCGAAAGCTGAAAATTAAATTAAACAGAATGGCTCGCTTTTTTTAAAGGTTTGCTATTGCCTGCGTTCTTTTTTCTTTACTTTGGCGTACCTCCTAGATTTGAACTCAGATCTCATGCCTCTATTTTATCCTAACAAAGTTCTCAACTATGTATCGTGATAGATAATTCCCTCAAATGACTCCGAATCTGTCATGACACATGTGTAAAATGTCCTCCTTTTCTGGCAACACTCAAGCAAAAAGCTATTGCCATTGTTTGTACCTGCGCATTGAACCACCCCATGAGCATATCTGAACTTTATCGCTTGCTTACCTCGTTTAACATTAATCATCGACCAAAGACATTCAACGCACACTCAAGTATTCGTTAGAATCAAACGCAACAGTCCCGCTGGGGTTATTCTCGCCTCAGGATCTGCTACTGTCCGAACGTACTACAGAATGCCCTTTGTCTTCAACCAAAAACCCCTTTGTCTTTGTCGTAGCATTTATGGGTCGTTAAGTTTTGAGAATAAACTGTTCACCAAGTACCCTCAATCCTTTGTCGTCCTTTCGTGAACCTTCTTCGGTTATGCTTGGGTGTGTGGCATTTATGAAAGGCCAAAAGTATTAGACATATCGACATTATTTCGACGCAGTCATTGACTTGCAATGAGGGTTGAATTTTTACGAATACTCATACACACCACCACAGACAGGTAAAAGCAAACACACGTTAACACCTTGTATTCGATGTCGTTCTGTGTGAAGCGACTTAAGGTCAAGGACTTTTTGGGATTCGGCTCCCGTTTGAAGGTTCCCTTCTGTCAGTGTTCAAAAATTCCAGACTTGTTTCTCCTACTCTTGTGATTGCTAGATTTTTGTTGAATCCTTGACGATTTTTCTTTCTACTGTTCACGAAGGATTAGTAAAATGAAAAAAACAAAAACTTTGTCTAGACCTATGGGCTACAATGCGATTTACAAGGGAGGCCAGGATGATACTCTATCAGATTTAAAGATTTTTTGCTGAAAATCCTGAAAATTTAACGGTTTCATTTTGTGTGGATGGGAAAGGAAAAAGGTCCTTCAATTCAACCTAGTTTCTGCAGTTGGCCTGACAAACACTTGTAATACGCTGGGTGGGATGACAAAAAAGGAGGCAAATACGAGTATATGTTATCATCACGGACAGAGGAAAGGATTTTCTATTGTTTGCGTCACGCTTGCAGTGAAGGACGATTTGTATGTGCAGTGAGAGGATGAATGTTGAACTTTGTTATGCGGGAAAGGATACTAAATGGCAATTGATAACGCTTTTGACTGTGCGAAAATGAGGTTTCAGTACGTACAATACTATCATTTGCAAGGACTTTCCAAACAATCGCCTGAATAGAAAGGAGGGAGAATTGGATGAAAGTTAAATTTGCTTTAGCTCAGTGGTATTTTATATGCTTAACTATTGAAGTACTGTTCGGATAGGATATGACAGTAGTTGGCGGAAGGAGGCCCCGCATTAGAGTCAACGACCGAGGATTGATGGGAAAATACCACATTGTTGTGTGACATACTTGTATGTATAAAGTAATTTTTAAAAGTGATTGAAGGATTCAATGTAGGGAAGTGTGAAGTGGTATGTCGAATACAATATGCCGGTACAATAGCTTTTCAATGACGAACTTATCGAACTAAGTTAACTATGGCAGTAAAACAGACCCTCGACATGATTTCTTAGAGTTTTTAAAGGGGCCAAAGGAGTTTGGAAGCTTTATGTAAAACTTTGACACGAACCACTATTTTGTTATAGCTAAGGTACAAATTCTGATATCTGGACTGGCAGGATCTTCTTTGAATGGGGATACTAGTGTCAAACATAGAACGCCGAAATCCCCGGCTTGATGGAATCAAGGAATCTCGACAAATGCATTTTGTGAAGAATTCTCTTAAGGCGTTCCAGGTGGATGCTTCGTTAATCCTAGCGGAGGAAACTGTTACTGCAAGATTGGAAAGGAGCACCACGTTTTGCAAGGAGACTTAATATCCTTTGCCATCCTTATATTACATGAAGTAGCGCTTAATTTGCATGGATAGTGATCGGATGCAATTGTTCTGAAATATTATATTCCGCGATATCAAAGTGTAGATGATCCTTTTCTCGTCAATAGGCCAGCCGAACATACGGCACCGTAGCTTCACACCAACGAGAATTGGGTCGGCTTAGGGTTTAGCTACTTCATAAACCATGTTTTCAAAAATTAATATCCTTCAGCTAGATGGATGGACTCTATCGAAAGCGGATGAAGATATCCCCAGTCGTTTCGAGAGAAAAATCCTTCGAAAAATATTCGGTCCCGAATATATTCAACGACGAACTACACGAGCTGTACAGCGACATTTATCGTGATTGACATGGGTCGGACATGTAGAGTGAATAGACACCAATGCTCTGGCCTGCCGAGTTTTCGAATCTAACTCGGAGGGACAACACAGTAGAGGAGGGACCTCAGTTCTCACAAGTAGAAGGCGACCCAAACGACGTGGAAATCGCAACTGGAAGACCGGACTAACTGGAGAGGCTTGTCAGTTTAGGCCCGGGTTAAACTGAACTGTACCACCACCTAAGTAAGTCACAGTATCTCGCATTGTCTCCGCTTTTGAGAACTATCAAGCACCCTGAAAGAGCTACTGGAACATATTTAGGACATCGATGCCTACCAGAGCGATAACAATCTTTTCTAGAAAATGGATAACCAGCCTTGCTTCCCTGCGAAAATGTGCGAAATCAAATGTGTTACGCTTCAATCCGTTTTAATGTGGAAATATAAAAAATTAAAAACTAATTCGAGGTAAGAATACATTTTTGGTGCAGACCTTCACTTCTTGTAGCACATGCACGAACCTATGGTGAATTTCATAAAGAAGAATTTACAACTATCTAAGACAATAGTTGATTCACCTTGATTATTTGACCAGCAGATGGCAGCAAATCGCCTATGAATTGTCAACGGTTACAATTTGAATTCAGTATTCTATTCCAAAGTTTATACTTGTGCACAACGACTTGGGCTTACGTCCCCTGCACACCCAGGATGTTCTTTTAATGGATAATCAGAGAAATAGAAAGATTGTCCCAATTCAGGAGGAAAATTATTTACAAGGCTTACAATGATCGTCGTGTAGTGAGGTAAGTGTCCCTACGCAGTTTGGAAGCAAGTCATAGAACTATCTTGAAAACTGCTGTTGGTTGGAGTATTACGAAGGATAACGGGCAGCTTTCATAGATGAACAAAATTTGTAATATGTGTAATGTGACTACTTACTGATTTGAATTAAGGGTCGGCGGATCATATTACATTCATTACAACGTCATTGACTGAAATATATTTGTCTGGAAACAAAGGATTTGTTGGACAAAATTTCTAGATCACATTATCAAGAGTAGGTGACATAAAATCGCTACGAAGATCATGCAAATTTTGACGCCCTTCAACCTTGCTTTGGGGCTCCATGAATAAGTCACAAACAATTGTCGGCCTACAACAAACGCATAGACGTTCATTTTAAAATGGTTAAACCATTTAATTACGATTTATTTCGGCAATCTAACTCTGAAATTCAGTTGCAGAACAATTTTCAGCCAGCTAATTGCTGTGACTAAATTATTTGAAATTACAGCTGAAACTGCTCGGTCAAAGTCCTAACTACTATGATTAAAAACTAATTTGTGGGATCGTAGTTAATGATTGATAATTAAGAGTTGATTGCTAAAAACAAAAAACAAAGAAATAAATTTATGGAGTCTGCTATAGACCGAGGTCTAGTCTCTTCTTCACTCACATTGTTGCTCCTCTTCATTTTGTGCTCAAAAAGAAGAGAATACGAAGAAAGACTCTTTCATAGGCAGATGAGGTTTCCCATTGGCTGCCGGGCAAATGGTCATATCAGAATATTTCTGTGCCTGTTATTCGATGTGATTCGAATCAGAACCTTAAGGCACAGTAGGCTGTAAGAATCGGACAATTGGGAGTACGGTAAACTATTGTAAGGGTAGGCTGAAGAATTATTGTATGCAGAGGTCCGCAAAGAACGTCGCTGCGCCAACGCCTTCTGCGTTAAGATGGAAATATTCTTACAGAGATACACTCCGCGTTTTCTCTATTTGTTCTTTGATGGAATCAGATGAGTGAAGTCAACATTGAAGTTAATTTCATTCAACTAAAGGTAGGTTAAATGGTAGAGTCCGCGATGCAGTGTGAGTAGATTGGCATACGTTAAAGTATTTCCCAGTTCGTAGCAAATGCCACAAAGTTTGGAGAGCCGCGGTAAGAGAGGTTCTCACGACCATAATTACTGATATAGACTCCGTGCATGACTTTGGGTTGTAGAACCACCTAGACTCTACAGTTCCCTTGCACGAATAGAGAGCAACTGAATACTTCTCGTTTAATTCTGCTACATTTTCTTTTTACTCCAGCTGGCTATTCAGGATGAGGCCAAGGTACATGGCACTCCTCGAGAGTCGTGCTGCCATTTATCTTGGGCATGACGACGAAGGGTATTTTGATTTTTCTTATGAAGAGGATCAGCTTAGAACCACAGCTATGTTTCCAGGAGGAGAGGGAGTTGCCAACAAATTGAATTTAATAACGTTGCGTAAGTCATACTGCTCCTTTTGTTGTTGGTGACCCAAAAAACCGAAACCGCCAGTTGGGTGCGAGCGCATTGTAGAAACATTTATAAATCATCATTTAGGTATCGCATTTCAATCAAAAATATTATAATTTCTATTGAAAGGGCAGCCATCAACGATTTTTTTTTTTAATATTATAAAATGGCTCACAGGGTACCATTTATAAGAATCAGACTGTCTAGCTGGAAAAGATGTTATATCGGGTTTTAAGCGGTTTCCAAAAAATTATGAGTGACACGGGCCATTGCTGCATCGCTGTGGATCCAGCGCTATCGTTGAAAAAGAAAAGTAAAAAGATTCGGAAGAAACAGGTGTGGATGAAGGAATGGCTGAAAAAACGAAACGAAAATCTTCTGAATGAGCTCAAATTAAGTTCACTGATCAAGTTCTTCAAGTGATAACACTCGAAATTATAAAAAAAAAATACACAATTGCTAGATGCTATACCTGTCAGTCAACGTCTCTCAATACTCTTTGTTTCTTGGCTACAGGCAATAGGTTTAGGGCCTTAAAATTCATCAGTGCTATATCTGAACATTCCACAAAGTGGCGCAAAATTAATCACCCTATCCGAAGATGGTATAATTTTTGCAAATGGCGTCGTACGTCAATCATATTTGACATTTGAAAACTAGACAGCTGCAGTATACAAACCGACAAGCACTGGAGAGCTATACTCCGCAAGAGCGTGGGATAATTGTGATGTTTTTGACCAATAATCGGTCGGTGGTGTGAATTTCGATGTCGATTTCCTAATCATGTCGCGTCAACTGGGCAAACATTCCGGCACTTGCTCGATGCGAACAGAGTTCGCCACTGAATAGGTCGTTCGGTTGAGAATATCGCGGCTGTGGCTGCCGATGTCACTGAGAACGAAGAAACATCAACCAGGGGACGGGCCACGCAATTTGACATCACCAGACGGACCCTACAGCAAATTTTAGTGAAAGACTTACACATGTTCCCGTATAAAGTGCATCAGTTAATGCCTCCTGACCGTCAGTCGCGTGTGAATTACTGTAAAGCCATCCTCAATCTCAACAACGAAGAGGACGATATTGAGTCGAAAATCATCATGAGCGACGAGGCGCATTTCCACTTAAGCGGTTACGTCAATAAGAAAAATCTTCGTTTCTGGGGCACTGCAAATCCGTGTGTGATGCACGAAGAGAGCAATACGGTCACTGTTACTGGCTAACGCTACAGGGCCATGATAAACGACTTCTTACTCTCGGAATTGGATGAGCGGGGCTTGGTGAACATGTGGTTTCAACAAGACGGTGAAACCGCACACACAGCACGAGCCACAATGGATATTGTAAAGGAAGCGTTTCCTGGCCAGCAAGATCGCACGATTTAACCATCCCAGACTTCTTTCTTTGGGGCTACTTGAAGTCGCGAGTTTATGCCAACAAGCCTCAGACAATCGCAGCCCTTCAGGAGAATATTCGACAGGAATGCGAACAGTTATCACCGGAAATCTTGCGGAAAGTCATAGAAAATGCCATAAAACGGGCACAAATGTGTATCAACACTGGCGGTAGCCACTTGGCGGTTTTTTATTTAGTAAAAAAGTACATAATTCAAAAACAAAATTGGATGACTAATTTTGCGCCACCTTGCAAAGTGCGGAGCAATTGTTGAGGTCCTAAATAATCAACCGTTTAAAAAAAATTTTCGTTGTCTGCTTGCAATGTCGCCTCGTGTCACTCTCCAGGCGGAAATGACCAGCAGGCAATCACCAATATATAGTACACAGTACACTATATCAATCCTCTCTACCTGATTGAGCGAGCAAACACACAACGTATACGTGTCTCATTTTCACTAATCCACTCTCACATGCTTGATGAGTTTTTGACCAGTGTATATGCCGCTTTATTATACAAAATGTTTGATAAATTATCCAAAATCATTGCTGGAGATTCCTCAGTAAATTTTTTGGAAATTTTATTTCTTACTTAGGGAATCTTAGGGAAGCATGTGTAACACCTTATCAACTTATTTTTATATTACACTGCCGGTCACTGGTTTACCGACATTTTTGAATTGCCCGTCATGTGGAACTCTCTCTTCTTAAGAATTTTGTATAGAATCATACTCGTACGAGCATGTGCTTTCTGCCTTGAAGTGCAATTGGTCAAGATCTTTGAATAATCACAATTTTTGGAAAGATCTAAAAGACAAGGACTGGGAAGACTGGGAATGGACGTCAATTTATAATTATGTAGCTCCAGCCTTTATTTTATTTGGATGGATGTAATTGTTTCTAACACTGCTCTCACGATCTGAAAAAAGAAAAACTCGGAACAGCTTTTGTGCCATCGTGAACCGCTGTTGGTTCTGCCGTGTTATGCCCATCGAAAAAGTCATTTTTAAGGGTCGGCAGAATTTCTACAAGATATTTCAAGGCAGACATTGGAATCTTCAGCAGGACAGCGGACCCAATCAAACAACAGCTCTTCCGGCAAATAATGTTGAAATTTTAGAAAGTTCAGCTTAATTCTCGGTCTGAAACTAATTAAAAATGTCTGGGGAACTGGGGTTATTCTTGCGGAAAGGAAGTCAATTTTTTAACCGTCGTGACCTGATTGAATAAATCCCCATTGACTATTTAGGTTAGGTTGAGTTAGGTCAAGTGGCAGCCTCCATCGAGAATGATCACTAAGCGATGACAGGATGTTAAACCTAAGAAGTGGAGACCAGAAGGTTACCGGGGTCAGCATTAATCATATGTAGGACGAAGCATTTGGTGCTTTTAGCGAAACCGAGGAGTCTGCCAACCGTCGTTTCGGCTGACTTCTAAGATAATTAATTCAAGAAGAACTCACCAATATAAGAGTAAAGTGGCTCCACACCAAATGAAGGGTGGTTTCATCTTCCTCTTCATTTATACAGCTCCTTCAAAATTTAGCAGTGAGATGTGACCGTTTCACAAATAATCTGTATGGCAAACCTTGCACATTGTTTCTTCTGAATACCTATAATTAGCCTCAGGCGGTTTTATATCCCTAGATATTGAATAGATAGACTCTTTTAGCAAGTTCATCGACTTTGCAGTTTTCCTAAATATCTCGTCTAGGTACTCTGCAAATATGCATTGCGAATTGTTTGGACACCTCTTTGAAAGATAGGAGACAGTGTTTAGTTTCCTTCGACGCTGTCATAACTAATAGCACCTTGGCTATCACTGAAAACGGAAATATTCCAAATAGATATCACACTTCAGCAAAGACCCTCTGTGATTACCAACATCTCCGTGTATTGGTCCCTTGATTAGTTTTTTTTTTGACCATCGATGTATATACATATATATGGATGGATTCTGTCCATCCTGTCTAGTTTCTCCTGCTTGGTTCTATAGCCACGAATACATTTTTAAACATGGGTGAGGAATCATGTAGGTACCTTGTAGCAGCTTAAACCTAAACATGCCCTAAACATCGGATATAAGATTTTGTCTGCCGTATTGTCCGAGGGCCTGAAACCATGTGTCAACGATCTGATTGGACCCTATCAGTGCGTCACACTACGGCAGATCCTGGAGAAAACCCAAGAAGTTCAGATCGGCACTGACCACCTTTTCATCGATTTTAAAGCCGCATATGACAGCATCTACAGAGACGAGCTATACAGAGCCATGTCTAGTTTTGGCATCCCTGCCAAACTCTTCCGCTTGTGCAGAATGACGATGAAGAAAACTCGTTGCTGCATCAATCAAGGTCGGTAACGACCTAACCGAGGCATTTGATGTCAAAAAAGGATTTAGGAAAGGCGACGCGCTGTCATGTGAATTCTTCAAAGAATTGTGCAAAACTGACGAGCCAACGAGGTACGATCTTTAAAAAGTCTGTTCAATTGCTTGCATACGTCGACGATATTGAAATAATTGGTAGAACACAGCGAGCTGTCACTGGTACGTTTACTAGTATGGCAACAGAAGCGGCGAAAATCGGTCTAGCGGTAGACGAGGGCAAAACAAGGTACATGCTGTCGACAAGAAGAGACACCCAACATTGACGAATCGGCCAGAATATCACAATCGGCAGCTATAACATTCAGGTAGCAAGGGACTTTGTCTACCTCGGCTGTGCTATCTCATCTGAAAACGAAGAATAACGCTTTCCAATCGCTATTTCTTTGGCCTGAGAAGACAACTGTGTAGTAAGGCCCTCTCCCAAACAACCAAGGAAACTCTATATAAGACCCTTGTAATCCCAGTCCTGCTCTATGGTTCCGAAGTATAGGCCCTTTCTAAAGCGAACAAAAAAATTCTTCGTAAGATATTTGTTGCCGGGTTCTGGAGGAGACGATTTAACTATGAACTCGGCCTGGTCAAACCTGCCCATTGGGCATTTGAGATTGCTTTGACTCTAATCCGGAATAGAAGAAGGCCTCGACTTATGTGGCACGCGCAAGTGGAAGGTGACCTCAACCAACTTGGAGTGCGCAATTTGAGGCAGTTAGCCAAAGATCGCGATAATTGGAGAGGCTTATTGGTTCATGGTCAGGTCAATCCCGGGCTGTAGCGCTGCCTGAATAAGTAAGTAAGAGAAGCCATGTAGTAGATATTTCGACCGACATTACTTTTTGATTTGAAATTGAAAACACGTGACATATGTTACACACAGAGAGGTTAACGTCATTTTCATTCCAAAAGAATCACAGACTCATTAGACCCAGTTCGAACCTATTAAAGATTCTGAAGCGGGTATTTGATATATATTTGTGATACATGGCATGTCCATTAACGCAAATCGGCGAAGACAGCACTACACAGCGTAGTAGATACAATATAGAGCTCTCAAACTAGAAAAGATATACAGTGGCAGCCGTTTGAGACATGGCAGCCGTTTTCAATAGTGTTAAGATAGATACAATTGATAAAGATCCTATAAAGATAAAACGCGCTAGAAAAGTCGTGGATTGATTGTACTGATGCCACAACGTTGTGTATTAATGTCCAAATTTGGTGATCATACACTGATGTCAGCACCACAAGCGGCACCCACCAAGGGGGTGTTATGTCACCATTATTATGGGTACTGCTCATAAGCGACTTATTGGAAAAATTTGAGAATCCGCCGATAGAAGCTGTATCTTACGCTGATGAGGTAGTCCCCCATGAAATTTTGTAAATTAAGCGATATACTGCAAGGATTAATAACTTCCTGTTCCCAGTTGCATTGGTGCTAAGACATGAACAACTAAATTGATATTATTTTCCAACAGAACAACTTAGTTAGTATATCACTGATAGAAGGATCGGCACTGAAGCTCTCAAAAAACTCCAGGTTGCTCAGACTGATCCTTGAAAATAAACTTACCTGGTACATGAATATTGAAACCACTTTTAGCTTTGTACATCTATAAAAGAATCTTTAGTAAGAAATGGAGACCATCCCCAGCGATGATGCACTAGCTTTTGTTAGCGCCATATTAAAATTATTGGGACTGTCGTTCAGAATTATTGGCTGTGAGCAGCAATTCGTGGACATTATTTGGTTCTCAGTGCTAAACAGTTGATCTATTTGTTAAGGGCTGGCCCCCTTACTGCTACATTCTACATTAGTATAAGTTTAAAGACGGAAGTGTAAAGCCAAATACGTTATTTCAGGTCCTAGTTTCTTTCTTTTCCAACCGCTTTTCTGGATAATTAGAGTCATCGAGGCTTCTATAACACTTTGCTGGATATTTAGCTTGTAATTCAATTTAATGTTCCGAATCATTCTCAGAAATGTTCTCTGTTTCACAAACTATTGTTGGATTTGTGATAGTGTTCCCTGAGGTACAGATAACATTTTACAGTATATTCTCTGGTTTACACCCATACCTCACGTTTGGATCCAGCATGGAATCGGTTTAGGGCTCTTTGCATTAAAATATCCAGATGTTTTTCAGAACATCTGGCAGCCTTTCTGTTTTAGATGTCTAATTGACCAGGGGAAGAAAACACTACGTTATGTCCACTGACATATCCCAAACCGGAGGATCTTCCTCTCTTTGTACTGATATTTTTTCTTGTGAAGGTTAATCATCAACATTAATGCCAGAGATGATAGAGCTGCTGTTGTCGTCTCTATTTTGACATTATTGATTGGATCCGTGCTCTGACGAAGATGGGTGTCAAACAGTCTTACCAACGATTTCAGAAGGAATGACGAAAGGCTTCTAAGTCTAAAATCAATGGTAAAGACATGGAAGCTTTTTCCAGGTTTAGCTACGAACACTATATTTATCTCCTCCCATTTCTTCGCTATTTATAGCTCAGTTGACTTTGGTTATTGATTAACTGTTTACCAATTTGTATAAATCTTTGCAGAATGGATTTTGCTTTTTATTTTATAATTGGAGTGCGCTTAAGGAATTGGCGCGGGCGAAGAAAAGAAATAGAGATGTACGTTGGTCTTAAATGTTTACAAGTTGTAACGACCAAGAAATAAAGAGCTGGACTTAGGAAGGAATCACAATATTTCAAAGTCCGTGTCCGAAGTGGGCTTGAGGGTAAACTAATGAGCTGAGCATTCATAGCGAGAAGGGTGTAAGCTATTCGTATTTTCATTGGAGCACTGTTCACCAGCGATAGAACAAGATGAGACAAGAGACATTACGTTGGCGTTGCCTGTGTAATATTACCATCACCTAAAACTCATAGGCGGTTTTGAATCCTATCTAACAACTGGAGGGAGGTCTTAGAGGCACTTGACCAAATATGAGCATTGTACTTCAATTTTGGCGGATGGATGCCTTATATATTAAGGCCAGATCAGACATCGTTTTAGGAAACATTTCGTAACATTTTTGGCGACATCCAATATGTGGTCATTCCATGTCATTGGCACACATACCGAGAATGGAAAGGTTTTCCGCTTCGATGATGAAAGTGCCGTTCATGGATAATGGCTGGGTGTTTAGATATGGCTTTAACGACAGCATTATGTTTTGGAAGCATTAAATTCCACTCTTTTGATAGTTCCCCAATTAGTTATGCTGTTAATATCGGAATTTAATGAGCTTAACATACGCTGTCGTTCTCGTTCTACAGCCAAAGAACAGGGACATGATTCGGAGAACGAATATGAAAAGCAGAGGAGTATTATCGCCATCAAAGAAATATATTGGATTAGAAGTGGCAGACAAGACAGAACGAAGCCCTGCGGCACACCAGCATTTATTTTGTGGATACCAGACTTAAAACCGTCCAAGACAACTTGTATTGAACGTTCGAAAGGTAATTTCTAATCCATTGAAGAAGACAGTCATCGATCCCAAAAGCATGCAATTTCGACAAAAGAGCCTGATGCCAAACTCTGTCAAATGCCTTAGAAATATCAAGTGCAACTATCTTGCTTTCGCTTGTAGACTTTGGTTGCACTTTTCGGTGAGATATGCCATCAAACCACCAGTGGAACTGTTGCTACTGAAAACCATACTGCCGGTCATTGAGAAGTTTTCGTGTTTCGAAGTATATAATGAGCTGACCGTTTATATGACCGTGGAAGAACATTTCTTCAAAAGAAGGGGAGATATACTCGTACCATTTGTAGCAGCAGATTTGTTAATATTAAAGTACTACTGCTCTGAGTACAAAATTGGAATGAAGATTCCACCCACTCCAATGTAAATGGAGGCAAAACACAATCTGGAGCGGGATGGGGAGTGTGTAGAAAGCAGATTGGCCTTGTCCAAGGAGGTGACACCTTGATTGTCATAATGATGAAGCTGAATTTTTAATTTTTAATTTTTTTGAGGAACGAACAAAATATGTTGCTCACCAGAGAGCTGCAACGGGTACTTTGTATTTGTGTATACCCGATCAATGACTCAGATTTTGCTTGAAGCAATCACTTTCGTTGAACAGCAAGGAATAATCGTTTGCTCATGAACTTAAAAAATACATGTTGGTTCAAATATTCGAGTCATGCAGATACATGCATTCGAGTGTTCAGGTATTTTGTGCAGTATTAGCAAATAATGATCGTTTGTTTGGGTGGTAGAACACACTCGACAAAATCGAGATACTGCAGACACTCGAATATACCCTTAATTTTGGTAGGGGCGAATGCCCCCATTTATTCGGCTTAATACAAGCTATAACTTAAAAAATAAACTTAAACTAAAACTTAAAACTAAGGTTGGTTGGAGTGGTGAAGGAGAACAGATTTGAGGTAGGAAGTGGTGCGGTGAAAGTCAAAGACGGTAGGGTTTGAGTTGATTTGACGTAGCATACGGGAGATCGGTTCGTTCGCGCCATAGGAGGTGTGGTGGGTTGGTAGATAGAAGAGTCGAGGGGTACGTAGATTACGAGGGTTAGTGTTGAGGAAAATGGAGTTGTGAAGGGACGCGCATTCAACGTGACCTGAAAGGAGTCGATGAATGAAGAGAAAGTCTGCTGCATCTCTGCGATCTTCGAGGGTGTTTAAGTTGATAAGGTTGAGACGATTTTGATCGGGGGGGCAGATTAAAAGGATCGTCCCAGGGCATACCTCGAAGAGCAAATCGAAGAAAACGACGCTGAATGCTTTCAATTCTCGAGATATGAACACGATGATATGGGGACCATACTTGACTGGCGTACTCTAGGAGGGGGCGAACAAAGGTAATATAGAGGGACCTGGTCACGTATGGGTTGGTGAATTCTTTGGACCACCGTTTTACAAAACCTAGTGCAGAGTTGGCTTTGAGGATTATCTCATCCATATGTAAACGGAAGTTGAGCTCGCTGTCACACAAAATGCCGAGATCGCGAAGAGACTGTACGGAGGAGATAGGTTGGTTATGGAGAAGATAGAGTCGGGGAGGAGATTGGTTCCGCTTATGTGAGAAGGTGATGGATTGGCATTTGGCGATGTTAAGTTCCAAAGAATTTTTGAGGCACCAGATCGAGAAACTATCAAGATCTTGTTGAAGGAGGAAAGAGTCATGGGGAGAGAAAATGGTTTTGAAAAATTTGGTATCGTCGGCGTAAAGGGAGACAGACAAGTGTTTGATGATCATATCGAGATCATTTATGGTTAATATAAAAAGAAGGGGACCGAGATGGCTGCCTTGTGGAACTCCAGAGGTGGCCAAAAATGGAGCGGACTGGGCTGACCTAAAACGAACACTGTAAAAACGGTTTTCGAGGTAAGAGGATATCCATTTTAACAATATGGGTTCAAGGCCGAGGGCAGACAATTTAAAGATAATTAACCGATGAGAGATTTTATCGAAGGCTTTGCTAAAATCGGTTGCAACTACATCGACTTCATTGCCATTCTCTAGGGCAGAGAGGGCAAAGGATACGAATTCAACGAGATTTGTGGTGGTTGACCTACCCTTTAAGAAGCCATGTTGTCTAGGGGAAATAAGTGACTTGCATTGGAAGCTTAGAGCTTCATACAAAATACTTTCGAAGAATTTGGGTATATGGGAGAGTTTAACGATGGGACGATAGTTGGTTATTTCATTCTTTGATCCTTTCTTGTGGATCGGGGTTATGAAGGAGGTTTTCCAAACCTGAGGAAATTCTCCTTGTGAAAGGGATAGACGGAAGAGATTAGAAAGGGCAAGGGAAAGAGAGGAAGAACATTTTTTAAGAAATATGGCAGGGAGGCCATCTGGGCCGGGTGTGAATTCGTCCATACACCCATGTCCATACTCAAAACAATAGCTTTGTTCAGTGAGGAAAAACTAGAACAGAACAGCACAGATTTGTGAAAAACGTCAAATCAAATGAGAACAGAAAGGTACAGCACAGCTGATTTTGACATTTTTAGCAATTTTGTTCTACTTCGAAAGTAGGTGCAAGATTTTCTGTTCCGAACAGATTGGAACAGCCTCGGATAGAAATTTTTCTCACTGAACAGGAAAGCTTGTACTTTTCTGAAATTGATGACAAATCAAAAATTGTTACAACCAACAACATCTAAATAAATTAATATGTATATTTTACTCATTGATGAATATGTTATGTTAGTTATTTTTATGATTAATTTATTTATTTTGTCAGTTATTTGTTCATAGTATTGTGAAATGTACATACGTTTGTGTTTTCGAATAAAAATGCCTTTGAGTTGTGTTTTTATTCTTCTTTTGTGATTTACATGTGCTGGTGCTGAAAACCGAAGAGTACCGAGTACCCAAAGAATAGCGGGTACGCGTTCACTTACGGGTACCCAATATTATGGCACCCGGGTAATACCCGAAAGAGCTCTAAGTTTCACACTCTTCAGAAAGATTTTGCAGTCATTTTTGAAGAAAAGCACTATCCTATACCAGGGGTTCCCAAAGTGTGCGCCGTAAAAAGTAAAGAGGGGCGCCGCGTCGTGAGTTAGGTAGACTAAAAGAAAGATAAAATAATACGTATTTCTTGTAACATACCTCACTTTGCTTTGCACTTGCTAAATTCATTTGGCTCGTTGTAACATTTAACTGCAATTTCAGTAACTTTTTTGCCAAAATAAGTCGACTGGCATTTTTTTTTAAGTGCCTCTCTTTTGAAATAAAAAAATTACCAGCCAGACATGCGCAATGCGTATTTTTCAAATCTCAATTCTAAACACACTAGCTTTCTCAGTGAATGATACATCCATATAAATTCTCCACATAAGTCGAAGACAAGCGGGTTATTTCTGTGCTTAAGAAAGCGTTTTTTGAACAAAGAGGTATAGTAAAAGCAAAAACGGTAAATATAGTTCAAAAACGATTATTGAATGGTCGGACGTGTCGTCGTGCTTTGTTTTAATTGTCTCGCTTTGTTTTTCGTCAAAAAACTCACGCGAAATGGACAGATTTTTATTAAATAAACAAGACGGTAGTTCAAGTGATACAGATAAAGCATCTATTAGTGTCAGCGGGGAAGCAAAGAAGCGAAAATATCGTAAATACGATGATACAAGTAAACAATGAAGAAAAACCACAGTGTGTGCTTTGTTTGAAAATACTATCATCTGAAAGTATGCTTCCGAGTAAGTTAAAACGACATCTCGAGACGATTCATCCAACTATGGCTGAAAAATCGCGTGATTTTTTTCACCGGAAATTACAAGATTTAATAAAAACAAAAAACTTGGTGGCAAAATGCAAAAAACCTCATACTATTGCAGAAGAACTTATTTTACCGGCTGCTCTCGACATGGTGAATATTATGGTGGGAGAATCAGTCAAAGAATCCATGACATAGCTGAGGATCTCAACTACCAATTAATAGAATAGATTTTGGTTTGCAACTTGATGAGGGTACTGACAGTAATAATGATGCACATCTTATTTGTTACGTACGCTTTCTGGCTCATAATATTATTGTCGAAGAAAGTGCGAAAGCCCAAGACTTGTTTAACATTCTTGACAAGTTTATTGCAGAATATGGTTTGGATTGAGAAAAGTGTATTGGTGTAGGTACAGATGGTGCTCGATCCATGTCTGGCAGGTATGGAGGAATACAAGCGTTTATTCGTAAAAAAAGCTCCGAATGCTATGTGGACCCATTGCATCATCCATAGGGAAGCTCTTGCATCAAAGTCAGTGAGCTCTGAATTGAACCAAGTACTAGAATGTGTCATTGGTGCAGTAAACTACATAAAAACTAGGCCGCTGAAGGCCAGACTTTTCAAAAAAAAAACTATGCACAGATATGGGAGCTGAACATACGGCCCTGCTGTATTACTGCAATTCACGATGGCTTTCACGTGGAAATGCCTTATTTCGTGTGTTCGAATTACATGAAGAAATTCGCACTTTTTTACAACAAGAACGCCATATACTTTGCTGAACCAGATTTTTTGCTAAAACTAGCATATTTGTGCGATATATTTGAGAAACTTAATAAATTGAATATATCTTTGCAAGGCAACAACACGCACATTCTGAAACTATTGGAGAAGAAGGTGGCGGTCAAGATTGGCATCTAATGAACTGGTTGTGTCACAAGACCTAATGGCCATTTTCACGGAACACCTTTCGAAACTCATCGAATGGTTTTCAAAATACTTTGCAGATGATGATGTCGAAAAGTTTGCGTGGATCCAAGATCCATTTCATGCACAAGCTCCACCAGAATTCACATCACAAGAGGGAGAGAGTCTCATTGAACTCTCTTGCGACAGCAGCCTTAAAACTAGATTCACCAGTTCCGGTTTAGTGGAGTTTTGGTTATCGATTCAAAATGAATATCCAAATTTTACTTCAAAAGCTTTAAGAATTTTCATTCCATTTGCAACATCATATTTGTGTAAAACTGGATTTTCAGCTGTAGCTGTAATCAAGAGCAAATATCGCTCAAGGATCAATGTGGAGCAAGAAATGAGAGTAGCAGTGTCAAGCCTTATTCCCCGCTTTGAAAAACTGTGTGGAGATCACCAGGCTCACCCGTCACATTGATTTAATGAGTAGCTATTGTATGTAGGAGCGGCGTTCAATATATTCTCGGTATCGATAAGAAGGAAAATGCGAATTCAATTTAAATTGTTTTTATTTTTCAATATAATCTCTCCTAACATCAATGCATTTGTTACATCTTGAGATAAGCTTTTTTAAACCCTCAAAAAAATAAATTTCCTCTTTCTCTGCAAAATACCCATTTATTGCCGACTTGAGTTCTTCATCATCCGAAAATCTTTTCCCACGAAGACATTTTTTCAAATCCGGAAACAGGAAATACGAGTAATCACTAGGGGCAAGGTCTGGACTATAGGGTGCGTGTTGGATTTCTTCGAAACCACAATCTCGCGCAGCAGCCTTGGAAACTCGCGCCGTGTGAACAGGAGCGTTGTCATGAAGAAGCAACACACCCGCTGCGAGTTTACCCCGTCTTTTCTTTTTAATTTCCTCCCGCAAATTATGCAAAGTGGAAGCGTAGGATGTGGCGTTGATGGTTTCACCTTTTTTTTTGTACTCAATGAGCAAGATTCCCTTTGAGTCCCAAAAAACTGTGGCCATGAGCTTCCCGGCAGACGGAGTGACTTTGAACTTCTTCGGGGGGTCTGTTCCTTTTTTATGTCACTGCATGGACTCTTGTTTGCTTTCAGGGTCATAGTGGTGGACCCATGTTTCGTCCCCAGTAACAATTCGATCCATAACACCGTCCGCGTTCTCACTACACATCTCCAAAAGCTCTCTACAGCATGCGATTCTCACTTTTTTCTGAGGCGCTGTGAGCATTCGTGGCACCCACCTTGCACTGACCTTTGAAAGGTTAAGATGGTCATGAAGAATTGTGTGAATGGTACCAATTGAAAGCTTGGTGATCTCTGCCATCATTTTCGCCTTTATTCGGGCATCCTCAAGAACAAGTTTTTCGACTTCTTTGATGCTTTCTCCCGTACAAGCAGTAGCCGGGGCGCCCGAGCGGGGGTCGTCTTCATTGCTCTCTCTGCCTCTCTTGAACTCACTTGACCACATTTGCACAGTTGATAATGAAGGTGCGGAACCCTGGTAAACCGCCACCATCTCTTCATGAATAGTTTTTTGACTTTTTCCTTGCTTAGTGAGAAATTTAATTACAGCGCGATGCTCAATTTTCACCATCATCGTCTCAGTTGCCATTATGATTCTGTTTAACTAGAGATAAAACGCGAATTAATAATCACATTTATATGAAATTTTACATGAATGCACTAAAATAATAGTATTACTTGATAAATAAGTCAATTTATATATACAGCCACAGCTTCACCCCTATACCGAGAATATGTTGAACGCCCCTCGTATATTATTATAAATATAATAAAAAACTCAGTTTCATATTGTGGATGTTTTAATTTTGCTACCTATCTACATATCTATTATTTCATTCGACTGTATCTTTTCCAAATAGCTAGGGTAGGGCGTCGTGACAAAACACTAAACTTGTAGGTGCGCCGCGGGCTGAAAAAGACTGCGAACCACTGTTTGTTCACGTACTCGTAGATTCCTACATTGGAAAAGAAGAACAAGTGCATAATTGACATATAGTCCACGAAAATTTGTAGAAAAGAGTTTTCTGTTTTACGTTACATCAGCACTTAAAAAAATTCGCGTCCAAACCACACATACGAGTATATTGGATTGGAAGTGGCAGATAAGAGATCATTTATGAAAATTAAAAAGAGTGCCGGAGCCCTTGGGCACACCAGCATTTATTTGGTGGATATCAGACTTGGAACCATACAAAACAACTTGAATTGAACGTTCCGAAAGGTAGTTTCTAGTCCATTGAAGAAGAAAGTCACCGATCTCAAATGCCCACATTTTTGACAAAAGGATATAATGTCAAACTCTTGCGACTATCTTGCTTTCGCCAGACTGAAGTATGCTTTGCTTCCACTTTTCCGTGAGACATGCCATCAAATAACCAGTGGATCTGTTGCTACTGAAGACCGTACAGCCAATCATTGAAAAGTTTTCGTGTTTCGAAATATATAATGAGCTGATCGTTTATCAGCGTTTCCATAACATGGAATTTGGAAAGAAGGAATGGGCTAGACCAAAGTAACAGTTCCACGCTGAACACCTCTTCAGCAGATTTATCAATATTAATATTTTAAAGTACTACTGCTTTGAGTGCAAAATTAGATTGAACATTCCACCCACTCCTGTGTAAATGGAGACACAACACAATCTGGAGCGGGATGCGGAGTGTGTACTAAGTAGATTGGCCTTGTCCAAGGAGGTGACACCTGGATTGTCTAATGATGAAGCTGAATTTTGAACTTTTTTGAGGAACGAACAAATATGTAGCTTACATTGGCATATTGTCGTATCTTTTGCCTTAGTTTCTGGTCGTTCTGAAATTTCACACACTTCAGAAAGACTTTGCAGTAATTTTTGAAGAAAAGCACTATTCCATACATTTGATTTGTTCACGTACTCGTAAATTCCAACATTTAAAAAGAAGAACGTCATGGACTTGCCACATAGTCCACGAAAATTTGTAGAAAAGAGTTTTCTGTTTTACGTTACATCAGCACTTAAAAAATTCGGCATCCAAACCACACATATTTCTGAAATCCTAAATTTTATAACAAAAAACAATCAATTGCATGAAATTCGATATGAGATGCGTCAAAATGATGTTAGTAGCGATACACAAATAAACTCAAATTTATTTACCCATTTTTTGTATTTGGACATTCACAAAACACATACAAACCACGTAGGGGCGGGGGTTACGAGAATAACTCTCAAAAAATGAGAATCAACATTACAGGACAGGAAACAAATCAAAAACAAAAAAACCAATGGAAACACGCAAGCAACACAACTTCCTTGAGCCGTCTTCAACTGGGTTCTTTTCTCTTTTTCGTTTTTGGTTTCAAAATAAAACACACTAAACTTTTGTTTGTTAATATTTCATATATATATATTGTATATATATATATTTTTTTTTTTTTAATTTATTTTTCTTATACTTTTCTTTTCTCTTATAACTTATTTGTTTGTGTTTACCTTTAATACCTCTTTCTCAGTAAATTCTATTGTACATTACAAAAAAAAATAGAAAATAAAAAATTATAATGAAAAAATATAATTGTAGGGACTTTAACTTATAAGAAAAATAATTAACTCTTTACAGATCTACATAAAATCGATGTATGTTATATATATTTTTTTTCTGTTGCTATTTCTTCATAAATTTATTTGCATTTATTTGTTTAGTTTAGTTTAACTTAAATTAAAAATAAATTTACGTGCTGAAAATAAACAAAAAGTTTTCATTGTTTTATTTCGTTCTCTTGTTTCTTTTTCTATTATTCGTTGCTTTTGGGGTTTAATACTTTGATGAAATAATAAATTTTTGGATTTTGATTTTTTAATAAAGAAAAAACGATAAACAATTTTTTTTTTTAAATAATTAACTTGGCACAAAAAACGCAATCAAAAAAAAATGCAGCAAACAATGTTGTTCTTTTTTTTGAGATAAAAAATAAAAAAATTGTTTTAAATATAATTTTAAAAAAATATGTTCGTGTCTATGTTTCAAAAAAAAAAGTAAACAAAATTAAAATGATAATAATAGTTCGTTGATGGATTGCATTAAAATTACAAACAAGCAGGCAGAACATTCGTTTCAACTTATAAAAAAATATTTTTTTTTTTTGTTCAAACTTAATTGGATTGTTTAAATTCTAAAAAATACTTTTGTGGCAAATTTTATAAAACCGAAAAAAACGTTACAAAACAAAAAATAAAAATATACAATTTGATTTTGAGTAGAATATTCGTTTTTTTTTTGTTGTTGTTTTCTTTTTTAAAGTAAAACAATTGCAATTAAGGTCAGGACGCCAACGATTATGGCTAACATGGTGATCAGATCATTGCCAGTAACTACGCCAAGGGTACATGCTAATAAAATGTGCTCTAAGGTGGTCAAACGATCGTCATTGCGTGGTTGTGCCAAGAGTGAGAGGGATTTCGAAGTCGTTTGAGTTGTGGGAGTTTGGGATAAGGACATGCCTGCAGGTGACGAAGATGGACGATATCGAAGAAGAGACGATCGATCGACATTCTCGTTGGATGGTGTTCGATGTTGATCACAGTTTAGGTGGGTAAGTTGGATGGAGCTATCGGACGATGATGGACGATGTTTTGAAGGCACTTTGTGAGATTCGCAAGATTGTGAAGAAATCGATAGGTTGGAAGTATGAGGTTCGTGATTTGGCTGCGATTCGGGCTCTTCTGATTTCAACAAAACGTCAGATCCAAAAGAAACCCTTTTGATGCACTTTGATTCGTACTCAGTCATGGAAAAACTTTCGGAATTAATTGAAATCATCTCCAAGGATGTACTGAGAGCTTGTCGAGGCACATAATCGCCTTCAGAATTTGAATACGACTCATTTGACGAATCGACTATGATTATCTCTGAAGCCTGTTCATAAATTTCATCGGATTTCTGGCTCGAAGGACCGAAATCTTCTTCACTGCTATCAACAAAACTAACTCTGGAAACCTGATTAACTATATTAAGAGATATACTTACAGGAGATAAATACACCTTTTCGATGTAGGAATCAGTTTTAAGGCCAACAGATAACTCATTGTCTGAGTCTGCGGGGATGACATCTGAAATTTGACTAGGGAACTCGTTGGGGCTTTCAACTTCTGCATTAATTAACGATGAAGCAGAATCTAAATCGTCATACCTAACATAGGAATCAGAAACATTTTCACCTTCAGGTGGAACTGTCTTAAGTCTAAAACTATCAGGGCAGTCTTTAGCATCTAAATCTACAATTTCGACAATAGAAACTCCTTCCGAAGAATATCTTGGTGGCTCGGAGAGCAGTTCCCTAAGTTGAAGATCTTCCGGGCTAGAATTCACTTCCTCGGCTATAGAAACCACCTCAGATAGAGTCAACGATTCATCGCCGGCTTCTCCGGAGAGCAGCATCTGTAACTCGTGGTCGTCTAGGGGACTTTTCGGACCAGAATCAACTACTTCAATGACAGAAACCACTTCAGGTGACAAGCTTAAGGAATCTTCATTCGACCTATTCACAGGCGTCTCCATAAGCCCTGACCGTAAAACTTTGTGTAGAGCATTTTTCAAAGTCATACACTCTTCCTCGAACATCTTTTGCCTTTCATCGAAGCTCAAGCAAAAATTCGGCTCCTTATTGGGCTCTTCTGACGAAGAAGTACTATCATCGTGAGTTTCATTATCGGAATCAGTAAGTGGAACAGAAAATATTTCACCAATTGGTGGAATTGACTCCTCTGACGATGACAAATGATGACCGAGAAGCTTCAATGGCCTAACATAGGCATCTTGATCTTCGTCCTCGTCATCATAATCACAATCACAATGTTCACTAAATTTACCCATATGCTCTGATGATTCATCTCTATCTACGCTATCATCTACATCTAGATCTAGATCTACATTTTCAACTCTATCCTTACTATCTTCTACATTTTCATCGTAACTTCTTAATCTAGACTGAATGGCTGAATGGCTTAAGCGATCACTTAGATCCTCCACGATCCGCGTGCACTCAGAAATGTTATCCAATTGAGAGAGAAGCTGTTTTCGATTGGTTTCAGCGTTTATTCGGGAAACCTCACTCAAAACTTCATGCAACAATTGCCCTGGACTATGGGGATCCTCAGATTCGATTTCACGATCACCATATAAAGGCTCATCGAAAGAGAAACTCGTGGAGACCTCATCGTGAGCGAATAAACTCCTCAGATAGTCAATTTCATATGATCCTGCTCCATCAATGGTGATCTCATTGACAAAATTGTTGGCAACCTCAAAGCGACTGTTATGTGTTAACTCTACCTCAAGACTAGTATTTACGGGACTCTGAACAGGAAAGTCTGACAAACTGACATTTCCCGAATCGGGATTCGAGGACTCATCGACCGTGCCAAGGGAATCAAATTGTCTCTCACTGGCCTCAAAATCAGTATGCGAATTTTTCTGATCCTCATTACGACGATCGTCATCATCATCTATAACACTCGAAACAATGATGCTAACATTGCTCGTGTAACTGGGAAGGTAGAACCTACTGACTTGCAAAGCAGACGGATCTTCGTGATCTTCATCGATCGTGTGTAACTTACAAACTATCACACTCTCACAAAACTCGGGGTTAGTAGCGTTTGAAGTAGTAGTTATGGTAGTAGTAGTAGTAGTAGCAGCAGGACTAATAGCATTGGAAATCGGTAGAACATCAGGCTTGTTAGATTCAGAGCAGCGCAACACACCGACAGGACTAGGTACGGGACAATCAACAACAATCTGTTCTTCAGCTTCTTTACCTGTAGTCGTAGTTGCTGGCGATGATTTCTCGATGCCAAATATCATGGCCAACTCTTCGGACGAGTTGTACTGGGACGTACTGCCGCTGCGTTCGCTGCCTTTCTCTCTCTCTCCACCACTGCTACAAACCGGAGTTAAATTCAATGGTGGCGATGGTGTATAGCTGAATGGTGAATTCGTTATATTCGGTGTGACACTCGAGGACTTAACATCATAAGACGTTGTGCTAAAGGTTTTTATTGGATCAGTGCTAGGTGCATGGAAATCACTACTTGGTGACTTAATGTAATCACTGGAGGAGTACGGGTTAAATGAGGTTATACTCGACGATAGTCGTTGACCGGCTGAGGGACTTGAGGATTTAAGGCAGTCACTGGATGAGGAAGCCGATGTTGTGGTGGTGGTTTTGTCGCCAGCGCTCACAAAGACATCTCTCGACCCATCGGCTTGGGGTAGGGTATCGTCGACTTTAACCGATTGTTTGCTTACCGCATTCGCTTCATTGCGTGCTTGCTCCTCACACTCTTTCATGATCTTGTCAATTTCTTCTTCATTTTCAACGGCTGAATACGTATGCTGCTGGTGATGGTGGCTAGATCCTGGAACAATAAGAAGAGCGGCGTCAGATCGTTTCTCGCGTTCTGGTTCATGTTTGGTGGTATTACACGCCGTTGCCTTGATTGGATGCAGATTGTCGTAGTCCGGTATGTCATTCAATTCACTGATCTGACGCATGCAGCGTTCGGCAATTTCTCCTATGCGAGCCGAACTTGGGTCGAGTTTCTGGATTAGGGACGGCATTACAAGTTCCTGTTTGGGCCGATTCTTTACCTCGACGGCATGTTGTACAATAACCGGCGGTTCGACGGTTACAATTTCATTTAGGATCTTCTCACAGACTTTGTTAGCAGCATCGGATACCTGATCAATAGCTTTGATTAGTTTATCTTCGGTGGCAAGGCGTCGTGGTGGGGTTCGGTTAGGATGTTGATCTTCTGTATCTGGTGGAATTGTGTCCATCAGAATATGTCGGCAGCGTTTAGCCGCTTCTGAAACAGCTTCAATTTGTTCGAGATCCCGCTCGATACTTGGTTTGTTTACCTTAGGCCTTGAGGAGGTAATTAACGCTTCCTTTCGCAACTCCATCAGCTCTTTGGTCAGCTTTTCGCTACTTTCCTTGGCTTCTTTTGCGATCTTATTCAGAGCTTCTTCCATTTTCGTTTTCTCTGGATCAGGGCTTAGGCTCTTTCGGGGAAGAGGAATTGGTATCTTTGCTGTTTGCTGATCCTCATTCTCTGTAAGGACGACAGGTAAATTACAAATTGCTCCACCCTGACTTGGATGACGGAAAGGAATAGATTTTGGACTTCCCTGTTCTTGCTCTCTGAGATTCCTCAAGAGTTGTAGAGTCGATGGTATATCATCGGTCTCCTTGCGAATATCTGACATGCTACCTGCTCTTTCGAGAGTCCTTGCCAATTCTAGATAGTCGTGCAAGTCACCACCAGATGGCTTAGCTGCGTTTCTTTGGATTAGACTATAGATATTAGCCGACTGGGTTCGGGTGGCTCTCTTTTTCTTCAAACAACCAGCCGGGTACAAAAATTGTGGTTTCACCTGACCCGGAGGATCCTTCCTCAACGTCCTTACAGCAAGATCATCTCCCACAATGTCGGGATATTTGAAGGGAGCCGTTCTTACTTTGTGACTATCTTTGTCTGGTGTCACATGGAGGTAGTCAGTCCTAGGAGATGGGGCTATTGGACCGATCGGTATGCCAAATGGAGGTTGCTTTTCGCTAGCTTTAGCTGCCAGATTGGCGTGCTTAATGTTTCGATACGCAAAGTCATCCCGAATTACGTCTGGTTCTTTGCCAGATTCATCGTCATCGTCGTCTAAAAATTCTCCAGCATGAACTTCTGCGTATTTTTCAAAATTTGTTGGCGTAGGGATGTCTCTCCTTTCGGCACGATCCAGAAGCGACTCATCGCCGAGTTTCAAACTTTTGTAGATCGCTTCCAGTTCATTGATGGCATCTTCAAGATTTGTTGGTTTTTTCCGCATAATCACATCTGGCTCTGGCTTCAAAGCCAATTGTTTTGTTGTTACCTTTCTTTGGGGTGGATCTGGAGCCATCTTGCCTGGTTGATCGAGAATATTTCTCACCCTCTTCTCAGCTACATATTCTTCATACTTATTTGGTGTTGGTGAATCTGCTTTTACGACTCCTCCTCTAGGGACACCCATATCCCGTCTTTGGTAGTGATTCGGCATTGAGTTGCTCTTGTTGGCGTTATTACGGATTTCAACAAAGTTGTTTTGGTTATCTATGGAAGGCTTTATCAACAAGCTTCCGGAGACTACATTATCCAGATCTTCTGTTGGAATCGGCTTGGATTTTGGCTTCGAAACCTCCGAGTACATAGGGAAGTTGTAACTTCGCAATTCGCCAGCACGTGAACTCGATACCGATCGCGGCTTGTTGAAAATCGATTCCGGACGTGGATTGTGATCTCGGCCACGACAAGCGAATTCTGCTGAAATATGTGTATTCGACTGATTTGATGGTGCTGGCCCGGGTAAACCACTCTTTGTCGTTCTAATTATACCTGGGGATGGCGGCTGCACCGATTTTGGTTCTTCCTGGTTCAGAAGATGAATTGGTTTTCGGGATCTAGGTGTTGCCTCGGCTACATATCGAAAGTCCAACCCAGACGGAAGGGATTTCTTTGTCGGGTGGGCATCCCGTTCGGCTCTGGTGATAAAACGACGATTCTGTGAACTAGCCGTACTTGGCGGATGATAATTTATGGATGAAGCTGAATGGTATAGAGGAGCATTCCCGCCCCAAATACGATCGTCAGACACACAACGCGCACTCATACCGGTAGGCTTTGGGGGTTGTGATGAACTTTGATCAAAGGCATAAGAAATAGGTCGGTGATCACTGTGGCCTGCCACATTCACCCTACGCAATGGGTCTCTAGGCGGAGGCGGTGGCGGTAAGGGTTTCTTCGCATTCTGTAAATGGATGTGACTGTCATAGCTTATGCTACGTTTGCCATCGTTCACCGTATTCTGTAAATTTCTTGGAGGCTGCTGTACTCCATAACTAATGGGAGCATACATAATTCCCTGACTGAGGTTTGTTGAATTTCGTGTCTTTTGATCTGGCGGAGCCATCGATAGATATTGGGGACGTGTCCTTTGATTTATCGGGTTTTGACTTATCTGTTCATTGTAAGTTGTTAGTGGAACTGGCTGAGTTTTCCATCGTTGAGCTGGTTGTGGAGCATACGTAATCGGCAACTGACCGTGACTTACCTCTCCATCTCGACTTAGTCGTTTGTAGTACCTCTCATTTCGTGCCGCTCTACTACGTCGACTCTGACCATTACCATTCATACCAGGACCACCACTTCCTAGACTCTCATCACTGCGGTACTTGGTAAACGTAGTCGACGAATTTAGTGATACCATCTCCTCCTCGCTAGAAGAATGACGTAGTTGTGCGTCCTGCGCTTCTAACTTTTTGCGATCTCGCTTACTTCGCCGATCGAGTGAATTCGTCGATCGACTATGTGGCTCATATGTCACCGGTGCTGCTAGATGTGTCGCTGAGTGTGTCTCTGCTGCCGCGACTGGCTCAAACGGCAAGAAGAACTCATTGTCCCTTGTCGGACTAACCACGATATGATCGAATCCGCCACCAATTAATTTGCTGCCACGCTTCTTTTTGTCTTTTTTACGATATTTCGGCGAAACTACAAAACCTGCTTTGCGATCCTCCTCCGATGATGATTCCGTCTCCGCTTCCTTCTTCTTTCGAAACAGTCGGCCAAAGAATCCTTTTTTGTTTCCTCCCGCGCTGATCTGTGGTGCACTCTGGTGTGTGTCTTTCCTATTGCTGCTGCAGTTGGCAGCATTGCTGTGTCGATTCATTTCGGATGATCTTGTATTAGGATCCGCAGAGGTGGTCGGTGGAACAACCTCTTTGGGTAGGGGCAATTGGGGCCTCCACGATGTCTGGACAGTCTGTAAGAAAAAAAAACAAACCAAAATTAGTTTTACTTCGAACACGATTAGAAATATTTAAATAAGTGATTAATTGGCAGCAAGTGTATAGGTACATATCTGTGTGTGTGTGTGTGGTGTATTTTTAGTTGCGCTAGCATTTACACGTAATTTGCGCCAGACCATTTGGATCATGGGCTCTATTTTTGGAAATCCAACAAATGGGAAACTTTTCTAAAAATATTCTAGCGCTCTCATCTGGTTGATAGTATTTTCGCTTCGAACTAACTCTATTATACGTATCTCTGCTTGATGACGTTGATGATTTGCCGGCATTTAAGTATTCCCTTTCAGATTATGGATGTGTGCGTGTGTAGATGTTGAGGGAAATCAATTAGATGTACGATGAGATGAAGAATTTAACATGAAAGCAACAAATAGCTTATAATTTATTTGTAACGAAAACCATGTAAACAATGAAGATGATAGGAATACGAGTATCTGTAGGAAGCAATAACTCAATTCAGAAGGCTGTTTCAATGGATTGCCCTAGGAGAGTATCTGTGGGCCTATTTCTTTTAGTAATTTGATGAAACATATTTTGAAAACTATCCTCCCTTCCTCTGTTAGCATTTTTTATATCATCCGTTTCAGCTCTAGTATCCAAAGTGTAAGTGAATATGAAACTTTACTTAAGATTCCTCTTCAATACAAAAGCTGTTGACTAAGAACGGCATCAACTTATCGCCAAGCTATTCGTTAATACTTAAACGTAAAAATCCATTCAACAACCTTGTCAAGCAATACCTGTTAGAACTACTCACACATTAAACAAAGCCGGCATTTGTAGATTTTTTTATCTACAAGTGTATCTGTGTTTTGTTCACACAAAGGAATGGAGAACGAATATCTTATTCGCGAGTAAATACTTTTTGTGTGCACAAAGGTTGTCAGCTTACATCGCTTTATAATAGAGATATCTTTCGAGTTTACATATGTTTTTGCGTTTGTATACATTTTGGAGATAAAAGATACATGAATATGGAAAGAGTTTCCAACCAAAAATCATTTCATGATTCGGTAGGCCTCGTGCTCGTAGATTGACGTAAGATTCAAATCAATTTAACAGAATTAGTGGGTTTGTAGAGAAACTGACCTGAGAAGTTGGATATTCAATGAAGTGGATCTAGACTAAAAACTGTGAAACAAAGATACGACAACGCCCCGCTAATAGAGTCTTTAAATTCCAGTCTAAAACGTAGTAACGATTTCGAACTTCGGACCAGCGATTAAGACGGAGTCATTTTATCCTTGACGACAGAAGGTTCAAAACTGGAGACCATGTGCGCGAGATCAAATGGAGATCTGGAATGCGATGGGGTCTCAGGCAGGGATCCGTAGTAAGTTAATTCGTGGCCATTAAACAAAACAAAACCTGCAGAAGATCAGTAACATTAACTGAAGATAGCAGGCTTATCAAATTGTCACAATCGTTTAAATAATTTTAACCCGAATCTGCACATTTTTGAAGTTCTCCTTTCGCCTCCAGTCTTTTTAAAACACAAATTGAATGATCAAGAAGACTTTGTAGTGGTCTATCTACGAGTATGTTTTCCTGCTTTTTAACGAGACTGTTGAGCTTGCAAAAATTCACTTTTATAGAGCAGAATATTTTAAGTATCTTAAAGCCAGGTGAAGCGTGAATCTATCCGTCCAAAAACGCTGTTACCAGACAACAGTGATGAAGTGAATAAAACAAGAAAAAAATCTACAAAAATGCCACTAAGACTCACTTGTCTCTTCCTTGACTTCACGGCAATACACTTGTATACGAATGTAGCCAAGTAGTAATTCATACTTCAGCTTAATGAAGGGACGGGTTCCTTAGTTCGAAACGGTCAAGTAAATTTTAGAGAATCCCTAATTCAACATGATCTACGTGGTAAATGATGGCATGATAAAAACCGTATTTTATTCAGCGAATGATTTAACATAATCGTCTGAGGTATACTCGTATCTAAAAGACCATCGGGGCAGTCTGCTTCTTTGGACCTAAACTCAAATGAATTTAAGACTTAACTTCATAAATACGAGTATGCCAGCATAATTCTTGAATCTGAAATCACACGGACAGTCAAGCAACACCTAACTTCAAGGTTCTACCTACAATATTTAACTTTAAGAAAGTCTTAAATGAAAAATGGTTAAACCATGATTAGTACCAAGGGATAAAGGAATTGATGAAAATAAAAGAACCGACGAACTAATAAGGAAAAATCCTGTTAATCCGTTCATTTGATAGAATGAGTGAATGATTTCGGCGACTAAGAGGCTTTTTAATGAGAAACACGTCAACTCAAGGATACGATTTTAATTCCCTGGGAAAATAATTCTGGAACTTGGACACCAGACTAGGTATCTGTGCTGACTGGCGTCACCATTTAATTTTTTTTAATTTGGGCGGGATTTTGGAAGTTAGAGGAAAATTCAGAAGGAAACATAGAGAGGTACCGAAGTACGTTGGTTTTGAATGTTTGGAGTTTATAATGGGCAGAAAATAAAAAGTTCCCATAAGCGAGTTGTATGGCTTTTAAAGAGATCACGATATGGATTTGAGGTGAAACTGATGACCGTTCATATTAAGATGGCTGTTTCGGTTGCAAATTAGAAGAATCAGGCTTCCACTGGAAAACAAGGTAAAACAAGGTAAAATTAGAGATATCGGCGTTCGAGGGTGTCAATTAACAAGGTCAGGAACGCCTGACACATGTGGGCAATATATATTGAGGCCATATTAGACAAGGCCAAGTATTTCTTACGCCCCTTGAGGAAACCTTCACATTTCGCAACATTTTAAGCAACATCGAATATTTGGTTATTTGTATCGGTTTCGAAAATGGAAGTTTCTTAACGACAGAAGGCAATATTGTGTTTTGGTAGAATTAAATTCCACTCGTCTACGCTGTTAATACCGAAATACATGGTATGACCTTAGTATAACGTGATTTTTTTTGCTCTTTGGCTTCTCAGTGCTCTATTTTTGACAGCTCACGTGTGATTCGTGGCATGTGTCAAAGTGAAACTTAAACCCGAACAACGCTAACTCTTTATTGAATTTTATTATCAAAATTCGTGCTCTTTGAGAAATGTTTGAGCAAGCAATTCAAGCTATTGCACCAATTTCACGCTACTGAACCCGTATGAGTAGAGTGCTGCTGTATCCGATAGTGTTAATGAAGACCGTGATTTCTCCATTCGTTGGCGTTCGCAGCAATTGGGATTGTGTTACTCGGCTGCGTGGATGATTTTACGCAAGGATCTTGGTCTAAAACCTTACAAAATACAGCTCGTGCAAGAACTGAAGCTGAACGACCTGCCAGAGGGTCTAATAATCGGTGAGTAGGCTTTAGAAAAGCTGAAGGAAGATCCGCTTTTTTATCGAAAAATTGTCTTCAGCGACGAAGCTCATTTATGGTTGCATGGATATGCTAATAAACGAAATCGCCCTATTTAGTCCGATGAGCAACCCCAGACAATACAAGAGTGGTTTATGGTCCGGAGGAATCATTGGCCCGTATTTTTACAAAGATGGCCGTGAGAACAATGTTAATGGCGCCCGCTATCGTTCAACGATTAAGAACTTTCTTTTTGCCCAAAATGCACGTGCTGAACCTAGTCGACATGTGGTTCTAGCAAGACGGCGCTACATACCACACAATATCCGAATCGATGGATCAATTGAGAAATGAGTTCGGTGAGCAATTTATCTCTCGTTATGGGCCGGTGAACTGGCCGGCTAGATTGTGCGATTTGACGCATTTTGACAATTTTTTATGGGGATACGTCAAATCACTCGTCTATACCGACAATCCAGCGTCAACTGCAGCCTTGAAAGACAACATTATACGTGTTATTAGCAAGATACCAGCCAATATGCTCGAAGAAGTGATTCAAAATAGGACTCTCCATATGGACATTCCTGTGTTTTTTTTTTTTTTGTGGACAAACGCTTAAAAAATCAACAATTATATGCAGTTCTTTCCGTTCTTCAGCCAAAGAGCAGGGACATGAGCTCGACATTGCATATGAAAAGCAGCGGATCCTACCCTTTAGCAAGAATTATTTTCAATTAGAAGCAGCAGATAAGAGATTACTAAGAAGTTCTTGGGAGCACACAAGCTTTTACTTTATGAATATCAGACTGGAAATCGTGCAAAATTGAGCCCTTTATGGCCCCTTAAAACTGATTTTCTGATACGAAAATATCACGAATAGTCTATCACATGAGAGGAATAGTATTTATAGCCTTCAGTTAGATTTGAGTTCCAAATGTTGTATTATACAATTATACAATAAGGTGCGCGACTAAGTTCTCGCTTACGATGCAATATCAGGGGGATATGGCGGGTGGGGTATAACTTCCCATTTGAGCGTTTCCAGGTAGGTTTTAACGGGTTTGGCAACGTGAGGCCGAGCGTTATCATGCTGTAGAATCCGTTTTTCGTGCTTGGAAATGGCTTGACGGGTAACTCTTAATGCTGAAGCTAGCTCTTCTTGCGTTTGGTACGGATCCTCATCGAGTAATGCCTCCAATTCAGAGTCTTAGAAGAATTTTGGCCTTCGTTCATGCGGACGGTCGTCAACATCGAAATCCCCGTCTTTGAAGTGACACGGCACGTTGTTTCACTTAGAGCACCTTAGAACCTTTTCGAATGCCTCTTGTAACTCAAAATAGCTTTGACCTGAATCTTTTGGAGGTACTTATGTTCGTACAATGGCCTTTAAAGGAAATATGAACGCCTAAATCTTGGCAAAGCTCACTCAAAATAAATGTTAATCACTTTTATGGCTTCGTTCGACGATACGAGTATGTATTACTCCTACTGACGATATTGCTTGAAAATGTGTATGAAAATGTACATTTTCAAATAAAAGTGAAAAGACCTACATACAAAGAATTGGATTGTCAGAGACTGGACGCCATATGTGGACATATTTGCCAATCCCTAATAAGAAGGGGGAAATCATAGCTATGAATAAGATTCATACAAATGATTTGTTATACTGTCTCGAGTAGGGAATCGCTGGAAACAAAAAATGATGTCTTCAATGTGGTGTTTTTAATAGTTTATATTTTTGTTAAGCAGTTTTGCAAAAATCCTACCGGAAATCCGTATGTCTATTGCAGATACAGTGCTGTTCAAAATAATATACAATTGATATACTCACCATTGGCAACACTGAATTTACATGCTAATTGATCCTTGATTGGCATGTGGGTGATACAGTTATGCGAACAATTAAATTCTTAACAGAATGCTAATTCATTTGAATTATAGCGCTGGAAAGAAAGGCCTTAAATTGGTTAATTTTAGTCTGATCAAGATAATAGGTAAATCTTCTTGATGAGCTTTTTTCCTTATCATACAGCGCAGAGAGGTAATGAAATCGACATTTGTACAAGCGTTATACATTGTTTGACTTTTTTTTTAATAGATGGGTCGAAAAAGGCATTACACTGCTAAAGAACTACAGAGTAGCCGAAAGTTAAGAGATGCCGGCCACACATTGAAATTTATCGCTAAAAACTTGAAGAGATCGATAAACTGCGTGGCTAATGCTCTCAAAAGAAGACGCACAGAAGAAACCAGAGCTAGACCGAGAAAAGCAACACAAACCACAGATTGCCGTATAGTAACATTGGCCAAAAGAGACCCATTCATGTCATGAAAAGCAATTGCAGCTGAAATTGATAATGTCGTTAGTTCAGAAGTTGGACCTGAATGCTAAGGTAGGCAGCGACAACGAAGGGCTCAAACATGTGAAGGGATGTCACGGACTAGGCAACCGCAATGATAACGGCGAAAGATTCGTTGACTTTTGCAACGCAAATCGCCTTGTCAAGGTGGCACCATGTTTGAGCACAAAGCCTGCAATAAAATCAGTTGGGTGTCAACTGACAGGCAAGCAACCTCCAACCAAATTGACCATTTTGCCATCAGTCGCCGTTTTAGAAGTTGTTTTCCAGACGTTCGAAACAGAAGAGGAGCGGATATGAGGTTGGTACGAGATCACCATCTTTTGATAGCGACTGTCCAATTACACACTGCTGCCGTTCGAAGATCTAACGACACGAGAATGCCCAGGAGATCCCACAGTGCGCCAAGACAAAAGGGACCATATCTCATGTGGAGTGGAAACAATTAGCAGCTCACTGCTCTCCACCATACAAGACCATTGGTATGCTGTGAAAACTGTTTTCACATCAGGTGCAGAAAGGATTGTCGGTCGATCGCAGGGAAGAACGTAAACAGCTTAGAACTCGAATTCGATCGAGCTAGAGTCCCTATATCGCATGAAGATGAGAGAAGTACAGCGTAGCGTGCGGCGTGACAAGCGCAATTACATCAATGCGCTGGCTATAGAAGCAGCAGTTAGGTGCGACAGCAGAATCGTTTACAGAATCATCAAAGAGCTAATAGGTGGCCGAAACTCTACTCAACACCCAGTGAAAGGCCCAGACGGTTCGTTGCTCATATCGGATGAGGATCAGCTCAAGAGATGGAAGGAGCATTTTGCTTCGGTTTTGAACCGAGTATTCGCCAGCAATATGTACCCAAGTTAGACTGAGTAGTCCGTGGAAAGAAATGCCCGAATTCGCATCACTATCCCCAGTAAGGAAGAGATCATTACCGCGATCAAAGCACTGAAAACCAATAAGGCGGTTGCGCCAACTGCATCGGCTGAGCTAGTGCTCCCACTTGTTGGGAGAACCTGGGAGGACGAGAGTTTTCGGGATGAATGGAAGAAGGGAATGATCGTCAAGCTCCCTAAAAAAAGCAACCTAATGCAGTGCGAAAACTGGAGAGGGATCTGCGTGCTGCCTGCTGTGGCTAAGATAATAGCTAGAATTATTCTGGAGCGAATTAAAGAACACCTTAAAGACACACTCGACGCCGAACAAGTAGGTCTCCGCTCTGGATCCTCCTGTGTCGACCACATCAACACCCTGCGGATTATCATCGAGCATGCGTTGAATATCGATCGCCACTCCACCTGCTGTTCATCGATTTCGAAAAGGCGTTTGATAGTGTCAATCGGGAATTTATTTGGCGTGCCTTGCGTAGGAGAGGTATCCCAGGTAAATTAATAGCAATTATTAAGGCTACGTACGATGGGTCCACATGTCATGTTTTGCACAGAGTAAAGCTGTCTGAGGAATTCAAAGTCCAAAGTAGAGTTCGGCAAGGCTGCATTCTTTCACCAATATTGTTTTTATTAGTGATCAGCGATGTGCTAAATGCGGCTTTATCGATGGGAATGATGATGATGGGATGGAGCAATTCGATGGACTCTTACATCTGAACTCAAACACCTTGACTACGCTGAAGATGTATGCCTACTATCTCACAGAACAATGGACCTTCACCAAATGACAGCAAGCAGACGTCGATGGGCTGAAAATTAACTTGGCAAAAACAAAAATGATCAGCCTGGGACCGAACTCATCAACTCATACTCATATAAGACAAACGGTTGAGAGAGTGGAGGGTTTCCAATACCTTGGGAGTGTTGTTTCAACCGATGGTGGAACCGAACTGGTCTGTGTTTGGGATGCTATCAAAAATTTGGCGAAGTAATGCAATTAGCTTAAACACCAAGCTACGACTGTTTCGTTCCAACGTAGAGTCCGTGCTGCTATATGGATGTGGTACTTCGAGAGTGACCACTACTATCACAAGAAAGCTGCAAACGTTCGTTAATAGGTGCCTGCGTAATATCTTAAGGATTTTCTGGCCAAACCATATCTCGAACGAACAGCTTTACGAGAGAACCGGTCATGAACCTATTGGCACAACCATACAACGACGAAAGTGGCAGTGGATTGGTCACACTTTCCGAAAAAGTGCCAGGTCCATAGCTAACCACGCGATGCAATAGAATCCGCTTACTCAGGATGGCAGGATATGCGGCGGTAATAGAAGTACATGGCGTAGAACAGTCGAGAAGGAAGCACGCCAACTGGGAAAGAGTTGAGAAGAGCTGAGGCACATTGCCAGAAACCACACACGATGGCGCGTAGGCGTTGTAGAGGCCCTAGCACCCACAAGGGGATATAGGACATAAGGAAGGAAGGAACTGTCAGAAGAAGATTACAACAAAACAGTTCACCTTGCAGAATAGAAAGAAAAGTGCCACTGCTGTCAAAAAAGAAATATAAGGCCAAGGAAACAGTTTGCGTCAGATTTCAAAAATCACGCATCAGCTATGTTTCGTAACATGCTGTGGAGTGACGAAACAAAAGTCAACTTGTTCGGTTCTGATGGTAAGAGAAATGTTCGTCGGCCTAAAAAACACCGTAAAACATGGAGGCGGGTCGGTCATAGTATGGGGATGTTTTTTCTGGTTCGGTGTTGACCCTATTTACCACATCGACATCATAATGACAAAGGAGTCATACTGCGATACTTTGAAGAATGTTAAGTTGCCGTATACAAGGAGAATATGCTTGTGCGCTGGCACTTAGTGAAATCTTTGTTAATTCAGGAAAACATTATGGTGCTTCCATAGCCATCTCAGTCTCCCGATCTTAATCCGATCGAGAATTTGTGGGGTGAGTTGAAGAAATATTTAGGAAGGCAAACTTTTCAAAACAAAAATACAATTGTGGGAAGCCGTAAAAACGGCTTGGAATTCGATTCCGGTTGAAACTTGCCGAAAGTTAATTGATTCTATGCCAAACAGAATTGACGCTGTATTGAAAAAACAAACGTGGTTATTCTGGTTACTAATAAACATAAGCCTTAAGTGTGCAAGTAAATTATTTTTAAAAGTATCGATTTGGTTTTGATTTTTCAATTTTTATCTAATTTAACTCTCTTGTAGCTTAAATATAATTTGTTGGAATGCTAGAAGCCTTCGAGGTAAACAATTAGAATTTGTTTCTATTCCTAGTACGTGTAATATCGATGTGGCATTACTATCAACTGATTGTTTGTCTAATACTATTTATAAATGCTATCGTTTGGATAGGGAAGAGAGAAGTGGTGACGTTATTGCCGTAGTTATAAAACGTTTGATTGAACACAAATTACTTCCCATCATACTCGTAAGTACAAAATTAATTAAAACCATAGGTATTGAAGTCCCCTTTACTAACGGTCTATCTCTGAAAATGTATAGTGCATATTTTCCAGGTGAGTCAACTTCACCACAGAAACGAAGAGATCTCCACAATGATCTTTTAAAATTACTTAATACTCGTAAGAATGATTTATTCCTTATTGGTGGTGACTTATTGGTCAACTGTAGGCATAGACGCTGGGTTTGTCTCAGAACCAACGGCTGGTGTAATATTCTTGCTGACTTAAACTCAAGGCATCCTTTAGATATTCTTTATTCACTTCCTTCCTATATTCCAGCCAACAGGAACAGAAGCCCATCTACATTAGATCTATTTTTAACTAATACCTTGAACAAGTTCCCGGAATTTATTCAGAAAATTGAAAATTTAAGTTTGTTCATCTTAATCTATATTGTCCCCTTCAAAGTAATCCCCATTGACTGCAACACACTTATGCCAGCGAAACACTTTTTATATTACGTTTTCGGTATGTCCATCAGTGCTTCCTGGGAATTTTTCTATTACTTCCTCTCGGCTGCTGAAACGCGTTCCCCGTAGTGGTTTTTTAACTCGATTGAACAGAAAGAAGTCACAGGCTCTTGGATGGTATTTGTTGCATTTTTCGTCAAAAAATTACGAATAATGATGACACTGTGCGACGATTCGTTATCATAGTGCAAAATCCACGAGTTTTCTGCCCACAATTCTGGTCTCTATCGGCGAATTGCTTCACGCAAACGTCTCATAACGCCCAAATAATACACTGTCTGTCCTTCTGGCAAAAATTCATGATGCACTACACCGTTGTAATCCATGAAAACCGTAAGCATTGCCTTTTTTTTTGACTGAAAACGACGTGGTTTTTTTGGTCTCGGCTGATTTGGTGAACGCCATTCACTTGCCTGATGTCTGGATTGCGTGTCGCACTCATAAACCCACGTCTCGTCTACAGTAGTGATTCTTTTTGATGAATGTGGGATCGGATTCAGACTGGCAAATCATCTCTTTTGCGACGTCAACACGGTCTCTTTTTTGCATGGAATTGAGGTCTTTTGGCACCAACTTTGCTGCTACACGACGGAAACCCAAATCATTAACCAAAATGTCTTGGATGGATCCATAGGCAATGTTCAAGTCCTCCGCTATCTCTCTGATGGTTAATTTGCTATTTATTGACCAACATTTCTTTTACTCCATCACTGTTTTCGTCGGTTTTCGATGTCGATGGTCTGCCACTACGTTCATCATCTTCGATTGACTCACGACCACTTTTGAACCGGTCGTTCCGTTTTCGTTTAGAGAATCGTTGCCGAAACACTTTTCCAACATTTACAACGTTCGCGCACCATTAAATCCGATTTTGTTCGATGTTGCAATTTTAAATGCATTTCTAAAATTGTAAAAAATCGCCAGCACACACAGAAATAGATGTACTCTTGGCTACGTAACTTTTGCAAATGTCAAGCTATAACGCTAAGATTTAGAGGGAGTGTCAACAACAGATTTACCAACTTAACGAAAAAAAGACAGAATTCAAAACGGAACAATGGGAGCGCCACACGGTGGTTGTTCCGGGATCAAGGTTGTATATCGTGTTTATCTTCTGACAATGACTTAATCTTAAACTTAACATCATAGTGAATGCAATACTTTTTTCTGTTCTGAGTTTAGATCAACTAATCATATATTTGTTTCTTGTATTTATTTATTTATTTATTTATTTATTTCCAAACTGAATTAAATAGTTTGTACTTTGAAACCCAGTTATATAACCACTTCTCTTTTCGATATCGGGTATAGAATTTATTTTAGAACTTTAGTAGTAAGATGCTTCAACCAAATCGAACATTATGACTATAAATATTTTAAACATTATGCCACAATAAATAAAATAAATAAATAAATAAACATATAATGTAACTATTATTTTGATCAGTCTGAAGAATTGGTATTTTAACATTTTCTTCTCCATCGCGACAGAATGAATAAATTGCCATTTCTGTTGCACAGGAAAAAAAGAGAATTTAGTCGTTCACATAGTTATACCACCCACATGTCAAGCAAGGATTAATTAGCATGCCAATAGTGTATATAGCAATTACCTATTATTTTGAGCAGCAGACCAAAAAGTATTATAAAGTTCCTATAACGTTTTTTATTTTAATTTTAAATTTACAAACAAATTGAAATCTTATGTTTTCCAGTTTTTGTAGAGTCCAAAACAAAGGAGACTATTTCGAGAGAATTTATTGTATAAAACATAAAAAAAGCTGTTAAAGAAAGACAAAATAGAAGGCACACCCCTTTTTTGAAATCTGAAATTTAGTAAAAATAAAAACTGAACTTGTGTGGTGACGCAAATACAAAAGAGAAAAAAAAAATAGAAGAAAAGGCTGAGGTAGAATGTAATTCGCACTAAATTATGTACTAAATGTAAGTAATACATTTTCGAAAATTGTTTAAAAATAACTTCAACTGATTGATAGCTATTCGGTTACGTTAAAAATATTTTGTTTCTACTTCAACAACTATGAAAAGAAGTGGCGCCTTGTCATGTTAGAATTCTATTTAAGTTCCAAGTATATACTCGTATCTTCTTGTAAGTCTAAACCATCTGTATAATTGATTAGAATAACAATAACACTTCCATAAATCCACTCCAGATGTTCGAAAATTCGAAAATTCAAAAGCAAACTCTGTTCTCACGTATTTTTGGCAAACAAATAAATATTAGCAAAGCAGAGCATGTTTGCACATCTCAGAGACCTTTAAAACTTGTCTTTTTTTTTTCTTTCCTTTTTTTCATAAATAAACAAAGCGTGCGAAAATCTTCACCTGTACGTTGTTCAAAATAAAACAAGGATTGTAGATACACTAGATAAAATTTACTAGACATTTGAAGGTAGAAATTTTTTTTTAAAAATTAAGTACAACTGAAAATGGACTCTTTTACATACTTTTCCAACATTATTCTGATACAGAATAAATCCCTCGTTGCTTCTAGATTTTCGATTTCCAGATTTACTCATAATTCCAATATAAATAGCAATTTCAATTCTGTCGAAATTGCACTATTAAGAAATTCTTTTTGTTTTCTTTTTTCTATTTTATTTTCCACTAAATAACATCTGTCATCGTGTGTACAAAATCACAAAAAAAACACGTATTTTTGTAAAAGTTCCTCTTTCGAAATCTGTTGAGATTATGTCATTCTAAATTTTATTGAGAAACACGAAACAGAAGAAAAAAAGAAAATAGATTCAACAATAAATTCGAAAGATTGTAAAATAAAAAGTTTAACTCAACACACTGTCGGAGTTCGGCTGCACTGTTCGAAAATGGGTATTCTAAAAAATTTCAAAAAAACCGTCTTAAACTTAATCAGTTCGGTGTTGGAAAATGGTTTAAGAAAATTTTAGAAATTTTCAAAATTTCACAAAACAGAACAAAATGAAAAAAAAAATTCTTGTCTTTTGCTAGCATAGTGGCATTTTTCCAAAAATAAAAACGGAATTCCACTCAAAAAACGAACAAAAACACCGTAAGTCTATTTCGAAAATTTTCACCGATTTTACTATTTTTTTTTTCTTTACTTCGGAACTATTTTTTGAAAATATTTTATTTTTCTGTCTAAACACATGGTCTTGGTCGGTTTTTTTTTAAATGATTTCTTCTATTAGCTCTGTTTTCGTTAAAAATTTTCAAAACAATTGCCTCCTACAATAACAAAATAAAAGGCGAAATAGAAATTAATCAATTCTTTAAAGGTGCACACACATTCTCTAAATTTAGAGTCCGCTCACGAATTTACTATAAAGACAAAAAAAAAATAAAAATAAAAAAATTGTTGAGGAAAAAATGCAAAAAAAAAAACAAAAAGAATTTTGAAATTGTTGAAAAATTTTCGTCGAAAGCGAATGTACGCGGAAAAAATTGGCGTGCAAACTTTTTCCGTGTTCCGCTGTCTCGGGGAATGACTGACTGACTTGGATAGCAGCCTCCCCAGAGGTAAAAGGCCTGCTGCTACTCAGCTACTCGGTCTGGTCTTCCTCCTTCTAGAGAAAATGTTAAAGCTTCTTCGGTTTTTTTTTTTATTATTATAGTCATCGTCTTTGTTGTTGTACGCATTCATGAGAATTTTTGTTTTTTTTTTACGAGCACAAATACCTAGCAGAGAGTTAGATGAATACTTTGGGTGGTGCGCTCTCAGGGAGTCCGATCGGTTTTGAGCGGATTAGAAACGTAATTAGTACGCATGCTACGTAGAGGACGAAGAGCATAGTTTGGCAATGTTACGACTTACGACAAGTTTGGGTGTGTGTGACGAGCTAAATCGATTGTGCACGAGTATTTTTGTAACTTCAATTGACCATAAAGCAGATACTTATTCGTATACGACATATGAGAATGGGTGGAGGGAGACCGCACTTTTGGGAGACTTTTGTTTTAGTAGAATAAGTAAACGATTCGGTAATTAAAATTTGCCAGAATCTTTAGTGTGTCAACGGATTGTTGTTGGATAGCGAAAAGGTAATAAAAAATTGTTTTGTCAGATTAATCAAAGGGGGGAAAAAATTAAACCAGCAGTCGAGATATGAGATGGGTAGGTCGGTTATCGGCAAGATAGTCGCAAAAGTTTCGAAGTACAGGTAGATTGGACTAGACATAGATTAGACAACAAGTGTTGCGGCATTGTAAGCTTTGGGTAAGAATTTAACAAACTTATTGTAGGCAAGAAGGCAGTACAACTTTTCCACAGAACAACAATAAATAACCTTGAATAGATAGCTTAGTGTCTAGTACATAAAATCGTGAAGGCAATCGATGTGATACAAATTATTCAATTAATTGTGAGGAAGAATTTACGACTTAACTTGTCGTCGTTGGTTGGAAAAATGAAGTACGAGAACAATTTATTGCAATTGTGGATGTTGACAAACCAACTGTTCAAGAAACAAAGTGGTTTGTTCCTTCACAAGTAATAGGAGCTCAAGGTACAGAACGAGTTCTAGGCTTGAGTGTTGTAGGTACCTGTCACAATTGTATTGATCATAAAATGGGTCAAGCGCACTCAATCAAATGATTTTCCACATTTGTAATGAAAAGAGTAGAAATCTTTGTTATTTATGAAAGAAAAAGAAATCGAGGACTTTCAAGATACTTAGAAATGCCCAGGAAACCCGACTTAATGCCGAACGCAGGCTCTGATTAATAGACAATGTCATTCTTGGTCTCATTTAATCCGATCAAAAATATGTCGCCAATATTTATAACTCTGTTTTATTGTATAAAGGCAAATGCGACACGAAAACCTGTAACATCTTTCGATTGCTGAAGTCTACGAGTATGTTGCAAGAAAAAAAAAAAACTTCGAGCCACATATAAGCAGTTGACAGTATTTCCCTTTGTGAAGTCAAGGCAACATTCTGCGCTTATACATAATGATGGGGACACATAGCCCTGCCGTGAAATATCCGTACATCAAATTCACCTATCTGTGGAAATTTTCTCTAAAGACCAGAGATATTTCACAAAAGAACTAAAGTCTTTCTTAATAGGAGATTGAATTGCACGACATCACGGAAGGGTTCAAAATCCGTTGGATGAGCCCAAAACAACTTTTTTTTCTTTTCGTAAGAAACAATGTAACAGCTATTCAGAATATAATGATTTTGGGAACCAGGCATTGAAAGACCGAAAATCGGCTTTACACTTTGACGAAATACGAAGGCTCAGCTCAAAATAATTTTTAATGAGGACCTTACGTCTTGATTGCATTTCAAGTACCCATTCTGCTTAAAATATGCGAAAACCCGGAATCTTTTGAGGCCAAATACCAGCAAGCAAGAATAATAAAAAAGCTATCAGCCCCTGCTCCTTGATTGGATAACTAATGGCAAAAAATAGTACCATTGTCCGTAGGCTTTACCAGAATGAAAGAAATCCACCGCAATTTGCTCAAAGATTGGCTTCCATATGCATCTATAGACACATATAATCTATAATCAAACCCCATCAGATTTGGACCTCTCTTTCCACAACCAACGATCCCAGATCACTTAAGCATTCATTTTGAGGGGCACTTTTTACCAATTTGATTAGAAATTTCTTAAGCGATAAAGAAGTTCGAAAAACTTTGTGTTTCCACACTGTCGAGGCAGCTAAAGCCATACCCACACATAATACGCCCAGATAATCGTGTCGTCCCTTAAGCCCTAAAGGATAGTTTTTAAGTGCCTGCAAACGACGTAGTGGCTCGTAAGAATGTTTAAGAGACAATTCCTGTCAATTCACCTGAGAGACAAATGTACGAGTACGCCTTCGCACGAGATAGCACAACACTGCGTTGATCAGCGCCCTTCGGGTAGTACAAGTATAACCACTTGTATCATATTCGAAGACGTTTGTAAGACAAAAACTTTCGGTTTGGTGAAGGGTTGAGGTCTATCTAATACATCAGCTATTCTATGGATTATGCCATCTGGATGCAATGCAACTCCACATCAAACAGAGGGGTTGAACTGAACAAACGGTTGAACAGCAGCTGTAACAGGCTACAACCTATGTTAAACCATGAGATGTCGTAGCTTCAATCGGTATTACCCTCCACGCGATTTTGATTATAAACCTGCAGCCACCACGATACTTTCAAGGCAACTCCTAGTTCAGACTGGAACAGAAGTGCCAAGGATTCCCGATCCCCCGTGGTAACAGAATATAACTTCCAGTCGAGCTTCGCAACGTTGCGCGCACTTCCAGTAGCACACCTTACAGCCCAGCACTGGGGATCTTTAGTCCACCATTACTACTCTATGGTTGCCACCAGCTAACTACCTATGCCGTCTATGATAGAAAATCTCGTTTGCGAAGCTACAAATTCATTTGAATTTTACTCTGTCAACAAGAACACCGCTGACATCGCAGGCCCATAGCAAATCCATGAATGCATCCAATTCTCAATTGCATGAGCAACCCGCCATCTCGCTAAGGGCTCCCTTATGCAGAAACGCAATTAAGGAGCCATGCTCGGTCAGCAAAAAGCCCAGACTGAGGTTGAAACTTAGAAGCACGCTCATGGTCAACACGTCCTAAAGGAAGTTATAAGTAACCCTGCCTTCAACATTCATGTCCCATCTAGATAAAGATCTAGATCGGACACCTTCGGAAAGCAGAAGCATATACTCCCTACAAGATAAATTTTCCCCCTCCGTCGGGGAAACCCAATCAAAATTTTTCAGCGGGAGTCCAAGTCTAATTTTTTGAGCCGTACCTCGTCGTATCCACTGCAAGTCAAGGGTAGGCACCCCAACAGTACATGTAATGGCTCGGCTTCCCCTCTGAGAGCCTTTCCATCATTACACTTTCCAGTACTTTACCGCGAAAATAGCAGAGCCCAGCTGAGCCAAGTTCTCAACATTGGCAGCCCGAGTACGGGATTCCACCATTTCACTCTTCGAAAATTAACCTTTCGGCTTCTCGTAAGGAGATCATCGTTGGTTCGCAAGACGCAATCCTGCAATCGATGTCATAGCTCCCATACTCCTGAAGTATAGCAAGTATACGATAAAAATACACATTAAAATCAACGTTTCACGTACACCACTTCCTTTGGGCATTCGCTTCCCTAACCGCTGATTCATGAGTTACCTCATCTTGAATTCAGTTGTGATCGCTCGCGCCTCTTCTAACATACCACCTAAAGTTAAACGTCCTAACTGTAGCCTCGTTAGCAAAAGTTATATTAATATCACTTCTGGTCACAACTGTCCCATCAAAGGTATACAGCTCACATAGTTCGTTGACGACGTCGACGCTGTTGGCGATAACCCACTCTCACTAAGCACTTCTTCGCCTAAAAAAGACAAGGATGACGCCCCCAAACACTATTTCTACGGGCTCCTCGATAAGACATATGAGCAATGTCAGAAGTATGACGACAGAATAGGAAAGGAGGACATCCTTGGTAGGATAGTTGGTAAGCTTAGCCTACACGACAGCACGTCTGACAACGGACTTAGGCATCTCAATATATAAACAAGGGGACATGGCGGTCTCCGAATCATCAAACGCTAAATCAACTTGATCATTTTGCAATAGATGTAAGTCATGTCTCCAGTATTCTGGACCTCAGAACGTTCGGGGAGCCAACATTGACTTGGATCACCACCTTGGAGCAGTCAAGGTGTGAAGGCGGATTTCCCAAGCGCCACAACAGAAAAAACTCCAATGAGAAGTAAAAAAGATGCAATCGCAAGAGACTACCAGAATGCGTATCTCCAAATCTCTCAAAAACTCCTATTTCGCCAGCATCAAGTACCGAAGACCAGTGGCAACGCTGCCAATATGCCAACAGAGACGCCGCAACTAATGTGCTAGGTTTCACCCAACCACCACCAAGAAGTTGTTCTCCAGGAATGACTTACGGAAGTTTTATTAATAGGTACGAGTATGAAGGAAAGAAAACGTGTCCAGCGGGAAAACCTTGTAGTAGAGTCGCAGTCGGTGCTGAGAATATGGAACAACTTTTTCTGCAGATTGTACACTAGCGAAGAAGCCCAACGTCCCGCCGTCAAGCAGAATAGACCATTTAACTTAGACGAGCAAAAAATTTCGTCAACCTGAACAGAACGACGTAAGCGTAGCAATATCTAAGTCAAAACCCAACAAATCAGCTGGGTCTAGAGACCTTCCGGCCGAGATATTGAAAGCTGTTGGAAATGACTTTGTGGAGAACATGAACTCATTTCTCAGATCTGGTCAGAAGAATGTAAGAGTGATGAATGGAATCTCAAGACACCCTCAACTGCGCCAACTATAGAAGTATTGTATCAACATCGGATACAAGATCTTATCTGTCAAATTGTGTGACAACTTGGTTTCAGACCAGGAAAGTCCACAAATCTTCACACTCCGGCAGATCCTGGAAAAAAACTCAAGAAGTCTAAATCGATACCCACCATCTTTTCTTCGATTTCAAGGCCGCATATGACAGCATTTATAGAGACGAGCTATATAGAGCCACGTCTAGTTTTGACATCACTACCAAACTCGGCCCTCTGTGGATAATGGCGATTGAGAACCAACGTTGCACAAGGTCGGTAACGACTTTTTTTTGTTTTTTTTATTTTTTTTTATTTTTTTTTTATTTTTTTTTATATAATTTACGCGCGCCTAAGGGGTTAGATACCCTTTTACTGTTGCCAGGGCGCGGGCGGAAAGGTAGAAGGAAGAGAAAGGAAAATTGTTTTTGTAGTGGTTTGAAACTCAGGTGTATTTGGTTTCGATATTCGCTCTCCAGGGGGTGGGAGTCCGAATAGGACGGAGAGTTTTTGCTTCACTCAGAGTGATTCGAGGTATATTTCACAGTATTTTTTTTTCTGTGCTTCAAACTCTACAACAGCCAAATCTACGTGTCAGTGTTATGCCTTCACACGCAGAATTTTTCTGTCTGAGTTCCAATTACAAATGAAAAACTGACTTGCCATGGGTAGGACTCCAACCTGGACCCTCCGAGTGAGAAGCGATTGCTAGAACCACCACACCACGGCCACCCCTTAACCGAGATCTTTGATGTCAAAAAGGTTTTAGACAAGGTGACGCGCTGTCATGTGACTTCTTTAACATCATACCTGAAAGAATTGTGTGGAACTCATAAGTGAACACTGGAGGCACAATCTTTCAAAAGTCTGTGTAACTAGAAGCCTAGCCTACGCCGATGATATCGACATAATTGGAAGACCTCGGCGGGCTGTCACCAATGCGTTCGCTAGTATTGAAAAGGAAGCTTCAAAAGTGGATTAAGCGGTAAATGAGGGCAAAACCTAGTATACGCCATCAAAAAGAAGGAACGCACAATGCGACGAATGGGACAGGACGTCAGAATCGACGAGATAATAAGGTACTTTGTCTACCGTGGCCCTGCTATGAATTCTGCCAACAACACTTCAGCAAAAATAAAACGCACAATCACTCGTCTGTTTGTTTGGGCTAAGAAGGCAATTGAGTAGTAAGGCCCTATCCCAAAAAACCAAGGAGGCTCTATATAAGACCTTGATCCTGCCAGTTCTACTTCATGGCGCTGAAACATCGACTCTATACAAAGCTGGAGAAGATATCCTCAGTAGTGTCGAGAGAAAAATCCTTCGAAAAATATTCGGTTCATTTGTGTTGATAGGCTTTGGAGGAGAAGGTGTACAAGGTGCACAGCGACATCAACCTAGTCAGAAAACTGCTCATTAGACGTCTGAGATGGCTAGGAAACGTAGACCGAATGGACACCAATACTCCGGCGCGCAAAGTCTTCGAATCTAACCCGGAAGTACAACGCAGTAGAGGAAGACCTCACTTGAACCTGGAATGCGAAACTGGAGGCAGTTAGCTAAAGACCTTGCTAACTGGGGAATCTTGTTAATTCATTACGACTTCGGTTCACTTCAACCTGTAAGAAGAAGAAAAAGATGAAAAAGAAGAAGATGAAAAAGAAGAAGAAGAAGCAGAAGAAGAAGAAGAAGCTGTGCACAAGTTTTGGCATGGAGTGATTTATTAAAACTGAACTTTGTCACCAAATGTAATTTCAAAAATGCACAACAAATTGCTAGCAACAGCCTTAAGCTCCTACGTACATACATAACTAGGATCCTATGCATATCAAGGGGCAAATATTGGCACAGTTTATCAGTTGGAGATATGCGAAGGACTAAGTTTTTGAAGTGATTCAGGATTGAATGTTGAAATGTGACTCGTTGAACTTGAACTAAGAAAGTCGTTCTTCCTGATCGATCGTCTTCGAATGCTGGAAATGAATTATTTGCTGGGTTATATACCTTAAGTGGGAGTTCAACGATGCTCAATGTATATAATATAGAAAAAGTTTTCATTAAAAAAAAAAAAAACACTCAAAAACTTGGCTAGGTTGTCCGCATGTTGATTGACAGCAGGTTTTTGTTTGTTCTCATGCGCAAAACTGCTAAGAACCACAAAGCTCAAATAATTCAAATACGAGTAATTGTAGCCACACACGAAGCAAACTTCTGTGATTAAATCCAAACATCACCCCCCTGTCGATCAAAACAATTCAAATCCACGAACAGCGGTTATTGTATTGTACACACACGTTCCTCGAAACGGCCTCCAAATTTCAATAATTCCATCTTCCATTCAATGGGGTCCAATTTGGCAGTAGCCTGCCATTAGAAATTAATAAAATTGCACTAAAATCGTTGAGTGGCTCTTCAATTATATACCATTTAAGTTGGAAACACATTTCCATCATCAGCACTTGTTCACCCGCATGGAAATCATTGACTGTAAACTGCTGCTCAAAACCAGTCTTTCCATCTGCTCGGTACGCATTAGTTGTCGTTTTCTCTTTGACCTCAAATATGTTCGAGTATCTGGTGATGAGTCATCACCGCCGAAGTCATCGTACAGATCGCATTAAGTCACATCGGAATGACCGTGTGCGGGCGTAATGTCACCGGCATAGGGTGGCGTTGACGGCGGCGGAGCCACTATTCATATGGGGGCGATTTGATTTCTTGTCTCTGTATCATCACCACTGCTACTGTCCAAGTTGAAAATAAATTAATGAGGCAACTTGGAAACCGGCCATGGTTACTTTTACAGAGTGTATCTATGTATATATCCACTCGTATCTACACACTGTCAACCTGAGCGTACTATGCAATAGAAAAACCACAGCAACATCCAATTTCCTGAAAATTGTTGACATTTTTACGAAACGAATGAATTTACAGAAAAAAAAACAAAAAATAAATTAAAATCACCAACTGAGTGGAAATTCGGGGTAGGTAGTGGTGGTGGTGACACGTCGAGGTGGTTTTATGTATGTTTGACACATGAATTGATTTAATGTTTTTTTGTTTTTTTGTTTTTTTGTTTATAAATATTATAGACACTTTTTTAAATGAAGAATTTCCTCATCGGATGAATTAATCAGTTTTTGTCGGCGATCACAAATACCCCAATAACGATTAGCGAAGCATTTTAGGAATAAATTTTTGAATGACACTTGTCGGAAGTTGCGTGTGTTGAATATTTGACAGTCGTTATAGCGTGCAGGGTGTTTTCGTTTACCCACATCCACAAGCGAATGAACTAACAATCCGTTGACTTATGCTGGAGGGCGAAACCACACTTTAAAAGCACTTGAAGAGGGCTGTATTGATTTTTTTTTTCATTTGTGTGGTTATCATGTTGCGGAAACAATTGGGGTTGTTGCTGGGGTCAGAGATGTTTGTTCATATGTTTGGTTAGTAAGTGGTGGTGCTATTTGTAGACTGCTATACTTAAAAGTGAGTTATTTTCGGAGAACTGCACTTGAGTTGAAGGTGAAAAGTTTCGACTTTATTCCTTTTGAAGACAGGAGTCTGGCGTAGACCAAGACATATTTATTACCAAATTAGAAATGGTAAAAATGGGTTTAAAGGACTTGAAGCAAGGCGTTACATGGGACTTTAACAATTTTATGGCACTTTTAAACCTACCTTCACAGTTTGGACTAACCGAACGTTTTATTTTCGGGCTTCTACCCGTATCTTCTTTCAACACCGACTTATCGATAACTGACGGCCCCTACCTCAAGAACAGATAGCTAATCAGTTTTGTTAGGTTCGCATATAAGGAAGAAAGTATTTATACGTGACGACTCGCTGCGAACACACTGTTCTTCCGCGTATTTTTAATGTAAAAGCTGAGAAAGAAATCACACATATGGTGCCCACAACTTTTGTGAGGAAAAGAGTAACAGAAAGTGGTGCATTCTGAGAGGTCTGATCTTCCAAGTATCTAATCGAAAACACAAGGTTTGACCTTCAGAGCTTGACCTCGAGACATGTGTAAATTACAAATGTAAATATAAACCAGAAGCACTAATTCAATGATACGTGACATGCACAACATAGTTGTAAGCCGACAAAACAAATGTTTTACACATATTTCTCGCTATCGTTCGTAAGTTGCATTGATGCATAATACTAGACTTAGTCTGGTCCAGGCAGGTACAGAGACACATCTGGCTGTCAGCAAACGGAAAATATTCGTCTGTCCTTAACGACAACGTTTAAAAGGAGCCTTAATTGAAGGGTTAGTTAGAAATTCATGGGCAACCTTCTGTAGTTACTTTCATTCGCTTTAGATGACACGTATATATGAAGTTGGACAACAAACGCTCTAGCTCAGAGGGTCATCAATCCAAAATCTCAATCAAATAGAAGTGCAGGCTCTAACTAGAAAGATTTCTGAATTGAAGCCTAAGTTCACCTAGAGTAAGTAAATATCTGAAGTTGCGGAGGGATAGAAAGGCGAACATACCCCATACCATCGACTCCGCAGGAACTATAGGGAACACAGGGCGGAATTACAGTGGCTATGTAATGTTTGGATTTCATTTCTGTTTAAAAAAAGATGGACCTTTATCCATAGTTCCCATGAATCATTCATTGTTTCTTTGATTTGTCGGGCTAAGATCTTAAGCAAAGCCTTCGTTACTTTCTAACTTACGAAGGCTGTATGATACGTACCCGTGTTTACCGACTGATGGCAACACTGATGCAAAATGTGTATGCCATCATAGAGCGTCATTTTTACAAGGATGACTGTCAAAATTTCAGACACATGTATCGAGTAGTTTTGTTTTGACAGCTGTTGAAAGTCATCAAGTTCGTGTTTATTTGCAATTATGGAGAAAGAGCAATGTCGATCAGTGATTCGATTTCTTTTTTTGGATGGGAAGACGTGTGAGGAAATCAAAGTGAAGTTGCATGCCGTTTATAAGGACCATGCACCGTCGATGACTATCATCAGATATTGGTTTAATGAATTCAAGCGCGGCCGAACATCCGTTTTCGATGAAGAGCGGCAAGGCCGTTCGATTGAGGTGACTACGGAGAATATGGTTAATAAAATCGTCGGGTGAAGGTCAGAGAGATTGCTGACATTGTATATATCCTGCACACAAAATTGGGCATGAGAAAACTAGGTGGCGCGTTTGCTAACAGTGGAGAAAAAACGAAATCGCATGACAACTTCGGAGAACTGTTTAGACATGTTTAAGCGCAATCCGAAAGAGTTTCTACGGCGTTTCGTGACTGTTGACGATCCATCACTACACGCCAGAAATGAAAGAACAGTCAAAACAGTGGATTTCACCCTTCGAAACTGCTCCAAAGAAGGCGAAAACGGTTTTATCGGCCACCGTTTTTTGGGATCCGCAAGCCATCATCTTCACCGACTATTTGGAGAAGAGAAGGACAATCACGGGGCAGGACTATGCTGATCTATTGGACCGATTCAATGCTGAATTAATAAAAAAAAAAACCGCCCCACTTGGCATAAAAAAAAGTCATTTTTCACCATGACAATGCACCTGCTCAATCGTCCGCAATCGCCACCGCAAAACTGGTTAAATTACGCTACGAATTGGTGCCTTACCACCCTATTCTCCAGATTTGGCCCATTTTGTTTCCAAACATGTAGAAATGGCTTGGCGGAAAGCGATTCTCGCCAAACGGGGAAATCATCGCCGAAACAGAGGCATATTTTGTATAAGCAGAACTAAGAATACGAAAGTGTGAAGGAGAGTTTGCATACTTTTATCGTCATTAGGAAAGTTTAGGAGAGTACGCAAATTGCAGCCAAACCATCAGACCCGAACTATATAGTACAGCTCACCAATTCAACAATAATCACTTCCTTTATACATGAAGAGTAGAAAGGACTATAGCTGCTTTTGGGTACATTTTAAGAAGAGCCACTTCCTCTCTAGCTTATCTAATTTTATATTGTCATAAAGGGCAAACGGATTCAGAGTTTAGGTCTGACTCTGATCAGGAACACTGGCCTCAAACAGGATACAAAAGTTTCTAGACATTCGAATTATTCGCGGACTATCGTTAAGATCCGCTGTCTTCAAAAGTGATGCAGGGATCACCCAACTGATGATATGATGCTCATCTACAAAACTACAGGCGGCGTAAGGTAATCTTATGCTTAAGCTCATGAATCTTAAAATCTAGGAGTCTTAGATGAACGCATACAAAATATCGCTGAAGGTGGTTGGGGGACTCATTAAAAAACATCATCTTAAGGGGTTATACGCAGTTAGTTATTTCGTAATTACCTTTCGAGATATACACATATACGTAAGGACGTCTCGGACTGTTAAAAAAGTGGGCAGAGCACAAATCGGTGTATAGTCCGTTTAAAATCACCGTGTAATTTCTTTCGCATGTGCTCTCTTTCCAGTAATACTGGAAGTGATCCAGACGAAATTCGGGCGGAACCACACTTTGATTTTGATTGCACTGATTATCTGTTTGAATGGCATTGGATAATGTATTGTGGAAAAGATAAGAAACCGGTATTGACAGATGCGAAACCAGAGTGTGGAGAGAATGCATGGACGTGGAAGGAGTGTCCATTGTATATTTTTTCAGTGGAGTTGGCAATGATGATTTTATAGAAAGCACTCTCTTCACAATTATTGTGTTGAAAAGAAGATATATGCGCTTATGATGCAAATTGGTTAAAGATGAAAGGAAGTGGAGAAAGTTCAGCCGTTTCGTAAATATCATTTTCCAGTGAGCAGATGAGTAGCATGCGCTTCCAGGCTCTCTTTACGCAGCTTTCTTATTGAACGGTGATTTGAAACGGATTCTAGGTGTTCCCTTATGAATAGCCCATTTTATTCCTGATGACTAACTCGAGTTATTTCTTGTACGAAACAAGTGAACATCATTTCAAACAGTTCTGGCACGTTATTCTCAGTTTTTATTTTAAATTGACTTTAAATCTGCTGAATTATTACAGCTGAAACAGATGAAAGTAGCTATGGTGCGTCCGCGAAGAAATTCAAACTACAGAAGGAGATTTTAGTTCACCGTGATTCTTCTACTGAATAAAGAATTTTGAATTTTATAACAGTGTTTTTGTAAAGAGTAAAACCTGTGACAAAGAAATAAACAACGAGGTTGTGGTTTTAAAAGCGTTTTGTAAACTTCTTCCGAAACTTTAAACTTTAAAGCTCAACCGATCGGTCTGAAACTTTAACACAACCTTCTCAGATATATTCCTCAGGTATTGATCGAAGGAATAAGATTTCGGATAATTATTTCTATTTTTTTAAACAATTTTACGTGGCAATTTTGCTCGAAAATTCGATTTTTTTTTTACGAAGCCGCCATATTGTCAAAAATCAAAATTTGGATCATTTCTTCGATCAATACCTAGTTTTATCTATCCACTAAAAGAATGTTTCGGGTTTTTTCTTTTCAGATGAGCTAAACCGGAGATATCGTGATTACCGCCGAACACCTTTCTTTGGAGGACCTTCATGAGATCGTCTGCAGGAGCACACCAGATCGATATTTTTACAAATCATTAGTGCCATTATAAACTTAGATGTTGCCACTAAATGTACCTATACTTTTTGTTTTTGTAAAATAAAATACTTTTTCAGAAAAAATTCATAAAAAAACGTATTTTTTCGTCCTTGCAACAGCGTATAGCCCCTTAATATAAGAATTCACTATGCCGTCTTCATACTCTCCCCGGAAAATAAAAGTACTTTAATCAAGTGCCAAATTAGTTGGTATAGCAGTCCCTCAAAAAAAGTAATAACACGGGTTATGGGCATTTCTGAATTTACAGATAAATGTGAAGTAAAAGTGGAACGCAAAGAAATTTCCCATCAAAAGCTAAGGGACACAAAGAGGTAATAAGCATCTGGAAGACTTGGAGGACTTCATGGCTGAAATCTACATCCGCAAGAATAGAGAGCTGGCGAGTCATCGAAGACTATATTGGCAGCCATCGTCAATACATAATCTTCGAACTAATAGGAAGGAAAATGTGCTGTACTCCAACTTGAGGGTGCTGCAGAAACAACAGCTGAAGCCGCGACTCATACGCATACGGCTTGCATGTGATACTCCGAATGAGTAGCTCCAACAGAAACAGGGCGCCAGTATACTGGAGGACAGAGGTGAAAGCCGCGCTTGGGAGAAGATGCCTGCTGCTGAGACGCACAGTTACAAGGGGAAGGAAAAGACACGCTGAGCCTATGGAAGACATTCTATCGGAATTCAGAACTAAATGGTCCGAGCTCAAGAGAGCGATCAATATGAGCACAAACCAGAAGTGGGAGGCTCTTTACTTAGACATCAATAGTCACCCCTGGGGACTAGGCTATAAGGCCATCATGCAATAACGAGGAGCTCTGTCGACCAACCTAGCCCTAAGTGAGGAAAAGATGGAGAGTAGACACGATATTTTCCCAACTCACCCTGTCATGCCGACCGACACGACTCTGGCCCACCGACATGAAATTCCAGCTTTCAGCGAAGAAAAGTTGAGTCCAGCGGTGAAAACCCTACAAAACCGAAAAGCCGCCGGACCGGATGGGAGTGCGATTGGCCAAACATGTCCACAATTACTGCTGAACATGTGAAACAGCTGAGGAAGGGGTATTTCTCAGGAGCTGGAAGACGCAATACATGGTGCTGATCAGCAAAGGCAAAGGAGACCCGGATTTTGCATTTGACCTGTCTACGAGGCAGCATGGCTTTAGAAAGGACAACTTTACTATCGGAGAAGTAGTAAAGGAGATCGGACTGTTGGCAATTCTGAATATGAGAAACGTCTTCTATTCAACCAGGTGGATTGATATACTGAATGCGCTTGAACATGCTTCCAACATTCCAGATCACCTCTTACGGGTGCTAAAGAGCTACCTCAAAGAACGGGAGCTAATCTACGACACCACGGTAGGTCCACGACGAAAGGAAATCACCTTTCTTCAGGGATCAATCAAGGGACTTGACCTCATCACATAGAATGGCATACTTCGCATGGAGATGCCTGAAGGTGCTTTCCTGGTAAGGTATGCAGATGATATTACCGCCGTGATTACGACAAAAGACGCGGACAACGTTCAAATGAAGCTGAACGATGTTAAGAAGAATCCATCATGGACGGATGAACACGGTCTTAGCCTAGCTATAGAAAAAAACCGATTACTTCTGACCAAGAAGAGGACCCCGACAAACGTTAATTTGCAAATCGGGAAGCAGAGAAGCAGTGAAATATTTGGGACTGACTATCAAAACAAAACTCACCTTCTGGCAACCAGACTGATGGCAGACACATTGGGTCCTAAGGCCAACAAACGAATTCTACTAATGTCATCACACACGTTGGTTGATATAGGAAGCCGATGGCAGCAGTGCAGAGACGCGGAGCTCTACGCGTGACAAGCTCGTAGCGAACGGTGTTAGAAACAGCCGTCCTTGTAGTCGCAAGAGTGACCACTATCGATCTTCTATCGGTGGAAAAAAAGTACGTCTATGACAAAAAGGAGGAAATTGTAGTGAAAACGGCAATGGAGGATGCAAAGGAGCTCACGAAAAGGCAAAGGCAAAAGCGTTGGAACTCGAAAAACAAAGGACGATAGACTGGCTGATCAAGGATGTGTCTAAATGGAATGGACGGAAACATGGCGAAGTAAAATACTACGTCACCCACTTGCTCACCGGACAAAGACATTTCAACGCTTTTATTCACAAGATCGGTAAAACAAATACTCGAGCCTGCCAGTAGGGAGACTTTTCAGTAGCCGATGCGTCAACGATGAAAGCTGAAAAGCAGCCAAGAAAACATGGTCGAAAAGATGCTGACGAACGGTCAGATCTGAACCCAAATTTGTTCCTTCGTAGAACTCACGCTCAGGACAAAAAAGAGAGAGCAAAAAGAAAATATACCCTTAGTTGACTGACGAAAACCTCACCGGCAAGATGGGATGATCCCGCACAAGAGGATAAATATGAAAAAGTCGGCCCCACTCTGAAGCAATGCAAACGTGGTCCTGGAGTGGATGGTGTCAAGATGAAAGAGGTTTTTAGCGGATAATGGTCGAACAGTATTTGAAGCAGTGCTTTAGCTTTTTCACCATCCGTTAGGCAAAAAAAAAGGGCGCATTGGTGTAGTCAAGAAAAACAAGGCTGCCGCAAAGCTATTATAAGAGAAGCAGATATATTCGCAAAGTTCTGCGCAACTTGCCTCTCAAGGGAAACTTTAGCGGCTTGATCTTAATCCGACAGGCTAAAACCCTTCTGAAGAATAGAACAGAAATTCAAGAGTATTTTACGATAAAAACAGGAAATACCGATCTTTCAAGCCAGAAATGCAGCTTAGGAAAGAAAATAACCTCCCTCTAAGCAAGATGGAAGAAAGGGCAATTTTGATCAACTACGAGTATTTCGAAGACGGAAGGTATGTTATGCGACACGGAGAAAAGGTCATAGATGCAGAACATAACAAGGATCAGTTCGGGATGAGACATATGAAATGTAATACACAAAGCGGTAATAACAATTAAGACGTTAAACTGTGACTTTGTACATTGGCAGCTGCCACTTCCGAGATCTCAATAATCTCTGATCTATAAAGATTCCCGACCTTAACAGATTTGTCAATAAATCCCTGTGGTTCTAGAAGTAGCCACAGTAGCCCTCTCCCACCCTCTCCCTGTGGTCTAAGTGCATTCGAATGAGAAGCACTTTACCCTTAACCTTACTGTATTGTTGACAAAAAGGCGTTGGAGGGCAAAAAGGAGTATGCTAAGCATCGCAAGATTCAGGGAGTCGATTGGAAGCAGAGCAATTCTTATGTATGTAGAGCAATAAGCTGTGAGTACCAGATAGCGCTAGCAAGGGCAGCAGTTGATAGAAATGCAATGCAAGATGGAAATCGAAATGGGGTAGATATCAGAGAAACAGCGTTTAGTGACGATGGTACAATCACAGAACAGTGGATTGGACACATAAACTCCTCTGAATTGAATAAAATTGACGGGTAAGCACAAAGCTTCGTTTTCACCGACAGTCGTAAGCAGTCAGTGCAGATAATTATCCTGCCGTTACTGCGACAGTAAGATAGACGTTGTTTAACGTGTGCCAATGCAATGTGAATCCCAAATGTCAACGGCTTTAAGGCACCCTCCACTTTATTCAGACATTACACCATTGATCAACGAACCCGTGGCATTGTCTAAGCGCACGTTTCGAAGACCAAATTTGCCATACACTTTTGTTCAAACATCGCGCCGCTGAGAAAGTTTATCAGCTTTTTCCATTCTTCCTCTTATCCAAAATAATTGCGCCCCTTTTGTTTCTTACTCATATACCACTGGCAAAACCGCCAAATATCGCGCAACAAGCAATATCTCCCATCCAATGCACCCGTATATACTAGTCTTTCCCACAATTCTATTCAAATGGTCTGGTTTAGTTTTAACAAACTCCATCGTTTGTAATGCACGAACAATTTATGAGATAAAAACCAGCCCCCATTCCGACACTTCATTTAACACAGCACGGTTCTGGTTCTTTGTGCTAATTTACCTATACTCGTACGTCTAATTTGGTTTTTTGTACCTTAGACAGCTCTATCATTAAAAAATTCCAATTTTCTAACGCGCTCGCTATGTATCCGTTCCGTATCTATGCGAAATTTGATAAACATCCCAACTGGGTTAGTGTTATAACATTAACATTTGTGATAAATTGAATTCGTAATTTGGGCGAATTTTTTTTCCTGTCATACGAATACGAAAAGTATCTGAAATTTTCCACAAACAATCACTTAAGATATCAATTTCTTATTTTCAATTTTAGCACTTTTGGTTTTAATTAGAAAAAGGAAAAAAATTCGCACGCCAAATACCCCATCCGTCTTCGTATTTATTCAATTTCATTCCACGGAATTCGACAGAAAAGCAATCATCTCGAGACGTTTCACTTTGAATTACTGAATTGGACAAACGAAAATCGGGGCTCTCATCGATTGCGTCAATTGAATCAGATGCGCGCGTACTCGTACCGCAGCCAATTCATCTTCAATTGAAAGTTGAAAATCCGAAATCACTTTGTCGGGGTTGAATTTCGGGGGGTTCGTTCGAGGAACTCGCTCGATTTTCTGTTTACAATAAAAAAAAAATGGTAGCAAGATGTGTGGAAAGCGATTGGTTTAACCTCAATTCTGTATATATTTCTTTTTTTTTTCTTAAGAAAATTTATTCATACAACACTTGTTGTAGCGATGATGTTTTTTTTTTTGAAATTAAGTGAGCTTCACGTTAAATTAGGCGTAGTATGAGCGCGATGAGCATGATGATTTTCCATTAAAATGATCGCATCACAAAGGGCCAAAGTGGAACGTTGGAGAAATAGTTCAAGGCATGAAGGGTGCAACAGTTCAAGGTTCGGCTCATGTGGTTAAGATTTCACTTCAGTGCGGAATGTTGTAATGAATATGAGTCGAGCAACATGGTTATCGGAAGGTCACAGATCTGTTGCAAGCTCACTCATATATCATGTGGCTTCAAGGGGATCTTATGCAAAGTGATTATGACTAACACGAAAACATGTCAACTAACATACAGTCATTCTTATGAGTTTGTAGCATTCAAATTTAGAATCTATTCGATTGTGAATTTTAGGTTACTGGCTATGGGCCTGATAACGATTTTGGGAGACTTTCAGGAAGCAGAGATTAAAGAAGGAAAAGTATGATTAAAAAGTGTTTCTGGAAAATGAACCAATTAAGTGATATGATGTTGTACGAAACCATTACACTTCAGCCCCCAGAGTATGACTGATCGTGAAAGAAGATTTGCTACTGTTCGGGATAGAAGAAATAGTTTGGCATCATTTCCTTTCGGGCACCATTTAACTGAGAAAAATATATAAAGAGCGATTTAGCATGAGAAACCGATGCAGCAATACCCGTGTCACTAAGAAACTGATAAGAAGACGCCTGAGTCCTTCAGTTCGGGATGGTACACGGCCTAGAGGAACTTACTAGAGGAAAAAAAAACTACCTACAACCACTATAAGAGTATGTAGGCTGGTTAGATCTGCATATATGATTGGCGGCGACGTCATTGTGCAGCACAGGGATATCAGCATCTGAGATGAGTCTCTTTATCATTATCCAAATGCAAGAAAATGATACATACATATGTAACAGGGATCCCACTTAAGATTTGATATAACTCGGGAATTTAGAGTGGATATAGCAAACAAACGCGGGCTAAAAAGTAATCACTTTTCTGCGTACGTCCACATCTGTAAATACAGACCAGCTGTTTTGTGACTTAGTGAAACACAGGTACAATAGATCGCGGCCCACACCTCTCAGCCTGGCTACGAACTAGTGTCATTATTCTTTTCTCACCGCGGTCTCGCCAATTACGTGCGTAGTGATGTTGCTTAACAAACTCCACCACAATGTAGTCCCTGTTCTCGCTTTGTTTACAAAAACCCCAAACTATACAGCAATTCGGCCTTTAACGAATTTGATGCGCTGTCTGACGCCATGCAAAGAATTGTATCCCTGTATCGTCATATTGAAATCGTTATTACGGACAATTTAAGTATACACGAAGGACGGTGTAAAATAACTTAACCCAGCTTGTAATTGAGCCCACACGAATACCAACAGCCTGGACTTGTTTTTAACTTCTCACCCTGACAAATACAAGGTCAATGTGCTATTCCCTCTAGGCTCGTCGGGCCATTGTGTCATATCAGCTAATTTCTCATGCAGCACTCAACCCACCACACAGCTAGAGAGAGGTTTAATAAAAGAACCGTAGGCAATACGAGTAAGCCTATTGGAGCGGACTTAACAGCTTCTTTAGAAATTTGTTATGTTTCCTCGATAACGACGTGGATGCCGCTGCTAATATGATCACAGACACCATTCTCTTTGGAATGAGATCCTTTATTCCTCATCGGATGAAGAATATCAAACCAAAAGAAAAGGCATGGTACGACTCAAGCTGTAAAGAGACTGTCAGGGTTAGAGAAAGGTTTTTTCGGTCCTTCAAGACCAACCGACAGAGGAAAACCGAAAAAAAAAATTCAAACGAGCCAGGAATTTCAATACGACCAAAGGTATACTACAATGTCTCTAAGGTAGTAAAAGCATTTGGTAGTCACATCTTCCATCCCAACTTATCCGTGCAGCACCGGATAAAGAATAGTGCTGCTTGTCGTAAAAGGCGACTAAAATGAGGAATCAGTCGTATACAGGCAACTATAACACCAAAAATAAGCCTGTGACACTTTAACACCTTTAAAACTTTCCCACAAGTTCGTATGCAATCAGTGGGTTCCCACGTCTGGCGACTACCGGTGGGATAAAAGCAAAGTCAAATCAATCTCGTACGAAAGTACAAAAAAACTTCATGGAAATGATCGCAAGTTGTAGCACTACCCCGCTGGGCACCATGCTTGCCACGCATTCGGGTGACCCCAGGGCAAGCAGAAATGCTTGTGTCAGAGCCCGACGGATTCCGGGGGCGGGCAAAATGAAGTTTCTAAATTTTACTAAACTTCGGTTTGCAGAACTCTACATGTCATGTGCGTTCAGGAAACGAAGTGGTGTAATACCGGAAATAAAGCGCGTTTTCTTGATTTAAAAACTAAGTCATTTAAGATGTTTTACCATGGAACGGTCAATGGAAGAAACGCTGTCGGTGTTATTGTCGCGGCAAATCTTCTTAATAATATCGTTGGTATTTCAAAAATAAGCGACCGCTTGATGAGTGTAAAACTCATTATAAACAATGTAATGTGGAACATTGTTAGCGCGTACGCCCCACAAAACGGTTGCGATCAATCGGAAAAGGATAAATTTTGGTCAGATTTCGGTAATTTACTCAGAAATATACCCATCGAGGAGATGCTTTTCGTAGGCGGAGATTTAAACCGCCACGTTGGAGAATCAAATGTAGATTTTGAAGACTGCCACGGCGGTAAAGGCTTTGGAACCAAAAATTCTGCTGGTGAAGACATCCTTGCAGCATGTAAAGCCCACGGTATCACTGTTTTCAATACGACGTTTATAAAACATCAACGACATCTTATCACCTATAGCAGCGGAGGACACGAAACACAAATAGATCGATGAGAAACAGTGTCAAGGACTGCAAGGTAATCCTTGGAGGATCGCTAGTTACCCAGCACCGGCTGCTCATTACAGAATTCTTCACAGCGGAACCACCAAAAACACGAGGGCCTGTTAGAAAGCCTAAGATCCGGTGGTATAACTTATCGAAAGAACGAGGCACAAGATTTATTGCACGCGTTAAAGAAGTACTTCTTAATATAAACGTTATCGCACACTCACTTAGCCCTCAAGAAATGTGGAACAGCATGCACGAGGCATGCATGACACACGCAAAGTCTCTTCTAGGAACGATATCAGGACATCATCACATCGAGAAAGAAACATGGTGGTGGAATGACGAAACCAAACGAGTTGTGACCGACAAGAAGCAAGCATTTCAAGCGTGGACAAAATGTGATCGGAGCAACGATATTGAAAAGTCTCGACTTGCACTTGAATATGAGCGACTTAAAAACGTTACAAAGAAAGTCCTGGCCCAAACCCGAGCGACAGCAGCGGAAAACCTTTACCAGGACCTGGAACAAATATCCTCACGATCGGCAGATAGAAGACAAGCTATTCAAGAAGTTCAAACGTCGTACAATAGTAAAGTGCCAAAATGAAACGCTGGAAAGCGGCTGGACCAGAAAATATATCCCATCAGAGTTTTGGTGGAAGATGGTATGTATCGGCAGTGAATGGCTGTCGAAACTCTTGAATAAAATAAAATGCGGACAAACTATGCCGAATCAATGGAGAAGTAGCTTTTTGGTTTCGTTATACAAAGGCAAAGGCGACACGCGAGAATGCAACAGCTATCGCTCAATCAAGCTGCTGTCACACACGATGAAAATCGTTGAAAGAGTTCTTAACGAAGGTCTTCGCAAAATCATAAAGCTCGACCATAGCCAGTGTGGATTCGTGGAAGGAAGATCGACGGTCGACGCAATCCAAAGCTTGCGAATATTAATGGAAAAACATCGGGATTCGTCAAAAGATCTGCACATGCTATTTATTGATCTAAAAAAAGCATTCGATCGTGTACCTAGAGATCTCATATGGACCGCTTTGAGATCTCAAAAGGTACCGGAAACGTATATACGAATGATACAAGACATGTATGGAAACGACGTCAAAACTGCTGTTAAATGTACCGCCAGACTTATGAGAGAATTTCCGGTAAATGTCGGAGTGCATCAAGGAAGCGTTCTTAGCCCTTTCCTCTTTAACGTAGTACTAGACTATCTTTTGAAAGATTGCATGCACGAAGCAAATGTAACATCGATTCTCTTCGCCGACCACGCAGTTATTCTAAGCGATAATGTCGTAGATTTACAAAATGTCCTAAGTAAATGGAAAGACGCGCTAGTGAAAAACGGGTTTAAAATAAGTCGCTCAAGGACGGAACATTTGATCTGCCCATTTTCGGATCCACTGCGACCTATTCCAGATATAATGTTGGACGGAATAGTTCTTCCGAAAACCACTAGGTTCAAGTACTTAGGATCAATCGTTAACGTAGAAGCGAAATGTGACGACGACGTAAGGCACAGAGTAAGCGTGGGGTGGATGAAATGGCGAGAAAATTCGGGAATCTTCTGTGACGGAAAATTTCCACTTAAATTGAAGGGAAAACTTTACACCACGATGGTTCGGCCAGCTCTTACATATGGTTCGTAGTGCTGGACAATAAACGAAGCATTTAAAAATAAAATGACGGCAGCAGAGATGAAAATGTTAAGGATGTCGACTGGAGTTACGAAACGCGACTGCATTAGAGGAAGTCTACACATAAAGAATTCGGTAATCGAACAACTTGAATCGGATAGAATTAGCTGGTATTGCCACGTTCAAAGAAGATCTCGGAAAATCCCTTCTTTACAAGGTCATGCAAACGCTGATAAATTGTCAGCTCATGAAATATCTCGAAACACGAAAACTTTTCATTGACCGGCAGTACGGTTTTCGCAGCAACTGGTATACTGGTGACCATCGTACCTTAATGTGGAGAAAGCAAGATAGTTGCACTTGATACTTATAAGGCATTTGACAGAGTTTGGCATTCACAAAAAGCCAAAATAAATGCTGGTGTGCCCCAGGGCTCCATTCTGTCTCCGACACTCTTTTTAATTTTCATCAACGATCTATTGTCTGCTACTTCTAACCCAATATATTAATTTGCTGACGACGGTATTCGCTGCTTTTCATATTCGTTCGTGCTTTTTGGTTGTAGAAGGGGAACGGCAGCGTATGTTAATCTCATTAAATTTCGATATTAATAGCATAATCAAAGGGGTCTATCAACAAATTGGAATTTACTGTTTCCAAAACTCAGTGATTTCTGCTTTCGTTAAAGCTATATCTAAACACCCAGCCAATGTTGCGAATGTGTAAGAAATACTCCCTCAATACACAAAGCATGAATCCACTCGAAATTGGAATACAATACCCACATCTGATCAGGTGTGGCTAAAACATCTCTGAACCTGCTAGATAGTATTCAAAACCGTGTGATAGGACTCATAGTGATGCCAATATCACCTAGTCAATGGAAACCTTCGAACACCGACGAAATGTCTCGTTTATAGCTATGTCCGCCACCAGTGCTCCATAGAAATCACAAGTAGCATTCCGCCCCTTTAAGCCTTCAACCGTAACACGAGTCTCGCTATGAATGCTCATCAGTACCAGGGTATATGGTACTACCCACTTTCGGACGTACTCGGAAATATCATGATTCGTTCCTAAGCCGTACAGCTCGCTTGTGAAAGGTTCTGCCAAGCTCTCTATTTCCTAGTCATTATAACATTCAGACATATAAAACCAACGCACATTGGTACCTACTCGTATCTCTCTTTCCTTCCTAATTTTCCTTCGCTCGCGCTATGTGCAAACATTTTAAGGGTTCCTTAACCCTTTGAGTGCGCGCTACTTCAAAGAAAAAGAAAAATATAGCAATACCAGTGCTGGATACTTCAAATCCGACATCAGCATCGAACAGTTTGACGTTGTTAATGCTACAGGCGCTCAGAAAGTTTTGTCATACGTATTCTATTTGCGTTCTTTGCAGAGACTTGAAATATTCTTCTCAGAGAAAAAATGGAATTATTGTAAATCGTGAACGATGATTTTTTATGATCTTCGAAGAAAACACTGGACATGTCGCCACCGTGCCATTAGAGTAACGTAGAACGGTCAATTCGAAATGGTACATCACCATTTGTCTGTCAGAAGTTTTTGGAGAAATAAGAAAAAGCAACCGACGAACACGGATCATTCTCCACCACGACAATGTGAGTCTTCACAGTTCGGCTTAAATAAATGAATTTTTGAGCACTCAAAACATCGAATTAATGGAAATTGCGGGGTCAACGTTTTTCGACGCCTGAAGAAGCGGTGGTTGTGTTTAAAACGCGTGTTTTGGGGTTAACTCATTCGGAGTAGAAAGACATTGGTTCAAACGCATGCAGAAGTCTATTGCTCTTCATGGAGAATACTCGTACCATATTTTTAAAAAAAACTATAAAGCCATTTTCGATTAACAATTTTTGTTTTTACTTGTTTTTGTCAAATCTTACTGTAAATTGCAACCAACTTAAGTAATTGACAGCAAGTGTAGGCGTTACTTTTGCATAAAGTCTCCACCACATTGTTGATGGTATGGAACGATATGCATAGTAGCGCAAAAGTCACGGACTAATTTAAACAAATTTTGAACATTTTGCTTTTAATTTTCTTTATAATTGGTCATCCGACAAGAGGTGCCATTTTAAATTTTGCACCAATGTTGAACTATCAAAACTCAACTATTACTGCGATGACTTTTGATTAAAGCGCTAGGAAGGAGGTTATTAAATACGGACCGATACACATTCGCACAATATATTGAAATATTGCGGAAACGATTCGTATAATTCGCACTGCTTTTGGTCATCAAAAGCCTGACTGAAAACCCAGGTGTGTCTCCATCGAGACGATCACAGGAATGCAACCACTTCATATCGCATTTTGCAAAAAGATCTTGGCCTACATGCTTATAAGAATTGAAGTGAGCAGACCACGCACAATTCCGCACTTTTGCTGATTGGATGCTGGAAATGAATGAACAAGATCCAAACAAACAAAACCCTAGAGAGATAGTGGAGTAACCTATCCATCCACAGCGAGTGACAGTTTTGAGGTGACGGTGTCATTGGCCCATATTCGTACGAAAATGATGCTGGTGCGACCGTTTCAGTGATTGGATTGCGTTAGCGAATGCGATGTTGACTAACTTCGTTTTGCCTGAAATTGATGCTATGGACGTGGACGACGTTTATTTTGAGCAGGACGGGGCCACATACTACACAGCTGTTGCCGGACGAGATTGTGTGATTTAACAATGAGAATTTTTCATTTGGGCTTATATTAAAGACAAAGCCTACGCCAATGCTTCATCAACGATTCATGCACTAACGTGAACTATGGGAGAACGTGATGAAAGATTTCATCAAAGTATGTCTGTGCGCGAACCTATGCAGACTGGTATCAAAGGTCTCGATTCATTGGTACCGATTGGTCGTGGTCAGCGTGAATTGATCAGGCAGACAGGTAAAACTGTTTTGGCCAATGACACCATCATCCACCAGAAACGTTTCAACGATGGTCAGGATGAGAGCAAGAAATTGTACTGCATCTACGTTGCAATTTTTCAGAAGCTTTCCACTGTCGCTGTGCACCGGCGCCATGGACTACTTTGCCATTATATCAGATACTGTGTCTGATGCTGCTCCATTGCAATACTCCGCCCCATACTCTAGTAGTGCCATAGGCGAGTATTTCCGTGACAAGGGCAAGCACGCCTTAATCGTGCCAAACAAGCTGTGGCCTACCGTCAAATGTCTCTATGATGTATTCTACTTGCATTCACGTTTATTGGAACGTGCCGCGAAGATGTTCCCTCCCATGGGCGGTGGCCCATTGAATGCTTTGCCTGTTATTGAAACCCAAGCCGGTGATGTCTTTGCCTACATTCCAACCAATGTCATTTGTCTCACTGACGGTCAGATCTTCTTGGAAACCGAATTATTGTACAAGGGTATCCAACCAGCTATTAACGTAGGTATGTCTATATCACGTGTCGGTTCAGCTGCTCAGACCAAGGCTATGAAACAGGTCGCCGGTTCCACAAAATTGGAATTGGCTCAATATCGTTAAGTAGCTGCCTTAGCTCAATTCGGTTCCGATTTTGATGCAGCCACTCAATAACTGTTGAATGGTGTTTATCTAACTGAATTATTGAAACAAGAACAATGCGTGCCAATGTCCATTGAAGATCAAGTTGCTGTCATCTACTGCGGTGTTCGTGGTCATGTGGACAAGATGGACAAGATGGACCCAGCTAAGATCACAAAATTCGAAAAGGAACTCTTACAACACATCAAGAACACCGAACAGGGTCTTCTTAACCAAATCGCTTCGGAAGGCAAGATCTCCGACACTGTAGATGCCAAACTCAAGGACGTCGTCACGAAATTCTCGTCAACATTCAGCGGTTAAATTGTATTTCACCATGTTCCACCGTCACCAGTAACACCTTCAAAAGAGCTAGGTCTTACTACTGTAATCCCGAAAGAAGAGAAAACATAAAAAAAATAGTTTCTCTTAACTTAAGAGTACGATTTAAAGAAGTAGTAGTTACTTTGACACCTATCGGCCGGAAAGACTGCACACTTTCCACTGGCTCCTTAGAGGGATGCTATGCTTTTAGTAAGGTACCTAATGCTAGGCATACATGAATACTTCCTTTGTGAATACCTGGACTACGCTCACATAAGGCTGCAGGTACTCGGCAATGATGTTGAATATGAAACCTTACTTCTACTGAAGTAGATGGTACAAATATAACATATTCTCGCAGTGACAACAGTCGTTCAAACGACAAGGATGACGGGATAAGGCATGAGCGTTCAAATGAATTCGTCCGGTGCGATGTTACACAGTAAAATTATACTGTTGCAGCCGTTCAATCCATGGAGCTAGTTGCCGTTCGGGATTCTTAAAGCTGAGCAACCTGTTAAGGGCCACGTGATCAGTTCGTACAAGAAATTTGCGGCCTACAGCGAGTAGCTCCTTTCGGGTGGTGCAGTTGTTTCTTACTGAAATAGGCGATAACGTATTCAGTACCGTTCTGCTGCTGAGAGAGGACAGCTCCTATTCTCTCGTTGCCGGCATCGGTATCCAAAACGAAGTCTCCTCGGGCACCGGATAGGACAGGATGGGAGAGGTAGTCAACTTTGTTTTCATTGTCTCGAAAGCAGATTTGACTCCACTGGAAGGTAACATTTTTCTCAGTTGGACGGTAAAGAAGACGTGCGATCTATGCAAATCTTGACACAAAACGGCGAGATCTACGAAGCTTCACAATTCCTTTAAGTTTTTGGGTTTTGGCCAGCTCAAAATCGGTTCAGTTTTATTTAGGTTCGGTTGAACACCTGCAGCTGACAGTATATGCCCCAAAAACGCTACCTCCTTTTGGAAGTGTTCGCATTTAGTTGGTGATATTTTTAGGTTAGCGTCTCTAAACCGTTAAAGAACCATTCGTAGATTAGATAACATTTCTTCAAAACTTTTCGCATGCACAAGAACATTATCAAGGTATTTGAAGCACATAACATAGTATAACTCTCTACCCATTGAGCAGCTTCGTCATCAGTCGCGCGGAACTCTTCACCTTGAAATTCCAAAGTCCATTCCCTGGTGGCAAAGGCCGCTTAATCCTTGTCCTGGGGTTCCATCTCAACCTGATAATGCTCGGATTGACAATCAAGTGTACTAAAGCAGTTAGATCCCGCAACAGCGTCAATTGTGCCATCAATTCTCGATAAAGGATCTTTGAATCTTTGGTGGTCACATCATTTACTCGTTTGTAATCGACACAAAATCTTGTAGTACCATCCTTTTTCTGCACAATGACTACGGCTCATCGTTTTTTCTAGAGGTTGGCGTCGCGGATGTTGTTTAATAGGTTTGGAGTCCCCTACATCGATGCGATGCCTAGCAAGATTTGTGCGGCCTAAGTCACCGACTCCGAGAAAACACTATCTCGTAGCTGGAAAGTTCCTTGGCGACGCCAAGTTTAGTTTTCTTAGGAACCTTAACTGGGAAATCCCATATATTTACCAGACGTACCAAGGCTTGCCCATCAAGCAGGTGGTTTAGCGGCTGAGGGCTCAATAAGAATCTAAGAACCGATAGCGACCTTATGGCAGATACCTTGATGAACTGCTCCTGTTGCGAAGGTACAATCACATCGTCTGTAGTAGATAAAGAATCTGAAATATCTGGATCTGACGGTAACTCTGCTGCAATCTTTCCTGAAGCGGAAAAGACTAAATCGTTCTCTCGTATAAGTGGAACTTTGGATCCCCCTTCAAGAAGCGTTTCTCCATTAAGGGTGCTGATTCTAACATGTGTGGGTTGCAACCGAATATTGGGTGAAACTAAACTGCGATGTACCAAAGTTATCGACGACCCCGTTTCCACTAGAAGATGGCAATTTCTTCCACCAACTGTAGCTGAAACTTTGAATCCACAGGCGCGGTTACTCTTGGATGCGTTATATCGAAATTTTAGGCCTGGTTGTTCTGTCAGTGACTGCCCCCTTTCCACTGACATCTCCTTGTTTCCCGAAGTAGTAGGGTGTTGCGGTCATGATAATTCCATGTCTTGAACATATCTGTCAGATATCCCATCGATGAATTGCATTGTAAAGATTTTCTCTGGGGCACTCTCTAAAGACTGTGCGAGCCAATCGCTCCACCTGCGTTGCAACAGCTGCGAGCTCTCCTCCTTTGGTTGTTGAACTTTCGCACGTAGTTGTGCATGGGATATTTGTTTTAAAGGGTACGCCATCTAGCGTTTTTTTTTTCAACTAGTGCTTATTTCGTGAATGGTAATACTTAGCTCATATCTGATTTGACAGTGAAATCGGTGGGGACCGATGGTATTCCGAACATCGTGCTTCGACATCTTCCTCTAGAAGCGGTGGACATTTACACCACCCTGTTTAACAATGCAATGAATAATGCACATTATCCAGCGCATTGGAAAACGGCGGTGGTTCAACCTATCCCCAAAAAGGGAAAGGATATATCCAATCCGGCGAATCTCCGGTCGATAAGTCTCCTTCCGAATATCAGTAAGGTTTTTGAAAAAGTAATCAATAGAGCTCTGTCTAGGTGGGTTGAGGACAAACATATAGTTCCGGATAATCAATTCGGTTTTAAGGCGGGACATGATATCTCACATGCCGCGTCTAAACTGGTGTCCGATATCCAATGGAATAAAGGCAAAAAACAATGCACTGGTACCTGCCTTGTTGACTTGGAAAAGGCTTTCGACACCGTATGGTTAGAGGGTCTTTTCTATAAGCTGACTAGGCTGGGGATCAGTAAACCACTCTTGTACATTCTTTATAATATGCTAACTAACAGACAGTTCATCGTGAAGAATGGTGATGTGACTTCTGTTGGAATATTTCAAATTAAAAATGGTCTTCAGCAAGGCGCGGTCAATTCGCCGATCCTATTTAACATTTATACAAGCGACTTGATAGGTTCACTTCCCCATACTATTGCGTACGCAGACGATTTGGTAGCGTACAGAACAGGTCCAAAAATCGAGGTTATTAATACTCTCTTACAGCATGACTTCGATAAGATAAGACGATTTTGCGATGACTGGAAGTTGAAAATCAACTTTCAGAAGTCGGAAACCATTCTCTTTAGGACGCCGTTGTCTGGAGCCTCTAGGGACACCAGAAAAAATTGGCCAAAGTTCTCGATCATTGGACAACACGGACACCCTCTTGCCTGTCGAAATGTAGTCAGATACCTTGGGATCTGGCTTGATCAGTTTCTGTATTTTGGCAAAAATGTAGATGCTGCTCTGGCCAGAGCTAAAGGCGCTTTTGCCCTTACAAAGAGACTGTTTTATAGCAGCCAACTTTGTGCGAGGGTAAAGGTAATCTGCTACATGGCCCTTATCAGGCCCATGCTGGTATTTGGTTGTCCCGTGTGGTTCAATGTACGAGCAAGCTTAATGGAAAAGATTCGGATGTTTGAGAGGGCTTGTCTTCGCTTGTACAGAACACCAGAGTCGGAGTACAAGAAATTTTATCCCAATGAGGTCCTTTACAACAGGGCGAACCTAATACGAGTGGACAACTTCGTAATTAAGCTGACTCGAAGGCACATTGCAAGAGCAATGACCTCGACGAATAACCTGATATCTGGGGCTTACTACCCCAATTACCTTTACCACGAGAGTGTGCGCTTTGACGGCTTCGTTCCACCGGAAGCATTCCTCTACCTTGATCAGATAGGGTTGATCCAGGATAGATCAGCGGTGCCGTTAATCTTCCATGTCGCTCGGACAGCTGGGGACAGGCGACTCAACTACGGCAGACACGTCGCACACGGTAGTGTGGATCGCCTCAGGTTCAGTAGGGCGGTGGGGAATCGCGATAAGAGGGATGTCGTTCGACAGCACCAGCATTTCTGGTGGTTGAATGATGGGGAAGATGTTTCGTCGTCGTTTCCGTCAATTACGGACCAGCCTCACTAATGAGGCAGAGCTGACCAATCTGTTTTCTCTGTGAATAGCGATGGCCAGCTTGCATAGGTTTATTTAGCATTTAAGAAATATATATATATATTGGTACATACAAACGTATATAATAATATATGTATATAATTGTGTATAATGTCTATGTGTGTGTATGTATGTATTGTGTATATAGGTTAGGTAGGCTAAGGTTTATTTTAAGTTAGATATTAAGTTTTTATAAAAAAAATAAAATCATGTCCATATGCTAAGTTTTTTTTAACAAATATTTTTTCTTAGCCTTAAGTATTCAAAATAAATAGTTCTAAGTAAAATGTAAATAAAGTCGAAAGACATAGTCATAAGAATTTAGAGTAGCTTAGAGCGCCTGTGTGGGGCCAATAAGTTAGTATAAGATTGTTAAGTAATTTAAAGCTAGCATTTAAGCATTTTTTGTTAGTATGTAAGAGTTAGTGATTAAGAAAATAAAATGCATTGAAAACTAACTCTAATTTGACAGATAATTAGTTTTATCCTTCCGGTTAATAATGGAAAATAATTTCATTCAAATAGCTGCCTCGGCTGGCTATGCAGTAGCCTACACGATCGGTCCAATTTTTAAGCACATTATCGATTGTGTGCAGCTGTATTTCACCAATGGCTTCACGAATATTGTCCTTTAAAGCGTCAATTGTCTCTGGCTTGTCGGCGTAACACTTATCTTTTACGGCACCCCACAAATAATAGTCCAACGGTGTCAAATCGCAGCTCCGAGGTGGCCAAACGACATCAGGTCTGCGGCTGATAATGCGATCTTCAAAAACAGGGCGCAAAACATCGAGTGTAGTTTCGGCTGTGTGGCACGTAGCGCCGTCCTGTTGAAACGAAATGTTGCCAATATCCTCCTCTTCAATTTTTGTGAACAAAAATTCGTTCAAAATGGCCCGATAACGATCGCCATTGACTGTAACGGCCACTCCTTGCTCATTTTCGAAGAAAAATGGCCTAATTATGCCTCTGGACCAAAATCCGCACCAAACAGTGACTCGTTTTGGGTGTATCGGCTTTTCAATGTATGCGTGTGGGTTTTCTGTGCCCCAAATGCGACAATTTTGCTTGTTTACATACCCGCCAAGATCAAAATGAGCTTCATCATTCCAAAGATGATTTTTTTTGGCAAAATCGGCATCTTCTCTAAGTCGATCGCAGGCAATATTTCCCAGCATTGTGCCCGAGGAGTTGAAGTCTCCATTACTTTCTCAGCAAAGGTAGTGGCATTTAGCGTTCGAACTTCATCTGCTTTTGCATTTCACGGAGGGAGTCCAAAAGCGCTCGCTTTTGACTGTCTCGTTTCGCAGTGTCTTCGTGGCGAGAATAGTGTCCCACTTCTAACACCAGTCCTACAAAAATTCTAGCGATGCCTTAAATGATGACCCACATTGCACGATGATAGATGAAGGATGACACTTTTCAGACGTCAAATTCCTGTCAGCCGAGTTCAGAGGCGTAGGCACCCAGCACACACATTTCTTCTATCAACTTCGTTCAGGTATCGAGGAACTCGTAGCAATATAATAGTGTTGAGAGCTTCTTTCACCTTGGGTCAGGTATTGAGTAATGGCATAGCTAGGTTTAATAAATTGTCTTCCTGTCACTGAACTGATTTAAAGCATTTCTTTGAGAAAAGGAGCAGAGCAAATATGTAAAAGAATTACTAAATCAATGCTCACTGAATGATCAATCCAATTTGAATAGATACAGCAAGCGTCTGCATTCACGCGAAATCTACGAACGTCAGCGAATGCGTTGCTTTCATAGAAAAACGCTATTACCAGCCGATTCTGAGAATTTCGTGGTGAACAGTATCTGCTTCAGTTCGGTTATTCCCCTTTATTAAATAAATATTATTTTTTCTTAGCTTTTCTCTTGTTTAAACAACAAAACACCCACACCCAGGGTAACTCTCTGTTTTATGACAAATACGAGTACACGTAGTTCTTTGTTTTTCTAAAAAAAAAAAAAAATAAGAAAAAAACTTTTTTAAGCTCACGCTTTCATTTTAATATTTTTGAATAGCTCTGTTGTTCACGATTATCCGCCTTTGATTGCTTTCTTTAAAATAACGAATTGTGACACCTTGGCATAATGAGCCTTCCCTAGTATCTCAAAGGAGAAGAAGACGAATTTACGTACTCAAAACCTCAGCAGCAATTCGTACGTAAGTGACTTTATTTTCGCAGATAGAGAAAGACATCCGACTCCCACGCGTTTTATTTTTGAAAATCCATTCATTTCATGTCACTTGAAAATGTTGCAAGTATTTTCCTTAAAAATCTGAATTCGTGTAGTTATTGGATACAACGATGACGTTTCGAGTAGAAAGAAAAATAGAATTTGATTAGTCTGACAGATGTCGAGTTTAGATCGAGAATTTTCAAGTCGAAAACATTCTGGCACGTGCCTTTGGGATTGCTGGTACGGGTATACGAGTATACTAATGGGCAGATACATGCATACATATTCATTGTCTAATGAGCTCGGTTTGTACTGAAGTGCTAATTAAATTATGAAGAAGACCATTAGGGTCTGTGGTCTAAGTGCCAGAACGTGGAGGTGAAAGAACTTTTTTAATTTAACCGCAGGTTGAAGTGAAATTGCTGAAGTTAGTTCAATTTTTTTGGAAAATATTCGAACTCGAGTTGGAGCTTTTATGAAATTACAGAGTATTGCCTCAAAAGTTATCGTCTTTAAGGCAGGTGGGGACAGCGGCTTTTTACTTTTAATTTAATCCAATGTACATAGTTTCACGAGGACTTGCACAACTCTTAAGCATCTCTTTACTCAGCAAGGTTAACACAAATTAACACCCTTTTTAAATACCGACTCTAGACCGCCGAAAACGGTAATAATTGTGCAATCACCAATCTGCTAGTTCCTCTAGATATTTCTTTACGGGCGTCAGCAGTCTGAAATGTTTTGATTTGGGTGTTAACGAAGCTGATGAGCAATAGGAACTGTTAATTTCCCTCCCACGTAACGAATCCCAATATCATGACTTTGAAAGTGAAAGATTAGAAAGCATTCAATGGTCGATGGTTGAGGTAAGAAAACCCGCTTCTTCAAATATGATACTAACTTGATGAGCTCCCATTTTGAAAACTCTTGCTATATAGCTTGCAACCCTATCGGAAGATGGTATAATTTTTACAAATGGCGTCGTACGTCAATTATATTTGATATTTGTGAACTAGTCAGCTGCAATATACAAACAGACAGCGTGGAATAATTGTGTCGATGTTTTGACCAATAATCGGTCGGTGGTGTTAGCGCAGCGTGAATTTCGACGTCGATTTCCTAATCGTGTCGCGCCAACTGGGCAAACATTCCGCCGCTTAGCTACTCGACTCGAACAGAGTGGAGCCAGAGGAGACCACGCAGTCGTGGCCACTGGTCGTTCGGCAGAGAATATCGCGGCTGTGGCTGCCGATGTCGCTGAGAACGAAGAAACCTCAACCAGACGACGGGCCACGCAAATAGGCATCACCAGACGGACCCTAGAGCGAATTTTGGTGAAAGACTTACACATGTTCCCGTACAAAGTACAAACGGTGCATCAATTAATGCCTCCTGACCGTCAATCGCGCGTGAATTACTGTAAAGCCATCCTCAATCTTAACAACGAAGAGGACGATTACGTCAATAAGAAAAATCTTCGTTTCCGTGTGATGATGCACGAAGAGCCGTTACATCTACTCAAAGCCACTGTGTGGTGCGGCGTTCACTCGGAGTGATTCGGCAATACGTTCGAGTTACTTGCGAAGGCTACAGGGTCATGATAAACGATCTTTTACTGCCGGAATTGGATGAGCGGGGCTTGGTGAACATGTGGTTTCAACAAGACGGTGCAACCGCGCACACAGCACGAGCCACAATGGATATTGTGAAGGAAGCGTTTCCTGGTCGCGTAATCTCCCGTTTGGCGATTTGGCAGGGCCAGTAAGATCGCCCGATTTAACCATCAAAGACTTCTTTCTTTGGGGCTACTTGAAGTCGCGGGTTTATGCCATCAAGTCTTAGAGAATCGCAGTACTGTGACGCTTCAGAGTGTTATGGCGGGCATTTCATACGCCTTGAAAAGATGTCAGTTATTTAGCTGGTTCTGCTTGTATATACTCTGAATTACCGTAGGACGATGCGGCAAAGAACACAGAAAAATTACTTTCCTTTCTGAAGAGGATCCTATATCGCCTTTCCATAGAGCGACGTCTATCAACGGATAGTTTATGCATGCATCCAGCTACTTTTACCACAAGTATATATTTAGTGTGATTGTTAAGTTCCATTATTATCTGCCGTCAGTTTAGAACCGTCGACATATTTTTTCCTGTTTGTCCAATTTGTCGGCGGCAGACTGGAAGCGACCATGACCCAGTTTTGTGGAAGTATCGATGAGCTTTAGCTTAATTGCTTCTAAAGAAGCACGGCTTGTGTGTACTAAGAAAGATTTGCGCAGAGTGACGACGCGCTTCTTGGATCCAATACAGCAGCCCTTAAGCATAACAAAGTCGTTGTTTACTTCACCATAATGGGGGAACCCACCCATTGGTGTTATGCTTTTGTCAGTTAAATCGTATTCAGTTGACGCATTGTTCTTGATGAACTTGTCATCCTTAGTGTGGATTCCAGCTCTGATGCAGTAGATCATCTTGTTGATCTGAGTACGATGATGGTAGCCGACACACGACTTGGATGCCAGGCTCCAATACAAGCAACCTTACGCAGACCCTTGTGCGTCTTGCGGGGCAATTTCTTTGTGTGCCAACGGCTGGTCATACCTTTGAAACCTTTACCCTTGGTAACACCAACGCAATCGATTACTTCATCTTGGCCAAAGACATTGGATACTTGGACAGCTGGTTCCAAATTATCCTTAACCCATTTGACTTTGTCTTCGATGGTGCCACCGTTCAATTGGATTTCCATGATATGATCCTTCTTTTGGCGTTGCTTGATCAAACGGATCTGAGAGTGAGCGATGACACGGATGACTTTGCAGTAACGAACCATCTTCCTGAAGTCATTCTCGATGCTTTTCTTGCCAGCAGTATCGACCAATTTCTTGCTAGTCTTGGTGAAAGTCTTCTTTTTGCTCTTGTACCGTACCGACAAGTGCTGCGCCCAAACATTGACCAAATGGAGTCTCGATGTAACCAACAGCTCCGACAACTATCATTGGTGGAGTTTCCAAAATGGTAACAGCTTCTACGACCTCCTTCTTGTAGATCTTTGATCCAGGGCGGTCAGTCTTGTAGCCGACAAAGCATGTTAGATGAACTGGCTTAGAGGGATCATCGTTGGGGAAGGCCTTAACTTTACCACGGTGTCTGGTTGAGCGCTTCTTTGGGTAGAAACCCATAGATCCATGGTGAGACGCCGAAAATTTACGATGAGACATTTTAAAATATTACAACGCATCCTATTACTTCAGACGACGAAGATAGAAAAGGTGGCCCGAAGGAGATAGTCGAGAGCTGCTAAATTGCATGATCTCACAGACCTACTAGCGAAAGACCATTGCGCGAAACCACATTCTCCCCAAATTGTGATTCCAATAAATCGAGCGAACGACGCATTTTTTAGTCTTATGGCTTCAATCAAGTGAATTTTATGTGCCAGGATCATTCCGCAAAGTCTTCCACATAGTGCGCGAGCAGTGGCAAAGTTGTTGAGAACTTTGGTGAATTGACAATTTCATATCATCCTACCCGTCGATAGATTTTGCTCTTTGCGAACAACTAGTGTCTGATTTTTAACGTAAACCACCTGTCATATAGACTTATGTTTAGGGATACGGCAAGGATACGTCTTGCCATCGCTCTGCCTCCTTCCTGAGATACCATTCGAAACTGTTTTGCCGGCACAAGTTCCACCCTTGGTATGAGTCGAGGCCAACCTAAAAGCTCTTACTGCTCTTAGGGTCGCAGCACCCAGTACTTATTACAACTCTACATTGGGTCAACCAAAAGAAGATCCTTCCCACGATTTTGGGTTTAAACCACAGCCATCGTGACGGTCTCACAAGGGGGCCCCGACCGAGATCCGGGGGGCTCCTGACTCAAATGGTACTATGATTTAAGGCCTGGTAAGGACTATCGGTTGTCCATCCGCCAAAAAGACCTATGACCAGCAACTTGTAACTGATCAAATCGTAGCAACCTTCGGTAGCGTCATCTGAAGTGGACTTTAACCTATCGATGGTCCGACAAATAGCTTTCTCAGGCTGACAGATAGAATGAAAGGGATGAAGCGTTCCACAAATACAAGTGTACCATAATTTTTTGGAATAATTTCCATAAAACGCAAGCATTGTCAAGAAGTGAGTCATTTCAAGGTCGTGACTCTTTGAATTACCCGCATTTTAATTGGAAAAGCATCACTGGTTGCGTTAACTACCATTTGTCAGTAGAGACCTGCCAAATTATTAGCAAGCTGCGTCATATAGTTTGTATGTGAAAACCATTTAAAGCAGGCAACAGCGTGAAATTTGGCAGCAATTAAACAAAAAACGTCAATTCCGTGTGACAATTTCGAAGGAATGTTTGGCGTTGTTGAACCGTAATCCCTGCGACTTTTTAAGCCGTTTCATAACCGTAGACGAAAGGTGGAGCCACCAAAACACATCCGAGAGCAAGACGCAGTCGAAACAGTGGATTTATCTGAGCGCCGAAAAAGGCCAAGGTGGATCTATTGGGTAACAAGGTAATTTCAGCAAGATCCACGTCGATTATCTTCAAAATCAAAAAGTAATCGACGGCAAATATTATGCTAACATATTGGACTGATTCCACTGATTTGAAGGAAAGAAAAAACGACAGCATTTGGCCAAGAAGAAAGTGCTCTTCCATCAAGGTAATGCAAGGTGAAATGTTATGAATTGGGCTACGAATTGGTCCATCATCCGCCACCATATTCTTCGGTTTTAGCCCACAGCGGAAGAGAGATCGTTCCAACAGCCATGGCAATCTACGGACTTATTAATCCACTTTATTTGCCAAAATATGCTCAACAAAACTGTCATCTACCAACCTTGATAGTCTATGTTATGTGACAGGTGTGCTCATCAAACATTTTATTAACCAAGAAATCTTGACTTTTAAGTTAAGTTCATAAGGAGAACTTTAGAGTTTCTCATGAAGAGGATCAGTTAAATTTGTTCCTATTAGCTCAAAGCACATTTTATGGTCAATATAATGATCAGAGGGCATGTTGTTAGTATCTCCTAGGAGTATGCACAACAAATTCTTTCATAAGCGGCTATTAGTTCATTCACTGTGAGATTTTATAAGAGCGGAGAAGACACAAAACACCTAGAGGATCGTGCGGAACTGGAAAGATTCTAACCCAAATAGCGCCCTCATAATCGAGAAGAACAGCTCCAAGATGGACACCTTTAAATGAGAGTATTGCTATTTTTGAGAAACATATTTCAAATAGATCAGAATGGAATAAAACTAAAAGTCGATGAGGCACCTCAAGTACACACTAAGGAAAGCTATTCCAGACAAAAAAAATTCAACAACTTAAAATTCGTAGAAAAACCCGCAGAACTATGTAAAGCGAATCCCACCACAAGCACCATCAATCAAGAGATGATGAGAAATACCAGATTAATCACTGAAGACAGGAAATCTATGCTCACCCCAACGTGAGGTCAAATCTTGCGCTACAAAAAAAAAACACTTATCACTACAAACATGTACATACATACATATGAGTACATACGAGTACTCGTATGCTGGTAAACCTTTTAACTTGTGTCATCTCTGACATATATTTCTGAATCAGATCAATTCAGAGTTAATTACCTGAACGATGTTAAGCATTTCGAGGACTTCACAAACCACCACAACAATTGAATTTATACACTTATCGTACATTTGAAAGTATCTCAGGTTCTACTGCTGATCAATCACAATTTTCACTTCCGAAAACCAATTCCATTTCTCACAGATGATTTCACTTTTATTGCAAATCTATTCAATATTTAAATTTCCAAATTTCATCTTCGTCAATTTCACTTTTTTTTCGGGATTCTAAAGGTCCAACTACCTTTCGGAATAAGGTTGCGACAGTCAAGGTTATCTCCGAAGCCAAATGCAAATCCGCAAATCCAAAAACTCTCACAAAAAAAAAAAAAAAAACAATTCTCACTAATAAATATTCAAAAACTGACTTGGATTCGTATAATCGAGCACGATACTCTCACTTGGTCGGTCGATGCGATACGCCAACGTAAAAAGTTCCAAACGAACTAAGAACTTCTTGGCACATGAATCAGAGTTCAGTTTAAAAATCAAAACCAAAACAAAAGCAAAAGATACGAGTACGAGTAGGAGTACATATACAAAAAGCGAACTTTAAATCCAGTTTTCTGTAGCTGCATCTGTTCTCACATGGACGGTAAACCGCGATTTATATTGACAAATACGTATGTGGTAGTGGAACCTCGAAGGTGGGTATATTATCTGTCTGCTACCCCCTTTTTCCACCTATGCCAATGGAGGTTTAGTCGGATTATTTTCTGCTTGAAGTAATCTGGAGCATGTACTCGTACCTAGGGTTAGTTTCAGTACTCGTCGACCCAAGTCACTTTAATGACGGATTGCATGCAAAAACAAAAAGACCGCCAAGTTGACAGAATACGGTTTTTTTTTTTCTACAACTTCTTCGACGTTCACCTTGTCCCAGGTTCGTCACTCTTTAATTAATCGGTTTGCTCCTACGGTCTCGCGTTCTTACGTATTAACAGAGCTTTATGTTTTAATTAACACTTTCCACAAACTACGAATAGTTCCAATGATCCATTTACTCGTATTATACTTTTCTAAACTCGATGTTGAGATACTTTTTCCTCTGAGGTTACGTCACTCTTGGAATTGGCCGCACGGCATCCGTATGTCGAACACGCGACGTGAACAAGCTGCGATAGTCAAAGTCGAGAGCTTGGAACCCACTGAGATGATGATGAGAATTCAAATTTGGTATTTAGGAGCACTGTGACATTTTGATGCCGACTGCCGACATTGAGGAGAACCCGAAGATGAGTCTGGCTTGTACTTGAGGGTGGGGATTGACTGAACAGTGTTGCCGAGAGCATACAACAAAATCTTATAGTACTCGTATGATACTTGTAGTAAGTGTGGAATATATGATTTTGATTTGGAGAAGAAAGATACATGGGGTATCAGGTTAATGAAATCGAAATGATGATGATGAATAGATGCATGTTGTCTACCGCAGAAGTAAGCGACAATTGTTTTACAATACTCGTAGTTGTCCAAAAAAAAAAAAAAAACACAGGAACATTACAAAAGTGTATAAGATTATAAATCAACGTTTGCCATTTATTTTTTAAAGATTATTTGGCGTAGATGTTGACCACAACTACGTTTTAAGTGGTCCATTCGGAGAGTCCTATTTTGAATCACTTTTTCCTGCATATTGGCTGGTATCTTGCTAATAACACGAGTAATGTTGTCCTCCAAGGCTGCAATTGACGCTGGTTTATCGGCATAGACGGGTGATTTGACGTATCCTCATAAAAATAGTCGGAAGACGTCAAATCACACGATCTAGCCGACCAATTCAGCGGTCCAATACGAGAGATAAACTGCTCTCCGAACTCATTTCTCAATTGGTTCATCGATTCGCGTTCTGTGTGACACGCCGACCAGATTCAGCTCGTGCATATTGGACAAAAAAAGTTCGAAATCATTGAACGATAGCGAGCACCATTGACGGTAACGTTGTTCTCACCGGAACATAAACCCCACTAAACAGTGCATTTTCTGGTTGCTTCGGCAATTCTTGTATTGCCGGAGGTTGATCATCGGACCAAGTACCCATTCAACCAGAAATGGGTTCAGTTTCTTCGCTGAAGACAATTTTTCGATAAAAAAAAAGCGGATATTCCTTCAGCTCTTCTAAGGCCCATTCATCGAATATTCGATGCTGTAGCAGGTCGTTCGGCTTCAGTTCTTATACGAGCTGTATTTTGTAAGGTTTTGGACCAAGATCCTTCCATAAAATATCGAGTAACACAATCCCAATTGCTGCGAACTTCGACGAATGGACAAATCACGGTCTTCATTAACACTACCGGATCTAGTAGCAATATTTTCCTCTGTACGCCCTCTACGCATACGAGTAGGAGGCTTGATGTCCACATAGCGTGAAATTGGTGCAATAGCTTGAATTGCTTGCTCATTAGGTCGATTATGACGACCGTAAAATGGTCGAAGTGCGCGAAAAACATTTTAAGATCCAATAATTTGTAAGCGTTGTTCGAATAAATCAGACCCTCGATGGTTCTTACGTGGAAGCTTAGTGCTTATCTGCAGGTGGCTGTTGCATGTAGTATCTCTTGTTTGGAAGCTTTCCATTTACACAAATTTGATTTGCATTTAATAAGTGAGCTATACATTGATTACGTCAAGTAATGGCAGGAGATTTTATGACATGTCAGAGATGTAACAGTACAGGGAATATAAACTACCTAAAAGCTGGAAATTATCTACGTCCAATCGCAAAGCTATAAGTTCCTACAAATACATTTGAAAGAAGGCTTAATGGCCAATATGGGGTTTTCTGCTAGAGGCAATGCATTACATGCAATGCGCAGCCATAGTCAAACAGATACCTACGCATGGTATCCTAGTCCGCTAAGACAAAATGGGAAGGACTTGTCTAGAGAAGAAGGCACCTAGTCCCGTCAAAACAGCCCCTACTACATTTACTCCGCATACCATTTCGAAACAGATTCTCGTTAAAATATTTAGAAACTAACGAAATTCACTGGAGATTCTACTTGATAGCCGGAATGGCTGCTGTGGGTCCGCCATCATAAATTCAATGTTTAGTAAATGTGACACAATTTTTCCCGTTTTAGTTGCCTTGTCGTTGCAGAAAGGCTTATAAGTCAGGGTTCTACAAAGCACCCAAGACGTCGGAATGTGTTAAGCGCCAAAGACGGACAGACCAGACCAGATACAATATATACATCAGGGCACAACAGCGACAATCTACCTGTGGTGTTCCTGACTACAGACTCACTAAATCACCAGCAAACAAAAAAAAAAAAAATCAACCGTCTCGATGGTTGATAGCTTTTCCTGCACAAGATGTGCGGATGAGTTTACTGCTCTAATCAGCAAACGTCATAGTCCTGGTGGTCAGATTTCAGTTTATGCGGTCAAATCCACCCTGAGAAACAACCTTAGTTGTGGCTTTTCCCGCATATAATGTCCGGAGGAAAGTGGTGCTACAACCAAACTGGTGCTATTCTCACAGGAGGAGTAGGAATTGGGAAAAAAGAACGACTCTTTTCTCGTTGAGACCATTAAATCTCAGTATGACTCCCGCCCCTATCTGCGCCTTAGAAGCATCAAAATCAATTGTATTTGCAAATCTGTGCAGATAAGAGACACCTGCCCCAGAACCTATCTACAATATTTTCTCAGATTAGCTTTAAATATTCAAAGTCTGGTACAGGATTCTAGTGTATTCTTTCCGTGTTGAATATGAAACCTTGCATAGCGTCCATTTAGGAACTCTGAATACGGAATGCACATATCTGCGGTGTCGGATTTTAAAGGGGTTTCATACCACTGCAGAACTTGTCTTTTTATGCCGCACTAACTTTTACCATCTACACTTGGCCAACTCTTCAGCCAAGACTTATTTGCTGCAGACAAAGAAGGAAATGAAAATTGGACAGATTCGTCGTTGCGTCAGTCGAACTCATTGTCTACTCGATGGCGAAGGCAACCTTAGATTTCATCCGATTGGTGCACCAGAAATTGACTTTTTGTCAATCCTCTCACAACTAAAGTTGTTCTTTTCACGAAAACGAGGAAGCTGACTGGTCTGACTCGCTAGTGCTTAAAGTTATCACCATCCGAATGGCGTCGTACGTCAATCATATTTGACATTTGTGAACTAGACAACTGCAGTATACAAACAGACAAGCAACTGGGCAAACATTCTGGCGTTCAGCTACTCGACTTGAACAGAGGTCGTTCGGCCGAGAATATCGCGGCTGTGCTGCCGATGTCGCTGAGAACGAAGAAATATCAACCAAACGACGGGCATCACCAGACGGACCCTACAGCGAATTTTAGTGAAAGACATGTTCTTGTACAAAGTGCAAACAGTGCATCAGTTAATGCCTCCTGATGGTTAGTCGCGTGTGAATTACTGTAAAGCTATCCTAAATCTCAACAACAAAGAGGACGATTTTGTGTCGAAAATCATCATGAGCGACGAGGCGCATTTCCACCTAAGCGATTACGTCAATAAGCAAAATCTTCGTTTTTGGGGAACTGAAAATCCGCGTGTGATGCACGAAGAGCCATTACATCCACTCAAAGCCACTGTCTGTTGCGGCGTTCACGAGGGAGGAGTGATTGGACCGTATTTTTTTGAGGACGCCATTGGCAATACGCTCACTGTTACTGGCGAACGCTACAGGGCCATGATAAACGACTTCTTACTGTCGGAATTGGATGAACGGGGCTTGGTGAACATGTGGTTTCAACAAGACGGTGAAACCGCACACACAGCACGAGCCACAATGGATATTGTAAAGGAAGCGTTTCCTGGTCAGCAAGATCGCACGATTACATCCCAGACTTCTTTCTTTGGGGCTATTTGAAGTCGCGGGTTTAAACCAACAAGCCTCAGACAATCGCAGCCCTGAAGGAGAATATTCGACAGGAATGCGAACAGTTAGCACCGGAAATCTTGCGGAAAGACATGGAAAATGCAATAAAACATGCACAAATGTGTATCAACACTGGCGATAGCTACTTGGCGAATATCATCTTTTCCACTCAACAGAAACAATCGTAAAGGTCCAAATAAAGATTTCCATCACTCAAAATCATTTTTTTTTTATTTAGTAAAAAAGTAATTCAAAAACAAAATTGGATGATTAATTTTGCGCCACCTTGTATATGGATGAAATCCTGAATAACAAACTTCTTTGTACTAAACAGTGACGTTGAAAGCCTCGAAGGCTCTGTCTTCTTGACATTGGACTTGTTACAGAGTATAGTCCTGTCGATCTACTCGGCTATGATAGCACCAATTTTATCCAATGGATCGGTTGTCTGGTGGTACAAGTTTTCACGAAAATACGACACTGCTGCTTGGTTTAGGCTGCATGAGAGCTCTCCCTAGCATGCTTGGCATTACCCTGACCCATTAATCAATCTTCCTCCTCTTGATATACATACTAAGGGCTGTGCTTTGAAAGCCTGCTTCCGTTTAAAAAGAAGTGGTCTTTCGACTCCGTCTGAAGCAACAACACTAGAACTCATATTGCTGCTAAAGTACGAATTCGACTTTCCCCGTGCTCAGGTTTAGTTTCACCAGAATCTGAGCCAGGAAAGAATGTAGTCGGTGCTTCATGGATTTCGATGTAGACCGATGTAGAATGCGGCGCCCCAGAATCTGTCTTTTTGGAGCACAACAATGTTAAATTTCACTCCCCATTAGGAAAACTTAAGTCCTTCCTTCTATACGCAACCCTGTTGGGAATGAGCTACTCGTACATATCATATATTGTGAAGAATCGGTGAAGGGCGAAGTATCTTGGTATGTAGATGACAGCTTATATGGTAGGTGCTTAATCCCTTGCTGAAACCTCTTACTACTTATAAATTAGTTTGAGAATGTTGAACTCGCTGGGTTTTATTTGGGTCCCCGGTCACAATGGGATCGCTGGAAATAGGGAGCCTGAGCCTGCATTAGAATTCAGTGCGTCCTTATTTAGACTTTTCATTGACAATAAGCTTCCAGATGACCTTAATTTCAGATGGCATCACTCTCTAGGATGCCGACGGACCAAACGAATGCTTCCCGACAACTCTAAGAGGTCAGTCACTTTCCATCTGCCTGTTAGCAGAAAAGACTGCAGACTGCTTATGGCACTAAGCATAAGTGACACAACATTCCGTGACGCTTGCTACGAGAATGATGAAGATACCGTAGAGCACTCCCTCTGTAAGTTGTCCGGCCTAAGCTCGCAGCATATTGCACACTAGAATACCCATCTGATGATGTATCGAAGATAACGCATCACAACCCTGGCGAAACTTGGAAAGATTTCGAGCGGAAGAGTACGTTTATTTCAGGATTCTCCATAAAATAGAATCCTCGTATAAAATATTTAACGTTTAGAGTGATCTGAGAGAGAGCAGAACATCTACTGTCATTCTACCCGACCTAACTCAGCCGGACACATAGCATTACGTCGGAATTCAATAGATAAATTATTGGAATGCAACTAGTGAACAATCCATTCATCCTAAAAACTAAGTAGCTTCTCCTGACTGTCATTATCACTAGGACATCATTTTTCTATTTTATTTGTGGGCACCAGGGCGATTTGAAGATGGAAAGCGCACAGCGAGGAAAATATCGTTGATGACTGAAAAATCGCCCAACTACCGAATTCCTTGCAGAGTAGAAATCATTTACAGAAATCACAATAAGCCTTAACGTCGAAATAACGTGCTGGCTACACAGGATTGATTAGATTCTGAGTCCATCAACCTGTACCCACAATTTGCTGCCCTGTACCTATTTTTGATGGAAGAAAGAAAGGCATTGCTGATGTGCCACAATAGTCCATTTCATCAATTTCACTCTTTTTCTGCTTGCTTTTCAAAAATTTCTGTAAAGACAGCGACTAAAAGATTAAGCTCTCAAGTTGGGTTTCCAATAAATTACAAATCAAACAAAAACGGACATTCCACAAAGTCATCTGGCGCCAGATACTAATTCCTTTCAAGATCAAAGACCCCAAGATACACATTTGTAAATAGCAGACACCAAAGTTCGATGGCAGGCGCGCTTTAATCAATAATCGAGTTAATAAGCGTGACTGGCTCTATAACCTAAGGGCAGGTGTCTGTCGTTCTTGTGAAAGGAATTCATAATTACAAATCGCAGTTTAGAAGATACCAACGAGCATTCATAACTTCATTATGACTCAGGGGGGTCATCTGTCAGTGATTCTTAAAAACAGTCAGAATGGATTTCATGACAATATAATTTACTATGGTCTTATCTTGAGACCGTTTAAGTAGCAATTCGGACGAAGGTCACTCAGGGGCGTTCCACATCATATGCACAACCACGACTTGAGTATGCGAGTTTATTCACACTCAATGCCAACTGCCTGACAGAATTAAACCGATAAATAAAGAAAAAATATTAAATACAAATCTTGGGCTTGGACTTCTAGGGAATAAACAACTTTCAACTTAACAACAATAACGACAACGATAACGACAATAAACGCTCGAAACTTGCTTTTCAACGTTAAATTGCCATCCATCTGACACATCTGGTTTGACATGATGTAAACCAAAACACATGTAAATAAAACGAAAAAGGAAAAACCCTCCACATACCATCTGTGGTACTCGTATATAGTCGTACGATTCGAGTACCAGAGTATGTGCTCATATCCGTACTCATGTAATCATGATAGTGCCGTTTAATGACCCTCCCTCCCAATTAAATTTATTACAAACCTCGTGTCGGAAACTGAAATTATAAGCAACCGTGCCAAAGCTACTACCTACATCCGTGGCCTACTCGTATCTGTGATTAACTTTCAATCCAACAATAGTTACAAAATTTCGTTTTCGCTTTAATTTGTGAATTTTTATTTGAATTAAAACAGAAAAGGATTTTGCAAACATTAACGGTAATTTATCCATTATCCAACCTCCAGCAAAAGACAAACTTTTGGAAGACCGCGTGCTCGTCTCTGACAGCTTGACACAAAGCCATAGATCTCTTTTATGGTTTTGACTTGTCTCCATATTTATGGTTTGCTCAAGCTCAAGCCCCTTTCACCATTTTCGGGCTATTGTTTGCTAGTTTCGAACTTTGTTTTTTTTTTTTTTGTTTCTTTCGTTTTTGTTGATTCGAAATTGAAGTCATGGCAACGCGCGCTACAGCTGAGTTATAATATGGAAGGTGTAGTGTTGCCAATGAATCCGTACAATTCGATTTCTACGCATGATGATGAAAAAGTGACCAAATGTACACAGTAGAACCGTGAATAAAATCTAATAACCATCGCTTGCCACTTAATTGAAAGTTTACATAACGGAATTTCGAAAAGTCGCTTTGAATAGAGTCGTAGTCGCTTGCGAAAGCGCCCGTTCAATTAAAGAAGAAAATAGGCCTATAACACTGGCACGCGAGTGTGTTGTTCAAGTGGGTACGAATCCAAGTCGAAATACATTTTTTTGTTTTGCTAATGGGATTGAAACTATGATAGGTTTGCCACCACTTAATAAGCTATTAGATACCACATTACAGGCGCAACTGTCAACTCCTAGTCTCATCTCCATGTAACGAGCCCTAGGGTGCTTCGTTTGTTTGTCTCAGCAACCAATGGATTCTTCAAATCAAATTAGTTGATAGTTGCATAAACACCTTATGTCAGGGTTAGGTTAGGTAATAAGGGATGTGCTGGTTCCTAAGGCACAAGCATACACGGAGGCCTATGGGTCTATTTTGATTCCATGTTGATGTTGATAGAGTCTTATGTTAATATTATTATGGTGGATCCTACCTAGATTGTGTTGACTGAAAACCAGCCAGAGGTTTTAACAAATCGAATGAGATCTATAAGTTTTATTTTGCTGACGTCGTCAAGTTCTCCAGCTTCCAAGTTCTGTACCCTAGGTAAGGGCAGTCGTACAGTAAGTGTGTGATAATCTTTATTTCCTCTTAGTTCTCACAGTTTCTCAAATAATCTTGGGAAGAGGCTCCTATTCTGCCAATTAGAACACCTGTAGCGATACGGATGTCTTCCATCCGTACGTGTTCTCCGGTTCGGTTCTCTGAGGGATCAAGTTCCATGAGTAGTACAGCGTGTGTAGCTTTACAAATGGCAAATATTTATGCTGGAAAATACTACATTCGTTCGGAATCTGTAAGCAGGGCTGTAGTATTTGACAGTAGACCACAGCTCTATTTTGGAGCCGTCCTTCAGCAAAGAAATGATGTGGAAAACCTCCTATCAATAGTTTGGCACGATTAGTCACTACACTTAGTCAGTTTTGATGGTTCGTACTCCTGTATTATAGACGTGTGTCCTAAATTGTGGTACGTCCATAGGCCTGATTCTTTTAGCTGGATCGAGCTTTTAGAAGCCATGCATTTAAAGAATTCGACTTTTGAGTATACTTATACTTGAACACAGCACGTGTGATGGAAAATTAGGGAGGAAAGAAAGAGAGGTACCGATAAACGTTGGTTTTAAATGTTTGAAGGCTATGATGACTAGGAAATAAAGAACTCGTGAGGGTATTCCATAAGCGTGTTGTACAGCTTAGGAAAGAATCACGATATTTAAGAGTACGTCCGAAACTGGGCTTGAGGGTATATTGATGGCCATTCATAGCGAGACGGGTCTTACGATTGAAGGTTTGCTTCTGGTGATCACGTGTGAGTTTTATCGCATGCTTTTAAATCCTATCTAACAGGTGCTGTGATCGTTTAGGATCAGATGTGGGTATTGTATTCCAATTTCGCGCGGATACATGCTTTATGTATTGAGGCCAGATCAGAAGGGGTGAAGTATTTCTTACACCTCCGCAGCAGCATTTTTGACGACGACATTGAATATGTGGATGATGGCTGGGTGTTTAGATATGGCTTTAACAACAGCAGACAGCACTGAGTTTTGCAAGCAGTAAATTCCACTTTGTTGATAGTCCCCAATTGGTTATGCTGTTAATATCAGATTTTAATGAGCTTAACATACGCTACCGTTCCCATTCCGCAGCGGATGAGCAAGGACGTGAGTGCGGGAACAAATATGTAAAGCAGAGAGTACTGTCGTCGAAAAGGGAATATATTGGATTAGAAGTAGCAGACAGGAGATCGTTGATGAAAATTAAAAGAGTTTCGGAGACAGAACGGAGCCCTGGGGCACACCAGCATTTATTTTGTGACTTGAAACCATACAAAACAACTTGGAAAGATAATTTCTAATCCATTGAAGAAGAGAGTGATGACAAACTCTGCCAAATGCCTTAGAAATATCATGTGCAACTATCTTGCTTTCGCAAGATTTTGGTTCCACTTGTCGGTTAGACATGCCATTAAATCACCAGTGGACCTGTTGCTATGAAAACCGTACTGCCGGTCAATGAAACGTTTTCGTGTTTGGAGATAATTCATGAGCTGACGGTTTATCAGCATTTCCATGACCTTGGAAAGAAGGGACGTAAGTGCAATCAATCTGTAGGAGGACAGAGAAGAAGATTCGCCTTTCTTAGGTTCCGAAAAGCTAACGCAATGATTTTGCCAGGATGGAAGAACACCACTTCAGAAGAAGGGGAGTTATACCATCTGGACCAGTGAATTTATGAATGTTAAGATGTTTAAGTACTCTTGCTACTACACGAGTGCGAAAGTGAATTCGTCCCATTGAAGGTTCGACGCGCTCAAATGTAAGCCGAGACGATGCCCAAGCTGGAAAAGTGTGCAACAAGTAGATTGGCCTTGTCCAAAGAGCTGACAAGATGAGGATGAGGCAGGATTTCTAATATTTTTAACGAACGACCAACAATTTTTACTGACCTTGACGCATTGTAGCATTTTCTGTCTCAGTTTTTGGTCGTATTTAAATTTTCACACGCTTAAGACAGACGTTGCAGTCATTCGTTTGAACTGGTTGCCTTCTGTCAGGGTGGTCTTGAAGGACCGAAGAAACATTTCTCTAACTCTGACAGCCTCTTTGCAAACGAGACTAACCCTTCTTTGGAGTCTGGTAAAAGCAGTAATGACGTATTTTCATGAGAGCTTATTCCACCAGACAACCGATGGATATAGCTAGCCTTATCATAGCCGTGTAAATCCAAAGGACCCTTCTCTGTGACAGGCCCCATGGCTTGCCGACAGCTTCTTTGAACTGCCAGAAGACTGGCTGCGTTTTAGAGGCTTTCGTCCAGGATGACACCCAAATACATACTTAGCTACTTTGGAGAATTGGATGGTGATGCCTTTAAGCACTAGATGATTCCTAGTAAAGAGAGCAACCTCGGTTTTGAGAGGATTGACTGAAAGCTAATTTCTGGTGCACCAAACGTCAAAGGTCAATTTACGGCTGCCTGCGCTTTGATTCGTCTATGCCATGTTATCTGGCCGAGTTACACATGCCCTCAATGCACCCTCAATGCCGATGAAAATGTCTAAGGCATATTCCCTCAGAAGAAATTCAGACTTATATTCGCAGATCTGAGGCTCTTGGCGAGGCTGTGGTCCTCTTTTCTGATTTTCGGATATAAAGGCTATTGTCACTGTTCACCAGGGTTCCGCTATGAGCTACCAGCAGCTGATCTATACCTTTTTATAACATAACTGGATATATGACATCGGTGCCAGGCGACTTAAAGCCATCAAAGGAAGCAAAAGCATGTTTAAGATATAACAGCTACGGCGTGTTGTGTTACTCAGCTCAATTGTAGCAGCTTCCTTAATAAGAGCTGGTTGTGAGCTGTTTTGGATTAGGTTACCTGGGAAGTAAGCGTCAAGCAAATCAAGTGTCAAGTCTCTACTCTCTACTTAGTGTAAGTGTCATGTTCTGTCGGATTCCAGCCTGGTTGATCCTCCTCTTTTGAGGAATCTGAACAGGCTACTGGTTTCACCGACAGTTCCGATCTTTTCGCAAGAGTCTTTATAAGAGGCACTTTTTTGCTCTGATCTGTAAAGACTCCAGTCTTCCTCCAAATTGGTTTCTTTACGAAGACGCTGCAGATCTGCGTCCAACCAATGAACTATGCGATCTATGTATACCAAATGTCTTAACCATAATCTTGAATCTGGTTCTGAAAACGAAAAGGAAAAGTAGGTATTCCGGAGGGAGGGAACAATACTTTGGTCTTTACTAGTAATTGGAGATTTATATCAATGCCGCACTACTCCCTGTTGCCTTCTTTGTTAACTGAGCACTGGAGACAGTAAAACGGAAGTTCCAACTCTTTGGTGTTGACACCCGGGAGTTCAAGGTGTTTCGGCAAGTATTTTCCGTAGTTTCGAGGATTATGTCATTTCATGTCATGTCATGTAGGTTTCCCAAGTCGCATTGTAGCCTAAATAATTTGTCGCAGTTGAAAATATTCCTATTCCTTCAGCACAGTTCTCGAAGAGCGGTGGTTGTTGGCGTTTACCCACCCTCGTTACTGCAGGCCAAGATGAGGTAAAGGCAAGATTAACAGTGACAGTGAGTTCGTCAAGCTCTAGCTAGTATGTGATTTCCACAGCCAGTCAGTGTAGCCTAAGCGATCGCCAATACAAAACAATGTAATCACCTACCTTGAAGTTGGAACAAGATGGAACTTTGACAAAATTTATGATAACTTTGCCGTAAAAGATCGTCCAAGTTACGAAAAAAGTTGAAAAGTTGGAACACTTAACATAAATCTTGTTCATCAACCATGAATTCGTATGTAACATCCTTTCTAATCGATCCTGGGAAACTGCAATTAGCGTGAAAGCAGGACTGTCTGTCTTACTTAGAAACGCAGAAGTATTCATTGGTGATCAAAACTTCAGTGTATGCAGCTTCTCAGTCAGACTTTCATGTACCAAAATGAGTAGTAGGAGGAACGGCTTTAAGCTGAATCTTTACTTTCAATATTCACGACGTAGGTATACTTATACACAAGACAAAAAAGGATGTGATAGTTAAAATTCTCAACGACAGTTTCTCATTCAATACGATTAATTCCGATGAAACCTGCAACTCCAATTAAGTCGGATATTTGATTTCGTACCCCGAAATCGTCTTGATTGCGGATTTCATCCATCCATTTTATTTGTTTTCTATTTCAGACGAATACAAACAATAACCTTGCATTTGATTTCGTGAATTCCGATTAGCAAATTCTGCGAATTCCCAGATCCGCATAACAATAAAACAAACACAGACCTCTTAACCGCAAAGATAAACAATTGGACGATTTCAAGAAGTCATTTGTTTGCATAAAAATTAGAAAAAAAAATCGTAGTTACCCAGTTTTCTATAAGAAAGTGTGCACTACTTATACACACTTCTCGACCACCTGACCATTAAGTAATAATCTCTTGCATATGCGAGTACTCGTATGTACGAGTATGTTCCCACAGTTTCTTTTAATCTCAGTCAAGTCAATTACCGTCATTCAAAAGACACAATCACAGGAAGCATCTCAGTTAATTAATCAACAAACAATTTGCTACTAATAGTTGTGTTACCGTAAAGTAGGTTTCACTTCTTGAATGTGTCAGCGCGAAAAGCCTACCGCCGATAAGTCTTTGAAATTCGAAAATTACTACTTAGCGTTCATTATGGATGTATCTCACATCTATCTGCAGATGGTAGCGTGATCTAAGCTGCATTTAACTTTCACTCTCGGTCTCGACACTAGGCGTGGTGTACCGATGGTGGTAGCTATCATATCTCATCATTTGATAATGTCGATTAGTTAATCTGATGTTTATCTGGAAAATATCTTTGGACAACATTTCGGATTAGGCATGTATGTGCAGCCACATCGATGACACATAAGTCAGTGCTTTTGGTTCCATCGAGTTTTGAATGACTTTTGTCGGTTTTACTACCGAACCACCAAAAGACGGTCGGTTGAATTTAATTTGAATTTTTCTTTACAAATCACGAATTTGATTATGTTATGGAAACTGGAAACCGGCTTTGATATATTCACACACAGAGCGCGAAAATGAGACGTTTTTTGAATGACTCTTTCTTGGATTTCATTTACCTGCTACTGCAGCGAGTTGTGGTTATATTGGTTGTTTTTGGAGTACCTTTGTGGGTTAGTGGAGCCGTGAGATAATGCGTATTCAAATGTAAAATGCGACAAACGACATGACACGACTGAGCGATAAAATCAGCAGAAACCATGTTACGAATACAAAATGTGTTCATCGAGAAAACGAAGACGCATGTGTCAGAGCAAAGAGTTATGGCTTCGATTGACAATGACTGGAAAGAAATTTCGCAACTTAACCATTACGCCGCCTTGAAAAAAAAAGGAGAAATTCTACTGCTGCCATGGATTATTGTATTATGTCATGTCATGGACAATAGTATTAATGCCGCCTTTAAGTGGTTTCTTCAAGGAATGCCAGACCACCATTCCAGCTAACTGCAATACTTTTCGAACAGAATTCGCAACCTTGCTCCTTCTTGTTTATGTCCAAAGATCATTCCTTGTATTCTGTATCAAAACTCTTCTCAAATCGAGAACTAGTTTGGTTTCCAATACTCCGAATAGAACAGCAAGAAACAGATTTGCAAGAAACTTTAGATGGCCTAGAGGACGGAAACATTTGCGTGGCTGCTAATTTTTAGGGTATAAGTGCCGGAATGAAAGGTTTGGACTCGCAAATACAAGGTGGCTCAAAATTAAGCACCCTATCGGAAGATGGTATAGTTTTTGCAAATGGTGTCGTACCTCAATCATATTTGACATTTGTGAACAAGACAGCTGCAGTATACAAACAGACAAGTAATGCAGAGCTATACTCCGCAAGAGCGTGGAATGATTGTGTCGATGATTGAATTTCGCCATCGATTTCCTAATCATGCCGGGCCAACTGGGCAAATATTCCGGCGCTCAGCTACTCAACTTGAACAGAGGTGGAACCACAGGAGACCATGCAGGGCGTGACCGCCATCGGACTGGTCGTTCGGCCGAGAATATCGCGGCTGTGGCTGCCAATGTCGCTGAGAACGAAGAAACATCAACCAGGCGACAGGTCACGCAATTGGGCATCACCAGACAGCGAATTTTAGTGAAAGACTTACACATGTTCCCGTACAAAGTGCAAACAATGCATCAGTTAATGCCTCCTGACCGTCAGTCGTGTGGGAATTACTGTAAAGCCATCCTCAATCTCAACAACGAAAAGGACGATTTTGTGTCGAAAATCATCATGAGCAACGAGGTGCATTTCCACCTAAGCGGTTACGTCAATAAGAAAAATCTTCGTTTCTGGGGAACTGAAAATCCGCGAGTGATGCACTAAGAGTCATTACATCCACTCAAAGCCACTGTGTGGTGCGGCGTTCACGCTGGAGGAATGATTGGGCCGTATTTTTGTGAGGACGCCATCGGCAATACGGTCAATGTTACTGGCGAACGCTACAGGGCCATGATAAATAAGTTTTTACTGCCGGAATTGGATGTAGTTTCAACAAAACGGCGCAACCGCACACACCGCACGAGCCGAAATGAATATTATGAAGCAAGCGTTTCCTCGTCCCGGTTTGGCCATTTGGCATGACATGGGGCTACTTGAAGTCGAGGGTTTATGCCAACAAGCCTCAGACAATCGCAGTCCTTATGGAGAATAGTCATAGAAAATGCGATACAGCGGGCACAAATGTGTATCAACATTGGCGGCAGCCACTTGGCGGATATCATCTTTTCCACTTAACAGAAACAAATTGTAAAGGTCCAAATAAAGGTTTCCATCACTCAAAATCATTTTTTTTTGTATTTAGTAAAAAAGTAATTCAAAAACAAAATTCGATGATTAATTTTGCGCCACCTGTTATTACTGAGGTTTCAAACCTAAACCTAATTTAGACCGGTGGCGGAGAAGTTGATAACAAACCAGCGGCAGCTCTTAGATCTCCGTATTGCAGGTGCTAGCAGGATGCCACCATTCAATCATCTGGCCCTCAAAGTTATCGGTTGCAATGTCACGTTAACTGCCCAATGTAAATATTATAAGTAATGAAGCGACAAATACCTTCGGACATGGACGACTTTAACGTTAATGACCAATTTTCTATTTTTAATTCCCCCACGGAACATCGCTACATTAAAAGACTTTCGATGGGAGGATCAGGCCAAAAGAAAGATGAAAAATTGTGATCATTACTATGGTGACTGCTCTTAGTGATACAGATTTGTTGCCAGAGTTTAACTTATGCAAGTACTCTTACTTCACCGACAAAGGCCGCAGAATCGTAAGTACTTTCCCAAAGATATTCCTTAATCCACTGCTAAGTAGAGGATACCGAAGGTAGCTCAACTTATCCATAGGTCTTGTTCAGTTCCAGTTACATAACTACAATCGCATTCCATAAACAGAGGTAGCAGAGGTAGTTGTACTTATAACGTGTCGAATGATCAGCACCTTTGACGTATCGGTAGGTTTGAAGCGTGAAACACAATAATCACAGAACATGGTTTTGCAAGATTTTTCGATGGGGGAATCTTCGGTACTTATTGCGCAAAATCGAAATTTTAAAAGCAGATGCACCAGGATATATCATAGTAAGTGCAGAGCAAGCTGATTTTGGTGCATTCAAACTATCGACCTCCCCAGATTGTAGCCGAAACCAAATCGTACACCAAGCCTGGCAATAGCTTTTACCAGTTTAAGCAGCGCGTCGTGTCTGTGACCCATTGACACTAATACCCCAAAGGGAATGCCATAATGTAGCTCTACGAGAGTGGTAAGGTTTTTGCGGTCACAATTGCTCGCTGGAAAAATAACGACAATTTCGATTATTAACAAAACAAAGTAACTCAAAGTAGGAGGAGACACTTTAAAAAGGTGATCGCGTTGATTCCAACTATCAAATCGAAAGAGCGAATAACGTATTCAAACCTAGGAGCAATGCTGGACTACAAGATGCAAATAAAAACATTTGTAGCAACCACTGCTATCCAGACCCCGAAAAGTCGTTAGAACTGATGTACCGGGTTCCATCAGACCACTCGCATGAAACCAATGGTTTGAAGAGGTGTAAGCACGTTTAGTAAAAATAAAAAAACTCGCCTACTAAACTGCGCTGCATGGAAAAACTAGAGCGCCTGACTTGACCAGCCGACCTATACAGAACAGCAACAGACCTATTGGTACCAAAAAAAAAATATATTGCACGTAAAATCGAGATATAGATTGAGAAAAAGGCAGAGGGAAAAAATATTAATTTTGTTTATTTATACTTGGATATTAGGGCTACTCGTAGATTAACTGACTGATGTGGATCTGTCGCAGACTTTAAAACGAAGCTTTACCACCGAAGCGACCATATCAGCCAATCGATCATCAGACTACAGAAAAACAACAACTAAATCAAGAATCAACAAATTCAATGGAGAAAATGACATCGACAAGAGTGCCACAACCTTCTAATCCACAATCCAGAGAGGTTTCACCAACAGCAGTTTTCAATATAATTGCACCACGAGCTCGTCGCTATTCAGCAAGTTTTAGTACCCTTGGTGCAGGAACTGCTGGGCCCATGTTAACTCTTCGTGTTACCCAGCTTAGTCATGTGGAATGCGCAGACATATGAAGTGCTATAAAGATGTCACAGAGCTGGGAGAATTTAACACTGCTCGCCGAGAATTGCTCTTGCAAATCGAATGAACTTAGTAATCCGCTGCAGGTGACTCTGCCTACAGGAATGTCCAGCTGTTCAAGTCCAAGTCCAACAAGCAACAGAGCAGGATTACGCCTGTAATCGCCATATGGCCTGTCACCCTCACCAACCCACAGTGACGCTCCATGTCAGCCATTGCTGTGCGTCTTAGTCAACTAGGCCCAGTAAAAAGAAAATTCGAACTGGATGACAGCAGCAACTGGAATGTATACTCTCCTCACAGTACCACTTCAACCTCCGAAGAGACAAGTCGTGTTACAGAAGTATAAAGCCCCGTTTTTACGAGAACTCGAAATCTTCATCAAAAAACTAGTGACAAACAAATATCAACCACAAAAGGAAAAGGAGAAATACAAAAACAAAAAACACAACAACACTATCTAACCCGAACGTAAGCCCGTTAGGAGTTAACATGCACGAACCACCTGACATTAACAAGTACATCTCCAAATCCTACAACACACAATTAGACGAACCAAAATTTATTGTAATCAAAAGAAAAGACAACAACTCATTTGACAAAGTATCACCGTTCATCATAAAGAAATCAATCGACTATGCCTGCGGTGGGGAAGTTGAGGCATGCAAAAAAACAAGAGACGGCACCCTTTTAGTCAAAACAAAAAATAAAATACAAGCCATGAAACTCCAAAAACTAACCAAAATGACGGATATGGAAATAACAGCAACTGAACACAAAACATTAAACTTCTCAAAAGGTGTTATTTATTGCAACGAATTACGGAGCATAGACGAACCCATAATCCTTCAAGAACTTAAAACACAAAACGTAACTGAAGTCAAAAAAATCATGAAAAAACAATCAAACATCACCAACCATGAAGTTAACAACACTACGCTGGTAGAAACTGGACTTATCATAATAACATTCGCAACACACAAACTACCTGAATCGTTAAGAATTGGCTACGAAACTGTTCGAGTGCGTCCATACATCCCACTTCCACTCAGATGCAAAAAATGCCTTCGCTTCGGACACCCAACTCCCATCTGCAAGAGCGCAGAAACATGTAACAACTGTTCAGAAGAAAGACACGCCAATGAAGGAGAACCCTGCAAAAATAAAAAAAACTGTCTAAACTGCAAAAACAACTCAGAAATTGACCCCCAACACAGCCCCATCGACCGCAAATGCCCCACATTCCTGAAACAACAAGAATTGACAGCAATAAAAACCATCGAAAAAGTTGACCACAAAACTGCACTGGGTATATACTTCAATCGACATGGCCAGCAAATGAGAACCTCCTATGCTAAAACGCTTACAAACGCCACATCTCAGAAAACAACGATCACCCAATCACCAAATACACACACACCAACAAGTACATCACCCAACACCCAGCACGCAACCACGTACAACTCTACATTGCAACAACATCCAAACTCCCAATCTGCATCTATATCCTGTGGACACAACTCACTCAAGACAACAATAAACACAACTGGATCAACCAAAACAGTATCATCACACAAGCAATCTCATCAACAACACTCCCACCAGATCGTACCAGAAGACATGGAAACGGACTGTCGCAACCCAGCTGGCGTAAAATCGAGACCATATACATCACAGCTCACTGACGAATTAAAAGTAAGAATCTTTCCTAAAGATAAATCTAACTCTCTTTCAGCTAACTTCAAACCTTCCAAGACAAAACCCAAACCCTCAAACAAAAACAAATACACCAACAATAGCGACAGCGAATCCATATAAAAATCAAAAAGCGCGAGCACATTCGAACATTAACAAAATTACATTTAATAACCATATATTAAAATGACACTTAAAATCATTCAATGGAACATACGCGGTTATATATCAAATTACAGTGAATTACAAATTATCATAAAAAAATATCAACCACACATAATAGCCCTCCAAGAAACACACATAACCACCCTCAATAATATACCCATCCCAACTAACTTTACCCTACCTTCACCTAATCATTTTAATCCCTTCGGAGGAACGGCTTTACTTATACATAAATCCATACAGTCAAAAGAAATACCAATCTCCAAAGAATTCGAGGCATCCTGTGTCGAAATCGAGTCCGCTAAGAAACTAAAAGTGATATCAGCATACATACCACCTAGCAAGAAATTCACATTTTCTGATTTAGACAATGTACTCAACCAACATTCGACAAAATTAATACTAGGTGACTTCAATAGCTGGGGGACCAGTTGGGGCTCACCATCTTACAACACCAGAGGGAAAATAATTCAAGCATTTATAAACAACTCGAACTTAATACTCCTTAACGACAAGTCTCCCACCCATTTTTCCACCCACAACACATTCACACACATCGACCTCACATTCTGCTCACCGGAGCTATCAATAGACGCAAAATGGAGTACAATCGATGACCTACATGGAAGCGACCACTTTCCCATTCTTATTACTCTCTTTAACAATAGTCACACTCAAAACCAAAGCAACCACAGTAAACCAATCTTTAAACTACATCTAGCAAACTGGGAAAAATATACCGAACTGATAAAACATAACAACAACACAATCCCACTTTCCGATAACATTAATAAAGAAACTGCCAACATCAATAAAATAGTCCTTCAAAGCGCTCACCACTCCATACCACAAAACTCTCCACATATCCTAAACAAAAATGTACCATGGTGGAACAAAACCTTAGAAAAATTAAGAAATGATAAGATGCAAACATGGCAAGTCTTAAAAAAATCAATATCCAGAGAAAATATTATAAAATACAAAAAGGCAAACGCCCTCTTCAGAAGGGAACTCAAAACTGCCAAACAAACTGCCATTTCAATATTTACATCCAATATTCAACCTACTACCGCATCTAATAAAATTTGGACAAACATTAGACGACTCTGTGGACTAAATAACATAAAACATATCCATACCATAATAAACCCAGAAACCAACCTACCGATATCAGAAAAATTTACAATAGCCACCACGTTTGCAGCACATTGGTCTAAACAAGCCGATAACAGCAACTTCTCTCATATTTTCATCCAAGCCAAAGCCTCTCTATCTCACACTCTATCGCCTGCATCCAAAACAGCTCATCAAATAGAAAAGGAGATCAGTATGGTGGAACTTCTATCAGCACTAAAATCTCTAAAGGGACACACCCCCGGAATTGACAGAATTTCATACCCCATGATACAAAACACCCCACATATATTCCTAAACAGAATCCTCATACACTACAATCACATTTTCGAATCATTCATCCCTCAAAGCTACAAAACCAGCCTCTCCATCCCGATTCCCAAACCAAGCTCAAACAAAACAGATATTAACTCATACCGCCCAATAGCCCTAAACCCCTGCTTCAGTAAAGTCCTTGACAAAATTATAGCTAAACGTTTATGGTGGTTTGTCAGCAAAAACAAACTTATCCACACTAATCAAACCGGCTTCAAAAGAGGTAAATCTATTACAGACAATCTACTCTACATAGATCATCTGATAGCAGACTCACTCACACACAAAAAACACATATCAATAGTGTCACTGGACTTTTCAAAAGCATTTGACCGTATCGGCATACACGCAATAGCCACTCAACTCAAAGAATGGAAAATCGGTCCAAAAATATTTAAATATATCATCAATTTTATGTGCAACAGGAAGATTAAATGCCGTGTATCCAATTCACACTCCGAACCATTTCCTTACCAAAACGGTATACCCCAAGGATCCCCTATCTCGGTCATATTATTCCTCATTGCCTACAATAAGCTCGCGAATATTATACATCTACACAAAAACCTCAGTTTCACAGCATACGCCGATGATTTTCACATACTCGTAAAATTCAATAAAAATCAAAAAAACCACCAACACAATCTTGACCTATTATTCGAACATATAAACGATTGGTGCTCCTTCTCAGGAGCATCCCTATCAACCAGCAAATGCAAGCAACTACACATATGTCGAAAACATCACTGCAATTGCTATGTCCAATCCAACAACTTTATACTACAAAAAACAACAACACTAAGAATCCTCGGTTTAATATTTAACAATAAATATAAATGGAACGACCACATCAATATCTTGACAGCATCACTCAACAAGAAACTGAACATACTTAAATGTCTATCTTGCACAAGATTTAACTGCAACACCAATACGCTAATAAACACACTTAAAACAATCCTTGTATCTAAAATTGACCATGGTCTTATCTTCTATGGAAACGCTCCAAAAACAACTCTACATAAACTCCAATCTATACTCAACACCTCTATCAGGATCGCACTCGGAGCTTTCCGAACAACACCCATTAACAACCTACTTCTGGAAGCTAATATAAACACGATTACCGAACGACGAGAATTTCTTACATCTAAAGTAATAAAAAACCTATCGTTAGCAACACAATCACCCATACACAACATACTCAAAAAATTTAATGCAAACAAAAATAATACAAACAAAATACCATCAGTAATATGCAATTGCCTAAACCTTTGCTCAAAACACAATATCCAACTTACATTACTACCAGAAACAATCCCATCAAAACCCCCCTGGACCTTACCCACCAACGCAATAGTCCTTACACTCTCCCATCTTAACAAAACCAACACCAGCCCCGCCATTTATCTCCAACACTTCCTAACAATAAAAAACACATATCTGAACCACAAATTCATCTTTACCGACGGATCCAAATCTGATCATAGCACCTCCTATGCCATAACAGATGAAAAGAACTGCATCAAAAGGGGAATACTTTTGGACTTCAGTTCTATCTTCTCAGCTGAAATTATCGCTATTCACGAAGCAATACAACTGATAAAAGGCAATAAAACCAAACACATTATATGCTCCGACTCGCTATCAGCACTTAAAGCCATCAACAACAGTAACAATATTAACTACTACGAAACTTCAATCCGCAATTATCTTATACAATACCCAAACATCAAACTATTATGGGTCCCAGGACACCAGAATATAAAAGGGAACGAAATAGCTGACCACCATGCCAAATTCGCCCCCAAATATCCACTCATCTATACGCAGAACTCCAATCTAACCGATATTACAAAACTTCTAAAAAATAAATTAGCTGACCAAAGAAGTAACCGTCTAACTCAAACCTCAACCTGGTACCAAAATCTAAATATAGAACCAAAAGCGGACCAATTTACAAGATCACTACCACAAGACAAAATATCAAGATTAATGCAAACAAAAATTATTAGACTACGCCTAGGACATACAAAACTCACGCATAAACATTATATAAACAAAGACTTATCGAATATCTGTCAATCTTGCTCAACCAATACACAAATATCCATCTCACATATATTAGCCGAATGTCCAACTTTTACAAATCACCGTCTAACAACTTTCCAAAATAAGGACCCGATATCTATGTTAGCTGAACCTACAACAGAAAATATACACAAAATAGAAAAATATTTAAAAATTACGAAACTAATACATGAAATATAAACATCCGTCAACGCAATCACTCCTGGGAACACCATCTTACAAATAAATACACCTAAGAAATTTAGCTGAAGGCCCCGGAGCCATGCAAAAATACTTAAGTTAGGTTATTAGTTTTAACTTTTACCTTACTGTAATAATAATAATAATAATAATAATAATAATATACTCTCCTCAATCATTGAAAAAGATTTTTACAGAAAGCCGGGCCTCATCTCCCGTTTTCCAATCGCGTTGTTCAGTTTGCCCAAGCCCTGATTCCCTTACGACGGCCGTATTACACCAAAACTTTTCATTTCTAAACTTTGGATCACATTGTCATCATCTGGTAGTGAACCGATGTGCATTACACCATACGACAGCTTACCTGTGGATAAGAAAAGCGCTGCTGTAGTCAACAACTCTAATGGACAACGTAAAAAGTGGAACCTCCTCTGACCAAACCAAAGCCAAATTTTTTTTAAATAAACTTCCAAGAAGTGGCAAACTGCAAACCTGATGAGTGGAATCCCAGTGTCATTTCCTCGATCCACAAGAAAGGAGACCCTCTGAACTATGGAGGGATCAGACTCTTTAATATCGCGTACAGGATCTTGTTTGCCGTATTGCGTAAACGCCTTAACGATAGAATATTCACACTACATCGGATCTAGGGAAAAAAACAAGAAGTTCAGAGAGAAACTCAGTAAGACAATGAAGAACGTTCATTGGTCCGCAAAGGTCGGAAGCAATCTTACCGAGACAAGGTGATGCGCTGCTATGTGACGCAAGTCAACACCAGAGCAGCAGCTTTATAAAAGTTTGTGCAACTCCTTGTATATCCTGATGTACCTGAACAGAAGTGCATCTGCAGAGATTGAAATAGAAGCGGCAAAAACGGGTTTAGCTATGAATGAGGGAAAATCCAAGTAATCCTGTCTACAAATAGGGACGCAGAGCGACAGTCATAACTTTGAGATAATTGGGAAAATTGTTTAATTCGGCTTAATACTTCTGCCAAGACGGTAATAAGGCCTAGACAGGCGAAACCCAAAAGACCCTTCGTATCACTATTCTGTTCTTTGGAGCAGAAGCATGGACGTTAGCGAAACCAGATGAAGATAGCCTTGGTCAAGATGCTTTGAGTAATTTTTCATCTTGTTTGGGCGGACGGGCTTTTGAGGAGGAGCGACATTGTCACATTGACTTAGACAGAAAATTGCGCATCAAGCCTGATGGAGGACACAAAAACCTCGTCGTAGGCAATGCGAACAAGTGAAAGGTAAACTCAACTGGAGGCAGTTGCCCGAAAACTGTTCTGATTGAAAAGGAGTATTGAAGAAGACATCGTCATCTTACGTCCTGATGCCAGATACTAAACTTTAGGAATCAATACAATGGTACGAGGCAGGACTTCAAGTCATAATCCGAACGATTTGTACTTTCTATTAGTGAAAAATGATTTTATGTTAGCGCACCAATGTTAGCGTAGCTTCTTCTTAAGCCAAATGTGGTGTATTACCTCTCAGCTATTCCTTGATGGTCCTGATAAAAAAAATCACCTTCTTTGGCGACACAATGGTTCTGGCCGTCTTCTGTTTTGTCCCAAGTGTATTTAGTGTAGTTTCGTCAACAATTAAAAATCGACGCCAAAACTCTTGTGAATTGCGCTATAGCATTGGCAAATATTTCTTTATCACCTTATGACACTTGATTGCTACAAAAGGCAACACTACACAAAATTAAGTCCCCTTCGGTTCCGATGTTACACGTTCTGAATAAAGCCAGTAACGTGGACTAATAGCCAAACATTGTATTGATCAAACGTAAATATTCCTACAATGAAAGCTGCAATCAGATGAGACCTTTAGTGCCGCCATAAACTGGCGCCAGGTCGTATAACTTGTGCAAAAGTTCCAAAAGACGATTCACTGACTAAGAGACATTAAGCGACAGATTACCGCAAACGATCTCATTAATCGAGTTTGTAATTGAAAAACTTTGTTGCAAAACTCATTTACATTTAATCGTGCAATCATCATCTCCACAACGAAGACCCTTTCACCAGTTTACAAGAATGTAACGATCATGATCAACGCCATCAGTGATCCCTTAACATGGCTTGTTGGTCGCTTAAACTGAGTCAATTGAACGACCTCGATTCTCGTTCACACTGATTGCGCAATTACGCATCGTAAAGTCTTGATGACACTTCAAGAAGCATGCGTCCGATTGGAATTCCTGCGATCCTTCATGACAAACCAATCTCTCGCCTCAGCACGACCCAACGAACATCCATCACACGCACGATTGACCCTACTAACTGATCTTCATGTCTCCTTCTGGTCATGTAATCTGTTTTCGTAACCTCGTTTCGCACGCGAATTGATTAACACACTCCGCAGACCAAGTTCATACTCATAACGAAAATCGTAAACGTCAACGTCAACGATCACAAGGAAGGGCATGTTCGCCGTTCAATTTTATTGCCACCACACGATCGGATACAAACGCGGGTGGGTTGCGGTCTCGATCGTTGATCGGTGATCGCTGATCTTATTTATGGCACGCTTTTAGGCGCACGGATAAATAAATTCTTTCCATCTCCACACGAATTTCATGTGAATTCTATTTTTGAAGGGATTTCCTCGGTTTCTGTTGGCTCTTTGGATGAATTTTTCATCCACAGTCACCTTGAGATACATTTGCCGCCTCCCTGCTGTGTGCATTTTTCCTGTGCAAAATTTAATTTATTTTCTCTTCTCATTTCTTCTTCTGATCTCTGTATGTACTCGTATGCAGCGTTCAATTAGTATCTTCTGCACATCTTCGGGATCAAGCAGAAAAGTCAAAAGAGAAAATGGAAGAAAAAAAATTGATTTTTCCTTCTTTTTGTAGTTTTTATTTATAAACAAAATTTTCACACGCTCGTGACTAGGAAAAAATTTCGAGAAAAACCAAAAAAAAATATTGCAAATCCGGAGCGTGGAAAAGTGCGCTATATTTAGTTTTCGGCGTATACTAGATGATTGCGAATTAGGATGCGATTGCTGAAGCATGAGGTCATTTAGTCACGCAGTTGCGGGTTCTAGAATTTTTTTCTTCTTATTTCTTTCGGTAGCCGAAAGTTGAATGTTCAATCCGTGGTAAGAGATTAATTTTCCAATCTATTGCCTTTCCACAACAATTGACATTGACCGTGACAATAAACGAGAGAGATATTCAGCCGTTGTTGTGATTATGTAGATGCAGAATTAATGACTGAGGGTAATTGAAGTCCGACGAGACGATTTATTAGATGGCGGAGTCCAAGGCGGCGACAAGCCCGAAGTATTATACAACCATTTGTAGTTATTCAAAGATTGACTTTAAGTAAACTGTCTACAAGTGGAGGTTGCTTTGTTGAAACGACGTCTTAATTACAACATTTCGATAATGATAGGGTATTTAAATGCACGAGTGGCTTTGGTGTTCTCAAGGCTATTTCAAACTATCCGAATGACGTTTTTAATGAGACGATCTTTTAATTGTAAGGTTTAGAGCTGAATTTTGGTCTGAAAGTGTGGAGTTAAATTGGGATTCTCCCATCAGAGCAATTACGCTACTTTTCAGAGTAAAACAGACTACCTCTCAGAACTCAGAATCTATCACAGCTCGATTCTTATATGAGTACTTCCGCGGACTATCTCAATTTTTAAATATTTTTTATGCAATGCTTGTCTAGGTCTGGTTTCAGAATTTACAATTACAGTCGAATCCTGAAAGACCCATATACGAGTATATTTTTCGTTGACAGTCAACCAAAGATCGACAATTTGGTACTGTCCTCGCAGTGGGGCACTTTCTTTTAGATCGGAACAGGGCACTCATACAAAGATGTTGTCCATTGTACTCTTTTTATTAGAACCCCTCAATCTTTGGGTATGAAAATGAGTAAACGTACCTACAATAAGCCGAACACTCATAGGACGAGTACTCCACGGCGTCCTCCATTACTCTCACAGCAAGCAGAATGTTATGTCGCTTATGCCTTATACACTTACGAGTATGTGCTAATCAAAAGCCAGGTGCTACGTAACGATGACAATAAGATTAGTCTTTCCTACTGAGGGACAGCCGGAAAATCCCTGACCCGTATCCTGGAGGGTAATCCCATAAACCCAACTTCTAACGGAAGCCCTAACCGAGGGCGCAGGCAGTTCGTTCTATCGCAGGCGTTCTGCTCCTGAGAAACTCTCACCTTAGCCTGGCAACTTTATCAGCAATCTTATTTTCCGGGATCGCATTGTAACCTGGTACGCAAACAAGGCTCAGTGAATTAGGCTATCGGACAGCGTTTAGAGAAGTCTCACATTCTCCAACTAGCTTGAAAGTGGTAAGAGTAAGGCTAAACCATGTTGGCTGTCGCTACAGATCAGATATTGCCTTTCCTTGACATTGCGTACATTTCTAGAACTAGCCATTCACGAAGACGCGAATACTTTCCTTTTCTGGTTCTGGCCACAACCTATGGAGATCCGATGATATAACGAAACCCAAATACTAAACATCGTTGGAAAAACGGCAGATGATATCCTGTGTGGTCACATCAGTAAGCTTTCACCTTGCCGTAAAGAGAACATGAGAAAATTGATTGAAAGGCGAAAGACCACGTCAATAGGGGCTGCCTATTGTTTAGATCAAGCGGTTGTAAGGCGTGATCTGACAGAAAGTACAACTACATATTTTGCATATGCCAACTAAACCATTCTCCCAATGACCTTGAACCCAAGGAATGGCAGACTGATATATTTGATGTTTAGGCCGTCACATAGCGCATATAGTCATCTTTTCTGGTTCTAGGTATGTATAGAGACTACTTTTACTTTTACTGCTCGATAATATTGCAGTTCAGAACCCGCGTGGCAATTGTAGGAGCGCAACAATCAAGTTCGTAGCGAAGTGCTTGCCTCACTTGTGTGAGCCAATACTCCGTCATAAGACTTACAGCCTTATACGGAAGAGATTAAAAGGATGTGACGAACCATCTAATGGCCTCGGATGAAAACGGATTCCCTGTTGATGACACTTTAAAGCACAACGTGGTATATAGTTACTATGTTGCTTGCTGTAGGGAAAAGAATCAGCCATTATTCGGATCCGGATCTGAAATATGCGGCAGACTTAGGCAAGCTTTATTAGGCTTCCGAAACCTGAGCGAACGTCTTATGGCAATCCGCATCAATGCTAAATAATCGGCCATACCCCTATAGAAGACAAGGACGGCTCCACCAAAAAATGTTTCTACAATACATGACGTTACATCGTCCTACCCTTCACCACGTATGACAACGGACTTATTCTTATTGACTTTATGGCTACAGCAAGCACGCGGTTACCTTATCTCAATACACGTGGGAGTCTCCGGGTCATCAAACGCTAAATCAAATTGATTACATTGCGATAGACATAAGGTATGCTTCATTGTGGACGTTCGAACGTTCCGGGCAGTCAACATTGACTCGGATCACTACTTTGTTGTAGCCAATGTGCGAATGCGGATTTCCAAACGCCACAACAAAGAAGGATTACTCGTATTGTGAGAAGATACGAGTATAACTTGGAAAAGCTGCAATCGCCAGAGACCGCCAGAATATCCGCCGAATGCGTATCCCGAAACCTCTCAACAACTACTGTGCCGACAGCATTAAGTACAGAATACCACTGGCAACGCTGACATCGTGCGATCAGAGACGAAACTGTTGTGCTGGGTTTCACCCGACCAAGTGAAGAACATCTGCTTCGCCAGAAAAAAATATCAGAAGCGCGAGGTTGCACTCAATAGCATACGGAAGTTTCAGGAACTGCTAAAAAGAACGTGTCAAGGCTAGAAAGCCCGTACCGAAGCCTGTAGAGATGAAGAAGCAAACCTTGTAGCAGAGTCACAGTCGGTGCTGCGAATCTGGGAAAATTTTTTCTGCAGACTATACAACGGCGAAGAAGCCCAACATCAGGTAGAATAGATCATTCAAATTAGATGATAAAAGCCAAGACTTCCGTCCATCTGACGAAAACGGAGTAGGGATAGCAATACCTAAGCTGAAATCCAACAAAACGGCTGGACCTGATGACTTACCGGCCGAGGTATTCCAATCTGCTGGAAATGACTTTGTGGAAAGCATACACCAACTCATTTTTCAGACCAGGTCAGAAGAGTGTATGACTGATGAATGGAATCTCAGCGTCGTTTGCCCGATCCACAAATAGGAGATACCCTCAACTATGCCAATTATAGAGGTATAAGTCTCCTCGACATCGGAAACAAGAGCTTGTCTGTTATGCTGTGATGTTGCGTGAGCGTCTGAAACCCTTCTCCAACATCTTTATTGCTGTATCAGACCAGGAAAGTCCACAATCGATTAAATCTTCACACTTCGGCAGATGCTGGAAAAAAAATCAAGAAGTCCAAATCGATACCCACCATCTTTAAATCGATGTCAAGGCCGCATATGACAGCATTTTTAGAGACGAGCTATATAGAGCCATGTCTTTTTTTTTTTTTTTTTTTTTTTATAATTTACGCGCGCCTAAGGGGTTGATACCCTTTTACTGTTGCCAGGGCGCGGGCGGAAAGATAGAAGGAGGAGAAAGGAAAATTGTTTTTGTAGTGGTTTGAAACTCAGGTGTGTTTGGTTTCTATGTTTTGCTCTCCAGGGGTGGGAGTCCGAATAGGACGGAGAGATTTTCTTCACTCAGAGTGATTCGAGATATAATTCCCAGTATTTTTTTTCATTGCTTGAAACTCTTATAACAGCCAAATCTACGTGTCAGTGTTATGCCTTCACACGCAGAATTTTTTTGTCTGAGTTCAAATTATACAATGAAAACCTGATTTTGCCATGGGCAGGATTCGAACCTGGACCCTCCGAGTGAGAAGCGTTTGCTACTACCACTACACCACGGTCTAGTTTTGGCATCCCTTCCAAGCTCGTCCGTTTGTGAAGAATGACGATTGAGAACGTTCGCTGCTCCGTTAAGGCTGGTAACGACGTTGCCGAGACTTCTAATGTCAAAAAAGGTGGCGTTCTGTCATATGACTTCTTTAACATCTTGAAAGAATTGTGCGAAACTCACAAGCAAACACTGGAGGCACAATCTTTCAAAATTCAGAACGATAATACATGTACGCCGATAATATCGACATAATTGGCAGAACTCACCGGGCGGTCACCAAAATGGATTTACCGGTAAATGAAGGCAAAACCAAGTGTATGCTGTCAACAAGAACAATCGAAAGCTATAATTTCGAGGTAGTAAGGGACTTTGTCTAGGATCAGCTAAGAATTTTGCCAAAAACACCTCAGCAGAAATAAAACGAAGAACAACTCTTGCTAATCGCTGTTTATTTGAGTTAAGAAGGCAATTTACTACTCGTATAAGACCTTGATCATCCCAGTCCTACTTTATTTCGCTGAAGAGTCCACTCTATCGAAAGCGGATTAAGATATCCCCAGTCGTTTCGAGAGAAAAATCATTCGAAAAATATTCGGTTTCGTTGACGGGCTTTGGAGGAGAAGATTTAGCGACGAATAATACGAGCTATACAGCGTCATCGACCTCGTCAGAAAGCTGCGCATTAATTGCCTGAGATGGCTAGGACATGTAGAGCGAATGGACACAAATGCTCAGACACGCAGAGTCTTCGAATCTAACCCAGAGGGACAACGTAGTAGAAGAAGACCTCACCTCAGGTGGCGCGTACAAATATCATAGAAGGAGACCTCAATCGACGCGGAGTGCGAAACTGAAGTCAGTTAGCTAAAGACCGGGCTAACTAGAGAGGCTTGTTAGTTGAGGCCCAGTTTCACTGCGAACTGTTGCGCCAGTAAAGTAAGTAAGTAATAGTTCGGAGTATTTGTCAGGTGTCAGGCTAGTAGTGATTATTCTGTTCAAACTTCCCAACATCTGGTCTATAAGTTTCTGAAGCATAACTGGATAGATGAGATCGGTGTAAGGCTACTTGAAGCCATCGAATGGCACACAGCAACGTTTCTAATTTCATCCCTCACTACAGTCGTAAAAAAACCTCTTAGACTCTGATGGATAACATTTCGACGGCCTTGGGAAGACATCCTCGTCTCTAGAGGCAAATGCTCTAAATACGCTAAGTTCTTCCAGATGGAAAGAGACTTAAAATGAAAACCTCGGGTTTTAGAGAAATAAGCGCTATTAGTCCTCTTCGAGAAAAACAGCCAAAGACTAGTGAAATTCATTAGAAACTCGTCCAAACAGATAGAAGAATTTTACGTCGTTGGTAAATTTCTTACTAAAAAATCCGGGAAAAGAGTTTTTGACCTTTCGAGGGGCGTAGCATTTTCATAAAGTTAATCGATTGCCAGAGCTGCAATAGACGGCCAACACGTGACAAGCCATAGGAGGAGTAATATCGTTGCAAGAAAAAGCTATGTTCGCTAAGAATTAATGGTGAGTGGTGACCGTCATCAATGTGTGACTCCCATCAACACCGGCTGTCTTTCTTTGTGACAAAAAAAAAGACCATCCAAATCAGCAGTCTTAAGGATTTAACAAAAAAAGAATGTTTTAGAGCTGCGATAACAACATTTGAAAGCCCTTAAAACACACAAATGACTTATAAAGGACTCATATGTACATACGAGTATATGTTGAGTAGTGTTCACTTTGCAGACAACCAACTATGCGCTATGTACCATGTTTCTGCTTCATAAATATCTGAGACTTAATACAAGCTTAACCCTCGCTAGATACTTTTCAACACAGTTGACGAGGCTCCTGGTTTACTGGCTTAAAACCCTTCAACAGTATCAACAAATCAAAAAAAGAACTACCACAGGGATCTGTGTTAGCCCCACTACTTTTCAAATTAAGAGATCCATACCGTGCCACGATCGCCATAAAACGCTAGTTTAGTTCTTACGCCCTTGGAATTGCCTCATCAAGGCTTATTCTTTGGACTACACATTTCATTGAAATTTACCGGCTCCATAATTTCCCCTATTCACCTACAAATTACCACCTACAACGCGAAAGCCGCACACCACAATACCCAGTGGAAGTCAACCTTCTTTCGACTTCCGTAAATAAATAAATTCAAAAATAAAACAACAACAACTTGACATTTAAATCTTTCATATTCCATGTAGCAAGGTCAGTGCACACAGGGGTTTCCCTTCTTTTTTTTTAACTGACCAAATGCATGGATGTCCATTGAAAAAGGGATCCGACGGATGTCGGCTATTTCCGCTTCGTGTAATGCTGACTAATTACAACGCATTGAGGAAACCATAATGAGAGGGAGAAAAACGAGAAAACTGAACAAATATTAGTGTGGTGCCTCAATGCATGTGGCAGAGCGTAGAGGCTATGACGGAACCGTGCATTAGAAATGCAACTTAATATACAGAGGTGGATGTAGGCGCAAATAATAATCAGCCCCTGGTGTCGCCTATTGTCGTAGACAGAGTTATAGTTATATCATCGGCTGGTGCAATGGTGCAGTGTTGACTTGTGTTCATGTTTTCATTGTTGAGAAAGGTGATTGATGCCAAGAAGGTGTGTTTGTCTGATGTTTCTTGGAAGACGACACAAAGTAGGGATCGACCGTCTTAACAACTTGTTTTACGAGGCATTCACCAAAACCATGTTCATCGCTTTAGTGCCTTGAAATCTTTTATATGCATGTTCCTACTTAGACAACCAGGGAAGACAAAAATCGATTTACGATTTTGGTATGAATGGATTCATTAAAAAGGTACGGGTATCAGGGATTAGATTGGTTTGTATCTGTAGTCTTAAGTTGCACTTTGTTATGAGTTGAGCAAGGAAAATTATGGCACTTTTTTCCACATTAAAAACTGTCGCAACAAAGTAATCTCTAGACAGAGCTCTTCTCCATAAGAGCATTTTAATAACCCACGAGTCACGAGAAACCGCTATAAAAAGTGGGCTCCAGCGAAAGTATGTAAATAAACCACAACACTCTGACTGCATCAGGGCGGTATTATCACTTACGAGTACGTGTGGGATCTGTCACTTGCACTTTCGGTTGACAACTAAGTAATTTCGCTGTGAAATTTTTATTACCATAGTTAGTGTCTGACATAGTTCCGGGTAAGCCTTTAATTATACAAGTGACTCATAGCTAGCCACCACATTTGACGAAAAGTAATATGGTAGACTATAGGGGCAGGCCTAGAGGCTAGCTTTTTGCAGTGAAAACCCCAGAGCAGGCAACATGAGCAACTCGATCTTGATCGTGTTGAATACAATGGGCAAATTTAAGGGTCTTTATGACAAGAAAACATCAATCAAAGGTAAAAAAAAACAATAAAGATGTACACCTCCAGTCATATACGACGTGACATGAATCATGTACAGGACAGGAGCCCAACTACAGGGTGCACAGCAGACTGATATAGCCTGTGAAAGGAAAGTAACCTTCGCTTCAAGTCAGATCGATTTATGTGTTCTTATGTAGAGGTGGTGATTTGACCACTAACGAATTGATGAGTCAGGATGACGATAGTAAGTGGAAAATATTCTCGACATCCCTAGTGGTTTTGCCTGTCAGTTAGGACGCTAATCTACCCTCAAAATAAGCCATGGTGAGATGCTGCAAGTAATAGAAAGAATTGAAATTCTTGTCTAGTTACAGTCATGTGTTAGCTTTAAGTCCAAGTGATGGATAAAAATTATAGTCACGATTGTTAGATGACCCATACAAAGTCCGTTCCAAAGTAAATGGTCATCTATTACATGCGGCAAGGTAGGTCCTTTACTGATGTACTGTAAAAATTTCATGACATTTGGACGAATAGAAACGGAGTTATACCCTCTGAAGTCACAGTATGATGTTTGTGTCATCGGTACAAAAATGAGCATCGACCAAATATTGCTCAGAATTCGACATTCCTTTACAAAATTGTGACTTGTGATGAAGAAACGTGGTGTTTTCAATATGATTCAGAAACCCAGCGCCAACGTGTCGAGTGGTAGGGCCCCCAGACGAGCCAAAACCCAAAAAAATTCGCTGGAAGAAGTTAAAATTCAAAACAATGTTAATTTGTTTTAGCGATTCCAAGGGCATTGTCGACATTGGCCAAACTGTTAATGCACAATATTGCGAAGCGTTTGGTGCAATGTATAAATCGTATTCTGTCATAATATCCCGCAGAAGGAAGTTTTCGTTTGTTGCACGATACTGCGCCATCTCATCGATCGACACTTGTGACCGATTTTTTGGTGAAAAATCGAATTTTAACTGTCAGCTACTCCCCGTACTCGCCTGATTTGGCACCATGCAACTTTCACGTTTTAAAAAAAATGCATTTTCCGATGAAAGGAGAACGTTTTGTGGACTTAGAAGCCATCGAAGAGGATTATACCGACATCCTGAAGGACATCCCGGGCTACGATCTAACTCTCACTCATTCGACACGCTTTTAGACAATGCAAATCGCGGTGGAAGGGACTATTTCGAATAAAATATTTCGGTTTTGCCGAAAAAAAAACTTATTGTTGTTGTGCTTACTTTGGAACGCACCTTGTATTATATGCAAGGCCATGCAGCAAGGAGTGTCAAACGACAAGGAAAACTTTTGCCTCTTAGTAACGGGTGATCAGATAGCAATGATAGTTTTTCCAATTGTTAGGCTTCAGCAGCTGCCAAAGTTACCAATGACATCCAGCTGTCAAAATAATCGGTAGGGTTTGCCATTTCATTGCGCATCGTTTTACGCTTGCCGAACGTGCGGAAATTATTTAAAAATAGTTGTAAGCACGCAACATTAATTTCGTCGTGGGGTCGTCACGTCATCATGGCTTCAGTATGCAAGCAGGCAATTCGGCGCACCGTAGAAAACTTTGAGCGTGAGTACACTCTTTTGGAGGTTAAGCCACCAACCAGACAGACATTGGTGCGAAATGAAAAAAACATAGTCGCCGTAGCGGCCTGTATCGAAGAAGACCCAGAAATGTCGATTTGGCGCCGATCAGCTGAATTGGGCATCGTCAGAGAGTCAACCCGGATTACTTTGATGTTGGATTTGGGCCCACATCCGTACAAAATTGTGCTGACGTAAGAATTGAAGCCGGATGATCATAGACAATTCTGTGAGTTCGCTAATTGTATGCTGGAAATGTTGGCGGGAAATCCGGATTTTGACCAAAAAATCATCTTCTCGGACGAGCCGACTCAGCGGCTATGTCAACAAACAAAATTGCCGTTATTGGAGCGAACACAATCCACAGGTGTTCGACCAAGCATCAATGCACCTACAACGATTGAATGGTTGGTGCGATTTATGGCATGGCGGCATCATCGGACCTTATTTCTTTCGAAATGAGGAATGAGACACCGTTACCGTCAACGGTCTCAGGTATAGAGCGATGTTAACCGATTTTCTGTAAGAGTTCGACAACATCAATATATCCGAGCTGTGATTCCAACATGACGGCGCTGCATGCCATATAAGCGACGCAACGCTCGAAGTTGTGAAGGAGAAAATTACCGACTGGGTCATCTCAAGGCGAAAGTTCACCAATTGGCCGCCTCGGTCATTCGATTTGACACCACCCGATTACTTTCTCTGGGGCTACGTTAAGTTCTCAGTCTACGCTAACAACCCAACCACTTTGGACCAGCTCGAGGCCAATATTCGACACGCTATTGCCGGAATAACGCCGCATACATTGAATCGAGTCATCAAAAAGTGGACCGACCGTTTGAAGCACTACCAGCGGCCATTTGAATGATGGAGTGGCCGTGGTACTAGCAATCGCTTCTAACTCGGAGGTCCAGGTTCGAGTCCTGCCCATGGCAAGTCAGTTTTTCATTTGTAATTGGAACTCAGACAGAAAAATTCTGCGTGTGAAGGCATAGCACTGACACGTAGATTTGGCTGTTGTAGAGTTTCAAGCACAGAAAAAAATACTGTGAATTATACCTCGAATCACTCTGATTGAAGCAAAAACTCTCCGTCCTATTCGGATGCCTATGTGGATGTGGAAGTGGGCAAAGGCTCGGCATTATTCCAAGAGCATCGTAGTGGGAAAAAAAACCCGAATAAGCCAACCGCTGGCCTGATTGAGTAATGACTGAACTAGGATGAGACCAAGAATTTTTAAAGGCTAAGATTACCGGGCGTCCGTATTCTAATGAATTCAACTAATTTTGATGAAAATGTCCGAACTATGAACGTTCTAATCCGGTCTAGACCAACCCAAGAGTTTATTTGTTATAATGTATTCGCTATAGCCATACAGATATTCCAATCCCTTCTACTGTCAGCAATGGATTGTATTGTCTGCGCCAGTATCCAAGAATTACAAGACTGTAAAGCCATGACGTAACTCCTATGTCACATATTCACAAAATAAATGCTGGTATGCCCCAGAGCTCCGTTCTGTCTCCGACACTCTTTTTAATTTTTATCAATGTTCTCTTGTCTGCCACTTCTAATCCAATATATTCCTTTGCTTACGACAGTACTCTCTGCTTTTCATAGTCGTTCCCGGACTCACGGGAAATTCCGATATTAACAGCATAACCAATTGGGGAACTATCAACAGAGTGGAATGTCGTTAAAGCGACATTTAGATACCCAGTCATTATCCATGAATGGCACTTGCATCGTCGAAACCGAAAACATTTCGATGTCGCCAAAAATACTGCGAAATGTCTAGGTTTCCTCAAGCGATGTAAGAAATAGTTTTCCCTTCTGAGCTGGCCTCAACATTTAAGGCATTCACGCACCCAAAATTGGAGTACAAGTTCACCTGATAGATAGGATTCAAAACCGTGCGATAATACTCATAGGTGATGCTAATATCACCCAGTCAATGGACACCCTCGAACACCGACGAAATGTCTCGTGTCTCACCCGTCTCGATATGAATGCTCATCAGTATACCCTCAAGCCCACTTTCGATAGTACTCTGAAATATCGTGCCGAACAACTCGCTTGTGGAATGCCCTGCAGAGCTCTCTATTTGCTAGTCATTATAATATTCAGACATTTAAAACCAACGTAAACCGGCGCCTATCTTTCTTTCCTCCCTAATTTTCCTTCGTCCGCGCTATGTGCAAACATTTTATGGGTACCTTAACCGCTTGAACGCGCCCTACTTTGCAAAAAAAAATCCCTCATCGGGCTCCAAAAAAAAAATTCTCTCGGCTCCACACACGAGCTTTCCCTAGCACGGATAAGAACCATTGAAAACACTAAAACATTCTCTTCGTCTACTCATCAGCGGCTTTAGCTGGAATCTGAACCATAATGTAGAGTCTTCTCGAGTGGCCTAAAACCGGTTGAGTCGCTGCTACCGGTTCTTAAGGCACTAATTTATCTTTCTACGAAAGACTTTAAGAAACTAACATACATTGAAAGGACCGTTTAAAAAGTTCAATACGCTGGTCTTTCGTCTGACTGTTTCGACAGTCTGACTGGCCTTCACATGTTCGGTTCTTATTGAAAAAAGTTGCTAAGGAATTATCAAGTAGCTTTCTCGAAAAGCCGAATTGGGCGGCCTTCTTTGAAGCTAAGTAAAACATAGTATACATGGCATACACCAACTTATTTCACAATTTCATCGGAGGAAAGTATGACTGATGATGGAACCTCAGAAGGAAACTCTATTTACTGCGTCAACTTTAGAGACATCAGACTCCTTAAGATATAATATAAACCCCGTTTACTGTCTGCCGACTTGTGTGAATTCTTGAAACCATTTGTCAACGATCTGATTGACCATAATTGATCAGAAGAATTATAAGAAATACGCATCGAAATACTCACCAGGCCGCTTATGACAGCAGTCGAGCTATACAAAGCAATATCTAGCTTTGAAATCCTTGCTAAATTCGTCAGATTAACCAGAATGATGACGAAGAACGTTCGCTGACGCCTAAAGCAATTTCATAGAAACAGATGTCACAATCCAACACGAGTAAAGCAATTATTCGAAAAAATAAATACCGACTTGTATATGCTGATGACAGATTGTATCATCGATGCGTTTTTAAATATTGAAACAAAAATGCAAAAAGAGGAGTGGTTAGATGTGAATTATGACAAAACCAAGTATGTAATGTTAACAACAGGACGCAGCACAGCATCAACTGCGCTATTACCTTTGATAATGACACTTCGTCAGAAATCAAACGAAGAGTCACACTGGACCATCGCTTCTTGAGAAATAAGGCTTTGTTACATCCACTAAGAAGACTCTATATAATACCCTACATATCCTATGCCTCTATGCTGAAGATCTTCAGACGTAAGCGAAGGATTTAGATATCCCTATCCCATTTGTATTTACGGCCTTTACAGGAGAAGATATGATAGCGAAATTTAGAAGCTGTGCAGCGACAGCGACAGTGGCAGGAAACCTCAACTATCGTGAAGGTAGTTGACCATAGGTAGAGACAGTTACGCCAACTAGAAAAGTTTATTAGTTGAGGCCCAAGTTCAACCCGCAATGTATCGTCACCTAAATAAGAAAGTAAGTTCCTGAATCATAATCCCGAGTATGTCCCTAGCTGTCTGTGGCTAAAACCTAGCTACTGCAAGAAAACATCTATTCGAACTCTTTTCAGAGCAATAGTGCTACAAAATAAAACACTTGAAGATAATTTCATACTAATAGTGTTTAAATATGATATCGGGCATATCCGCGCCATGGCTAGCTCGAATGAAGCGCAATCGTGAAGTCTAATTTGCGCCAACTTTATCGAGCAACTGGGGCCGTATATCAGCAATAACACGGCGAATGTTCACTTCCAAATCGTCCAACTACTCTGGTTTATCGGCATGGGCTAGTCAGTTCATATACCTCCAAAGAAAGTAATCTAAAGGTCTGAGATCACAGGATCGTGGAGGAGAAGTCATGTTTCTATAACACTCTCCATTGAAGAATATGAAGAAATATGGGCCGATGATTCCACCAGCCCATAAAGCACACCAAACAGTGAGTTTTGGCGGTTGTAAGCTCGTCCCGACAAAGATTTCTGGGTTTTATCCACTCCAATTTCGGCAATTGTGCTTGTTTATGTATCCATTTAACCAAAAATGGGCCTCATCGGAGAACAAAATTTTGCGTTGAAAATGAGGATCAAGCTGAACGCATACAAAGCATATAATGGTCACGCGTTTTCAACTCTTGCACAAGCTGGATTTTATAAGCTTTTGAGCCAAGATCTTTCCGTAAAATCTTCCACAAAGTGGATGGGCATTGGTCCAATTGCTGTGCACGATGGCAAATCGACTCATTCGGATTCTCCTCAACACTACGCTGCACAACGGCAATAACTTCTTCTGTTCGCACTGTTTGTCGTCTTTGGGCACTCGTATTATCCACTAGAATGTACGTGGTGCGAAAGCGATTCATCGTGTTCCTAATAACTTGCTCAGATGGACTATTATGTCGACCATTCTATTCACAACCATTCAACATTCTAAGGGATAAATTGAGGCATTTGATTGACAGGCCACAGATTCCTTGATATATCATTTATGTGTTTATATGCCTCGGTTGATTCCTTATAAATTTCAACTGGCTTAGTAAGTCTAATTTCGTGACGTGATTGTCGCCCTTCCCTGAGTTAACTTAAGGAACTATTGGACCCTCGCTTATGTAACCTGATTCATTATTCACTTCAAAATTCAATCAACGTAATAGTAGGAGAAATTTCTTCCTCGTAAGGCCTTAAGAAATCTCTCCAAGCTAGGGCAATCTGCTCAAGCTCTTCAAGTACAATATTAGATCGTAGAAACACACGCCGACTTTGAAAACATACCCTTAGTTGTCCTAAAAATGTCATCATTCGCTATTTGAAAATAACCTTTAAATTCCCTTATCCAGATTAAAAAAGATTCCCCTGTCCACGTGCAAAATATTCGTAGTGTATACGTAACGTTAGATAAATAATTAATGTCACATGATAACATCGCACCACATAAATACATACTCATATATGGTATGGATACATGCATGCCTCATTTACGTTACTTTTAACATAACACTCGTATCCCACATAAAATGTCATCTGCTCCCTCAGTTTGTCCACATTTAAACTATCACAAGGTAAGCCGGAATCGACATTTATCGATTTTCGGATTATACCCACTCCAGCTACCACCGACATTACAAAGCTATCTCACGACGAACTTGCCCTTAGAAGGCTTCAATTAAATGTTACGAAATTTATTTCAGTCTTAAGTCGTTCCCTTTCTCTTTTACTGTTCTTTCCGTTCCAAGTGTGAAAAGGAATAGTACGCACAAATTGTAAATGTTGTCTACCACAAACCTTTTCGAGGTACCTTCTGTAGCACTACTGCCTTATTCTTACTTACATGAATCTTAATGTAATTAACACACTTCCAGTTGACACTTACCTAAAAAGAAAAGAAAAGAAAGAAACAAATTAGAATCTAAACATTTCGAAAAGTATCTATAAAGGTGTACAGATGCACCACCTCTTCTTTATAGATTAAAGTAATTATCATTAAATTAAAAATAAGATTAAGGAAAAATCTCCACCAATGAATTAGAATCGGCATTAGAATCACCAAGCGAACAGCGTCATTCAGTCATAAATAAATTCGAATAAAAAAGTATAGGCCAAAGGTGGGAGTCTTGGGGCATCTCAACAAAAAATCAAAAATAATAATAAACCTTCCCTAATACGATCGTTAAAAGTTTACCTCAATAAAATTACGTATTAACCTGAGAACACACCTTCAAAAGAACTATCCAACAACAACTACGACAACAACAACAGAATCTCAATCTTCGTTTTAGATTACAATCATCATCGTCGATAGCTACTTCGCATTTGGTTTCTTCTCAGCTTCTCCTATTAGCGGCATCCAGCATAGACTCAAACCAGTTTGCCCTGTCTAAAGATCAATTGATCTGATAGAACCATCCCAACTCCCCGACCCCCCCATCTTAAACATCTGCATTTGTGTGCATCTGTGCCTCTTTAAATCAGATTAAGGCAATATAAAATAACCCAAAGCATATAATTGCCTCCATGTAGATGATGGAGAAGAATAAAAGGAGAAATACAGAAATGAAAGAATAAAAAGGATTATCAAAGAGGGCCATCCGAGAGTAATCCTGTCGTAAATTTATCGCCGAGAGATCTTACACCAGTTCACCAGATAAAAGTAGACCATAGAGGGGTTAATTAGCTTCACTTTTACATGCTGGATCAAAACGGATCAACAAAGAGGGCTTGGAGAACAAAGTGCAGGGCATCATAACAAAAGGAAAAATGCATTTTGCTTATCACGTGTGCACAGGGCAGCCATTAAATTGTCACCAGTTGAACACAGTCCGACGAATGGAAAACAAAAATTCCAACAATGATGGATTTCTATAAAAAAAAAAACAACCGCCGAGGAGGTCCCAGGGTGAGGAATGCATGCGCTCCAACGAACTAGCAGACGAACTATTGTAGGAGGAGCAGAACGAGTTGATATGATTTATTAGGATCCATAATAAACTGGACAATAAAAAATTGATTCTAATAAGGGTCGACTGGTTGACTGGTTGACTGGCAAACTGGTTTACTGCCTGACTTGCTGACTAGACAGATTGGAAGAGTCTCAGCGGATCCTTCTTATCAATGGAAAATAATTGATGGAAATAATTCCCCAAGATGGATTGGATCGTGACCGTGAAGTGTGTTATCCTGATGCTGCAATAAACCGAAATTATTCTCGCTTGGAAGTTGGGTAATAGCTAATGGTGGAGATGACACCTTTTTATGGGTTTCAGACAGTTGGGTTGTTTGTGCTTGCTCTTAGATGTGGCATGTGTACAGCCATAAAAATGTTAGATAAGCTTAAACATTTTAGGGCTTTTAAGTCCAGCCTATCGGAACAAAGTCTGGATGCTTCTACGCCAGGTTGTGGCATAACAAATGTTTAGACTGTTGACATTGATCAAATGCTCGCCAGGAAAGCCGCCTACTAAGTCTCAGTTAATGTTAATGGCCATATTGGAGAGGGACTCACAATATCAATTGATTACCCAGAGTAGTCCCTGAAATGTGAAATTTATTCAGCTAAACTTATACACGACAAATCATAGACGAAACTAATGGTCAATCGATCGATCTTTTAGGCACAGGCAACGCTAACAATCTTAAGATTAAGCTGGAATGTATGTAGATCAGACGATCTTCACAGCTATAACATACTTGTGGTGAATAGTACTCACCTTAAGTAGTAGTAGAAGTCGTGAGAATATCATTTTGCATACACAGAAGCAACTTGAATGCTAAAATATTACATCAAGCAGGCAATAACACCGAAAAAATCCTTCTCATTCTTCTCAGTTCAGTTCCAAGAATGCGGTGGCAGAGTGGTCACAGAGTGATCGATGGTGAATCGTATGAACCCCCAATATACGAGCATATGCTACAGGAAGTCATTTGATATATATAACTCACGTCTAGGTCTGCCTCTTGGATTGATTTCCATTTCAGTTCCTTATTTACTCCCATAATTGCAGTGTCAATGTCTCCATCGTGTTGAATACTAAGCCCCCATTCGAGTAATATTTATACGGGTTTGTCAAATATTTGCCGGACTTAAAGACCACAAGACGATCTTAAAGGCAATAAGTATATAAGAAGCATATTCCAAGAACGTTTCCTTGGAAAAACTTAAAATTAAGGATCAAAGCACTCGTTAACAATCAGCACACTGATCAAAAGCCTTAAAAGAGACAAAGCACCTACCCTGGCAATATCAAATCAACCCCGAAACACAACCATCTTCTCTTACGCTTAGTACTACAACTTTCCCATAGCTGGTATCCTGTCATCTTTTGGATCCTTGATGACTTCAAGTTACAGAAGATATACGTACTCGAATGTTCATCCAGCTTTGCCGCATATAATGTATGCCGGTGTATAGTACACAGCTACTGCCAACTTTGAAGGGTATTCTGGCCAAAATGCCAATTTCCAGGACAACGGTGAGAATAGCTCGAAAATCAGATAAAATAACTACTCACACTCGTAAAGAGATATGGTTATTCCTTCATAGAATTTAACGTGCACTCTACAAGTGTATGAGTATCCGTAAGACGTTTCATTGAAGGAGCCTTCAACAAAGCGACTATGAACGTCATGTACAAGTCGATCTATCAACCCGGAGCTTTTTTCGAGTGAGCAAGAAGTGATCTTTTCTCGTGACTCTAGTCTTATGGACTTGATATCTGACTCAATGATATCAGACCTTCGGTTAATATAAAAATATAAAGTCTTTACCTGTACTAACAGGATTGCCATGACGCTCAAATCACGTAAAATGCACCGCACTTTGGGAAACGCGATACCACGTACTAATATTGATGACCAATTGGACTTGTTCCACAGGGCTAAGAGTCAATATCTTGAGAGGTTGTTGTTCCTATCATCAATAACACATCGATCCCCGTCTTTAAGCTGCGGAGTTTAAGGAAATTGAGCCCAGACTATCTACATCAACACTATACCTAGGAATGTTAATAAATTCCTGGAAAAAGAACATAGACTTCCTCAAAATGGTTGCATAGATCAGTTGTGAGAACCTTCATTACTGGGTCGCTGTTCTGGCGCACGACTTAAAGATGCACGAACTGCCTTTAGCCTTAGCAAGATCAAGAAAACAGCTTGCATGGGAATTCTGGCATTGGAGCAGCGAATTTGTCATAATTATGACCACATGATTCCAAGTTTCCTTTTTAACAGGAGATTTTCTATTAGAATTTCTGATAAGAACGATGAGGAACTGGCTTTCTTTACCGATATACGAGTAGTTATAAAATTGACACTAGCACGGGGCCCGAGACCTACTTCAAACCGTTGGTTTCAACCGCTCATATAAAATAAAGACTGGACGTCGGTCGTGTCCCCTGAACCGAAGGAATTGCCATTTTTCATGCAACAACAACTAATGTATTGATAATGAAATCGCCGGGAGATCAAATGCTGTCTACTTGAACAGTCAGATAATGGTTAGGTCTCTAGACCCCCACGATGATCTGTATGACGCCTGTAGTAATCAGCTGCATGAGATATCGTGTACAAATATAGTAACCATGTGCTGACTATCAGGGCACAAGAATCAGACAATAGGAAATCTGATGAGTTGGCGAGAAAAGGGTCGACGGCTTGTCTCGGAAAACGAAAAAGCTGGAACGGGCCCCAGAGGAGACACACTCCGAAGGACGAGGCCAGTGCTACAACCAGCAAAAGTCGTAGCTCTGATCGACGTTGAGAAACAAATCTGGTGGTGGCTTTCCCAGCACACACGATCCGGCTGAAACCGGTGCTGCAACCAACACAAGTTGCGGCTCTAGCGGACGGAACTTGGACGTCTGCGTCGCTGGAAAAGTAACCTCCAAAAAACAACAAACCATGAAACGCTAAAGGGGACGAGATCGGCGCACCTACAAAAATGCTGCTATCTCTTCTCTGGTGCTTCAAATTGTGAAGGCTGGCAATGACAACAGTCTGAATGATGCTGAGTGCAAACACGGTATCGATCAACTGTGGGAGCTAGCCAAAGCAGAGAATGTTTGTATTCAAGAATGGAGAACGGAACTCCTAAACGCAGCAAACTTTTGAATGACTAAACAAATCTGTGCCGAAAGTCCAAGCCCTGGAGACCAAGACCTTCAAGGTTTTCAAGCAGCCGAAACTGACGCGCGCCATATTCTGGGTTCTGGGGCAACTCAGAGAAACGGGAGATGTTTTGATGCATTTTCATACTCAGAACCCTGGACTTGACACTGAAAAGTGGAAAATATGCTCTCACAGGGAGAGAAAGAATCGGGAAAACAAGGACGGCTCTTCTCTTGTTGTGGGCTTAGACAAAGCTTCTGTCGAGACCATTAAGTCTAGGTTGACTCACTTCCCTATCTGCATCTTTGAAGGGATAATTTCCACTTTGTCTCCAAATGAGTGCAGATAGCAGACGACCATCCCAGTACCCATCTATTCTTCAACATTCCAAGTCAGCTACTGCATCCCTATGTAGGAGGCTTTCCATGTTGAATACAAAACCACACATAATAGCCAACATACGAGTATCTTACTCGCTACTCGATTGTTTTTCGTCGATTCGAAATGCAATTGATGGTCTATCCACGGAAGCAGAAGAGACCAGTGTTTAGTATAAGGGAGACTAGAGAAACAATTGCATCTTAATAGGCAGAGGAGAAAGCGCGTACGCAGAGTTCACAGAACCATTTGAAAGCGGGAGCTGGCATTTTGTCACCCATAATCATGATCATTTCATCGGTGAGCTTCATGCCTCGTTCAAAGCCGATGTTTCCACCAGGTGACGATTCAAACATAATACCAAAATCGTCAAAAAATGTCATCCTTGTCGATCATTATGTTGCTGTTGTGACGATCTTTGTTTTGGAGGAGACATCTGACTGGGGTGTACGCAGCTATTGATTTCACAAAGTTAGCACGAGCAGCTTGAAATTCTTATCGCCGTACTGATGCAGGAAGTATTCGAAGAGCCCAGAGTCTGTTTGACGACCAAGTTGATCACGTAATTTGGCATATGGAACACATTCTATCACACCACATCAATGAGCTGCGGCTACCATCAGCAAGAATAAGTCCAAACCGACTTGCTGGAATATGTTCTTGATATGATTTAGAGTTTGCCAGGATTCCACACCTAATGTCGCATCCTTTAGGGAATTCGGGTTATTTGAAATTTCCATCACTCTGGTTTGCAGCTCGGTAATACCACTGAATATTCAGCACAATAATCTCTGAATTCGACGGCAGATAACAACTCGATTGCACCTTTATCCTACTCAAAACAGCTAGACAAGCATTTTCCTTTCGGGAATGACACAGCTGTAATCCAACCAAAGAAGTCAAATTCTCTTTCTTACAACCGTTTTGTTGCAACAAAGAAGGAGCCGATGATGTTTTGACTAAGTGCTTTTAATGCCTCGTACAAGTTGGGATCTCTGTGCTGCTGATCCTTGTCCATGTAAATGTTGGTTTGCATGTGCCTGGAGGAGTTGCGGAACATATGGAAGAACAGATTCAGCAGGATATGAGGAAAGTGCCTTAAAGCGTGTAATAGAGAAAAAGCAAGACAGTAATTGAATTGGATTGACAGCCAATCAACCAGGACGTGCACCAGGTCTGGAAATTCTTGCAAAGGTTTCTAGTTGTGACAAGCTATTTCCGTGTCTCAGGAATATAGACAACAGCAATCAGACCATCACATACTCATCGAGTCACCTAATCATCAATGGAGTCGAAATTTTTGATTCTCCACGGGAGGAATACCATCAAAACGGGATTATAAGCCCAAGGAAGCCAAAGGTTCGTTTTCTAAGGTCTCTCTTGATGATTTTCTTCTCTCCAGGAATAGTCAAATGGGGTAAACTATTCGGATTATACTAGATGATCATGTTCAAAAGCCACATGGCGCATGCGCCTTTTGGATAGGGAAGCCGTTTCGATCGCGACGAACGTTTGGAGAGCGTCCTAGACCAAGCTATTGTCAAATTTGTTTTATATGTTTGTAAATCGGCAGACAACGATGTAGCAGTAGGCAAAACAATTCCCACTTTATCCCAACTATATCAGATGTGGGAAAATGAGAGTTGGCTTTGAGACTAATTCATACCAAGACAGGGGTTTGACAATTTGTACTTCGTGATTTGCCACGCACTGACGATCTCTTGAATGAAGCAGCGTTACATGTCCTGGCGAGCTGTAAGAATCCATTGGCAACATTAAACTTCTGACTCCATGGCAGACTTTGTAAGGAGTTCCACTTGAGATGTTGAAATAGCGTGAAGCAATTTTCGATGCATTTCAGAGCACAGAACCATGTATGCTATATCTCTCCAAAGAGCCTTTCTCAGAACATGTATCCCAAATGTCTTTCATTAATCCGCCTGCTATGCCAACTTTTTCTTTGTCATTTAACGCAGATAACAGCTCAGAAATTTCTCCAGAATACTTGCTTCTGAGACAGAGAACAGATACAAAGCTTGGTGTACCACTATTGACACAATGTAGCCTTTTACTAATCGATGACAAAGCATTGGGATACAATGTACTGCTGCTAACCACAGAGTCAACAGCCAGTGCTAAACCGCTGTGATGAGCTAGCATTGGTGTCAGAATTTAGTTAGGATATTCCTGGTGCGGCATCTGCAGTGAAAAAGTGATTGGCCCTTATTTTTTTGGGGACTAGCCTGAGCGCTACAGACAGATGGTAAACAAGATTTTTCCCCTGCAAGTTGCTGAATTGGGTCTCAAGCATTGTTTGTTCCAGCAGGATGGAGCAACCGCTTACATAACTCGGGCAGCAATGGAGATTTCGAATCACCAATTTCCAGGCCGACTGGCTGGCCAAATCGCCAGATTTGACGGCGCCAGTCTTCTTCCTTTGGAGCTTTTTGAAGTCTCGCGTTTACCACAACAAACCTTGGAAGTCTGAAGCCAACATTGAAGAAGAAATCACCAATTTGGAGCCAGATGTGTTGCAAGCAACAATGCTGTAAAACGAGCACAAACGTGCATCAACTCAGGAGGTGGTCATTTGATCGATATCATTTTTTGAACTTAATGTCATCAATTTTACACCTTCAACTGGCAGCCAATTCACATTATGACTTTACTTTTGCCCCACTGTGTAATTGGAGAATTTCTAGCATGCACCAAAGAACTCATCGGTTCCACAGCAAATGGGGAAACTTATCTACAAACTGTGAGAGATATTGACCAGCTACAAGTTGTATATGCTTTTGGATGTGGTTAAGTTAGACCAGGAGCAAATTGGCCTGACACTCAAGACCTCTTTCGCGTACGTCATCGTGGATAAAAACTAAGTTGCGGAACTTTGCGAATACTTGATCAGCGATGTTCTTGATGGTGGAACTAGATCAAGCGATGCTTCCCGACATCTCGGATAAATAGTATGCTTACTGTCCGGTAGAAAAAATGTTTGCAAACTGCTTGTTGGCTTACAAATGGAACACTAAGCACTTCCCAGGGGCCATAATGCGTTGCCCATAAACGATATCTGTAAAACATTTTGTGAGATATGTAAAAACTGCGATACCCTGGAGCATTTTCTCTGTGAATAACAGACTTACTAAACGCTCTCACATGTGGTGAGCACTGATGTTGTAAGCAATTTATCACTGAAAATGTTGAAGGTTATGGGTTCTTGTTTTACTTCAGGTGAGTGCCTGTATTTTCATAAGAAGTGTCCTGGTTGTCCTCCTAGTTTTAAGTTTCACCTGACTACATTCGTTGTTTTCAATGGATATACCCTAAGATCTACTGAAAATTGGCAGCCTATGGACGCTTGTCTTACACTTGAAGACTGGGTATAACAGGGTGGAATATGAATCAACCGAAGACATGGTATACCTGCGATTGAAGGATCTACATCAAGCGTCCAGGTATCGTCGATAGCTTTTTTTCGAAGTGATAGAGTAAGACAGGTTTGTCCCGTTCAACTTGGAGAGTGAAGTAAATATTCACCAATTAACTGTGAGTGACAGGACTATTGTTTTTGTAGAGTGTGTTACTTGTATTTCGAGTAAGGAAAATTTAGACCATTCGTTGTCCACATGGAACTAGCAGCGGTATCCTTGAGTATTTTCACTTCAAAGCCCCTGCTGCCAAGAGTGATGATTTATTATAGGCGGCTTCAACTTGATTTTATCCTCGTATTCGGGCGGATTTGTTTAAGCTCTAGTTCTAGTGTGCTGCTAAAACCACCCTTGAATGCCGATTATCTCTTACGGAGACGGTAGAGCAGTTCAACTTTCACCTTTGTTGGGTGCCGGGCCACAGAGACATTCCAGGGAATTGTAGGGTTGACGAACTCGCCACAATTGGAACCACTCTACATATTCCAACAGACAAGAGCAGCATAGGTATACTAATCGCTACGTGCAAATCAATATTAAAGTCCACCTTGGGTGGAGTTGACTGTTGATTTGGCCAAACCTGGATCTGAATCGCTCTAACAGTTTGATCCTTCTAAATAGGTGTCATCACTGTACACTGCCTTATAGGCAAGGATTGCAAGAAAGCTTGGCGCCCTTACAAACGATTTCTGTAGAAGCTGTATGGACGAGGAGGAAGAGGAGACAATCCTCCACTTACTCTGTACATGTCCAGCTCTCTACCAAAGAAGAAAACTTCACTTAGGAGCGTTCTCTAAAATGACTTAAGCGATCTAAAGAATATAGACGTTAACAGTCTCCTACGCTTCATCATAAGCTCAAATTGGTTCCATGAGTAGGAGGACCAATGTGGATTCGTTTTACCTACCTACCTTCCTTATTTACTATCCAGTGCCTTCCTTATTTAGATCCGAAATGCGCGTTATCATTGGATTGCATTGCATGATTGCATGATTGCATGATTCCTTTCCATCGTTGTGCATCGCAACTGAATCAGTACTCTTCGTACCTAGAAGTCAACATACAGGCTTATAACTTTAAGAGCAGTACAACGACGATGACCTCGATATCTGGCTGATCGGAATCAACAGAAAGGTATCCCCAGAGCTGCCATCTACAACCAACTATTCTAAGAGCTGCATTACTCGCTAGCCAGGGTAGGACAATTAGGCTAGTTAGACAAATTATTCTGGACAAGGACAAATCAACAAACGAATATGATAAAAGGTCTTCTCACACCGAGGTCAAAGAGAGGGTAAAGTCATTGCGCTCTAAATCATTGGTTCAAAAGACGATTGCTTAATACACAATTGTATGTATACAGATACGGCTAATCCCATGTAAATTGATCTCCAGGCCTTAGCCATTTAATGTCTTAAATCGTTGAACAAACTTGGCCTGCATTTGATGCCGCAAACAGCTTCAAACCGCAATTTCGTAAGCCAATTCCTGGCTCCCTTTGTTTTGCGTAATCATTCACAACACACACCCGCAAAGCGATTTCGAACTAAAAACCATTCGATCTAATCTCGGAGCACTTCAATCCCGTTTTTTACAAGATTTATCTATTTTTTTCGCCTCCTTTTCTTATTGGCACCTCACGCAATGTAATTACCACAAGTTTGGTAGCTTCAACCCATGCGTAATGCAGCCAACTGGTTTCACTTTTTTCTTTTTCAAAATCTTTTTATCATGTTCGATTCGATTACGCTAATTAGTTAACTTCAGCGTGATTGCGATTCGCGTGTTCTTGTTAAGTAATCCGTCAAGATCGGTGTGGGAGGAAGAGGAAAGGCGAAATTCGCCCTCCTTTCACATGGCATGAACAGATTTTTCATCCTACGGCGATTCATTCAATTTTACAAAATACCGCGTTTATCCGTGTGATTGGATGACATCGAGTTTCCAATTACAGGTGCCACGCAAAAAATTGCTGCAATTCAATTTGGAGTCGATGTATCCGATGTATTCGTACGTAATTAGAGAGAAAAAAAAACGAGTTTTTCGCAACAAAATTCGAGATACTTGTAATGAGTCGATGGCTGAGGAGGTTATCGGATTTGTGAGTTCCACTTACGAGTAGAGTGGAGTTTCTAAAAGATTCCTGCTAACCGATGGATAATTGTTTATGGCAATCTAAAGAGGGCGTGACTGATTGGGTGCCTTAATGGGGAGTGATTATTTAGTGGAGGCAATTGGAATTGGTTGGGAATGGAGTTGGGGGGAAAAAATTTGTTTAATTGCTACGTTCTGGCACATTAGCAGCATCGATGATTAGTCCTGAGGAACAAAGCTAATGGGCCGCACAGCAGCATCCCAATGGAAGATGATGAATTTCCTGAATAAATTCTACGGCTAGTGAAAGGGAGATAAATCACGTACCCCTGGATTTATGGGCAATTTGGACAGGACTCTCAGCAGCTACATTCCATTTATGGATGCAGAATTTAACATTGACATATGAATTTAATTTTTTTTTAAAGAATCTGACCATCAAGGTAAGAACGATTGGATGGTAGTCAAGGAAGTAAAACCAAAGTTCAGCCAATTGTGACTCTCTGTTGCTAGTTTAGCCTTCATATTATGAAGTTTGCAGAACCTTCACCCGATCTTTGATCCAGTCTTTGCGCAGCTTGTTCGACTTCTGAAACAATGCTTGCTAACTTAATGGAGAAAGCGAGTTGAGCTGAGCGAAGAAGTTCTTCATTTAGTCTTTTTCCAAACCTACTGTGTCCATCAAGGCTTCCAAATTGTGGACCATTTCGTGGAAAGAATGTCTGCCGATTGAGGTATATTATACATTTGGAAAAGCTGAATTGTGTTTTTGCAGCTGGTCCTGTTCGAACACATTACAGTTTAGCACTGTTGCAAAACCTTCAAGTTTTTATTTCGCACCTCTATCTAGCTCTTCTCGAGGCCAGCAGATTGTCCTCTAATTGGTTTTGTGTCGGTTTCAACTTTGACCAACAATTCTTTAGACAATTCTTGATTCACAATTCTTTGCTGCTCTTTAATTGGTGTGGACCATTGGTGAACCTTTAGTTTTTAGGTCTGCCACTATGCTGCATTTATTCCTTTTTTTCATGTGATACTCATGCTCGTATTTACTTACTGCAAAGGCCGTTGCAGTTGGGGCATGATTCGCATCCACTAAACGATATCTGACGTATCTACGATGTATTTTTTAGCACCATAATCGGGCATCGGTATCACGTACCCCTGGATTTATGGGCAATTTGGACAGGACTCTCAGCGGCTACATTCCATTTATGGATGCAGAATATAACATTGACATATGAATTTAATTTTTTTTTTAAAGAATCTGACCATCAAGGTAAGAACGATTGGATGGTAGTCAAGGAAGTAAAACCAAAGTTCAGCCAATTGTGACTCTCTCGTTAACTGTGACTCTCTGTTGCTAGTTTAGCCTTCATATTATGAAGTTTGCAGAACCTTTACCCGATCTTTGATCCAGTCTTTGCGCAGCTTGTTCGACTTCTGAAACCATGCTTGCTAACTTAATAGAGAAAGCAAGTTGAGCTGAGCGAAGAAGTGCTTCATTTAGTCTTTTTCCAAACCTACTGTGTCCATCAAGGCTTCCAAATTGTGGACCATTTCGTGGAAAGAATGTCTGCCGATTTAGGTATATTATACATTTGGAAAAGCTGGTCGTGTTCGAACACATTACAGTTTAGCACTGTTGCAAAATCTTCAAGTTTTTATTTCGCACCTCTATCTAGCCCTTCTCGAAGCCAGCAAATTGTCCTCTAATTGGTTTTGTGTCGGTTTCAACTTTGACCAACAATGCTTTAGACAATTCTTGATTCACAATTCTTTGCTGCTCTTTAATTGGTGTGGACCATTGGTGAACCTTTAATTTTTAGGTCTGCCACTATGCTGCATTTATTCCTTTTTTTCATGTGATACTCATGCTCGTATTTACTTACTGCAAAGGCCGTTGCAGTTGGGGCATGATTCGCATCCACTAAACGATATCTGACGTATCTACGATGTATTTTTTAGCACCATAATCGGGCATCGGTTTTGGCTGAGTCTAATGAAGCTCGCCAGAATTCTCTGTTTTCTGCATGTTGGCGTCAATTAGTAAATCCAAGCGCTTATAGGCCCTTAATCACTTGATCTTTTCAACGGTGATGTAGGCATGGCCTTCATCGAGCTCACTTATTAGACATCCTGCACTCAGTGCAGCCGCTGAATTTTAGTTCCATTGGATTCGATACCCGTCACCGGCGCGAATCAACCTTTCAACCTGGACGATGATGACCAACAATTCCGTCCACCCGACCTGGGCGAAGTGAAGATAGCTATATCTAAGCTTAAGTCCAACAAAGCTGCTGGAGCGGACAGCATGACTGCCTAGCTCTTCAAAACGGCAGGCGATGACTTGGTAAAGAGCATACACAAACTCATCTGTAAAATATGGTCGGACGAAAGTGTGCCCGATGAATGGAACCTCAGCATTGTTTGTCCGATTCTCAAGAAAGGAGACCCTCTGAACTGCGCCAATTACAGAGGCATCAGTCTCCTTAACATCGCATACAAGGTCTTATCTCCTGTATTGTGTGAACGCCTGAAGCCGTTCGTCAACAACCTGATAGGTCCATATCAGTGTGGCTTCAGGCCAGGAAAGTCAACCATCGACCAAATATTCACACTACGGTAGATCTTGGAGAAGACCCATGAGCTTCAAATCGATACACACCACCTATTCATCGACTTTAAGGCGAGCTATACAGAGCAATGTCTAGTTTCGGCATCCCTGCCAAACTCATCCGTCTGCGCAGGATGACGATGGGGAATGCACGCTGCTCCATCAAGGTCGGGAAAATCTCACCGAGACCTTTGATGTCCAGAAAGGATTTAGACAAGGCAAGAGGCACTATCCTTAAAAAGTCCGTCCAACTACTCGAATACGCCGACGATATTGACATAATCGGGAGAAAGCAGCATGATGTCAGTGGCGAAAATGAGTTTAGCGGTCAACGAGGACAAGACCAAGTATATGCTGTCAAGCAAATAGGACAACCAACACCGACGTCTCAGGCAGAACGTCACCTTCGACATAACTTTGAGGTAGTTAAGGACTTTGTCTACCTAGGCTCCGCTACAAATACAGACAACGGCACCAGTGCTGAGTTCAAACGAAGAATAACTCTTGAAAATCGCTGTTTCTTTGGGCTAAGAAGGCAATTGAGTAGCAAAGCCCTCCCTCGGACAACAAAAGTCACCCTTTATAAGACCTTAATGATCACGGGCCTGCTCTATGGCGCAGAGGCATTGACATTATCAAAAAATGGATGAGGGTGTTCTTGTTTGCTTCGAGAGAAAAATTCTTCAGGCGATCTTCGGTCCCGTCTGCATTGACGGTGAATGGAGGAGGAGATACAACAATGAACTCTACGGACTGTACAGCGACATCGACCTAACCAGAAGAGCGAAGATCCAAAGACTGAGATGGCTGGGTCATGTAGAGCGTATGGGCACCAATGTTCCGGTTCGAAAAGTATTCGAATCTGCTCCCGAGGGACAGCGCAGTAGATGGAGGCCAAGACCCAGGTGGCGCACGCAAGTGGAAGGGGACCTCAGCCAACTTAGAGTGCGAAACTGGAGGCAGCTAGCTAGGGATCGAGCTGGCTGGAGACGCTTGTTGACTGAGACCCAGGTCCACCCCGGACTGTAACGCCACTTAAAATAAGTATGTAGCCGACGTAGCGGCCAGTATCAAAGAAACCCAGAAATGTCGATTCGGCGCCAATCAGCTGAATTGGGCATCGCCAGATAGTCAACCCGGCTTGTTTTGCGGTTGGATTTAGACCCACATCCCTATAAGATTGTGCTGATGAAAGAATTGAAGCCCCACGACAATTGACAACGCCGTGAGTTCGCTAATTGGGCGCTGGAAATTTTGGCCGAGATACGGATTTTAGGCAAAACGAAATCCATTTTTCGCTGAGCGGCTATGTCAACAAGCTAAATTTCCCGTATTGGAGCGAACACAATCCACAGGTGTTCGACCAAGCATCAATGCATCCACAAAAATTGACTGACTGGTGTGGTTTATAGCATGGCGGCATCATCGGACCTTATTTCTATCGAAGTGACGAAGAAGACACTGTTACTGTCAATGGTTTCAGGCATACAGCGATGTTAACCGACTTTTTGTGGTACGAGCATCAACATATCCGAGCTGCGGTTCCAACAAGACGGCGCTGAATTTCGGCGAAGATTTCTCGGTCGTCCGACACCAACTGGGCAAACACTACGACATGTAGCCACTTGCCTAGAAGAGTATGGGACAACACGAGATGCTGCTCCTCGGAGCAGCCGTTCTGCTGAGAATATGCTGAGGTTGAAGATCTCATAGAGGACCCCGGAGTATCGACCAAACGACGTTGCACAGAATTGGGCATCAATCAGACAATTTTGGTGAAAGACTGTATGATATTCCCTTACAAAATGCAGGCAGTGCATCAGCTGTTAACTGTGGACCGCCAAGCGCGGCCATCCAGAAGTTCTACCACGAGGGAGGCAACTTTTCATCGAAAATCATCATGAGCGACCAGGCCCAGTTCCATCTATGTGGATATGTGAATAAGCAAAATTATCGCTTTTGGGGCACCGAAAATCCGCGTATAACCCATGAAGAGCCTTTACAACCGCTTAAAGTTACTGCACGGTATGTTGTTTATGCTGTAGGCGTCATCCGGCCTTATTTTTTCGAAAACGGGCCAAACGATTACGGTGGATGGGGAGCGCTACAGAACCAGCTTAATGACTTTTTTCTTCCTCAATTGGATGAATTGGGACTAGAGAACTTGTGGTTCGCGCAGGATGGAGCAACGGCGCATACTGCACGAGCCACAACCGAAATTTTGAGGGCTGTATTGCCGGGGCGAATAATCTCTCGTTTTAGCGATTTACACTGGCCGGTAAAATCGCCTGATTTAACTGTTCCAGACTTCTTTTTGTGGGGCTCTGTGAAGTCACGAGTCTATCTCAACAAGCCTCAGACTCTTGAAATTCTCAAATAGAATATCCGTCAAGAATGCGAAGGCCTGTAGCCGGAAGTTCTGGGAAGAGTGATTCAAAATGCCACAAATCGGGCCCGAATGGTCATCAATTCTGGCGGCGGCCACTTAGTCGATATCAATTTCTCGATTTAATGGAAAAAAAAAATTTAAGAATCAAAGTTCTCATTCATAAAAAAAATTACAGGCAAAGAACATCGGGTGACAACTTTTGCGTCACCTTGTACAAAACTGAGAGCAAGATGTCAGAAACCGAGCTTGCTGGAAACAAAGTGATATTGGTACGAATAAATGCTCATGTCTATCACGAATTACTTAAGTACAATAAAAGTAAAAGAAGTAGAAAGATTCTAGGAAATTCGGAAGTATTTCGCTTCAATTCGACACTATTTGGAGTTGGGAAGCATTTGACAAGGTCATCGCCTTTATTAATCGTAAGCTCTAGTCATTAAAACACAAAAAAACTCATGGGAGTCTCAATGTCCGAAGGAAATCGGAGATAAAGTGATTTGTATTACACGGGCATAAAACAGAGGAGAGACCATTCTGAAACGCAAGTAAGAGGTAGTGGAGAAGGCATCAGCTTGACGTTTGAGATGATAATTGAAAAATCTTTCGACCAAGAGACTGATTAACGTTAACCTTCGGTTCTTGACGAACTGTCGACAATGAAGTATAAAAAGAACATCTGCTCGGACTAAATATTTCGACATACAGGTATCGGCAACTGGACTGCAAGACAGCCGTACGGCAAGTCAAACATTACTTTAAGGTTACCAGCAAAATCAATCAAAAAATTGCCAAAACCCTGTTAAATGAAACTTGGATTTGGCGGAGTACATAATTTAGATGTCCGACTTTTGGCACCTGTCCACGCAAGAATGGTTAGAAGGTTACATAGTTAAATTAATCCAAAGGGGTTCCGAACGTCACTCCCTCAAACGTCCACAAAATGACAAGACGCACAACACTTTGTTTCTCCAGTTAAATAAAGGTCAGACAGTAAGCATTCATTAGACTACCTGGAACTAAATTCCATGAAAAAAGGACATTGTCACAATCTCATTCAAATAACACAGACCCTACCTACAGTCATTGCTTTACTAAGGCGTGCCAGTATGCTCTCAACTCAAAATTCAACCGCCGCGCCGCCGGATCATTCATCTTTATTAATTCTATTGTCAAAAGATTTCTGTTACTTTTACCTGATCTGATCACCACTCATCATCCCAAACTAAATCGCGATTCGGCACCAGTTTGCCCTCTTAATCATCTTGGCGTCAGCTAATGTCGATTCAAATAACAGAAACCAACTCTCCTGCTCATCATTTCGCCAAATGTAGCGTCTTTTGTCTGATTTTATTGTAATTACTCTGACTTATGCTCGGAAACAGGTAAAAGTATTTCAAAACCCCGAAAAACTGAACAATCAATCATTCCAACATCAGAGTAATTGTTTGTGACTGTGACGTGGCCGTTTGCAGTCGAAAATGCACAAACTTGAACTTCATTAGCTGGCGTCAGTGGTCATTGGTTAGCGGTTAGGAGTTCAAATCCTTCTGACCAGAGTCCGCATGTCGCAGACATGAATTTCGCTTCGCAATATTTTCTTGTTTTTGCTCTCTTTGTATTGTGGTCAAACGAAATTCGATAGTTTTCAGATTTTCAGACAACACATGACAGTGTGTCGTCACCCCGGGCCCAAGATCTTATCGTGACGTTCCGAAAGCGAATGTAAAAATTTGTTGTTTCCAGAATTCGGACAGATTGTTATTCAATGGAGGCATCCAATAAATTTTCCTCGGCCCCTGTGACAAATTTAAATTCAATAGAAACCATGTTTCAGAATCGATTTCAGTGGTGTGGTTTGGTTCGGGGTGTGTATCGGTATGTGTTAACTGATTCTCCAATGGAGGATGCTCTACTGCCTTTTGTTTCAGGTGTCTCCTGGTTATCGATTGGCCTGATGTTGCTGCTGGATCCGGGGAATTATGTAAATTTTCAATGAGCAGGGTTATTTTTGGGCACCTACGACGAGTACATACGGTGGATCCTCTCAGATGGAAATAAATTTGATAATCGACATCCAAAGCGGATGTTCAGATTATTCATGGCTTGAACGCGTGCGATTTGATTTACGCATTTGAACAATGGAATTTAGGGAGTCGCATTGAAGATTAGAGGAAAAATTCGATGGAAGAGAGAAGTGAGTTTTTTAGCCACTAGGGACTGGCTATTCTGTGAATGCTGTATAGTAGCCTTTGGAATGGGGGAAGACTGCACCTTTTCTTCTGAAGAAAAATAGGGAAACACGCTCCCTATTTGTTTGTAAATCTTATCCAATCTGGAGTTGATCCTCTAGAATTATAGACTCTCATAGGTGTAGCGTTTAAGAAGTCAGCATCGATGTCACTGCTCATCTTTCTAAGGTGTTGATTTCCGCATGCGGTATTGAGAAATTCTTCGGCGTATTGTATCTCAAATTATAATTTTAAGGAAACCGCGCAAGGAAGTCTTAAAATCCACACCACACCAAAGTCATAATCAACGTGAAAATGGCAAGGGATGGGAGGCGGACGAATAAGTTGAAGAAGACTGATATTTGCTACAAAAATCGACCTCACTAGCCTGGCACTGGCATACATACCGAATCCCTGGCGAACAGTGAGAGTGGCCTTTATACCGAAAATCGGGAAGGAGGACTACTCGCTCGCCAAGAGTTTCAGACCTATAAGTTTGACTTCCTTCATGCTGATAAGCATCGAGAGAATGGTCGAGATCCATGTGCGCAAAAGTGCCTTGCGAATGCATCCTCTGTCGGCGATGCAACACGCCTTCCAACGCGAAAGATCCTGCGAGAGTGCGCTTCAGAATCTGGTAGGCAGAATTAAAGGCGCACTTAAAGGCGACGTTGAGGGTGCTTTCGAAAACGCAACTTTTGACGGCATGTGTAACTCGGCCAGACAACACGGCACAGGACACTGATGGCGGATGCTGGCTGCGGCCAATATGTGGTGGTGAGTGTAAACAGGGGTTGCAAGGGGACGTTCTGTCTTCACTGCTATGGTGGTGGTCGACTCACTGCTCAACGCGATCAATAGTTCTAACGTCTATGCACAAGCATACGCGGATGATGTAGCTGTAATGCAGTGTCTAGTGACTGTCTGCTCTAAAACGCAGGCAGTCCTAGACATGATCGACGACTGGTGTACTAGTAATGGACTTTCAGTCAATCCTCTTAAATCTGAGGTTGTGCTCTTTGCGAGAAGAAGGAAGCTGCCTGTTCTGACCCATCTAGTGCTTAAAGGCAACGCAATCCAATTCTTCAAAGAAGCTAAATATTTGGGTGTTATCCTGGATAACAAACTTCTCTGGACTAAACATGTTACGTCGAAAGCATCTAAGGCGCTGTCGGCCTTCTGGCAGTGCAAAGGAGCGATCGGCACGACATGGGCCCTGTGACCTAGAAGGATCCTTTGGATCTATACGGCTATGATAAGGCCAATTATATCCTACAACCGACGCATCTGGTGGAATAAGCCCTCGCGAAAATACGTGATTGTTGCTTTTACCAGACTCCAAAGAACGGTTTGTCTCGGTTGCATGTGGTCTTTCCCTGTCTTACGACTGTGGTCTTATGGACATGTCGTCCGATGCAATGACACCAGAACTCCTGTTGCGGAAAAAATACGAAATCGACTTTGCCTGTTGCCCAAGACTGCTTTCGGCCAGAATCTAGACCAGGAAAGGAATGCAATCGCTATCCTAATGGCGGAGAACTATATTGTGGAGAGGACGACGCATTTGCATTTGCAGCGACAGCCAAGCTGCGCTTAGAGCCTTGATGAACCTCTTTACGACTTCCAAGCTCCCAGGTCACAATGGGATCGCGGGAAATGAAATCGCCGATGAATTTGCCAGACAAGGTTCAGAGGAGAGTTTTTCAGGACCCGATCCTACGTGGGTCTGCCTTCGTCCTCTGTTAAGGTTTCCATTGAAAGTTTGGTCTCATATGAGCACAACTGCATATGGCATAGCTCCCCTAGATGCATGCAGACCAAACGAATGCTTCCCGACGTCTCTGGGAAGTCGCTGTCCCTCAGCAGGAGACTGCAGGTTGATTACTGGCGTCGTGAATGAGCACTACACGGCACTAAAACGAACTTTACAAAGAGTACAATGGACCAGTTCTTTGTCTGAGTGCTCTAATCTCATCCAAGATTTACCTCCAGAGGCTTATATCCTGATATTTGTCTGTAAGAGGGGAGAATCCACCGAATCTGAGACTAATCGGACGAAAGATTCTAAAGCAACACAAGTAAAGCTAGTGAGGTCGTGGAAAGGCCGATAGATCAGGCAGCTATCCCTTGGTGACATAAACACCGATGAACTGGATTGATTGTATCTTTACCTGTGCTACTCGCAGATTCTCCCACAACAAAAGTAAAAGTTTTCTTGCAGACAAGCAGCTATCCTGACCAAGAAGAAGAATACCAACAACCGCTTCAATACAGAAAAGTTATAAAACGTATTTCTGCTTTGAAGACGTTGCTAACAGATGTCAGTTGACGAGCTCCCTGGTAAGCCAGGTATAGCGAACAGAAGCGGCAACGCTTTTTTAAATGGCGAAAGCGACACCCTTTATCCTAGCCCGACTCAGAAAATTTATCGAAGAATGTTTGGATTCAAACTAGGTATTGCAGCTGAACCCAAAACCAAATAACGCAGGTCACTTGACAATCAAATCATTATCTGCGAAAATAGTAAGGGATAGCCTTGTCGTCGCAAAGTATTGGAATGCCTCTGAATGAACGCATTCCGTCTAGTTTCAACTATCCGGCAGCGATACTGCTGCTGGTAACGCAAACACTACCCAATTTGACGGCAAATACGTCCCGATAGCAACAGGCTTTTTGATATATGACGACCACGGGAGTCAGGAGCCCCCCAAATCTTGGTCCGGACCTGACTTCTTGAGATAAATCCCCTTGTGGGATTGCCACATTGAAGAGTTGCAAATAAGTACTGGGTGCTGTGATCCTAAGACTCATACCAAGGGTGATTCTCAGAAAGGCGGCAGACGATGGCAAGGCGTATCCTTGCTCCCATGGATGCATGGGTATCCCGTAAACTTAAGTCTACACGACAGGTACTTATGCTAAATCCTTGACTCAATGTCTCTTTCCAACTTAAAACGAACTAATCATTCACTAGGCATCATCAAATACAGTTCCATTGGATTTAGCATTCTCCACAACTTTGGATCTGACTTTTGAATACAATCAAATCTGGTTTGAAGGAAGAGGAAATAAACTTGGCGCTTGAGTAGTGGCATGCCTTCATATGTGTCCGCTTCTTTATGAACGCCATCTAGTAATACTAAAGAAGAGTAGTCGGAGGTGTTTTAAGACGACCATTTCGATTCTCCTGTAAGCTTCGACTCTATGTCTTCTTGTGCTCAAGAATTTATGATCTGATCATGAAATGTAACACGACCAAAACAAGGACCACAGCTCCGGTGGGGGCTAACCATCGACTTCTTCAAGAAACATTTTATTTGGCAATGCGAATATTGATTCGAGTTGGGCTTTAGATGTAGTTTACACCTACAGATCACCTACCTACAAAAGTACAGAACTTCCACTGACCCATCTTTGCAGAATAACGTCATAGAATTCATCAAAAAGATGTATCTACTCGTAAGCTAAGAGCGGGAATGGCGTAATAGTAAGGGAACATAGCAGCACAATCCAAGGTTCCACATGTACATTAGTCATATCTAGACCTCCGCGTAAATGTAGGAGCTAAAATACTTCAAATTCCACTTAATCCAATCCAAAAGTCAGTATTCATCCTGGCACAGTTTGTTCCGATAATAAATCTTTTAGTTCGCATTTAATGGACGTTGCCTCAAGTATGTAAGTTAACAAAATATAAGCAGCTTCTAGTAAGGTATCTTCTACGGTTTAATCTCTCTACTCATCTACAGCTCTATTGACGTTACCAATGCTTCTGTGAAATATTAAGATAATCACCAACAACTGAACCCATTAAAATTGTATGGACCACCCTGTAGTTTTATATTCCTGTGTATTGCGTGCACGTAATTCATAAACTCATAATTCCTCCATCTCCTTACAACTTCTGCTCGTACAACTATCAAACAAAAGACATTTACCAAACTCATCACACGCAATCAAAGAAACCAGAAAGGGACATATGCGCGTTTCTACCTCAACTGTCAGTCTGTTTTCGTTGTCCTTATTACATTTTCTTAGAACAATTAGGCAACGACGATGGAAAAACAATCACAACTACCTGTAAAAACCTCATAAACCTTTCATCATTCCCTTTCATTGCATTCCAACACATTGCACCACTACAGAGAGCTCTGCAAGGCAACCAAAAAAAAAAAAAAAAAAAACCCACGACGCACTTGAAGTACAAAAATGATTACCCAACCAAGCAGGTGTGGTGCTTTAGTGCAATCAGGTATGTACTACGACTATCGATAACTTCATACAAACAGCCCTCGAGTTGAATTTTGTTTTTTATGCAAATTCCTTCAAATCCCCTATGCAGAACAAAGGCAGGTCATAGTGCACTCCCTTGAGGCACTCCATCAAAAAAAAGTACAAAAATTCCTTTTACAGAAATCTCGCCATGCAATTGAAATTGTGTTTTCGAAACTGAACTCGATATCGTATCGATTAACCTGAGCTCGCATACGACTATTTCCACAAGGCAAGGTGAGTATTCGTAGTAAAGTTATTTATTTACGTAACCGGTGTTTGAATAGTGGCATTTGGCATTGCTGTTACACAAAAAATAAAGGTACGAAAAAAAATTGTTAATTGACGGCAAGCCATATTTATCTTTTTTTTGTTGTTAGGTCCATTTGTCGGTCGGTTGTTCGGTTGCGGTATCGATTACCTTGCACTTATCTTTTCCTATATACCGCCGCTTGTGTCCGTCAAGTACTCGTAGTCGTCACAGTCTGTGAGAGAGTTTCACGCTATTTCACTTGAAATCAAAATGGAAATATTGAAATTATAGGTGCGGTCCGGCGATCCATTGAGTTTCAGTGAAACCACGCGCGCACTCTTAACTGGCCGAAACGAATTCGCGCGCTTCGGAAAATCACTTGTTTGGGCAAATTGGTTAATTGATTGAACTTTTTTGACATCTCGGAATTATTATTGTCGGTAATATTCAACGAACTGTGCCAAGGTGGATAATACGGCAGATAAGGGAAATCAAGGAAAGTCACGATTGCACTGTGAATAGTAGTGACTAACGCTGAACGCAGTGCTGGTGCTAAAGGTGATTCGGTTGTGCAAATATGGGAATTTATTTTGAAATCAACAATTTGAGGGCAAACGTGTTGCAAACTAACAGATATTTGAGATATTGCGATCAGTCAGGTGCGGGTTTTGTTATTTCAATGTTGGAACGAGTTGATGGAGCTCCACTGAATTGAGGTATCACTTAACTGATGCAGAACAATGTAAGGATCACAGATCTTTAAAACATACTCTTAAAAGTCGTTTACATGTGTTTACTTCTTCTTCCAGGCAGTTCCTACTGCAATTGTGCAGAGGAATCCTTAAACAGCAAAACATGAGTACTGTCAAGAAGCAGATGATAGTCGTATCATCGCCAACGTTCCGTCTGGTGTACGAGTATTGTAAGAATAAAAAGTAAACCACTGACCACTGACTTTGTTCTTTCAACTGATGCTTAAGAGCTGGCTGCTTATGTTCGAACACCAAATCCGGCTTTTACAATACCAGCAGCCACGTGCATACATCAAAGGCGCATATACCCTCACCCAACATCCTGCGGTTGAAACTCAAAGTAATGAGATCAGAGAAAGAAATCGAGATCAGTATGAGTTAAGTCTTTTGGTTATACGAATATGTGGCAATGATGCCAGACTACAAGGTCCGTTTCACAGTAAACAGAACTTTTTAAAAATACAATAGTTACTTCTAGTAAGGCCATCTATTGGCAATTACATGCGTCGGGCTTTTGGACAAATAGAAGCGGAACTATTGCGTCTAAAGTGACAGTACGTTTGTGTCTTCGGTACAAAAATGAGCATCGAGCAAAAAATTGCCCAGGCCAAAAAGAACAAAAACTTCCTTTACAACACTGTGGCTGGTAATGAAAGGTGGTGTTTTCAATGCGTTCCAGAAACCAAGTACCAAATTGTCAAATGGAAGGCGCCAGACGAGCCAAAATCAAAAAAATCTCCTGTGGGGAAAAGTCAAAAGTGAGGACAATGTTGATTTGCTTCAACGATTCCAAGGATATTGTCCACATTGGCCAACCAGTTAATGCACAATTCTATCTTGATGTTTCGAAGCATTTGATGCATCGTATCCATTGTATTCTGCCATAATATCCCGCAGAAGGAAGTTGGCGTGTTGCACGATAATGCGCCATCTCATCGATCGACACTTGTTACCGATTTTTGGACTAAACATCGAATTTCAACTGTTATTTAGCTGATTTGGCACCCTGCGAATTTGCCTTTTCAAAAAAATTCATTTTCCGATGAAAGGAAAGCGTTTTCTGGACGTAGAAGCCATCCAGGAGGATTGTACTGACCTCCTGAACGGCATTCCGGCCGACGATCTAAAACAATCATTCGAAACGCTTTTAGATTGTGCAAATCGCTGTATTGAGTCAGAAGGGGACTATTTTGAATAAAATAAGCCGGTTTTGACAAAAAAAAACAACTTTTAGTTCTTCTTATTTTTAAAATTTCCTGTTCACTTTGGAACGCATTAAAGCGTCCTTCTAAGTCAGAGGAGGACATTGGGTCCTAATCCAAGGAAACTGAGAAACCAGGTTCACGGACACAGAATGAGACTCATTTCAACAATAGAGGTGAACCAATTTATACTTTTATTATTAGCGTAAATCCAAGTCTTTGAAATAATGGCCGGGAACTTACTTTTCTCACTAAAAACTGACAAGAGGTCACTGATATCACTTTTCTCTGCTGCAATATAAGAAATTGAATGCTGGAAGGTAGCCCTAGACAAGACTATTCTCGACTATAGACACCTTCTCTGTAGCCTGCTTTTACAAAAAGTCGAAGGACAGACTGAAACAAATACAGGAATCAACGTACAACAAGGCTTTTGAGGAAATTGGTCTCGTTAACGCGAATACATTGAAGGAATGTCACGATTCAAGATCTAAAAATCTAAAGTTGACTGCTTTTCAAGAGGGCCAAAGCAACCAGAAAAGGTAAAGACTGGGAATACCATTCGAAACCCCTCAAACAAATGTTCGCTTTAAGAATGAGAAATCCCCCTCTGTTGTTCTACACGCAAGTATACTGAGCGAACAATTTGATGTTTTCCTCCCATTTTACTGACAGTTGGGTTATTTGATTTACAAAGTGAACCTGCTCACGAATATCGTGCCGGTTACGAAGAGAATATTACGCCGTCTCTGTGCCGATATCGAAAGAATGCTTCACTTGACAAATTTTGAACCCATCTTTCACATAAATGAGATCGAACGTTGGTAGCTTTTTGACATCCTTTACTATAGGATCATGGAGAATTTCTCAATCAAGAGTTCCCACATTTTCCTAAACGTGAAGGATTACATTATTTTGAACACTCTCTTGATGTTTGAACAAGATCGATATTTTCTATGGCATGCTACCAAAGGATTAAGATTCCTCAAATTCCTCGATGCATCATCTGTTTGACCCTTCAACGTGGAACAATTTTGTCGGTGAAAGGAGAAGTTAGTTTCGTTACGGTTAATCCCCATTCGGTAGCGGTTGGCGGTAAAGTATCGGAATCCATCAGATCGCTACGATCCATTGTGCTGGAATTTATGATCATCACACACAACAAAGGAAAGGAATTTCTCCCTTTTCGACTTAAGATGGTGTGAACAATTTATAAAAACCAGGAGCTGTTAAAGGATTGAACGGGGAAAAAAATCACTCGAACCATATTGACCATAACGAACTGGAAATTTTTTTGTTGTGGATTATGGTAATTGTGGTGGAAACTTATTAAAGAGATGAGGAATTCCAACACAAACAAAGTATGTACTTGGATTTGGAATATTCGTTTCGGAGCCCTTGGTCTAAATAAGTTATATCAACATTGAAGCATGGAATTCTCGTATGATATAAGAGCAGCAAGAGCATACCATCAAACGCAGACATTGTTCCCTGTTGGATGAATTGAATGTCCTAGGTAGACTGGGACATTCGATGCGTAAACACGGCCTCGAAAATGAGAACATGTCGTGGGAATCAGTTAGTAGAAAACGGCACGAAACTACTAAAAACCTAACTGAATCTGAGAATATTCACTTCTGACCAGTGAAAGCATTCTGCGATGATATAAGATTATCCAGGTTGAATATCAACCTCACTACACAAACTTGGCACCCCAAACTTTCAGCAACACTGAATTGTTGCCTAAAATACTCGTACCTTTCCAAACAGAAAGCGAAACATAAAGTTGCAACTTAGAAAAACTTCAGAAGACTGACCGTGGAAGACAAGCTCTAAGAGCTATTGCAACAGCGCATGACTGTATAAAGGGACAAACTCGTGCTGAATAACGTACGACTTGGTAGGTATATAGGCAATTTCATCAGTAAAATGGACGTAGAAACAGAAGAAACAGCACCTGTTACAGCGGAACATACAGACTCAATAAAACCATCAGATAGTCACAGTTTTAGACAACATCCCGTGGATGGCTCTCAACTTATTTCAGATAAGTACGCTTGTGGCTCGTGCAGTATGCGCCGTTACTCTGTCATTCTGTTTGAATTATATGTTCTCCAGTCCCAATCCATCCAATTGAGGAAGGAGAAAGTCGTTGAGCATGGCTCTATAGCGTTCGCCGACCACAGTAGTCGTGTGGCCCGAGATGATTTCGACTAAATAAGGCCCGATGACCCTGAGAGGATGTAATGGCTCTTCATGGGTTATACGCGGATTTTCGGTGCCCCAGAATCGATAATTTTGCTTATTGACATATCCACAGAGATGGAAATGAGCCACGTCGCTCATGACGATTTTTGAAGAAAAGTTATCTCCCTCGTGGTCGAGATTCAGGATGGCTTGAGCGTAGGTTACACGCGCTTGGCGGTCAACAGCTAACAGCTGATGCACTGTTTTCACTTTGTAAGGGAACATCTTACAGTCTTTCACTAAAATTTGCTATAGAGACCGCCGATTGATGCCCAATTGCGTGGCACGTCGTCTGGTCGATACTCCGGGGTCCTCTGCGACATCTTCAACCACAGCTGCGATATTCTTAACCGAACGGTTGCTTCGGGGTCGGGCCGACCTGGCAGCAACCTGGCAGGGACCAGTATGTTGTCCCATACTTTTCTGGGCGAGCGGAAAAACGTCGTAGTGTTTGCCCAGTTGGTGTCGGACGACCGGGAAATCTGCACCGAAATTCACGCTGCGCGTTCTTTAGGAGTATAGCGGTTCATGTCTTATTGACGCGTATTTTGTATCTGTTTACTTACCTAATGTCAAAGCAGAATTGACATTGCCGCCATTTGCAAAAATTATAGCATCTTCCGATAGGGTGATGACTTTTGCGCCACCTAGTAGCTGAAGTAACAACTGTCCACATTCATAGCTTAATGAAGGTTAACTTGGTCTGAGTTTATTGCACTTCAGCGGAACTATATCAGGCAGCAGAGCTTCTTCCTACATTGGTTAAGAGGGCTTAAAAATATGGGAATCTTCAAGAGTATTTTTCCATCAAGATTTCAAGCAAATAAAAGTACAGAGCGTTCAACAAAAACGTGCGTCTAAAAAGCCAATGAAAAATGCTAGAATTTTATAAAATCATATTTTTTTTTATTAAAGCACACATCAAAATGAATGCGCAATTATATTAGCCAGTTCAGTCGCCACTATTATTTATAATTGCTTGGCATCGTTTAGTGCAACTTTCACTTAAATTTTGCGCATACCATTTTGATCAAAAAGTTCCCGGGATAGCCACCGTGTGGCGCTCCCATTGTTCCGATTTGAGTTCTGTTTTTTTTTTTTTTTTTTTTTTTTTTTTTTTTTTTTTTTTTTTGTTAAGTTGGTAAATCTGTTGTTGACATTCCCTCTAAATCTTAGCGTCATAGCTTGACATTTGCGATTTTTTACAATTTTGAAATGGATTTAAATTTGCAACAACGAACTTGTATTAAATTTTGCGTAAAAACACGGATTTAATATGGTGCGCGAACGTTGGAAAAGTGTTTTGGCAACGATTATCTAAAGCAAACGGTCGTTTACCAGTGGCACGAGCGGTTCAAAAGTGGTCGTGAGCAAAAGTGGCAGACCATCGAAGTCGAAAACCGATGAAAACATTGATGGAGTAAAAGAAATGTTGGTCAATAACCGCAAATTAACCATCAGAGAGATAGCGGAGGACTTGAACATTGCCTATGGATCCGTCCAAGACATTTTGGTTAATGATTTGGGTTTCCGTCGTGTAGCAGCAAAATTGGTGCCAAAAGACCTCAATTTCATGCAAAAAAGAGACCGTGTTGACGTCGCAAAAGAGATGATTTGCCAGGCTGAATCCGATCCCACATTCATCAAAAAGAATCATTACTGTAGACGTGACGTGGATTTATGAGTGCGACACGCAATCCAGACATCAGGCAAGTGAATGGCGTTCACCAAATCAGCCGAGACCAAAAAAAACACGTCGTTTTCAGTCAAAAAGGAAGGCAATGCTCACGGTTTTCATGGATTACAACGGTGTAGTGCATCATGAATTTTTGCCAGAAGGCCAGTCAGTAAACAAACAGTATTATTTGGGCGTTATGAGACGTTTGCTTGAAGCAATTCGCCGAAAGAGACCAGAATTGTGGGCAGAAAACTCGTGGATTTTGCAAAATGATAACGCACTGTCGCACAGTGCCATCATTACTCTTATTCGTAACTATTTGACGAAAAATGCAACAAATACCATTCAACAGCCGAATTCACCTGATTTGGCTCCCTGACTTCTTTCTGTTCAATCGAGTTAAAAAACCACTACGGGGAACGCGTTTCAGCAGTCGAGAAGAAGTAATGGAAAAATCGCCAGGAAGCACTGATGGACATACCGAAATCCGGGGGATTACTTTGAAGGGGACAATATAGATTTAGATGAATAAACTTGTATTTTTAATTTTCTGAATAAACTTTCAGATCAAGGTGGTAGACATTATCGACAGAACATAGCGAGCTGTTTGTGAGGCATTTGCAAGTATTGGCAGAAGCCGACGAACCATGGACGAAGTCGAAGAAGTTTGTCGAGGCTGACGGTTTAATAATTGAACTCTTTACTGCAGCCGGAAACGACTATATTAACTATTCTGACAAGAAGATCCCAGCAACAGGAGAACCTCTAAACCGAGCATCAATCAGTCTCGATAATCGCTTGAAAATCTTTTTTTTCTATGAACCAAGATCCTGAAAAAGCCATAAGTGTGTCAGACCAATACACTTTATCGATAATGATAACCGTCTCGAACACATGTAAGTTGATGCATTCAAGTGGAAGAAAAAACGCATTGCGTACCAGCCTGCAGGCTGGTTTTATTTTATGGTTTTTATTGGAAACTTAGGTCTGTATCGCGACATATTTAAGAAAGACCCTTGTTGTTGTCTTGAAACAAGGACTTGACAAAAAGTTGTCTTATAAAGTCAGCCAGATAAGAACGATACGCAAAAAAATTTAAACAAAGCAACAACAGCGTGAAATATAAAATTAAAATATAAAAGTGCTTCAAGCGGTCTGTCCAATTTTTGATGACTCGGCCCAATATGTGCGACGTTATAGTGTCGTCTAAAGTGATAGACTAAGGATTTGAAGTAGCCCCAGAGAAGGTAATCGGTTGGAGTCAAATCGCATGATCATGATCGCGGTGGCCAATTGGTGAACGTTCGCCGTGAGATGACTCAGTCGACAAATTTCTCCTTAACAACTTTGAGCGTTGCATCGCTTGTATGGTATGTAACGCCGTCTTGGAACCACAGCTCGGATATATCGATGTCGTCGAGCTCTGACCACAGAAAGTCGGTTAACATCGCTCTGTATCTGAGAATATTAACGGTAGCGGTATCTCCTTCTTAATTTTGCAAGAAATACGGTCGAACACTTGTGGATTGTGTTCCCTCTAATAATAGGAATTTTGCTTGTTGACATAGTCGATGAGCCAAAAATAGGCCTCGTCCGAGAAGATGATTTTTTTTGGTCAAAATCCGGATCTCCGGCTAACATTTCCAGCGCCCAATTAGCGAACTCACGGCGTAGTCTATGGTCGTCCGGCTTCAAGTCTTGCGTCAGCACAATCTTATACGGATGTAGGCCCAAATCCAACCGCAAAATAAGTCGGGTTGGCTCTCTGGCGCTGCCCAATTCAGCTAATCGGCGCCGAATCCACATTTCTGGATCTTCTTCGATACTGGCCGCTACGGCGGCTATGTTTTCTTCATTTCGCACCAATCTCTATCTGGTTAGTCTGGCTTAAGATCCAAAAGAGTGTACTCGAACGCTCAATCTTTTCCACGGTGCGACGAATTGCCTGCACACTGAAGCCATGATGACGACCGACCTCACGACGAAATTCACGTTCAGTGCCATCATTATTCGTAATTTTTTGACAAAAAATGCAACAAATACCATCCAACAGCCACCGAATTCACCTGATTTGACTCCCTGACTTCTCTCTATTCAATCGAGTTAAAAAACCACTACGGGGAAAGCGTTTCAGCAGCCGAGAGGAAGTAATGGAAAAATCGCAGGAAGCACTAATGGGCACACCGAAAACCGAATATAAAAAATGTTTCGAGGATTGGATCAAGCGCTGGTATAAGTGTGTTGCAGTCGATGTGGATTACTTTGAAGGGGACAATATAGATTTAGATGAACAAACTTTTAATTTTCTGAACAAATTCCGGGAGCATTTTGATCAAGGTGGTATTCTAAACTTAGGTCTCTAAAGATTGGCTTCAAGGCCGGCGAAAGTTGTTTTATCGTGGCAATTTCTTTCCCCTTGAGCCTCTGCTTCATTAAAGACCATGCATTTTGTATTGGATTCGCTTCAGGACTTTGGGACAGCCGGTCAAATGTCTCTATATTATTTCCCTCTTTCTAACTCGTGCAGAGGCGACTCTGATGTTTTGAATCGTTATCCCCTTGCAAAATCCAGTCGTAATTGTTTGATCCATACAGAGATTCAGCTGAATTTAGCAATTAGCATAAGTTGTGAGCCCAGGTTTTGTGTGAATACTATTAATATTCCATATTCTTTGGTCGAGAAGTATCCGTAAACATGAACTTTTGCTGGATGTTTTACGGTGCGTTGCATAAACTTTTTATCTGTTTTTGTCCAGGCTTTCTTCCAATAATTATAAACAAAACAAAGATGACTTATCTGTAAATATGATGTTACTGCAATCCCGGTTTAAGTTCTGCCTTTCTTAGCCTCTTTTCAATATGTTTTTTTGTCAGTGGTGGCTTAGGTTTGTTTGGTACCCCTATTTTTAATGACAGATTCTGCCAAACGGGGTTGTATTGTGTTGACGGACACTGTAATGCCTTTTCTGGATAATTTTTCTTTTGCGTTCCTCCGATTAATTGTGGGGTTTTTCCGAAACAATTCACAAATTACTTTATTGTCCTTACTGGATGTGCTTGCTTTGCTCCTGCTACCTGACCCATTATTGGCATTATTGCATTCCTTATACCTCCTTATCCACTTTCTCACAAATGTTATTAAGAAAACACTTTCGAGACGCATTTTTGGCTACAAACATGTGTATGTGAGTAAAGGGAAAGCAGTAGTTTAACGCACGTTTTTCTGGAACAGACTGTAACGTTGAATCCGCGTTGCTACGTCGGTGTAAGACACGAAAAATATTCGTCACTATCATAAGATAGACGTAGGCCCTCTGAAAACATTGTTTAGGTCTTCTGGTTTTCTACTCCTATCGGAATCCTGGGCTCCATGAGAATACGGATCAGGTTCTAAAGATGTCAGAATCCGAAGAAAAAATTGAAATCAATCGGAGAGATTGATATGGAGATTACAAATAAAGAACAGCCGAAAAATAGTCCCAGACATCAGAGGAAAGTTGGCATGTATTAAAGCATATTGGTAAAAATTTCACTGGTAACGTGGAGGCCCAAGGAGATAGAAGACAAATAAAAGTAATTGAATTGCAAATGAATTTAACACAGTTTCTGCCATAAGTCTATGTTAAGAACTATTTCTAATATAACTTTGGTGAAGACGGTGGTTCTTTGCCATTTCACTTGAGCAAAGTCCAACGTTGTCGTGGAACATAAAATGTCACCGGGAAACGGCAATCGAGCGGTCCTCTAAAGTCGAACAGGAACAGATACTTATGAAGTCAGCCTGCTAATAGAAAGTCTTCAGATATCCACTATAGCCAATACAGATTTTCGATTAATGATTTTGCAAACATCGTGTATTAATTTCGATGCAGGGCTTAAGTTTCATGCTATCATTTTTATGAGTACGCAACAGCCTTAAATAATGATTGCTCTTTCTCGACAAATCAGTTACGTAAACATAAAATGGTTTAAGTGATATAGTTCACTTTATTCATCTTTACTGTCCACACGACTTACTTAAATTAAGGGAGCAAAATTCCTACATCGAAAAAGATTGCTAATCTATGTAACAGTGGTGATTTTACAATACGCGATTACAATACGTGTTGTCAAGCTATCAAAGTCCTTTAACTCTCCACATCTTATCAACGAAAGTTTTCCTGTTAACACTTGACAGATCGCAATTTGGTAAACAAAACACAAATGCTGATCAGATCCATGTCGTATGTCACTCCAATCTGTTGGATTTTCACCTATCCGACATACCTATGTCATGTGAATTACGATATTTGCTTCTCTACTTGATTTCATTTATATCATTCACACGGTTCTCCCAACATTTAAACAAGATCAACTACAAGTGTGCGATCCTCCATCACCGATCTTGATATCGACGGGATGTTTACATTATTAGAAATCGTTCACGGAAATATACTCTCGGGTTTCACAAAACAGGAAACAGTGGGAAAATCGATTCATCGACGAAGGACGAGATCTCTTCATTGGATTGACACATCTAAAGAACGGTGATTTGATTTTTCATTTTGATCATTTTGATTTTTTTATAAAATATGTACACTGTTGAGAAATTACACAGACATTAGAAAAAATAGGTTTTAACCTCACTAAAGTCAAATCAGATGTCCTTGTCCTTGTACATTTTTTCTCTATTATCTACATCGGGAAGTTTAAAAGCCGCTTACGCCTTCCAAGCCAAACTACATCAGTGGATGTAGGGCGTTTTTTTAGAGGTATACAAGTTTAATATGAAATAAAACACTTGAAGCTAATGTTAATGCCATTAGTGTTTAAATATGATATCGGGCATATGTGCGCCACGGCTAGCTCGAATGAAGCGCAACCGTGTGGCAAGTTGCGCCATTTTGTTGAAACCAAAGCTCTGTCACGTCAATGACATTCAACTGAGGAACGAAGAAGTCGGAAATCATGTTTCTGTAGCGCTCTCCATTGACGGTAACATTCTGGCCGGCATTGTCTTTAAACAAATATGGGCCGACGATTCCACAAGCCCATAAAGCACCCCAGACAGTGATTTTTAATGGTTGTACGGGCGTCTCGACAAAGGCTTCTGGATTTCCTAGACTCCAAATTCGGCGATTTTGCTTGTTTACATATTCATTTAACCAAAAATGAACCTTATCGGAGAACAAAATCTACGTTGAAAGTGAGGATCAAGCTGAATTATGTTTTCGGCCCATTCACCAAACCTAGGACGCATATAATGGTTACGCGATTTCAACTCTTGCACAAGCTGGATCTTATAAGCTTTTAAGCCGTAAAATCTTCCACAAAGTGGATGGGCATTTGTCCAATTGCTGTGCACGATGGCGAATCGACTTATTCGGATTCTCCTCAACACTGCGCAGCACAACGGTAATAACTTCTTCTGTTCGCACTGTTTCTCGTCTTTGGTGACTCGTATTATCCACTAGAGTGTACGTGGTGCGAAAACGATTCATCGTTACGCAGCTTGTAATTGAGACCACACGAATATTAGACGTTGATAGTCATGCCGCCAACACCCTGAACTTGTTTTTAGCTTCTCACCCTGATAAGTACACCGTTGATGTGCTCTCCCCTCTAGGCTCGTCGGACCACTGTGTTATATCAGCTAATTTCTCGTATACTGACCATACAGTTAGAGAAAAGATTCCTAAAAGAACCGTATGGTAATACGAGAAAGCCAACTGGAGCGGTCTTAACAGCTTCTTTTGGAATTTTAACTGGTCGTTATGCTTCCTCGATAACGACGTGGATGCCGCTGCTGATATGATTACAGACACCATTCTCTTTGGAATGAGATCCTTTATTCCTCATCGGATAAAAAGTATCAAACCAAAAGAAAAGATGGTACGACTCGAGCTGTAAAGAGGCCGTCAGGGTTAGAGAAATGTTTTTTCGGTCCTACAAGACCAACCCGACAGAGGAAAACCGAAAAAAGTTCAAACGAGCCAGAAATGACTGTAACGCCTTTCTTAAGCGTGTGAAATTCCTATACGACCAAAAACTGAGGCAAAAAATACTGCAATGTCCCAAAGGCAGTAAAAATTGTTGGTCGTTCGTCAAAAACATTAGAAATTCCGCCTCATCCTCCATCCCAACGCTCATTTACAATGACATTCCAGCTGTCAGCTCTTTGGATAAGGCCAATCTGCTTGCTGCACACTTTGCGGACAGTTTAACACTTCCAGATTGTGCTTTATCTCCGCCTACACTTGAGTGCGTCGAATCTTCAATGGGACGAATCCACTTTCGCACTCGTGTAGTAGCAAGAGTACTTAAAGATCTCAACATACATAAATCCGCTGGTCCAGATGGTATATCTCCCCTTCTTCTGAAGAGGTCTTCTTCCTCGCTGGCAAAACCACTGCGTAAGCTTTTTCATCACTCCTACACTTTGGGACTCTTCCCGAGCAGATGGAAAACAGCATTTGTCCAGCCCGTCCCTAAAAAAGGCGAATCATCTTCTCTCTCCTCCTACAGACCCATTGCACTTACGTCCCTTCTTTCCAAGGTCATGGAAACACTAATAAATCGTCAGCTCATGAAATATCTCGAAACACGAAAACTTCTCAATGACCGGCAGTACGGATTTCGTAGCAACAGGTCCACTGGTGATTTGATGGCATGTCTCACCGAAAAGTGGAACCAAAGCGTACATTAATCTGGCGAAAGCAAGATAGTTGCACTTGATATTTCTAAGGCATTTGACATCAGGCTCTTTTGTCGAAAATGCGCGCATTTGGAATCGATGAATCTCTTCTTCAATGGATTCCAAATTGCCATTTGGAACGTTCAAATCAAGTTGTCTTGGTTCGTTTCAAGTCTAATATTCACAAAATAAATGCTGGTATGCCCCGAGGCACCATTCAGTCTCCCACACTTTTTTAATTTTCACAACGATCTCTTGTCAGCTACTTCTAATCCAATATATTCCTTGCTGCCGACAGAACTCTCTGCTTTTCATATTCGTTTCCGGACTCACCTCCCTACTCTTCGACCGTAGAACGGCAGCGTACGTTAAGCTCAGTAAATTACGATTTTAACAGCATAACCAATTGGGGAACTGTCAACAGAGTAGAATTTAAAGCTTCCAAAACACAATATTGACTGCTATCGTTAATGCGAAATTTAAACACCCAGCCATTGGCCATGAATGTCACTTGCATCGTCGAAACCGAGAAACTTTCCATTCTCGGTATGTGTGTCAATGACAACTTAGAATGACCACATATTTGATGTCGCCAAAAATGCTGCGGAATGTCTAGGTTTCCTCGAGCGACGTAAGAAATATTTCACCCCCTCTAATCTAGCCTAAATATATAAGGCATTTATCCGCCTAAAATTGGAGTACAACGCCCAAATCTGGTCAGGTGCTCCTAAAACATCTCTTTACCTGCTAGATAGGATTCAAAACCGTGCGAGAAATCATATAGGTGGCGCTAATATCACACAATCAATTGATACCCACCCTTGAACACCGACGTAATATCTGATGTCTCACTTTGTTTTATCGTTATTTCCACCACCATTCCGCGCCTTCAAACCTTCAACCGTAACACATGTTTCGCCATGAATGATCATCTGTATACCCTCAAGGCAACGTTCGGACGTACTCTGAAATAACGTGATTCTTTCCTAACGCGTACAACTCGCTTATAGAATACCCTGCCGGACTCTCTATTTCATGGCCATTATAACTTGCAAACATTTAAGAGCAATATACATCGGTACCACAAATCCCTTGAGCACGCGCTAATTATATAGTCCTGCCATAAGTTCTGTTACACAATTTCCAACGCTTATCGTTCAAAACTTCGTGTGGGAATAGAACCGTTATTTTTTTTCAGAACACATGCGCTGATCTTTACTGATTGTAAAGAATGCTAGTCAATTTGGTTTCAGTTTGCAGACTCATGGAGTGGGGCGATAAAGAGAATCGAGTTGCGGTAATAGCGTTGCATAAGTGCGGAAAGACTGCTGGACAAATTCGTCCATACGAATGCGGTAGTGAAGGCAGTGCGTGAACGAATTCGGAGAAATCCCTTTAGGAAGCAGAAGATCGTGTCCAAGAAATTGGATATATCAAGCAGATTCATGTTTAGGCTAATTCGAGATGATCTGCATACGAAAGCCTATCGTCGGTCCACGGGTCATCTTCTAACTCCTCAACTAAAAAAACTTAGGCTGGAAAGATTCAAGCGACTTTTGCATTGGTACGTGGACAATGGCCATGAAAACATTCTGTTTACGGATGAGAAAATTTTTACCGTGAAAGAAGTTTTCAACAAAGAAAATGACAAAATTTATGCCACTTCTTCTAAGGAAGCGAAAAAAGTTGTTCCAAGGGTTGTGGACATCATCCCGCTTCTGTAATGATTTGGTAGGAGGTCTCTTACCATGGTGTCATATCCCTCCATTTCTGTGGAAAAAGCGTCAAAAGTGGTGCAAAAGTTTAGCAAGAAGGTGTTGTGAAGGGTTTGACCAATACCCTCATCAATGGATACAGATGGATCTTCCAACAGGACTCTGCTCCAGCGCACAAAGCCAACACCACGCAGGAGTGGCTCAGAGTCAATATTCCTGGCTTTATACCAGCATAGAAAATTAGCCATCAGGAAGTCCAGACCTGAACCCACTGTATTATGGTTTGTGGTCAGAATTTTAGGAGACTCCCCACAGAAATTTGGAAAGCCTTAAACCAGCATTAACCAAAGCAACGTCCACGATCTCCATTGAAACCGTAAGTGCGGCTATAGCCCAATGGCCACACGGTTTGGAAGCTTGTGTTAAAGCAAAAGGCAGTCATTTCGAGTGAATCCAGTTTGGTTTTTTTTTTTTATAGCGTTTTATATTTGTAACAGAACTTATGGCAGGAATAGGTACAAGGCATTCATCTGCCCAAAAATATAGCATAGGGTCATCCATTAAGGACTTGATAAATTTTTTTTAAAATAAAACGCAAACCATTTGAGATATTTCAAAATTTTATTATAGGCTTGAAGTACAATCAAAACATTTATGAATGGAACTCGACTTCGTTCATATGGCCACCGCGGGCACGCTTGCAGCGGTCGATTCGTTAGACCCAATTTTCAACGACTCGGCCAGACATTTCGGCCGAAACGGCCGCTATTTCGCGTTCAATGTTGGCTCTGAGCTCTTCCAACGTCGTCGGCGTGTTGGCATAAACCTATGACTTAACGTAGCCCCACAGAAAATAGTCAAGCGGCGTTCAATCGCACGAACGAGGCGGCCAACCGACTTGTGATTTCTTGAGATAACACGCTCACCATACTTACTCTTCAATAAATCGATTGTAGCGTGTGCTGTGTGGCTTGTGGCATCATCCTGTTGAAAGCACATATCGTCCAAGTCCATATCTTCCAATTCGGGACAAAAATAATCGGTGATCATGGCGCGATAACGCTGACCACTCACAGTAACGTGACGATCGTTATCGTCGACGAAAAAATATGGCTCAATAACGCCGCCGGCATGTAAACCCGCACCAAACAGTTATTTTTTGTGGATGAAATGGTGACTCATGGAGCACATGTGGATTTTCACCCAACCAATAACGCATATTTTGCTTATTGACGAACCCATTGAGCCAAAAATGAGCTTCGTCACTGAAGATGATTTTGCGATGAAATTCATCATCTTGGCGCATCTTCTCCAGAACCCAATCGGAGAACGTACGTCGCTTCAAATGGTCCATCGGCTTCAATTCTTGAGTCAGCTTGATCTTGTATGGGTATAAACCAAGATCCTTACGCGAAATACGCCATAATGTGGTCTGAGCGATGCCCAATTCTTGAGAACGCCGTGGAATTGACTGATTTGGATCGTTTGCTACGGACGCCTGAACGGCAGCGATATTTTCGACACTTCGACCACCCCGTTGTTGAAAACCAACGTTCATCGGTACCTCTATTCCATTCCTCCCTGAATTTTCTTCGTCCGCGCTGAGTGCAAGCATTTTAAGGGTACTCAAATCAAAATTATAAGAAAAAGAACAAAAATGTTCGAATTCAGTTGGCATAGACAATTAAACAGAAGTGGCCAAAGCGTATAGGAAACTTATTCCAACTTGATTATGGTTCAAATAAGTTAAAATATTTAGTTAAGCCCTCTATCTTATTTTTTATGTTTTATTGATGTTTTAGTAGAAATATAAACAATTTAAGATCTATGTAAATTGCGTAAAATAAAAATAAAATGAAGTTTATCGTTTGTATATTTATAGGTTATGCTTCTAAGGAGCAGAAAGATATTTTGTTTGGATATGATAGTTTTCTTATAATAAACTTGTGTTTATTTCAGTAATTAACTAAATGTTGTCATCGTAACAGTCTTTTCATTAAAGAGCCATTACAAGTTTTCTCATCAAAGATCAGACTCACCCGGTTAATGGGCGACTTAAATGTACCCAAATGAAAGACTTTGAAAAAAAGTCCTTAGAAATGCATGTTTATGTATATTTTCTTTGTAATTAAGGTTAAATAAAATTGCTCTTAGAAATCGATAAAATGAAACGTAACTTTTTAATTACTCTCGTAGACAAAATACATTTCAATTTATTGTAGATTGCTCTATCCTAACATGGTGCAGATTCAACATTAAACTTCTGTTGTTGATGAATCAAACGTATTTAGGTCAAATTAATAAAAAATTGAGAAAAACACTTTTTCATTTCTCATTAATAAATAAATCATTTGGTCATCGATTTAAAGAAATTTTCTCTTTAACGTTTGCCTTCGAATCGAATCGAATCGAGTCGAGTCCTCCGTTGTGGTGGCATTTGGCATGGGGTTAAGAATGTACAGCCATTGGCGCTTGTTTTCATTGATTCGAATTGCCGTCTGCGTGCAAAAACAGATAAAAGACAAATCTATTTCTAAGCACTCTTTACTTCTAATTTCTTTCTTTTAATTAGATTTCCTTAGATACTAAAGGAGAAGTTTTATAGCTGCTTGCTTAGTTGAAGGGCCGCACCTGAACAAATCTCTGTTCAAACAAAATACAAGTCGTATTATCTACGAATATGTTCTTTTTTTTTCAATCTGATTCACTTTAATTAGCATTATCTGAAGAATTGGGAACGTTAAAGTAAACGCAACTGAACTGTGAGTTCACACATGTTCTTCACATGAATCACGATGTTTATTTTCGGTAGTGTTGGCGTGGTGGAAATAGCAGCGACAACACTGTGCATTCTTTTCCTAAATAAAAGTCCAAGTCGAGGATAAAAGAAAAGTGTTTCATATATTTCTCAGGACATTAAAAATTTGCAAGAGTTTTTTCTCTCCTTCGCTTTCCATTGGCCAGAATGATGTTTTGCTTAGACACATGTTTTTTTTTACTCGTTGTACGACAACCTACTGTGTGTGGTCTTGAGTAGGAAATTTATTTTAAGTTGAAGCGGAAAATAACCCGTGTATCTGTGTACATACATACAACTGTGTGTGAGTTGATTTTCCAATATTTCGGACGTTTTTAACTAATTTAAAAAAATTATTTTGCAAATGGCAAGGCGAAAAATTGGCAAATTTCCATTGTCCAATGGCAAATGTGGAAAACAGAGTGAAAAACTGAAGGAAGGAAACTATGTCAAAAGTGATTAAAATATTCCAACGCACAAACATAGTTCAGCGGATTAAAATTAAGACTTCGGTGGGGCGTATATCCACTGAGATGTGGATATAAATTTTCAGTTTACACAAGATGATAGGCTTTGAAATCGAGGCTTAGTGTTGCAAACTTATTGTTCTTTAATGTTAACACTGAAAATAGTAATAAAAATAATTTAAATCAGAAGGCGTGACGAATTTCATGCATAAAATTATATCTAGAGCGTTTTTCTGCGACCTTAACCCCTTGGCTGTTGGTCAACAACCTTAAGCTGGCATTAGTTTTTGAGTATTGCGAACAAATTATAAATCAAAGTTAATAGGCCTTAAGCGCGCAACAACCTCATGAATATGCAGATATGCACGCTTTAAAATAAATACCTATCAACCAGAGCACTATTCAATGAATAATTCAAAACGTTGCATCAGACGATAACTAATGACTTTTATTTTATTTAAAATCAAATCAAAGGGAAATGCATGCTCGTATTTGTAGTGACACCGTTTAAAACAAACGAAAACAAGGTCCTTTTGATACAAGATAAGTGGGCCACATTTTTTCTGCCAAGTTTTTATACTTTTCGACTGCAGTAAAAGTGCAATAATTAGGCCCAATTTGTCGCAAGTGGTTCAAAGTAGAAAATTTAGTAAATGAATTACTCGTACCAGAATACTGTTCTACGTCTTACATTGCCACTATCCGGCACTGTAAGTCCTCCCATGAAAGGTACAAGAGTAGAAGTGAAGGGTGACCAGATAGGAAGGATAGTTTCAGTAGATGTCAAAGTTACCAATAACATCCAGCTGTCAAAATATTCAAGAAAGTTTGCCATTTCATCATGCATCGTTTTACGCTTGCCGAACGTGCGGAAATTATTAAAAAATACCGTGGAAAAGTTTGAGCGTGAGTACACTCTTTTGGATCTTAAGCCAGCAACCAAGCGGAGTTTGGTGGGAAATGAAAAAAAATTAGCCGCCGTAGAGGCCAGTATGCAAGAAGACCCCAATCTGCTGAACTCTGCATCGCCAGAGAGTCAACCCGGCTTATTTTACGGTCGGATTTGGGCGTACATTTGTATAAGATTGTGCTGACGCAAGACTTGAAGCCGGACGACCATAGACAACGCCGTGAGTTCGCTAATTGGGCGTTGGAAATGTTGGCCGGAGATCCGGATTTTGGCCAAAAAATCATCTTCTCAGACGAGCCCCATTTTTGGATCAACGACTATGTCAACAAGTAAAATTGCCCTTATTGGAGCGAACAAACTCCACAAGTGTTCAACTAAGCATCAATGTATCCGCGGAGATTGACTAACTGGTTGGTGCGATTTATGGCATGGTGGCATCATCAACCTTATTTCTTTCGAAATGAGAAAGGAGACACAGTTACCGTCAATGATCTCAGGTATAGAGCGATGTTAACCAACTTTCTGTGGTCAGAGCTCGACAACGTCGATATATCCGAGCTGTAGCTCTAACAAGACGGCGCTACATGCCATAAAAGCCACGCAACACTCAAAGTTGTGAAGGAGAAAGACGACTGGATCATCTCACGGCGAGAGTTCATCAATTGACTGCCGCGATCATGCGATTTGACACCATGATCGCGGCTACGTCAACTCCTAGTCTACCACTTTGGACGAGCTCGAGGCCAACATTCGACACGCTATTGCCGGAATAACGCCGCGCATATTGGACCGAGTCATAAAAAATTGGATCGACAGCTTGAAGCACTGCCAGTCAAGCTTAGGCAGCCATTTGAATGATGTGCTATTCCACACATAATGGTATGAACATAGCTTCAAAATAAAGGCAGAACCAATTTTATATTTCACGCCGTTGTTGCTTTGTTTAAATTTTTTTGCATATCGTTCTTATCTGGCTGACTTTATAAGACAATTCTTTGGCAAGTCCTGGTTTCAAAACAAAACCAAGGATCATACTTAAATACTATATGTCGCGATACAGACTTAGTTTCCAATAAAAAATCGTTCCAGCCTGCAGGCTGGTACGCAATGCGTTTTTCCTTCCACTTGAATGCATCAGCTTACATGTGTTCGAGACGATTATCATTATCGATAGTGTGTATTGGTCTGACACACTTATGGCTTTTTCAGGATCTTGGTTCATAGAAAAAAAAGATTTTCAAGCGATTATCGAGACTGATTGATGCTCGGTTTAGAGGTTCTCCTGTTGCTGGGATCTTCTTGTCAGAATAGTTAATATAGTCGTTTCCGGCTGCGGTAAAGAGTTCAGTTGTTAAACCGTCAGCCTCGACAAACTTCTTCGACTTCGTCCATGGTTCGTCGGCTTCTGGCAATACTTGCAAATGCCTCACAAACAGCTCGCTATGTTCTGTCGAACAATTCTGGTCTCTTTACGTCTCATAATGCCCAAATACGAGTAATACTCTTTGTTTACTGTCTGGCCTTCTGGCAAAAATTCATGATGCACTACACCGTTGTAATCCATGAAAACCGTGAGCATTGCCTTCCTTTTTGACTGAAAACGACGTGGTTTTCTTGGTCTCGGCTCATTTGGTGAACGCCATTCCCTTGCCTGATGTCTGGATTGCGTGTCGCACTCATAAACCTACGTCTCGTCTAGAGTAATGATTCTTTTGGATGAATGTGGGATCGGATTCAGACTGGCAAATCGTCTCTTTTGCGACGTCAACACGGTCTCTTTTCTGCATGAAATTGAGGTCTTTTGGCACCAACTTTACTGCTACACGACGGAAACCCAAATCATTAACCAAAATGTCTTGGACGGATCCATAGGCAATGTTCAAGTCCTCCGCTATCTCTCTAATGGTTAATTTGCGGTTATTGACCAACATTTCTTTTACTCCATCAATGTTTTCATCCGTTTTCGATGTCGATGGTCTGCCACTGCGTTCATCATCTTCGGTTGACTCACGACCACTTTTGAACCGCTCGTGCCACTGGTAAACGACCGTTTTCTTTAGAGAATCGTTGCCAAAACACCATTAAATCCGTTTTTTACGCAAAATTTAATACAAGTTCGTTGTTGCAAATTTAAATCCATTTCTAAAATTGTAAAAAATCGCCAACACACACAGAGATAGATGTACTCTTGGCTACGTAACTTTTGCAAATGTCAAGCTATGACGCTAAGAGTTAGAGGAAATGTCAACAACAGATTTACCAACTTAAAAAACAGAACTCAAATCGGAACAATGGGAGCGCCTCAAGGTGGTTATTCCGGGAGCTTCTTGATCAAGGTGGTATGTCATCCGCATAGGCGAACATCTTGTCAGTACAGGCTTTTGAAAGATTGTGCGTCTGGCATTGGCCTGCGAGTTTCGTACAATCCTGAAATGCAATGTTGAAAAAATTGTATGACAGTCGATCGCCTTCTCGGAAAGCCTTTTTTGACCCTGAAGGCATCGATAAAATCATTACTGACCCTTCATAGTAATGTTCCCTCTTTCAAAGTCACCCTTAAACTCGACAAATATGTGGCGGATGAGCGTATTTTCAAGATCTACTTAAGATCTGAATAATAAGAGAATAAATTCAGGAGACTACATAGATGTAGGACAAACTATTGCCTCTGTAATTGCCGCAAACTAGGGTGTCTCTTTTCTTCAGGATCGGCCCTAAAATGTTGAGGTTCCATTTGCCTTACATACTCTCGTCCGAGCATATTTTAGAGATGATTTGATGCATGCGGAGTTAGCCCGCCGATACTGGCAGCTTTGTTGGATTCTAAGTTCGAAAAGACTATCCACACTTCGTCGAGGTTGGGTGGAAGGAATTTTTCCACATCTATGTGGGAAAAGAAACCAAAACGAATAAATTAAACGAATTACTTGTATGTTTATTTAAAAGGAAAACAAAAAGCGACCGGCCAGCACAAAGGTTCAAATGATACTCTACTCCAAACTACTCTACTTGCTTGCTGGATTTATTACAAAAAAAAAGGTAACGGTCGACTTTGGCTTGTTTGTCTCGATCTGTGTGTTTATTCGTTGGTTGCAGTGTCGTCGGTCTATCTGTCGTGTACTTGCACTTTGTATGTCCCGTTCAGTCGAATGTTCTCTTGTGTTTTTTGTTGTATTTCGTATGATCTTCGTTCTGTTTGGCGACGGATGATTTTACTGTTCTGTCGTCTTTTGGGTATGAATTGTATGCGTCTTCTATGTAGTTATGTGTGTATATTATGTATAAGTTTGTCGAATGATTTTACTGTTCTGTCGTCTTTTGGGTATGAATCTTATGCGTCTTCTATGTAGTTATGTGTGTATATTATGTATAAGTTTGTCGTACATTCAGTAGGGTATCTCTACGTTGGTTTGGCTACCTATCCCACATTCGGCTATCCTGACGGCTCATTCGACCCGAATGAAGGGTTCCACTTCTTCATGTTCTCCGCTACAGAATTGGTCTTCGAAGGTCCTTCGTGATCGCCGACCTTCTCTACAGCGTATCTCCCGTGTTTGAACTTCGCCGTAACCTTGTAGGGTCCGAGGAACTTCGGACGCAGCTTCATCCCGGTGCTCCTCGTCGGATACAGCCACACAAATTTGGCGAACGCGTCTATGATCACGAGCAAGTGATTGTATCTTTTGTGGGTCTGCTCCATGGGTCCCACGTGGTCAATATGGTAAGTGCCCAAAGGTCGGTCCTCCTTGTCGATGGGTCTGAGGTACCCCTCCTTCTTACCTGCCTTAGATTCTGCCACGATGCATTTAACGCATCCCCTGACGACTTTCGTTGCCTTTCGGGCCAACTCGGGAATGAAGAAAGTTTTCTCCACCAAGTCTTTGGTTTTCTTCGACGAGAAATGTCCTTGGCGATGCGCGATCTCAATTATCTCGTTCTCCATCAGCGTAGGCACTACCACTAGCTCCTTTAGAGGGTCCTTGTACAGCACTCCCGCCTTCAAGTAGAAATCCTCGTACTCGTCCCTCTCCAACACCTTCCTCACCGCCTTAATCCAACTGTCCTCCAATTGTGCCTCCTTTATTCGATGACTTAGGGAATCCTGCAGCAAGAGGCAATAAACCCTGCTCAGAGCGTCTACATGCCGCATCTTAGATCCGGAGCGATGTTCGATCTCGTACTCGAAATCCTGCAGGAACATGGCCCATCGGGATACCCGTAGCGGGACATCTTTTTTCTGCATCGTCATGGCGAACGCGTTGCAGTCCGTGATGATCTTGAATGTCAACCCGGTCACGTACATCCTCCACTTTTTAAGTGCCTCGATTATAGCGAGCACCTCCAGTTCGTATGAGTGGTACTTCTCCTCAGTTGGCGTGGTTTTCCGACTCATGTACTCGACGGGGTGGAACAATTGATCCTCCGCGTCTCTCTGTAACAATACGGCACCATACCCGAACCTACTAGCGTCTGTGTGTATCTCGGTGGCTGCCTTAGGATCGAACAACTTAAGGACAGGAGCTTTGGTTAGCGCTGCCTTTAGTTGCATAAACGCTGTCATCTGCTCGGCCTCCCACCTGAACTTCACTTCTTTTCGAAGCAGATCCGACAAAGGTTTGGCGACCACGGCGAACCCTTCCACGAACCTACGGAAGTATGAAGTCAACCCTAAGAATCGTTGGAGCCCTTTCTTATCCGATGGGACCGGAAAATCTCTTACCGCCTTGGTCTTTTCGTCCGACGGCTGGATTATGTTGTTCTCTATGACGTAACCTAGAAACGTAATCCTCCTCTTCAGGAACTGGCATTTCTTCCAATTTATCCGCAATCCATATTTCGCCGCAACCCCGAGGACCAGCTCTAGTTTCTTAAGGCCCTCCCCTTCGTCCTTCGAGGGTATAATTAGGTCGTCCATGTAGGCCTCGACAGTGCCAGATTGGATTAGCGTCCGGTAAATGGCAGAGATAAACCTTGCAAACACCGCAGGAGAGTTACTTATCCCAAAAGGTACGTAGAGGAATTCGTACTGTTGATCCTGGGTCACAAACGCCGTATACTTCCGAGAGTCCGGGTGCATTGGTACGTGGAAGAACCCGTTCTTCAGGTCCAGGGTCGTAAATACGCTGCTTCCCTGCAACCTCTCGAGAACCTCGTCAATTAGAACCATCGGAAAGTTGTCTCTGGTCACCTTTTCGTTCAACTTCCGGTAGTCGCAGCACAGTCTCTTCGTTCCGTCTTTCTTTGCTACTAAGACGATTGGTGACGCATACTCAGATGTGCTTGGCTGCACAATCTTTTCTGCGAGCCATTGCTCCACTTGCTCTCGCACAAATAGTTGATCGGCGTACGCCATCCGCCTTGGCCTTTGAAAAACAGGGACATCATCCTTAAGCACCAATTTCATGACGACCGGTGACGGCTCCCCTCTGGACGGCTTGTACCCCTCAATGATCGTCATCAACTCTTCTCGTACCTCACCGCTCAGATGCTCCAGCTCCATATTCGTCTCAGGCTCCCCTCGAAACGCCTGCTCCTCCGCAAACAAACAGATTTCTCCGAACTCTTCTATCAACTCGAGCACTTCTGGTTCGTGGCCCATCTTGCCACAGCCAGCAGTGTACACCTGTCCTCCACCCGACTTGTTCAACTTCAACTGGAGTACTTCTGATTCGTGGCCAACTTTGCCACAACCAGCAGTGTACTCCTGTCCTCCACCCGACTTCTTCAACTTCAACTGGAGTACTTCTGATTCATGGCCAACTTTGCCACAACCAGCAGTATACTCTTGGGCTTTGCCCAACTCGACAACCAATTCGTTCGGTCTTGCTTCATCCTCGGCCTCTACCGAGCTCTGTTTGTCCCTGAACTCCACCCCATCGTCTGAGATCATCAGATTCACCTGTTGCAGAACATCGTTCCCGATTACGGCCGAATACGGCAATTCGCCTTCACGCACCACATGGAAATTTAATTCCAACGGAATTCCATCCACCACAAGCTCTAAGCTTAAGCTGCCCATCGTCGTCACCTTCTGCTGTCCAATACCCAACAGATTCCTCTTCTCAGCCTTCAGTGCCTGGTAGTCCATCATCAACAGACTATCGTATCTAAGCAGACATACGTCACTCCCCGTATCCAACAGAGCACATAAGGTCAGACCACCCACCGAGATGTCCTTGAAGACTCGACTTGATCCGATCGCTAGATCGACCCTTGCTTCTGGCCAAGCCCTGCTTTGGCCACCCGTTGCCGCAGTGTGACCGCCGCTGTTTCCGGCTGACCCTCCCGATAGCTGTGCACCCACCTTGCAATCTCTCGCCCTATGGCCTGGTCGCCCACACTTGAAACAGACAAACTCCTTCGACCGACACTCCTTGGCAAGATGTGTCATGGCCCCACATTTGAAACAGGCCCCCTCTTTCTTCTCGGGTTTGACGGCCGACTGAAACCCACTGTGCGATGGTACCAGGTGTCCGCTGGTCGACGTTCGGTGGTTCCCCCTTGAGTATGACGACTCTTGACCGGAAATACGTAGCTTGTCGTACGCCTTCAGCTGGACTTTTAGTTGGTCGATGGTTTCGGCCTGGTACAAAAGGGACTTGTTATGCCTGGAGTCAGGGATCCCGTCCACGAAATACCCCACCAGGCTTTCCTCATCTAAGTTGATGGCCTTGCCGATTTCCATCAGAGAATACAAGTATTCGCGCAGAGTCTCAGATGTTCTCTTGCGGCGATTTCTTAGCAGGTTGTGCACCTCTGCCACCGACAACCGACTACCAAACTCCTCTTTCAACGCCTTCTTTAACTTGACCCAGCTATTTAACCCACTCGACCCCCTAACAAAAAGCTTGGCGGCGCCCTTGAGCAGCTGCTTCCCATAGACAAACTTCTGGAGATCATCCCAGCTCACCGTAGCAGCGTTCTCTTCGAACTCTTCGACCCATTGGTTAACGCCTGGGTGCCCGGTTCCATCGAATGACGAGAACGAGTCCTCCACGTCTCGTAGTGTGAACAGCGACCTTGACACCGCCCTAGCTGTCACACCGGAGCCCTCACCACTGCTTTCACTCAGGACCTCCTGACGCCCATCTTCGCCTTCAACCCCGTCGTCACGAGATAGCCCGAAATGGTTTAGGAGCCTTTCCTGTAACGCCTGCTTCAGGCCCGTCGCCCCTAACCCTAAGCCCGTCAGTCTGTCCCTCAACCCGTCCACGGTCATAGCCAAAATCGCGTCCCTGTCCATATTTACTTACAATATTACTTCAAATATCAATATTACTTCAAAATATCTTTACCAGCTTTGATTTAACAGAACAAAACAAAAGAAAAAGGAAAAAAAAAAACAAGTGGCCTTTGGTCGCTTACCTTTTACTACAGTCTTTATTTGTCGCCGCTGCTTCGCATTGGCACGGCGGCAATTCTTCCTAGGACACCACGCTGCTACCTTCCTCTTTTGCCTGGACGCGGCACTGGGCCCTTTCGCTGGAGACGGCAACCCTTTTGTCTCGCCTTGACACGGGGCTGCTTCGTTGGAGCACACAACGGCGGTGCCGTTAAATTCGTTTTCTTAACGAGATCTACGTGCACGCCTTACTTGTTGTTGCCCTTTTTTTTTTTTTTTTTACTCCACTGCACAGCACACACGTTGAATGTTTTGTTTTTTTTTTCTACGGGTTTGACGACACCGTACACTGTACAAAGTTTTTTTTTTCTTTGCCACGCTTTGTAACACTTGAACTATCCTTCTGCGTATCTCTAACGTGTTTTAAGCACCAACGACCACACCGTGCTTACATTTGCATGTGCCACCGAAAGTATCACTGTCGCTTTTATTCGCCACTTCGTGGTATTGTTTCACTGTCCCACGCACCTACTGGATTCGGCCGAATTTAGCGAATCGCACCGAAACTCCAGAATAATGTCTCACTTTTCCCGTCACTTTCACTACTCGGGTTAAAGTCTTATCGGACTTTAATATCTAACGATATATCCCGGACGAGCCCCCAATTGTGGGAAAAGAAACCAAAACGAATAAATTAAACGAATTACTTGTATGTTTATTTAAAAGGAAAACAAAAAGCGACCGGCCAGCACAAAGGTTCAAATGATACTCTACTCCAAACTACTCTACTTGCTTGCTGGATTTATTACAAAAAAAAAGGTAACGGTCGACTTTGGCTTGTTTGTCTCGATCTGTGTGTTTATTCGTTGGTTGCAGTGTCGTCGGTCTATCTGTCGTGTACTTGCACTTTGTATGTCCCGTTCAGTCGAATGTTCTCTTGTGTTTTTTGTTGTATTTCGTATGATCTTCGTTCTGTTTGGCGACGGATGATTTTACTGTTCTGTCGTCTTTTGGGTATGAATTGTATGCGTCTTCTATGTAGTTATGTGTGTATATTATGTATAAGTTTGTCGAATGATTTTACTGTTCTGTCGTCTTTTGGGTATGAATCTTATGCGTCTTCTATGTAGTTATGTGTGTATATTATGTATAAGTTTGTCGTACATTCAGTAGGGTATCTCTACGTTGGTTTGGCTACCTATCCCACAGTGTGTTCAGGTTGAATAATTCAATTTGTTCTGCCTGATAGCGGAATGTTGATCGTGATCGCCGTTTGACAATCAGCAGCAATGGTTCTTCCACATCCTAAGCACTAACCGAGAATCTACCACCAGCTTCCCTTGTTGTGTACAGAATAGTAAGGCAAACAATGCAGTGAATGTTGAACCAGGACTTAGATTACTTTGGACTGTCAGCGTCATCTATTAGTTAACTTGTTCAGTATTGAAAGCAATATGACTGACAGAATGCCACTAAACCAGTACAGTTGAATTAACTACAGCCCACGTGACTTTTGTTAACGGCGTGGATTAATTTTCAAAGACGTGGAACGTGCTAAAAGGGCGGCTTGAGTTGTGGCATTATAGCTATTCTAGTACAACATGTTTTCAACTAGCACTGATCGACTTTAACGAGTGTAGCGTAAGTTAATCCTAATGTAAGTAGTTCTGAAGTTTTAAATCTGAAAAGGAAGACCTTTGAAGGCAACGATAGACGTCTGGGCACGGTTGTAACAGCTACCACAATGATTAAAACGATGACAAACTGTGGTAAGCCATTGAGAGATTGCTTTCATCTATAATCTGTGTTATGAATAGGAGAAAGTGTGGTGGAATAATCCTTAATCATACAGATATAACACCAGAAATATTACATCACTTTGGTAAAGAATATAAATAAACGTAGCCACATTCGATTTTTAGTTGTCGAATGAATGTCGAAAGTTTAGAGGAATTGTGAGAATCCTTGCAAGAGAATCTAATGCAAGAAAAGCCAAGAGAATAAAGTAGCAATGCCGACAAGCCCGATAATGAAACAAACGTCACTCCCGCCATCTACTCTGTAAGGCGAGATATTGATTTTTCTCTCTACAATAACGAAACAAATTAGCAGAATAAAAGAAAATAAGCTGAAACTACTCCTGACAGCAAAAAAAACAATCAACCTTCTTTCAACTCTATTGAAGCAGAAAAAATGCCTGTAGGACGCCCCCATCTGGTTTAATCCTCATAAGTCTGTGCAGTTGTAAGTTATTTTTGAATAAAAAAAAAAAACATCGTTAACTTCTTGGCTCGTTTCCAAGTGACCTTGACCCAAAAATACGGATATTCCTTATCCAAGTCAAGAAAAAAGGATTCAGCTGGTAGTGTAGTAATACACGATAGCTAAGTATGCTATGTATGAATTCAGAAGGATATGATCCAAAAACATGTTGAAAGTGTGAACTTTAAAAATCGAATAAGGCTTCAGTTGCATGCTGTCACGCATATGTCCACTATATAAACTTCAGGCCAAAACATGTAAATTATTCACAGAATTTACTACCATCTTTCAATGATGCATTGTCTTTTGCATAATAGTTTCTCTTCAATAAAAACGGACTCACCGTTGACCCTTCTGATCTGCAGATAAAATGTTCAAATCTAGAGTAGACACCATTTCATGTGGTACAACCCAATAATTAGTGGAGGCTCTAAACTGCTATACAAGAAGTACGGTGGGATGAATCGAAGAAAAAAAGAATGAAAAACTATGACATATACTACTGCGACTGCTAAAGAGAACACAAGCTGCGTCTATTTCGGTGTAGATTTGTTGTAAACGGCAGATCAAAGCCGATGTTACCAACGAATATTCTCGACAAAACTTACTAGCAATGGGGAAAAAGGACATCTTTGGAAGTACAGACGAAAAGCACGGGTGAATTGGCTTTCCTTAGGGGCTGCATATCGCTACATAGCTACGACAAGGCCTCCTCACCCCAATATTCACAAAGGAACATGGTGGTCTCCTGGTCATAAATCAATCAACGAAATACAACATGTTGCAATAGAGGCAAGCCACTCATCCAGTATTATATTACAGACGTCCTTGCGGGCTTGTAGCCAAGGTACGTCTACGCATACTTAAGACCCCACAACAGCAGAACAATATTGTACGGATGAAATCGCAACAAATAGCCAACGCTTTTACCAGTCGGCGTATCCCTCAATGTTTTAAAAATGCCCTTATATCCGACATTAAGTGCTGAGATCAGTAGCATCGATATCAATTGAACTCTTAACAGTGAGGACGATCTGAGTTCTGCTGCAACTCCGAACGAAGAATACAACTCGGGCAATGAAAGCCAAGTCTTCCTCCAACCCAACGAAAAGCAAGTAAGGATAACAATACGAACGAAGGGTATATTTAACTTGGTAGGGAGCATAGACCAACTCATTTTCAAGATTTTGAAGAATAAAATAGCCTCATTTGCCCGATCCACGAGAAAGGAAATCCATCAAATTGCGCCAGTTATAGAGGAGGCATCGGTCTCCTGAACATCGCATACAAGATCTTGTCTGACGTATCTGAGGCAACGATCAGATTTGTCCCTATCAATGCGGTTCATCATCATCATCTCATCAGAGGAAAAAATCCAGATCGATACTCAGTAGTCCTATGTCGATTTCGAGGCCGCATATGACTGCATACATAGAGACTATCTACGCGTATACAGAGCCATGTCTAGTTTCAATACCCCTATCAAACTCAAGTGACTCTGGAGAAGATTGCGGGAAAACTCAACGCCAGAGGTACAATTTTCGAAAAGCTTGAGCAACCACGTTGTAATCACGATATGATTTCCAGAAAGCAGCGACTTGTCACTTTTCCGTTGGGCAAATATTAAAACAGAAGCAGCAATTGAATAAAAGCCTCGTCAAGGAGCACTAAATACGAGTAGACAAATGTACGACCCAATCCCCTTCTATGGGGCAGGAACACGGACATGAGCAACAAAATGATGAAGATAACGTAGGTCGTTTTGGACGCAAGATTCTTTGAGTAATTTTTGGCCCGGTTTATGTTGACGGCTTTTGGAAGAGGAGCTATAACAGCGAACTCTATGAGCTACACTGCGACATCAGGCTGATCAGAAAAGTAAGCGTCAGTCGTACGAGAAGAGAAGAGTCTTCAATTCACAAGTGGAAAGATGACCACACGCTGCGATAACTTTAAGGTCTATTAGTTAAGGCAGAGCTCACGTAATTTAATTTCGGTGGGGGCGAAAGCCCCCATTTATTCGGCTTAATACAATGCAAGCTATAACTTAAAATTAAACTAAAACTTAAACTTAAAACTAAGGTTGGGTGGAGTGGTGAAGGAGATCAGATTTGAGGCAGGGAGTGGTGCGAAGTCAAAGACGGTAAGGTTTGATTGATCTTTGCTGAGTGTTGAGTAAAATAGAGTTATGAAGGAACCTGAAACGAAAGGCTGTATCTCTCCGTTCCTCAAGGGTGTTTAAGTTAATAAGAACAAAAGGATCGTCCCAGGGCATACCACAAAGTACAAAATGAAGAAAACGGCGCTGGGATTCTCGAGATATGAACACGATGATATGCGGACCACACTTAACTGGCGTACAAAGGTAATATAGAGGGACCTGGCCATGTATGGGTTGGTGAATTCTTTGGACCATCGTTTTACAAAACGATTTATGCCGCTTTAGCGATATTAAGTTCCAAACAATTTCTGAGGCACCAGATCGAAGAACTGTCAAGGTCTTGTTGTCATGGGGTGAGAAAATGGTTTTGAAAACAGACGATGATCCTATCGAGATCATTTATGGTTGATATAAAAAGAAGAGGACCGAGATGGATGCCTTGTGGAACTCCAAAGTTGGCCAAAAATGGAGCCGAGTAGGCTGACCTAAAACGACCACTGCAAAAACGGTTTTCGAAGTAAGAGGATATCAAATTTAACAGTATGGATGCAAAGCCGAGGGCAGACAAGTACTAATCGATGAGAGATTTCATCGAAGGCCTTGCTAAAATCGGTTGCAACTACAATACATCGACTTCGTTACCATTCTCTAGGGCTGAGAGAGCAAAGAATACGAATTCAACGAGATTTGTGGTAGTTGACCTACTCTTCAGGAAGACCTGTTGTCTAGAGGAAATAAGTGATTTTCATTGAAAGCTTAGAGCTTCATACAAAATACATACTTTCGAAGAGTTTGGGTATATGGGAGAGTTTAGCGATGGAACGATAGTTGGTTATTTCATTCTTTGATCCTTTTTCGTGGATCGAGGTTATGAAGGAGATTTTTCCAAGTCTGAAGAAATTCTCTTTGTGAGAGGGGTAGATGAAAGAGATTATTAGAAAAGGCAATGCAAAAAGAGGAAGAACATTTTTTAAGATATATGGCAGGGAGGCCATCTGGGCCGGGTGTGAATTCGTCATTGAGTTGATGTAATTTATATTCGATATAAGACGGGTCCAAGGTGTGTGAGAGAAGTGGGCCATTGGTGAAGTTCAGTAGGTAATTATAATAGGATGGATCTTTTACAATGGAGTCATTAGTGAAGGACTATTTAAAAAAGGTGACAAATAGGTTGGCAATGGTGAGTGGATCGGTTGATGACTTGTTGTTGAACCATCCGAGTTTCTGTTGTAATTAACACGTTGGAAAAGGACTTAGGGTTCTTTATAAGATTGACCTGCGCATTGTTAAGGTAGCGCTGGTAAAGGGAATCATAAAGTTCGGTGAAATGACTGAGATAGTTGAAATAGTCGGAAGGGTATCTGGTACGAAGGAAAACAACCCATAACTTGTTTCTCTTATTTCGTAAGGAACGAAGCTCGCGATTATACCAGAGAGGACTAGTATTAAGGGGGCAAAACGGAACGTAAAGGGAAAACGTATTAAATACTTCTTTATAAAAATTGGATAAGGCTTCCTTTATACTTGGGTTGTGAAAGTTAAAGGGGGAATCTGCTGCGATAGTACCCGATTATGTGAAAGTTTGTTTTATGAAAATTCCAGGATGAGAGAGTTGTGGGGGGAGTAGACTGGACAGAAGAGTTATGAAAAAAAAAAACAAGAAAAGAAGGAGTGGGTAGTAGTTATCAGCTGATAACTAGGATGATAGGGTTCAAGGTGACAGAGTTAATTGAATCTGTTTTGAAAATTAGGTCTAATTGCCTGCTAGATAGGTAAGAGTGGCTGTTGGAAACACCAACCCACTTAGGCTTCTCCTCTTACTTGTGCGACCAGTTTGAGCTTACGATGAAGCGTAGGAGACTGTTTACGTCTATATTTTTTTTAGATCGTTTAGATCATTGTAGAAGAAAGCTATTAAGTGAAGTTTTCTTCTCTGGGAGAGAGCTGGACTTGTACAGAGTAGGGGGAGGATTGCCTCCTCTTCCTCCTCTTCCTCCTCGTCCATGCAGCTTCTACAGAATCGTTTGTAAAAGCGCCAAGTCTTCTTGCGTGATTGCCTATGTGGCAGAGTCCAGTGATGACACCTATGATGGCACTAAGAAGTTTCCTATTTAGAAGAATCAGACTCTTAGAGTGATTCAGATCTAGCTTTGGCTCTGTTTGGTCGCTAGACATGTTTGTCCACCTAAAGTCTGTTCCTTTATTGGCATCCAGCTTTAATATTGATTTGCACGTAGCGATTGGTATACCAATTCCGGTAGAATAAGTAGAGTGGTTCCAATTTTGACAAGTTCATCGGCCCTACAGTTTCCCTGGAATGTCTCTGTGGCCCGGCACCCAGCAAAGTTGATCGGCATTCAAGGGCGGTCTTAGAACTAAAAGAGACTGAGTCCAGGGAATTGATAGCGGCCTGGCTATCCGAAACGATGCGGATATCCTTTTTAGATATCACGTTTTTATTCATCCAGGACAGGGCTTCTTTAACCGCTAAAATTTCCGCATGAAACACGCTACACTGATTTGGAAGACGGAAAGAGAGGCTTAGATTGAGCTTATCTGAGAAAACACCGCCACCAAGCCCGCTATCGGTTTTAGATCTCTGTGTAGAGATGGATTGACTTTAATTGCCTGCTAATGTAGTTGGAAATACCGCTGGCTTGAGTTTGTCAAGCGAACTAAGAAAAGACATTCCTCAGCTGAGCTGGCATTAGAAGCGATGGACAACGATTGATCATCTAAAATAAGTAAATAAATTTTCTTATGAACAAAACAGACAGACTGTTGTCCATCTTTCAAAAAGAATATAGACGATCACTGTTAAAGAACTACGAGTATACTGCACGAACAAGCCTAATCGCTTATAATGCTAAAACCTGTCAATCTTTATTCCGAGTTAAGCCTTTTGTTTAGGGAAACGAAAGTTTTTGTTTGAAACATTTTGGCTAAATGTAGACCACCCATACTCAGTGCTCCTTAACCGAACTTGATCTTCACTGCGAACCTAAAGGCCTCATTTTTAACGTAACATTTGTATACCATCTACCTAAACGAAGCTTTGATATCTCCCCCGGCGGCGTATTCTTTATATTTATAACTGTCACTTTTATTTTCAAGCACTTTCCAAGTATATCTTCGAAAATTACGAAAATCTGAGCAATAAGTCATTCAACTTTCGAGAACTCAACGTTACAGTTCATTACACTGACGAAAGTGGGCATTTTTCTTCTTCTTTTTTTTTTCAAAAAAGTTCAAAGAAACGAAATGGAAAAGAGAGAGAGAAAAACCTAAAACACAAAAAACAAAACAAAATTTAAAAACACCAACCTCATCGCACTCTGACAATAAATCGGAGATTAATGACCACGCGAACAATCTGACAGACTGACAAACAGGTAAACTGACATCTCTGTGTAGTGACACTCTTCGAATTCGACAAGTAACGCACTCTGAGTTTTGAAGTGTTTTGATCGCCTATCGATGGATTGTCACGTTCGTACGCTCAAAACGTAAAGGTAGTCAAAGTTGATTTTACGAATATGTGCGAAAACAAAAATCTCAAAATAAACGAATACATATGCCAAGGCACGTAAGTAATGTTGATGATGATGTATCTCCGATTCTTTTTCAACTTGAAGATCCTACATAATCCCCTCACAACCATCCCAGAGATTTTTCAAGGGTTTGCAGCAGAATTGGCGGCAATTTGCATGGAATCCTCCTGAACCTGATAGACATCTGCCCGATACACAGAGAGTACTAGGTAAACTTTGCGCTGGAATTGAGACACCTCAAGCACAATATTTCTCATGCGTAGGTGCTTAAACGATTACACGCCGCCGCCGTTCAGAGCTTGAGGTTTTCGGGCGAACTGGAAACAAATAAAATTCATTGGACCGTAGGCGGATTTTAGTTTTTATAATTGATTGATACAATAGGCTTTGTAACGGCCTTTTGTTACTAGACTCGTAGGTCCACTGTAAGTGGATAATGTTTATGGTAAAAAGGCCGTGGCGTTTACAAAAAAAAATTCCTCGAGGGTGGTGTTGATAGAGAAATACTCGTAGTATCGTGGGAAGTTTTTATTGTCTAAATGCATATGGGGTATGCATACGTTAGATAACTGTCAACACTACGCGACTCGTATTTTTTACATTCTGCTTTTGTTATGCTAATAATTATATCATGTAAACAAAATGCTCTGGTGGGGTGTGGAAAGCTCGAAAATAGAAGAAAAACAAAATGCTAATTCTAGAAGGCGTGAGTGTTGGTACTTCAACTGGAACGATTTTCTAGAAATAATTCTGTTATTTAGCCTATTTTGCTAATTTAATGTTCCCAATCAGTAATTGATGCAGTACAGTCCGACAATTACCTAGAAGAGACACTACAATCGACTCTTCGATGGAATTCATTAGCATTCGCCACCTGGAGCCAAGTTCAACGCGGGCTGAATTTGAAAATTGGAGAAACCTACAATTTCATGTTGCATAATAGAAGTACTCGATATAATTGGAGAGTATGTTTCTTCGATTAAATATCTCAAATTGACTTCAGTACGTTCGGCTAAGATCTATAAGGATGAAGAGATGGAGATAACAATTTTTTTTGTGTACAGTGATTGATGAAATTTGATAGATTTTCTGTCCAAGGACTAAGTAGATAAGAGACATAGCATTCTTACAAATCTGAAACGGGAATATTGTTCGCTGAGGACTGATCCCAGAATGTAAATGGGCTACCCCTAAGAGAATGTCTCGTATGCAGCCAATAGTTAAAAGATAAAGTAGTGAGTTTACATTCTATGCGTCGCTATTAGCCAGCGATTTAGAAGCTGTTTTTATGACATCCGTAACAGGCGTGCCGTCATCGGAATGGATCACGACCATCTGTGCATCTGTGACATTATCAACTACTAGCCTTGTCAATATGCTCACTATACCCAGGTACAATACCGTGAGATCAGGGACCATCTCTGAGCAAACAACTGTGGGTGAACACTGGAGATCTATAAAAAATATTCACTTCCGGAGCGCAGAGCATTATCGGTAAAAGGCAGAGAAACCAGAGTACATGGTTATCAGCTGACTTGTGGAGACAAATCGAAGAGAGTATTTCACTCAAAGTTCATATTGCATCGGCCCCAGCAGCAGAGAAATCTGAACTTGAGGTCCAGTACCGCGTGAAAAGAAAGAAATACAGGGTAGTGTAAGACGCGATAAGTGCAACCATCGAAGAGGCAGAAAACCGGACCGTGTATACTGTTACCAAGGAGCGTACAGGGAGACGTATCACCAAACAGCATCCTATGAAAAACATAGACGGTTTCCTACTTATTGCATATAGGGAGAAGCTCGGAAGATGGAGGGAGCACTTCGCGATAATACGAGTACTTAACCATACCAAAATGAACCATCTGAAGAAGCAAACCTCGATAAAGGGCCTCAAGAAAAACAAAGCGCTAGGTATTGAGGGAATTCCCGCAGTTAAATATCATATCTAATGCATGGGAAAATGAATGTTTTCCTGATGAGTAAAGTCAAGGGATGCTGACATTGGCGGGGAATTCGCGATCTGCCGGCCGTGGCCAAAATAATAGCGAAGCTAATTCTGTTCAGGATTAAAGTATTGTACATTTATACTCAACTCTCGATGTCAAACAAGCATCCTTTTGCTCTGTATCCGCCTGCATTATATAAACATCTTGCGGATCATCGTAGAGCAATGTGTCGGGTATAATATGTCTCCGCTCTAACTTCGTTTTTATCGATTTCAAAAAGACTTTTGACAGCGTGACCCGGGAATTTATATGGAAAGACTTGCGCAGAGGGTGTATTCCTTCTAAAACCGTTGCTAAAACCGTGTTCCACACAATGGTAAGTTATCAGAAGCCTTTGAAGTGTACGGCGGAGTTCGGCAGGGTTGTATTTTATCACCGCTTCTTTTCTTTTTTTTATTCTCGCAGCACTGTCGGAGGAAAGCAGAGGTGTTCAATGGACCATGACATCTTACCTGAAACATCTTGATTACGCCGATGATATCTGCTTCCTACACCAGATGAGTTAGAATCTGGAAGCTGAAGCCAGCAGAGTGAGGCTTAAAATAAATGTAACTAAAACCAAAGTCATTGGTCCAAGCTCTTTCTCTCAACTTAACTTTGCTGGACAGGAGATCGAGAAAGTACAGGGCTTTCCTTATTTGGGAAATACCATCTCGACTGCGGCGGCACCTCGACTTTAGTAGGAGAATCGGGAAGGCAAAAGCTGCTTTCGGAATGTTGTTTCAGGTGTGGAAAAGCAATGCTTACAACACTAAGACCAAGCTGTATGATTGCAGTATGTGGAAGGTGACCATAGCAATCACACGGAAGCTGCAGTTCTTCGTTAAAAGATGTCTGCGCACCATTTTGAGAGTACATATTTTGATCCAACCGAATCTCAAACGAAGATCACGACAAGAGCTAATCGACATTACTATAAGTAGAAGGAGATGGTTGTGGATTGGTCATTGTGAAGCACGCCATATAATGGAACCCGCTTACTCAATCAGGAAGAAAAGCTGGCCGCCCAAGGTAGATATGACGCAGAACAGTTGAGGTGGAATCGAGGATACTCAAAAAGAATTGCAGGAGCTGAAGCACGTAACAGAAAACCGAACAAGATGACGCGCAGGCGTTGTTGACGCGCTATGCTCCCCGCCGGTTCAGTGTGTAAGGAGTGTAGTACCTCACTGAGGCATCCCTGATGCAGGAGTAGACGCTCGCGATTGCTCGGCCCTTTTTACAAACGACGTCGAACTCTTTCTCTGGTGATCAGACCACAAATTCCAGGAAGAAGAACATGAAGATATCAAAACCAATCTCGTGTATTGCTGATCGCAATGAAATCTACAAATCCATAGCATTTTCTAGGCCGGTCTCTTGTTCCAAAATAGTAAGACAATTACGTTAATTCGTTATGCAGAGGTTTCGCAATCGGAAATAATTCGGCAGTGAGTTTTTTTTATCATTTCGTCATCAAATTCCTATGAAGTAAATCACTTCTGTTAGACTACTCGTATGAGTAAGTCTACACCAATGAGTAAGCGTCCAAGAACAGAAGTGAAGATTTATTAGTTCCTTCCTTGCGGATGATTGAGACGCCAAGGAACACAAAATATGTATTTACTACGTATAAGGTAGCCTCTGGCATTGAAGCACCTCGGTCAGATTCAGGCCGATATACTCTAGTAATACTAGATCATTAAAGGTTTTACTCGTGACTTCAAAATCGCCTGATTATTATTAGTCAAGCTGAAATAGTTTGGACATAATTTTCGCTATATAGCGTGGAAATTGAAATGTAACCGATGGCTCTAACATGCCCGAAACTGACACATAGATGGCGACTCTATTTTTTTTTTAGTTAGTACCAACCTTCCAACGTTACGTGTCAGAATTTGATGACATTCCGACCATTAGTTATCGGGATATTGGAGTTTAAATGGCGCACCTTTGATATTTTCAAAACTTTTTAAGAAACCTTGTTTTTGTACATTGGTATTTGATAGGACAAAATACCGACAAAACTCAAAAATCGTTTGAAAGGAATCTACTCCGTGGAAAGCAACCATTTGTCCGAAAACACTAAAAAAATCCACATAATCGTTTTGAACAAACGTAAAGGGAAAGTGCGGGAGATAACTGGCATCGTAAAGATTCAGATTCACTATACCCTATACAGTGTTATTTTGCACAAGTATTTGGGTATCCGAAAGCTCTGTTCGAAGTGGGTACCGGGTTTGGACCAAAAAGAACAACGTGTTCATGATTTAGAACACTGTTGGGAGCTGTTTAAGTGAAGTACAATATGTGACAATTGATGAAACATACATATATCCTGTTATATGTTCGCAAACCTAAAATGAAATGCCTGCAAGGAGGAGATATGGCTCCAATGATGAGGTGATCGTTGAAACTGAAACGTATTTTGAAGGGTTGGACCAATCATTCTATAAGAAATGCTTGAGCGGCGCTGGAATGATTGTATCGCTCTCCTCTCTCTACCTGTTATAAGTACGGCGCAGGAGTAGCAAACAACAATGCTTTTCAGGATCTGATAGCTGATATTTGGCGTTGCTATTTCATGTTAGTCTTCTATTTTGTAAGAGACTTAAGCGAACGTAGTCCTACGCCGCTAGAAAATAATCATCAATGGACTAAAAATCTTGACACTGTTGTTTTTTCAGAGGACTATGAGGGAAACCAGTTTTTTTCAATAAAATTTGTTTCGTTTTCCATGTAACTTTTTTGTTTTGCTTTTGAGCATAGAAAGACCGTAGTGAGCAAAAGCCGTATTGTTACAAATCTGCAACAATGCGCCCTCATCGAAAAAGTGTTCTAAGTTCTACAGCTTTAGGAAATAATCAGTTCATGGTGCGAAAGTGAAGACGAACTTGATTTTTCGTCCGATGAATGTGCTGAGCATCCTACATTTGTCAGCCGTCTTTTTTTCGAGGAATTTCAATAGCTGCAGAGACGAAGCCAGCAAAAGCTAATGTTATATGGAAGAAAAAAACCTTGAGCTCAATCCAGATCAGCTTAATTTTTTAGGCAACTCCTGGAATTGGAAGCGCCAAACCGAAATATGTATGTATATGTAAATATGTATGTTACTGGTCCGATATAATGGGAATATCGATAATTAAAGACACTATGCCTCTAAAAAACTTTGAGCGTTTGCGACAAAATTTGCATTTCAATGACAATTCCAAAATGTTGCCTTACACCCAGCCCGGAAGTGATAGGCTTTATAGTTAAGACCACTAATTGAAAAGCTCAATGAACGCTCTTCAAAAGTGGCCGTGGAAAAGTACTTGGCTGTAGATGAGCAGATGTACTCAACCAAGACTATACATGCCGGCTAAACCTCACAAATGGGGCTTCAAACTATTTATTTTGTGGGGGGGTTAGTGGTTTTGGCTACAGGTTTGAGATTTATAGTGGTCAGGAAAATATTATATGCGAAGGCGAGACACAATTGGGTGCTGCCTCAAATGTAGTTGTGCGTTTAGCGAGGCAAATACCAAACAATTGCAACTACAGGCTTTACTTCGACAACTATTATACTTCCTTGCCACTTATCGAATTTTTGACTAGCAGACGTATCCATAGTCTTGGAACAGTGAGAAGAAATAGAGTTCCGAATTGTAAGCTTCCTGACGAATCCATTTTCAAAAAACAGCCAAGGAGTACTTCAGTTGAGTTTGTTGGCGATCGCAATGGGAATCCCACTTTTTCCAACAACTGCTTGGAAATACAACAAAATTGTTTCACTGGCGTCAAATTTTTCAAGTAAGAACCCTACATTCAGTGTTCAAAAAACCTTAAAGCGTTACATTTTATTATTTTCTCGGTCGAAAACATACTGATACTTACAAGAAAATTTGTTTTATACAAATAACCAAAGTGAAAAGTTTTACAAAACAAATACACAATCTACCAGCCATTAGAGCCGTCCTTGTCGTCGATCTCGGGGCAAATGGAGCTCTAGTTTGTTAAGCTGCTTGAGACTTTTGTTGATGGCTCCACTAGGTCCCGCCATATGAGCTGTGGTTTAAACCCAAAGTCACGTGAAGGGTCTTCCTTTGGTTGACCCAATGTAGAGTTGCAATAAGTACTGGGTTCTGCGACCCTAAGAGGAGTAAGATGTTTTAGGTCGGCCTCTATACCAAGGGTGGAACTTGTGCCGGCAACACAGTTTCGATTTGGTATCTCAGGAAGGCGGCAGGGCGATGGCAAGGCGTATCTTTGCCCCCATGGATATATGGGCATCCCGTAAACATAAGTCTCCATGACAGGTGGTTTACGTTAAAAATCAGACACTATGTCCCGCCATATACCGCTACAGAGGTTAGCTGACTCTGATTGTAGGAATTTGTGGTAGAACCCTTTGTGGACGGGTGATTTCAATTTGATGTGGTTGCGTGATTATAATTACTGCTGGAGACATATGTGGGGTCGTAGGGATCATTTGCAATCGATGAAATAGAGTGTGCAAAGTAATTGGTAGTCGAAAGAGCAGTACGGCAACGGGGGGTACGGCAGCACAGCGGGAGGATTGAGGTAGATTTTACTATGGTTGACGCAGAATAGCTACTTCCAAGTAGTCTTGTTCCGGTTTCAAACAGCTCTGAGTATTCGGATAGTTGTAGAAGTAATTACTTAAATTGTGGTAGCCGAATTGGGTGCTTAAGGCATCAGAATTGTAGAAGCTGGTCGTATTGGTCAAGCAATGAACAATGATTTCCTCAGGTTGACCACTCTTGAGGTGGTGTTTGGTCCACAAGTTGACTGACAGAAAAGATTCGTTTCACAGTTTTATTTGGCGGAGCTTCATTGGAACCAAAGTTCTCAATACTGTATGCGGTAAAAAATTCAGAGGCCGTAGGCTTCGTTGGTCACCAGTGCATGAACCGGTTTTCATCATCGTAAGAATCCTTCCTACAGCCGAATGTCAAAATCAAAGTTTGATGCGGTGGGAAATTGATTTCCAAGGTCGATTGGAGCTAATGGAATAGTCGGGTGCTGGCGACGTCATCCAGTTGACATAAGACTTCTGTTGAGGTTTACTCTGTTCGCGGTCGTAAAAGATTTAATCGAAAATGTTTTTGGGCTTGTCTGACTTCCAAGAGGATGAGTTGGTTTTGTTAATGAAAATGTATAGGTTGGCGTGTATTGCACTTCCTCGTAAGGAAGGAAGAGATTGGATACGTTTTGTTTGTGCCCAGTTTCGGCCGTTGCCGGTCCGGAAGACTTTGAAGTAGATTGAGAAATGGTGAAACTTGTCGAGGTAGTGGGCTCACAAACAATCGATGCCAAGTCAAAAGGAGTGAAATTCGTATTTAAGTTGCGGGTAGATGCGAGAAAAGTACGAGGTGGCGAGTAGTTTGCTACTGGATTTTGCCGTTGTATTAGCAGTAGTGATTGAAGTAAGCTTTGCTTCTGAGCTACCCGATGTTTTGCTTGGTACAGTTGAGGTGTTTATCGAACTTGTCGAAATAAACCCGTCTATTGGCCTCGGAATTGAAGTTAATGATGTATTTGGTGCTGCTGATTTCAGTGCCCAATTTGTTGTTGGGTGAGTGGAGTTCCTTCGTGCCGCTATGTGATGGGTTTTAACGGATGATTCTACTGCCGATTTTGGAGCATTGGACATCGTGACTGTAAGCGTGGGAAATGTAGACTCCGTACATGATGGAAGGCACTTTCCTGACTTAGCCAAGGCAATTCTAGCTGATGTCCTGTGTTCCACTCCTTGCAGTTGGTAGCTGACCAGAAGATACCTGACTGTTGGATGAACACATTACTGTGTTGCCTATCATGGGGTTGATGTTTCCAAAGCTCGAACAGTCCTCAACTGATTTTGCCCGCAAACTATTTAAAAGTTTGCTGCTTTCAATGATCCATGGCGTCTTATTCACTTCCTGTTCAACGATATGATAAAATAAACAAAGTCCACGTATCGATTGAACAACCATTTGTGGTAGCCGTATACAACCGTCACATAGGAGGCATGGACTTGATGGATCGCATTATTTCGATCATTTTACCATTTTGTTGACATGATTATGGCAAATGCGTAGCTACTCTATCGCCGTGTCAACAAACAAACTAGGAGATCTGACAATTTAAGCGCCGCAGACTTTCGAGCGGAATCAGCTACAAGATGCGCATCGAACAAAGTTGTACTAAAAGAACATCAGAAGTTCGACAGGATCAAACCAACCGTTGGTTAGTAAGAGGGGAGAAGAGAATTCATTGTAAAATGCCAAATTGTACTGGTTTCACACAGACATGAAAAGTGTGGAATAGGCTTATGCTAGAACAAAACAAACAATTGTTCCAAAGAATTTCATTGTAAATACTTACTTACTTAACGGGCTCCAAACCCGTGGAGAGTCTCTGCCTGAGACACAACAGCCTTCCATCCTCTACGATCCCGAGCACGCTGCTTCCAGTTATCTAGACCAAGCGCTCTGGCATCCGCGATAGCTTGGACTTTGAAACGTAGGTTCGGTGTTCCTTATCGTCTCGAACCTGAAGGCTGAGATTCGAAGATTCTCTTAGCTGGAGCATTCTTGTCCATTCACTCGATGTGTTCGAGCTAATGTAGTCGACGTATTTTGGATTTTGGACTACATCCACATCTTGGTACAGCTTATAGAGTTCGCGGTTGTATCTTCTCCTCCATTCGCCCTCCTCGCACACAAAAATCCAAATCCAAAAATACCAAAAATCCGTCGAAGAATTTTTCTTTCGAAGGAGCCCGGAATTAGCTCTCGCTTCCTGCTTATCGTCCAGCACTCGGCACCATACAGTAGAACTGGCAGGATAAGGGTTTTGTAAAGCGGATATTTCGTCCTTCGAGTAAGGAGTTTTGAACCCAATTGCTTTGCCAAACCGAAGTAGCAGCGGTTTCCTCTGGTAATTCTTCCACTAGGGTGTCATTCGTGGAGTTCATGTTTACTCCAAGGTAGATGAACTCCTTAACTACCTCGAAATTGTTGATATCAATAGTGACGTTCTGTCCTAGGCGGTGGACAGATGATTCTTTGTTTGTTGATAGCATGTACTTGGTCTTGTCCTCGTTTACTTCCAGGCCAACGAATTTCGCCTGTTCTTCAATCGCCGTGAAAGCCTCTATCACGGAACGCTGCGAGCGCCCGATGATATCAATATCGCCTGCATATCTCAGGAGCTGGACGGACTTGTTGAAGATAGTGCCTTCCGTGTTGACACCTGCCCTGCGCACTATCTGCTCTAGGATAGATTGAAGAAATCACATGATAGCGCATCACCTTGCCGGAATCCGGTGCATGTTTGAAATAGTTCGGAGGAGCTACTTCCAAACTGCACGTTGCAGTGCGTGTTTTCCAGTGTCACGCGACACAACTGGATCAGTTTTGCCGGGATCCCGAATTCTGCCATCGCCATATAAAGCTCCTGACGATTAATGCTATCATATGTGGCCTTGAAGTCGATGAAAAGGTGGTGAGTCTCGACTGGAAATTCGTTGGTCTTTTCCAGGATTTGTCTCAGTGTGAAAATTTGGTCTATAGTCGATCTACCGGGCCGGAAGTCACACTCGTACGTGCCGATTAGTGTGTTGCAGAATGGTTTAAGACGTTCACACAGTACGTTGGATAGGATCTTATTTGCGACATTAAGCAGGGATATGCCTCGATAGTTCTTGCAAGACATAGGATGCTCCGGCATGCTTTCTTCCACCCATACTTGGATGATGATTTGGTGCATGCGCCGTACCAAAAAATCGTCACCGTATTTGAAGAGCTCGGCTGGTAAACCATCAGAGCCTGCAGCCTTGTTGTTCTTATGCTTTTTTATAGTTTATCCAACTCCCTCTATACTGGGTGGTGGAACTGTTTCTTCATTGACTGGACATGAGTTCTCTTCTTGCCCTATCACTCTCTCAACATGATGCCCATTTAGCAGCTGCTGGAAATGTTGCTTAAGCACATCTACTATTCCCTGTGCTTCGGTGACCAGGTTTCCTTCGCTGTTTCGAAGAGCTTGTGTTACGGTTTTTAAGCCAGCAGCCGGTCGAGTACCGAGTCGACCACCGTCGAGTGCACAGCTCCACCAGTGCACTCGCAATATTGTTGTGTGCTGTGCAGCAAAAAAAGAAAGAAAAAAAAAGCGCGCGTGCAAAAAAAAAATATATACAAAAACAAAAAGTGCAGTGCAGTGACAGTGAATATCACACAGTGCGGGTATCCCACCTCACCCGCTCCTAGTCGAAGTACTGTTGCTTGCACTCAGTCACTACCGTTACTGTATTTACCATACGGTACGGGCAGTGGCTGAGTGCATGTAACAACTGATGGATAGCGGGGTTGTGAGTGAAAATTTTGTTGGTGCACTGTTTCATATTGTTGTAAGGGCATAACACCTACAACAATTTGATTCGGTAAACCAAGGTCAGAATTTCCACTTCGCAGCCTTGCTTAGTATCGTCGGTGTTTGTGTTTTCTGTGTTTGTCTGTGATTATGACTAGGGAATTCAGGGTAGACGTAGCCAATATACTCGGGCTAAAAAGTAATCACTTTTCTGCGTACGTCCACGTCTGTAAGTACAGACCAGCTGTTTTGGCACTTAGTGAAACACAGGTAGATCCCCGCCCACACCTCTCAGATCATTCTGATCTGAAGCTACCTGGCTACGAACTAGTGCCATTATTCTTCTCTCACCGCGGTCTCGCCATTTATGTGCGTAGTGATGTAGCTTACCAAACTCCCCAAAATGTGATCCATGTTCCAATCCGGAGTTCAACTTCATGTGGTTAAAATTCCATCTCCGTAAGCAAATTATACACTACTGCTTTATTTATAGAAGCCCCAAACTGGACAGCAATTCAACCTTTAACGAGTTTGATGCGCTGTCTGACTCCATTCAAAGAATTGTATCCCTGTATCCTAATATTGAAATCGTTATTACGGGCGATTTCAATATACACAATTCTGGGTGGCTTCGACATTATGGACAGACAACACCCGAAGGACGGTGTGTTGAGATCTTTGCTGCGGAAAATAACCTAACGCAGCTTGTAAATGAGCCCACGCAAATTCCAGACGTTGATAGTCATACCGCCAACACCCTGGACTTGTTTTTAACTTCTCACCCTGACAAGTACACCATTGATGTGCTCTCCCCTCTAGGCTCGTCGGACCATTGTGTCATATCAGCTAATTTCTCGTACACCGACCACACAGTTAGAGAAAAAATCCCTAAAAGAACCGTATGGCAATACGAGAAAGCCAACTGGTGCGGTCTTAACAGCTTCTTTAGGAATTTTAACTGGTCGTTATGCTTCCTCGATAACGACGTGGATGCCGCTGCTGATATGATTACAGACACCATTCTCTTTGGAATGAGATCCTTTATTCCTCATTGGATGAAGAGTATCAAACCAAAAGAAAAGGAATGGTACGACTCGAGCTGTAAAGAGGCTGTCAGGGTTAGAGAAATGTTTTTTCGGTTCTACAAGACCAACCCGACAGAGGAAAACCGAAAAAAGTTCAAACGAGCCAGAAATGACTGCAACGCCTTTCTTAAGTGTGTGCAATTCCAATACGACCAAAATCTGAGGCAAAAAATACTGCAATGTCCCAAAGGCACTAACAATTTTTGGTCGTTCGTCAAAAACATTAGAAGTTCCGCCTCATCCTCCATCCCAACGCTCATTTACAATGACATTCCAGCTGTCAGCTCTTTGGATAAGGCCAATCTGCTTGCTGCACACTTTGCGGCCAGCTCAACACTCCCAGATTGTGCTTTGTCTCCGCCTACACTTGTGTGCGTCGAATCTTCAATGGGACGAATCTACTTTCGCACTCGTGTAGTAGCAAGAGTACTTAAAGATCTCAACATACATAAATCCGCTGGTCCAGATGGTATATCTCCCCTTCTTCTGAAGAGGTGTTCTTCCTCGCTGGCAAAACCACTGCGTAAGCTTTTTCATCAATCCTACACTTTGGGAATCTTCTCGAGCAGATGGAAAACAGCATTTGTTCAGCCCGTCCCTAAAAAAGGCGAATCATCTTCTCTCTCCTCCTACAGACCCATTGCACTTACTTCCCTTCTTTCCAAGGTCATGGAAACACTGATAAACCGTCAGCTCATGAAATATCTCGAAACACGAAAACTTCTCAATGACCGGCAGTACGGTTTTCGTAGCAACAGGTCCACTGGTGATTTGATGGCATGTCTCACCGAAAAGTGCAACCAAAGCGTACATCAATCTGGCGAAAGCAAGATTGTTGCACTTGATATTTCTAACGCATTTGACAGAGTTTGGCATCAAGCTCTTTTGTCGAAAATGCGTGCATTTGGGATCGACGACTCTCTTCTTCAGTGGATTAGAAATTACCTTTCGGAACGTTCAATTCAAGTTGTTTTGGACGGTTTAAAGTCTGATATTCACAAAATAAATGCTGGTGTGCCCCAGGACTCTGTTCTGTCTCCGACACTCTTTTTAATTTTCATTAATGATCTCTTGTCTGCTACTTCTAATCCAATATATTCCTTTGCTGATGACAGTACTCTCTGCTTTTCATATTCGTTCCCGGACTCACGGCCCTGCTCTTCGGCTGTAGTACGAGAACGGCAGCGTATGCTAAGCTCATTAAATTCCGATATCAACAGCAAAACCAATTGGGGAACTATCAACAGAGTGGAATTTAATGCTTCCAAAACACAATGCTGTCTGCTGTCTTTAAAGCGAAATTTAAACACCCAGCCATTATCTATGAATGGCACTTGCATCGTCGAAACCGAAAAACTTTCCATTCTCGGTATGAGTGTCAATGACAACTTACGTTGGAATGACCACATATTTGATGTCGCCAAAAATGCTGCGAAATGTCTAGGTTTCCTCAAGCGATGTAAGAAATATTTTACCCCCTCTGATCTGGCCTCAATATATAAGGCATTCATCCGCCCAAAATTGGAGTACAACTCCCACATCTGGTCAGGTGCTCCTAAAACATCTCTGCACCTGCTAGATAGGATTCGAAACCGTGCGATAAAACTTATTGACGATACTAATATCAGTCAATCAATGGACACCCTCGAACACCGACGAAATGTCTCGTGTCTCACTTTGTTTTATCGCTATTTCCACCACCAGTGCTCCACTGATATCGCCAGTAGCATTCCGCCCATTCAAATGCTCATCAGTATACCCTCAAGCCCATTTTCGGACGTACTCTAAAATATCGTGATTCGTTCCTAAGCCGTACAACTCGCTTATGGAATGCCCTGCCGATCTCTGTATTTCCTGGTCGTTATAACTTGCAAACATTTAAAAACAATGTACATCGGTACCTCTCTTTTCTTCCTCCCTAAATTTCCTTTGCCCGCGCTGTGTACAATCACCTTAAGGGTACTCAAACCCCTTGAGCGCGCGCTCATTATAAAAAAAAAAAAAAGCCAGCAGCCAGTTGCTTGGCTTTCTTCTTAAACCTTCGATCTCCCAGAGCTGGGATGCTGCGTAGGCCCTCTTTTTTCCACGCAGGATCTTCTGCTCTTCCCTCCTCCTGGTTCGATACTCTTCCCTTGCTGCCTTATTTTGCGCTGCAGCATTTTCTTGTGTGCATCTTCTGTCACCTTTTTCCTGTAAACGCATTCATCACCATACCACGGGCTCCTTCTCTGCAGTGGTTGGTAACATTGCAAATAATGATGTAAAAAATTACAAGCAAGTTGCGTAGCTGCAACATATGGTTTTTGTTAATAAATAAATAAAAAAAATAATTATTGTTTTATTCACAATTTTTTTCCTAGTTGTGTTTATATTTTCCGTCTATTTTCAAAAGTCTCTGCGCTACGAAGTGTTAAGGTAGCACGGTGAAGGGCCATACACTAACTTGGAGTGTGCAACTGGAGATTAGTTAAAGATCAAGCTTAATGGAAAAAAAACATCTGATTGATGCTCAAATTGGGGTTAAAAAGTAAGAAATAGTTTGAAATGCAGGAAGTTGTAAACTTCAAACCATATTCCATATTTTTTTTAACCATTTCTTCGACCTTACTTGTCCATTTCCCTGAAAACCAAAGTGCTACTCCCCCACTCTCAATGAATTGGTCAATCACCGCAAAATATGAAGAAATCTTTTTCTCACATTTTCATCGAAACCATTAATTTTGATCAGTTTTATTTTTTCACCATCAAATTGAAAATTTGTTACAAAATGCTCACTCTCACTTGCCCAATTTCTGTGAACAAAATCATTAATTATACATGAACAAGATCCAAGATACAACATCTGTATCGCACACTTTTTCACTTCAGTTTCGATGTGGTTGCCGTCAATTACCATTAAAAACCGAAACACAAAACTGCTCGTTAAAAAAAAACAAAAATCAGCAGAATAGAAAATTTCTTAAGTATTAACCCAATTGTAGTAGATTTTTGTGTAGAATAAATAATTTATTCAATTTTAAAAATGCATCTTACCTGAATCAGATACATTTCAGATCTGCTTTAGCTTAAGTTTGATTTTGTTTGCTGCTGTTGTTGGTCTTTCTCTGCTGCTTTTCTTAGATGTCTTGAGTACTTGGTAAACACTATTGCAATTGCAAATGTTAAGCGCAACAACTGTTGTGCTCTATTTCTTGCCAAATAAATTAATTCATACGATGAACATAAATTATAAATCCAATGCAAAAAGAAGATTTAAACAAAAAATTGTAACGATCTCTCATCCAAAAGATACGTGTGTTGAAAGAGATGTAAAAAAGGGCGTTTGCATAGATTCTCACTTGATTTCTTGTTTTTGTTTTGGTCGTTCTGTTTGTTTGGTTTTTGTTTTTTTCTTTTCTTTTTCGTTCTTATTCCTCAAGTGATACCAGCGAAGGACAATTAAATCAAAATCGAAATCAAAAATTGTTTCTAACGAAAATTGGGGATTTAAAAATGTGTTTTCACCTGCCCGACGTTAATCAGAATTATAACAGCCGTATAATTAGTCAAGCCGATCCAGGTAAGCTTTTCGTTATTTACGTCTTTTTTGTAGAAAATTAAACAAAACAAAAAAAATGAAAAATTGTAGAAGGACACACACCACAAACCAATCTCTCACGTGAGTTGGCTATAAAATTCTTCTTTTTTTTATTTTTTATTTTAATTAGTATCTATTTGTGAATATTTATTATAGTTGGATCCGAGTCTAGTAGAACAATCCGGTATGGGGTAGAAAATGTAGAAAATGTATTTTTAACTTCTCTCACACTGACTACGCACACACAACAACAATTGGAAGGAGTTGTGCCTTGGGGTTTTCTGGGAAATTGATTTTTTTTTTCTTTGAGAACTTTGTATATTTATATATTTTTATCGGTTTCTTTTGCAAATAAATTTGTGTACAATATCCACTGAGCTATTTACAAACTGACAGCACTTTACTATTTACAAAATACCAACACTTAACAACGACAAATTCCAAAACAAATTCGGCAATACGTAGTGAGGCAAAGAAAATCAATTCAACTTTCTTTTTCAACTGCTTGCCTTGTCATCGATCAAACAAATCAACAACAAAACGGTGCTTTTTTTTAACAATCTTCTCCGATGTAACAAATACGAATAAACAAGAACTAAAATAAACAATTTATGGGTTAACGATAATTTGTTTGGAAAACACTTTTTCCGGTAGAAAAACCGATTTTTACTTTGAAATTGGAAACTAAAAATTCAAATTGAAATGACGGTAATAATTCGCGCACGTCGTCCATGAGTTGCTTTCCAGATACTTATTCGAGTATCTATTACCGTGTACGTGTGTCCATTCGTTACGAAGGTTTACGCGATAATAACACAAAAAATGTGCATTGTGTTTCGAGTTTCTGTATGTTGCTGGTGGCACTGATGATGTTGTTGAAGCCAATACACAAGTACGAACCCACGGAACGTTGCGCTGTCGTGTGCGGATATTTTTGTATCTTAACGACGAACGAAGGAAAACAACAATAACAACAGAAAAATGAAAAGAGTATCTAGCGGTGTACGAGAACACTATGGAGCAGGCAAACAAGTGAAAAACTGAAAAATAGAAGAAATGTGTCTGACAGATGTGCCTATGTGTGGTTTTGTTTTGGGCGGGTAAATGCGCAACATAACGACCAAGCAACATTGTTGCAATCTAGTGGTGGGCACTGACATTACTACCTGGCACAACATAGCAACGGTTTCGTCAAGTGTTCGAGGGGATTTTATTCAAAATTTTGTTGTTCGTTAAGTTTGAAACGGAATAATTGTATGAGATGCTGTTGAGGTGATGTTGTTTAATGTTGCACTAGCACTATGTATAAACGTGACATGAGTTGATTGGACAGTGTTGTAAAGAAAAACTGAAAATTGAGTTCTACATCTCGAATCATTAATAAATAATTAGAAGGAGCACAGTTAATCAACAACACCTTTCAACACCTCTGCTGAAGAAATCTCGATGAGAATAAAGACCGCTGGAATCTATTCTCTATTCTCCGTTAAGCGTTAAATAATAGATATTAGAGCGTTTTGGAAAAAAACAACCGTACCACGAATTTTTAATAGTCCGGAGCACGATTACTCCCACTTTTAAGCTATAGGCTGGAAATTCATTAAGGCGTCAATGATGTGATCTTACAATCGCTACGCATGCATTACCCCAAGGCAATACTATTTGTTTACAGGGTCTGAACAAGTTTTCTTTCCCATAGTTGTGACGCAAATGGTCATCATACTAATGGATCAGCTTTTTACCAATGTTAGCAGCGAGGCTTTCTTTGATTATGCACCATACTAAGCTATTGCCAAGATTTTTTCAATGGAGGTTTTTTAGTGATGAAACTTTCGATGCGGATGACATCTTTCAAATGTGCAAAATTGCATTATATGGAAAGAGTCATGCCTCAAAAACGCCTAATCGTCCGCTAGTCGTCAAATAATCGATAAACAAACATCCACGTATACGCTGCTGAACAATCGGTGAAAATGTATCCACTATCACTGGTGTGACTGAGGAGGATCAAGGTTTGTTAATTCGCTGTCGTTCTCAACAACTTGACTTCTGCCTGTCTACTACGTAGAACATTTTGCGAACAAATCTTGGCCTACATCTTGCCCAAGATCCAGTTGGTGCAAAATTTAAAGATATTGGATATTGGAATTACAATTTGGCGCATTCGCAGAATAGGGCTTCCCATTGACCACCGACCGAAACCATGCAATTTGACAACTCCCGACTATATTTTTGTTGGCCCCACCTGAAGCATAAATCAAAGACAAAATATTTTGGCTGTTGTTCACAATATACAGGCCTCAAAAAAGTCGTCAAAAACTCGGCTGACAGCGTGAGGTTGAACTCAAAACTAGGGAATTTCTATTAAAATCTAAAAGATGTGTCCTGAACATTGAAGCTTTTCAACGAATGAGACCCTCGAATGAGATTGAGGGAGATACATATACTAGGTGGGGTGAAAAGTAACCTCCTTGACCGCCAGAATGCGCCGCTACTGCAAAAAAGGTAATGATGCCTTGAAGTCCGTTCATACCGTTCATATTTAGTCAGACATGCCAAATTTCAGTGCTATACTGTCTTTAGTTTTGTTTTGACAGCTGATTATTGTTGACGTGTTTGGTATCATGTTGAGTATGGACAAAAATGATTTTCGTTCTTTCATAAAACATTATTTTTTGAGAGGGAAAACGGCGAAGGAAAGAAAAGAAAAGTTGGATAAATATTATGGGGCTAATGCTCCGTCAGATTACACTGTCAAATATTGGTTTCGAGAGTTTCGTGGTGGCCGCAACTCCACTACCGATCAAGTCCGCAGCGGCAGGCCCTCCAGTGCGGTTACAGAGGACAATGTCAAAAAAATACATGAAATGGTGTTGGCTGACCGGAAAGTGAAGGTGCGCGAGATAGCAGGTACCACAAAGATTAGTACTAAGCGCACACGCCATATTTTGGGCAATATTCTGCATATGCAAAAGTTATCCTGCCGCTGGGTGCCGCGCATGCTCACTCCTGATCAAAAACACGAACTCGAAAGCACTTCGAAAGAGTGTTTGGACTTGCTGATGCGGAAACGGGCGGACTTTTGACGTCGATTAGTAACTGTTGATGAAACTTGGATCCACTATTACACCCCAGAGAACAGAATGAGTGCCCGGCAATGGACTGAAACCAGCACGAGTGCTCCGAAGCGGCCGCGGGAGGCTCGGTGGGTCGGAAAGGTTATGGTGTCAGTTTTCTGGGATTGTCATGGCATACTCTTCGTGGACTACCTCGAAAAAGGAAAACCCATCAACAGCGAGTATTACTGTGGATTATTGAGGCGATTGAAGGCCGAAATCGCTGCAAAACGGCCTCACATGAAGCGACAAAAAAAATTGTTTTTGCAAGACAATGCGCCAATGCACAAGAGCATCGCAACCACGGCTAAAATCAATCAATGCTGTCGCATCCAGCGTATTCGCCCGATTTGGCTCCCTCGGACTATTATCACTTCAATAAAAACTTCAGCTCACGCGAAGTGAAAATCAATGTAAAATTTTTTTGATTAATAAAGTTCGGCCTATGACAATTATGAATGGAACACAACATCGGTCATGTGACAACCACGGCTTCTGTTGCCACCGACCATCTGATGTTCCAAATTATCGATGACGTTTTGAAGAATCAGTGGTAAATGGCCGCAATTTCAGTTTGAATGTTATGTTTGAGATCCTGAATTGTCACTGGGTTATTGGCATAGACCTTACTCTTCAAATAACCCCACAGTAAGAAGCCTAATGGTTTCAAATCGCATGACCTTGAAGCCCAATCAACTTCTCCTCTAACCGAAATAAGGCGATCTTCAAATTGATGGCTTGTGTGGGCGGAAGCAAGATCCTCAGCAAGATCAGACCCAATTCATTCAATTTTAGGAAAAAAAAAAATAGCCTCCATTCACTGTAACTTCCTCTCCAGCCTCATCTTCGAAAAAGTACGGCCTTATGATGCCGCCAACACATATTCCACATCATACGGTGACTTGTTTGAGATGCATTGGTTTTTCGTGAATCTCGTATCGGTTTTGCGGTCCCCAGAAATGAAAATTTTGTTTATTTACGTACCCATGCATCCAAAAATGAAATTCATCGGAAAAGATCAAATTCGATGACAAATTGTCGTAGCTATCCAACATCCAGTTAACAAATCGGCGACGTCGTAGATGGTACAAATATTGTGGAATTTGGTGGTTACAGGCGTGCAAATGATCATCAACTTTAAAAATTCGCCGCAAAGTGCCTTCAGTGAGGCCGAATTGAGAGGCCTGGCAGGTTTTGAACACTTTCGCTCACAGTGATGATGTTTTGGCGTCTACGTGCTGGCCGAGCACGCTGATATGGAGTTTGACCCAATAGCAAACCAGTTCCTTCAAAACCCTTCACCATTGAACGAATTCCGGACTCACTAGGGCGTTATGTTGACCGAAAAATTCACGAATTTTACGAAATATTACTTTTACAGTTCGCCCATTTTCATAAAATGCGTTGTTGCGTGGTAAACGAATCCATGACTAAAATTGCCAAAGATAGTATGACATCTGTCAAAAAGATCAACTACAGTATCTTTTTTTTTTTTTTTTTAAATTTACGCGCGCCTAAAGGGTTAGATGCCCTTTTACTGTTGCCAGGGCGCGGGCGGAAATGTAGAAGGAAGAGAAAGGAATATTGTTTTGTTGTGATTCGAAACTCAGGTGTGTTTAGTTTCGATATTCGCTCTCCAGGGGTGGGAGTCCGAATAGGACGGAGAGTTTTTTCTTTACTCAGAGTGATTCGAGGTATAATTTACAGTATTTTTTTCTGTGCTTGAAACTCTACAACAGCCAAATCTACGTGCCAGTGTTATGCCTTCACACGCAGAATTTTTCTGCCTGAGTTCCAATTTCACAAATGAAAAACTGACTTGCCATGGGCAGGATTCGAACCTGGACCCCTCCGAGTGAGAAGCGATTGCTAGTACCACTACACCACGGCCACCATTGATGCAATAACACGGCGATTGCTACCGACAACAAAGGCGGTCATTGGAGTCAGATTTACGCAATAAATCTTGAGTTTTTGCCATGTGAACAAGGCTTAATTTCCCAACATCGACCTAACATGCGGCACCCTCTACAAGTCAGAAGGTCGACTACATCAATAACAGCTTCTCTTTACTTCTGATCCATTTTAACGCAAAACCAGGAACGGGGGGTATCTTTGGGGCGAAACAAAACATAACCGTGAAATAAATTCATTATATTGCGATCGAAGCAAGGCACTCTTGACACAAGGTATGATAGATATGCGAACGTTCCGATATGTCACAATATCTCAAACATTCAAAACACAAAAACATTCGAAAGAGGTTATTAGAGACTTTACAGAGAATGTCCCTTGATTTCTCAAGATGTCGTATTTCGCCATAATCAGCTAATGAAGACCAGTGAGAGCGCTGCACAAAAGCCGGGTTTCTCACAAAGAAACGAAAAATTCAACAAGCACCTACAGACAAAATGAGAAGCATAGAGCGGTACTCTATAATAAAGTCGCAAACTGCAGGTACTCGTATGCTCTACGGCCAGAAGGGAACGGCTTCTCAGGAGGAAATAGAAGCAGCAAGAGGAAAAAGAGTTTGGTCGAAGAAATAGTGGGATGGACTGCACAAATTGGTTTCGGAGCTTAAAACGACGAACAGGTATAATGGAACAGCAGTCAGTGCTGATAGGACTATTACTGCGACAATTATCGGAATTCCGCTGATGATAACCAACGATTCCTTGAACAAAGTAAATGAATCCTTATCTAAGCCTACATATGTAAGAAAGTGCTGAATCTGACGGCCTGCCTGCTGAGCTGTTTAAACCATCACGCGATGGCTTGGTAAGGAGCATACTACAAACAACTCTTCTGAAAAATATGGTCGAGCAAAAGTATTCCCGAGGGGTAGAACTCAGGACCGTTTGCCCGATTGAGCTTACTGAAAAATTAAAAGTCTCTTCTACATCATCGGATAGATTATTCCAATCAAAGTGGCTATAAGGTAGAGCGGTCCATATTTTCACACTACGCCAGATCTAGCAGAAAACCTATTAATTTCTGATCGATACACACATCCTTCTGATCGTTCTTAAGGCCGCCTACAATGGCATTAACAGAGACCAGTTATACATGCGAAACTCGTCAGGTTGTGAAAGATGACGATGGAGAATGGACACTGCTCCGTCAAGATCGGTTAAGACGTCACCGATATCAATAAAAGATTTATACAAGGGAAAACACTGCCTTGTGATTTCACATCGTTATTGAAAGAATTGCGCAACATACAGACCAACGCCACAGGCTACATTTTTCAACAGTTTGTTCAAATATTCGCATAACAATCATTCAATTTATGGTTATATTGCAACTTGGATTAAAGCCGTAGGCCTGGTCTGCATAATGTTATATACGAGTTGATAGGTTCATATCAGTGTTTTTTGGGCCAGAAAATTTTTTTGTTATACCAGATATTCACAATGCGGAAGATCAAGTATTCCGCGACTGTTAGCTGAATTTCAAGGCTTCTCGGAATATAAGCTGTATACACCTGTGTCAAGCTTTAGCATCACTGATAAGCTCATACGCATCTATGGGGAATGCCTCATTTCACCGCTTTCTTTCGTCGCGTTTGTTCGTGTTCTCTCCATCTGCGATTTTGCGCAAACTACACTTCTCTGTAAATTTTCTTTTGTCCCGTATTTTCTTATTTAAATATAAATTACAAAAAACGACCGTTAATACAAAACTCTAAATCCAAATTCCACTCGATCATCAGTCGCATGATCATGTCTCACACGAAATGGACGCGCACACATCGCAGGAAGAGCAATTCCAGAGAAATCTCCAAAAAGCAGATAAAACCAAGGAGGCCTACTCTACCAGGAACTTGTCCAAAATTTGGGCCTGCAGCGCTTGGAGGACTGTGAAACGATGCTAAAGGACTTCCAGGAAAACCTTCGAAAAGAGAAGAGCTGGGTGAGCTGCAACATTGGCGACAATATAGCCACGCTGGAGATGATGAAGGAACGGTTCAAGGATCGCAGTAATACTAATTGGCGTCCCTATGGCAAAACGGTGGACGAACAGACGCTTCCAATTCGCATGCAACAACTTGAAGCGAAGAGAAGGTACCTCAAGAAGCAAATAGATTTCCGTAGCTCTAAATTCTAGGAATTCATGAAGCACATCCAACTGTGTCGAAATGAAGTCGAGCGGATTAAGTTGCAGAGGAGTTTCATTCGTGATCAGATGAATCGAGGATCAAGAAAAAACGACGAGAAAAAACGACGTTAAGCACCAACGAGTACGTAGGACATAATTAATAGCAACAATTTCGAGGTGGTTTTGGGGTTTTGCTAGGTATCGACTAACTAGGAACCGACCAACTAGCCACCGGATAAGCCTTATTGATTAGTAGCCAGATGCAAAGACAAATACATATTAGCGCGAGCTAAGTATGCAACAGGGTTACAAGTGTAACAGTCTTATTATCATTCTTTCGAAAACAAAGAAATTTGTAGACCGGCTGGAACTCTTAAGCGCTTAGATGATAAACTTTTAGAAAAACATGGTTTGGCTCTCAAGCGATATGCATACATTACTTCAAAGAAAGTGTGAGAAGCTGAAGGGGTAGACCAATGTTTCACTATCCAGAGCCACGGATCGAAGACCTTTATTAGCAGACTCTAAAGCGACGACGGACGACTGCAGCACAATATCAAGTATCCTGCCAATATATTGGAGAGAACAGTCAGCTCTCGCTACTTAAACCTGCATACAAAGTATATTATTACGAAAAGGAACGAAATAGATTTGCCATCATTTTGGCAGCTGAACTCCTAGAAAATATCAGAAATCAGCGACCGATTAATGGCCATAAAACCGGTAATCCAAAATGAGACTTGAAATATTTTTAGTGCCTACGTAAAGCAAGTAGGCAGGGAGCAATTAGAAAAAGAAGTATTTTGGCGTAACTTCGTTGAACCATTAAATAGAATATCAAGGAATTACATGCTTTTCATCGGTGGGAATTTAATTGTATTTATATGTCGGGAAATCGAACTATGAATACGAAGGCTGCGATAAAGGAAAAGGTTTCGGAACAAGGAACTAGCGATAGAAGTCGTACTCAACTCGTGCAATAGCTTGTTCGTTTTAGACAATGCCTTCTTAGGGTCATAAACCAAGTGAAAGATTCCAACGGTGTAGGATGAAACCAAAAACATTGTAAGCATGGTTGGCGGAAAGCGATAGCTAGAGTGCGCACAATGGCCGTATGAGTTTTGTGTTAGGAGTAAACAAATTTCCACATTTAAATGCGAAAACCAGAAATGAGGACGCCAAGAGCTTCAGACCTACTCGTATAAGTCTGACTTCATTCATGTTGAAAAGCATAGAAGTAATGGTCGAGAAATGTGCGCAAAACTGCTTTGCGAACGCATCCTCTGTCTAAAAAGTAACATGCTTACCAACGCGGAAAATTCGGCAAGAGTGCGCTTCAAGATCTGGTAAGCAGATTTGAAGGCACTGACCATTTTCATCGACACTGAGGATGCTTTCCTCACGGCGTAGATGAATTACTAGCTTTGTGGATAAAAGCAATACTGGTGATTAGGACACGGCTAATATGTGATGGAGGAAGCAATCAGAGGTTGCCCGCAAGACGGCGTTATGTCTGCGCTTAGCGCTCTCAATAGTTATGACATCTATGCACAAGCATACGGATGAGCAGCTGTACTGTAGCAAGCAGCCATAAACGTGATTGGTGACGATTGGTGCAATAGAAATGGCTTTACAGTCAATCCTCTCAAAACTGAGGTTGTTCTCTCCACGAGAAAGAGGAAACTGATTGGTAATCAGTGCTTACATTTTTGGAATGAAGCTAAGTATTTGGGTCTCATCTTGGATAACAAACTTCTATGGACTAAATATATGTTACGCCGAAAGCCTCTAAAACGCTGTTGACCTTCTGGCAGTAGAAAGGAGCTGTCGGCGAGACGGCCTGTCACAGAGAAGGGTCCTCTGGATCTACATGGTTATGGTAAGGCGAATTATATTCTAGGCGTTAGTTGTCTGGTGGAACAAGCTCTCACGAAAGTACATCATTGCTGCTTTTACCAGGCTCCAAAAAACGGTTGACTCGGCTGCATGTGGGCTTTCCCTAGCACGCCTGTATCTACTCTAGATGCATTGAGGAATCTCCCTCTCCTTGATATTCATATGATGGGCTTCACTTTCAAAGCCATATTCCGTTTTAAAAGAAGTGGTCTTGGGTACAACTCATGCTGTAGCTTGGATGACCTTCCGCGCCGACTGTTTTTTTTAGTCTGGTCTTATGGCCATGCCGCTTGATGCATTGACACCAGAACTCCTGGTGCCCAAGACTGGTCTCGACAAGAATCTGGGCTAGGAAAGAAATGCAGTCGGGTTTTTACGGATAGCCCCAAAGCCGATTTAGAATGCAGCGATGGTGTCTTTCTGGAGGATGACGGTATTAGATTTCACTTCTCGTAAGGAAAACTTGCGTCTGTCTTCCTACAGTGAAAAATCGGTGGAGACGGCGAATCATTTGAACGCAGTCGGAAGGCTAAATTTACTGAATCTTTTCTGGGTCCCAGGTCACAATGAAATCACGGAAACTGGATTCGCCAATGATCTTACTGGGAAAGGCTCAGAGGAGAGTTTTTCAGGGCCCGTACCCATGTTACGTCGTTGCGTTCTCAGTCAGGGCTTCCATTGACAGTCAAATTTCATATGAGCATAACTACAGATGACTCTTTGGGTTGCTGGGCAGACCAAAATGAATGTTTCCCGACTTTTTTTTTCTAATTTGTGCGTGCTAAAGGGGTTTTTAGTACCCTTAAAATGGTTGCACACAGCCCGGACAAAGGAATGTTATGGAGGAAAGAAAGAGAGATACCGATGCACGTTGGTTTTGAATGTTTGCGGGTTACAATGACTAAGAAAAAAAAAGCTCGGCAGGGCATTGCATAAGCGAGTTGTATGGTTTAGGAAAGAATCACGATATTTCAATGTACATACGTCTAAGATTCCATTGAGGGTAAACTGATGAGCAGTCATAGCGAGACGGGTGTTACGGTTGAAAGTTTGAATGGGCGGAATGCTACTGGCGATTTCAGTGGAGCACTGGTGGTAGAAATAGCGATAAAACAAAGTGAGACACGAGACATTTCGTCGGATGAATACCTTATATATTGAGGGCAGATCAGAGGGCGGTGAAGTATTTCTTACATCGCTTGAGGAAACCTAAACATTTCGCAACATTTTTGGCGACATCGAATATATTGTCATTCTAACGTAGGTTGTCATTGACTCACATACCGAGAATGGAAAGTTTCTCGGTCTCGGCGATGCAAGTGCCATTCGTGGATAATGGCTGGGTGTTTAAATTTCGCTTTAAAGACAGCAACCCGCATTGTATTTTGGAGAGAGAGTCGTCGATCGAGATGTGCCTGATAGCAAATGCTGTCAAACGCCTTTGAAATATCAAGTGCAACTATCTTGCTTTCGCCAGACTGATGTATGCTTTGGTTCCACTTGCCGGTGAGATATGCCATCAAATCACCAGTGGACATGTTGCTACGAAAATTGTACTGGCGGTCATTAGGCTGGGCAAATGCTGTTTTCCATCTGCTCGGAAAGAGTCTTAAAGAGTAGTACGCAGTGGTTTTGGTGGCGTAGAGAACACCTCTTCAGAAGAAGGGGAGATATACCATTTGGACCAATGAATTTGTGCATGTTAAGATCTTTAAGTACTTGTACTACTACGTCTCTAAGAGGTAAGCGGTATTCCTGCCTTCCCTGAGTATGAAAGACAGGCTACTCACTGGCAATGAACTAGTTCTTTGTTTGAATGGTCTGTTTCGACAGAAAAAAAAAGAAGATCTGACAAACTTAAGAAAATGTACTTCCTGGAAAAACAAGCAGAGTCTAATATTTTTAAGATTGCCGCTCAACGAGGAAACAATGCGGAAGAGATTTAATCGTCAAAATTTGTTGAAGACGACCAGGGCCATTTACCAATAAAAAATCACAAAATTTCCAATAGAGGGTACTCTTTCCCTAAACGATTTAAAAAAAAAATTCTTGCGAAGTAACATTTCTTCGACTGTCAGCCATGAGTAGGAAAACCAGCTCACAGATCAAACTAGATCGCATGCATGTGGTACATATGTACCTTTCGAAGTATTGACAGAAATTGTAAATTGAGGATTCAAATGGATAGCGATTTTATTCGGTGAATTGATGAGAGCAACTATTTAAAGAGAAAGGCGTCACGAAAACTGCAACAATTACATATCGGTATAGCTAATGCCGCATACAATGGAGATATACGAGTGAGTTCTCGGCTTTGCGACAAATTAAACTGATCAATATTACGACATGAATCGAAATCTACACGGGAAATATTTATAAAGGTAAAAAGCAGCAACAAGTGTTTCGGATGTCCGTAGAAACATCAAAACGCGGCCTAATAAGATGTACGTATATTAAAATACCGAAAGTTGGAAAATAGGAAACGCTGAGCGCATCAGCTAATATTGCCATGTACAAAGGCCCTTGCCGGAAAATCCGCTCAAATTACAGCTGAAATATAAGAAGAGGCCGAAAAACACAATTTTTTGACAAAATTCGATTTTCCTCATTGACATAGTCACCTTATAGAAGGATCCGTCTGACACTTTTTTTTTTTTGAGGTTTGCCAACAGGTAATAGGATCCATGTTTCACCCATTGTCACATATGCACCGCATGAACAATTTTTTTTGATTTGGCTTAAACGGTTCTAAGTCATCAACACCTTGTTGATTTTGGTCCAAGTGTGGTACCCACTTCGAACAGAAGTTTTGCATACCCAAATACCCGTACAAAATGTGATGTACACGGTCTGTTGATATCTATATGATGTCAGCTATCTCACGCACTTAGACTTTATGGTTGTCCAAAACGATGTTGTGGTGCAATTTAGACGCCCAAACAGTAGTTCAGCATCATTTGTATCTTTACGACCGCGTTTGAATTCAGCAAACCAACGACAAACGACGGCACTTATATCATTTTCAAGCCATTCTGGAGTTTTAACGCTACTTTTTCCCATCAAATAACAGTGTTTTATGTGCGAAGCACAGTGTTTTTTCTATGGTTTGGAGAATAGCAAAAGGTGCGTCACTAAAATCTCGATGACTAATGGTTGAAATGTCATCAAATTTTGACACATACCTTTTGAAGGTTGGTACTAGCTATATATAAACATATGCGGGATATGGTATCGCCATCTATATGTCAGTCTCGGAAATTTTCGAACTATGTATGTACTTGTTAATTCCATGCGTTACATATTTCAATGTTTAGTAAAAGAACAAGAAGTCAACTACTGTAACTTTATGCTCAAAATCAACAAGAAAAGAAAAGTGACATCTCTCGATATTCATGTAAGGAAGAGCCAATAGTTGGATCTCACATTCCAATCAAACTTAAATTCCAAAAATTTCTACCATTCCACGGAACCCCATGCATCATCCTTTAAAGAAATTTCGAAACAAAACCCCATCTCTCACTGTGTAATCGAAAGTGAAATTATTAATTGGCGCGCTCGCCTTGCCTGTCATTCGTTAACGTATTGACTGCTAAATTTTTACCCAAAATATTCGATAAATCTTCAATTTGTGTTCGAGTTGCCAGATGAAAAGCAAAATTATCAAAAAATTCCCAACAATTACCATCGCGTCGTCGCATACGGTTATTGGCCGGAGAATGTGAAATATGCAAAACACTTAGTAACAACAGAGGAGACTTGCAGGGGGCTTGTCGTTGCGAGTCTCCTTAAAAAGAAAAATACCATCGGCTGAATATGTACGAGTATGTACGAGTATTCTCGACAAGACTCTGTGGTAAACTGTGCAGTGGTTATCTTGCCCGCTTGTGCTCTGTGTGCACATTGATGCCTACCCATGCAGGTTGTAGCTGCAGGTGGTGGTCTGTCGGTGCCTGTGTTTCACCCGAGATACTAGTAAAGTTCGCGGTACCAACGGATACCTATCATTGCATAAATACATTACACTCGTACGGATACATTGGTGGTACGCTTCCGAACAAAATGTGGGCTAATTACACGACATACAACTTTCCTATGGACTTTCTGTCAGCTGTTGTACGAATAGGCTGGAGGCCTTTCGGTGAAATGCGCGAAATCGCTTTTCCTTTTTCACGTTATTCGAAATGGTTGCAATTGAATTTGGAGGTAATGGGCAGAGCGAATTTGAAATGACAGACAGACTGCACTACTGGGACCAGATGATGAAATCGGAAATGTTTAAACTTTTTGACACGTAGACAGACAAAGTGATGTTTTAGATGTTTTACTGAGCGATTGCCCGCCAGAGCAAATTTAATTTCAAATGGTGATTAATACACTGACATTCAGGTTGAATTGTTTACCGAATGTCTTGATTGATTTTTCATTTTCTATTTTTATAAAACAATCGCCGGATGCAATGATCCATGCGATCGTTAATTTCGAATGCAATGCGAGCTCTGTGTTCATGAGGGCTACGAGTATAAACAGACGCCAGGGTGGTGATGTTTATTTCCGTGGTTCGCTGGTGTTTCTCAGTGGAAAATTAATTTACTCACGAATTCATTGAAGCGCTTCAGACTGATCTTGAATTTCAAGTTGAAGTTCAATTTCTCTGTAAGAACAAAACTATCAATTACGCATTGCATTAGCATCAAGAATAATTGAATGCATAAAGAAATTAGAACCAAGACAGCTACAGTCTTCCGGAAATCGTTTCTTCAATGTTTTTGCTATTCTGTCTTTGTTTTGGAAATAATTTCAAAAGGTTGCAGCGCAGGTTGTAGCGCGTGAGTTCCTACCTTTGTGTTCCAAAGCTTTCGTTTTAAATGTAAATAACAATCTTTACATATTTACAACTATTACCGCGTTAGAAGTTCCACTAAACCTCCACAGCTTCATCTAGTTTATTCGAACCTTGTGATAAGATGATACCTCAGTCATAACTTCAACGATACATTTCCTGAACAACTCAACTGGGAACAGAACAGATTCACTAGTGTGCAACCGATGGATCTCAAACACTGGAAGGATCCTGAACGGCAACAGTTTCATTTGAATTACAAGCAGACCTCTGCATCAGAGAGCACCGAAACAGTAAAGTAGCCCCACTTACTATGGCATACCTTTCTTAAACATAATCAATACAACACTAACCAGCAGTAAGGGGCTATCATAAAATAGACATGTGGCGATTATATATTGGGCAACGATCTCATAATTTACCCTCCTCTGCTTTTCCGGCATTCATTCTTTTGACAAAATTTTCAGTCTCGGTTTGGCATAAATGTGACTGAATTTTATTTTCGTCTAATACTCAACACTTGAGTGGTCGGCAGCTTGTCGGCACAAACATTGGACTTCAAAAAAACAGAGAAAAAAGTCCAAAAGCCCTTAATCGCACTGGACGGTCATTACTGGTCGCTCAAACATGAGATTGTCCAGCCAGGAAGTGCCTAGTGCAATAATCCCATTATTTTACGTGATGTGTGGCAAGTGGCTACGATCTACATACGAGTATTTGAGGCACAAAAAACTGGGTAGTCATTCTCCGATCCCGTTCGTCATTGACGACGAAAATGAAAAATGATCCAATAATGCCACCAACCCAAAATCATCCACATCAAACAGTGTAACCGTTTGTAATGCAATTCCTTCTCAAGAAACACAGCAACGATCCTTTTGGCTATTCGCACCTGTCTCCATCCCCAACACTTCAAATCTCGAGCTTATTTGTGTTAAACTTACTTTTTCTAAACGTTCCTTCTACATCGTATGCTGCTATATTCCACCCTCACAACCTATATGTCAATATCAGCTTCTTGTCGATGCTGTTGATTTTTTGATCATTGGCATGTACCATGAAGACGATGTTATCGTTGTTGGTGACTTCAACCTTCCATGACCACGATGGGCTGAGCTAGATGATAATATTCACCTGATCTTAATTAAGGAAATCTTATCAGTTAAGTGGTATCCATAACAACGTAGGCAGACTTAATTTTTTCGACTGACACAGATAACGGGGTAGTTATTAAGAGTAGCCACCTTCACTCCAAACTTGACAACTTTCACTCTCCACTGTTCTTATCAGACTTTCCGTTTCCAACCCAGTCACAGCGTCCTCTGGCGTACCACAGGGAAGTCACTTAGGACCTTTGATCTTTAATTTGACTATAAACGATGCTGTGCTCATAATTTTACACTCTGACCTAGAGACTTACTACACTACAAGCTGATGTAAATCACTTCTACACTTGATGTAGACATAATCTCTTAGAGCTTAACGTGAACAAATGTCAAGCTATTACAATACTTTCTCACCTGCTTCAAAGATCTTATTACATTAACATCGAGCTTGTCTCCACTGTCTCTTTAATTCGTGACCTGGGCATTATCTGCGATGCTTCACTTAACTTTCGTGCTCACATCGACAACACTATTGGCAGAGCTAACTCAACACTCGGCTTTGTTAAACTTTGGTCGAAAGAGTTTTCTAACCCCTACACGTTACTAAATACGTTTATATGACGTTTGTGAGACGACTTCTCGAATATACTGGCCAGGTGTGGTCTCCTTACCATCATCGAGAGAATCGAAGCTATCCAGTGTAGATTCATTCGTTTTGCCTTATGTTGGGATGACCCACACAATCTACCTCCCTAAGTGAATAGCTTAAGACTGGTTAAATTACGATCCCCTAGAACTCGTTGTGATATCGCAGATATAGTATTTGTTCAGCAGTTGTTATCTGTCTTATACCGTCTTCACAATCACCGTACTGACTATGACCAGCACGAACCTTTAACAAGAATACCCTGCAAACCAAACATGTTTCCCAACATTTTTGACATAAACTGCACCAGATCAACGTAACTACAAGGTGGCGCAAAATTAATCACCCTGCCGGAAGATAGCATAATTTTTTCAAATGGCGTCGTACGTCAATCATATTTGATATTTGTGAACTAGACAGCTGCAGTATACAATCAGACAAGCAATAGAGCGCTATACTCCGCAAAAGCGTGGAATAATTGTGTCGATGTTTTTGACCAATAATCGGTCGGTGGTGTTAGCGCAGCGTGAATTTCGACGTCGATTTCCTAATCGTGTCACGCCAACTGGACAAACATTCCGACGGTTAGTTACTCGAAACGAACAGAGTGGAACCACAGGAGACCATGCAGAGCCTGGCCGCCACCGGACTGGTCGTTCGGACGAGAATATCGAGGCTGTGGCTGCCGATGTCGCTGAGAACGAAGAACAATTAAACAGACGACGGGATTACGCTATTGGGCATCACCAGACGGACCCTACAGCGAATTTTAGTGAAAGACTAACACATGTTCCGGTACAAAGGGCAAACAGTGCATCAATTAATGCCTTCTGACTGTCAGTCGCGTGTGAATTACTGTAAAGCCATCAACAACGAAGAGGACGATTTTGTGTCGAAAATCATCACGAGCGACGAGGCGCATTTCCACTTAAGCGGTTACGTCAATAAGAAAAATCTTCGTTACTGGGGCACTGAAAATCCGTGTGTGATGCACGAAGAGCCATTACATCTACTCAAAGCCACTGTGTGGTGCGGCGTTTACGCGGGAGGAGTGATTGGGCCGTATTTTTTGAGGAAGCCATCGGCAATACGGTCACTGTTCCTGGCGAACGCTACAGGGCCATGACAAACGACTTCGTACTGCCGGAATTGGATGAGCGGGGCATGGTGAACATGTGGTTTCAACAAGACGGTGCAACCGCACACACAGCATGAGAAGGAATCATTTCCTAGTCGTTTTGGCGATTTGGCATGGCCAGCAAGATCGCCCGATTTAACCATGCCAGACTTCTTTCTTTGGGGCTACTTGAAGTCGCGGGTTTATGCCCCAACAAGCCTAAGACAATCGCAGCCCTGAAGGAGAATATTCGACAGGAATGCGAATATTCGATCACTGGAAATCTCGCAGAAAGTCATGGAAAATGCGATAAAACGGGCACAAATGTGTGGTTTTACTTCAATATCAACAAAACCAGTCTTCGAAATTCCCTCTCCCAAGCTCCATGACCCCTTGCTTTTCCCGGAGTTTTTAAGTCATATTAATGTTAGTTTTAAATTTTGTATATGTCTGTATTAAGCATCAATAAACTGAGCCGGGCCTCAATCAATATGTCCTAGCTCCTAAGTGATCTAGATTGCCCTTTGATCAACCGAAATCAACAGCAACCCTCCATCGTCATCCAGTAGAGCTATACAAGGTTACCTGTGATACCTAAACCGGACACGGCTTTGTATAACTGTTTTCGATGTCTTCATTCTTCAAATGGTTCATGGGTGTCGATTTGGAATTTGAGATGTTTTTTTTTCCAAGATCTGCAAATAATGTATAAATCCGGCAGATGGTGAACATTCCAGGCCCAAAACCATACTGATAAGGACGGTTGTCAGTTGGTTGACAAAAGGTTTTAAGCGATTACATATTACGACAGAGAATAACTTATATGTCTGGCATGCTTTCGTCCAATTGTATTTTACAGATGATTTGGTGCATGCTCTTCATAAAGTCATTTGCTGCCGCCACGAACAACTTGCCAGTAGCCTTATTGCACCTCAGTTTGGATATGGGTATGTTGCCTATCATTATTTTGCCTGACAGCGGATTGTCAGGTTCCACGTCCCGTCTAAATCCACAACAAACACGATAAATACAAACAACGATGATGCTAAGTAAAATAGTGAGTGAATATGTTAACATTTACGTAGGACTGGAGGCGCCGAACGCAGTCCACCAAATAACAGCCTTCCTGGAAATAGAGGCAAACGCCGTCAGACTGATGAAGTAAACATTAGCACTCAATATCTGCCAGCTTGGGAACTACCTATATCCCACAAACTAGCTTTGCTTACAGAAAAAAAAAAAACATTTCTCTTATCCTCCAAATATTTTGTGCAGCAAAAATCGGAACTAAGCGCGCAGTAGCTGCTGAACTCATTGAATACTTTTTGTGCAACAGCTCCTCCTCGTACTATCGCCTGACCTGGTTGTCAACAATGTTGGGTCTCAATTGGTCTCAATTGGCCTGGCAATTGACTTAACGCTATCCAACAAGTACGCTAAGGAGATTACTGGCTCGAAAGTACTGCCAGAGGCTTCCATGTCAGACTATAGGTACATCGAATTCAAAATTGAATTCGAAGTCTTGGCCTTGGCCTTGTTCAAGGAAAAGAATTTGCGAAAGACCAACTGGAGACACTTTAAAGAGGAGTTCGGCAAGCCCGTCAATGCTCCGCTTGGACTTAAAACAAAAGGCAGACGAAGCAGAAAGAAGTGTTTTGCGATGACATGTCAGGCAAGAAAAACTTCTGCAGATCGCACGTTACATGGTGAAAAGTAGATTTGCAGCGACTACGCAAGGAAACCCGAACACATCTAAGTGAGTTATTCAAGTCTAGGAATCTTTATAGTCAGACTGAAGACACTCAGAAGATCTGATGGCACCAACTATGACAACAGACCAAAGCTGGTATCTGTCATAGTTTGTAGTGACGACGAGGCCGTCAAAAACGATGGTGTTTCATTCGATGGCTTCAAGTCCCCTGGCACCAATGGCATACGTATACATATCCACCTAAGCTACGAAAATGGTAAATAAAGAGCAACTGCTTCCAACTTTGAATACAATCTTCACTAGGCTGGGACTGGCATTCATACCGACCCCCTGGGGAACAGCATGTGCACACTGAAAATCAGAAAAGGCGACTACATCTTCGGCAAGAGGTTTAAACCTATCAGTCTGACTTATTGCCGAATGCATGCGCAAAGCTATCAACCCAGATCCATTTCAATCGACTGTGATGATAATTCACCAACGGGACAAACTCATACCCCTTCATAAACGAAAGCAAACAGCCTCAGCTTGGAATGAATCCATTGAAAATCTGAAATGAGAAGAGTTCAAGACTGTGAAATGGATTGCTGTTGTTTCAGCAGATATGCTCAAGGCACACAACGAACACCTTAAAACAATGGCACAGTCCTGCCTTTGATAAAACGAATAAAATCTCAGAGTCACCGATAAACTGCTTAAAAATGTTCGAGCCACCCGAAGCCAATAATCCACACCTCAAGACGATCATTAAAGATGCAATCTGAAAGAAAGTCGGTCCAAAGCATAAAATCTACGATATCCAACTAGACATACAGAGCTGTTGTGTCTATGTTCGTTGTTCAACCGAATATGATGCCGGAATCGTTCATAACGAAATAAACGGGTGGTGGTTTGATAAGCGATTGGTGTCGATAAAGTTTCTGCCATTATCACGATATCTCACCAGATTTCCAGATTCCCTATCGGGGCCGAAGTGTCTCCAGCCATCGAATAAAAATAATTTGCCAATGACACAATGTACCAAGGATTATGGTGGTGTCGTCAATGGTGTCGATGAAGACCATGACGAACTGGACGAGGAAGACAATTAAAGTACAAAGCGGACAAAAGATTGATTCGTTCATGCTGAAGAGCTTTCTTATGTCCAAGATTTGACATGCCTACAAACACTGAAGACCCTGTGGGTCTGAGCTTCAAGGGGCAGAATTGAAGCCGCACTTGACTAGAAGGAGTATACGGTGGACATTTTCATCAGCCTTGAAGATGCTTAAGGCCGATTTGGCCTTATTTCAGGGCACCGTGTTCAGCAACGCAATTTTAAACGGCATGTGTAACTGGGCCAAGCAAAACGGCGTAGACGAATCACTAGTTTTGTGGATGAGAGTAATGCTGATTGCGGATGCTCACTGCGGCCAATAAACAAGAGTTGCCCACAAGGCGGGGTCCTGTCTCAACTGCTAAACACGGATCCAAGTCTACGCTCAGGCATATGAGAATAATGTACCTATACTTGTCTACCAGATCTTGCCCAGAGACTGTCTACTCTAAGGCTCACGCAGCAATAAACGTTATCGACGATCGATGCACTAGAAATGGACTTCTAGTCAATTTTTTAGACACTAAACTTGTTTTCGTCAGAGGAAATTGATTGGTCTGAAGTATCTAGTGCTAGAGGACATGACCATACATTTTTCTAACGAAGCTACATAGTAATGGGGATAGCCACCGAATACGGCCCTTTGCATCTACAGGCATATATAAGATCAATTGTATCCTATGCGTCGGTTGTTGGGTGGAAGAAGATTTCACGTAAATATGTACGTCACCGGTGCTTTTACCAAGGCCCAAAAACACGATCTGCTTTACTTACATGGGGGCTTTCCCTAGCATGCCTGACTCTGCCCTTGAGATTCAAAAAGAAACGATGATGACGTTGCTCGCCGACTGTTGACTCCCTCGTCGGAATACTAAATTCACTGAGTCTTGCTTGGGTACCAAATCACAATGGCATCACGGAAAATGAGATAGCCGATGAACTTGACCAGCAATACTTAGAGGAGTTTCTTAGGACACAAAATATATCTTCCATTGAAAGTTAGCATGACTCTCCGGGATGCCGTCAGACAAAACGAGTCCATCCCTACCTCTCTAAGAGGCCGGCAGTATTCTGTACTAGTTCTATGTGTAAGTGCTCTGTTTCGAGAGAAAGAGTATGTATGAATGTTGCACATTTTCTATAAACGAGCTCCACTAGAGATCGACAGCAGCTAAAATCATAAAACTTCTTCCAACTTCCATGTTTATCAGAAAGCAAAAAAAGCATCGGCGAAAGTATACTACCACTGCAACTGCATCCAAAATACCAACTGCAACTACATCACTCATTGCCTCATCAAATGTTGCCATAAGTGATTTACCAGAGGGAGAGAGAGAAGAATATGACAAACTCTACAAGGACTGGTCGGTGATCATAACTGATTACCAGCAGCATCTAAAAACGTCCATTGAAATGCATGATATTTCATAAAGGCGCGCGAACGTCAATAATGGCAGACGTTACATCAAATTTCCTGCTGCAAAAATCCTCATTAAAATTCAATCAACACTCGGGCTTAACCGAAAGTCGTTTGCCAAGACACCTCCTGCTAAGCGAACACATCATAACAAATCATTCCGCCAAACTCTTTCCCCAAACCAATTATCTATGTTTTTTTCCAAGAAAACAAAAAAGATCAAACATCTCCCAGACAACAAAAATAAAAAATAAAAAATAAACAGAAACTCACTCCAGTGCAACTACGACCATAACCTGTTGCATTTTTCCAACATTTTTACTTTCACTCATCATGCACCAGACAGCGATGCAAACCGGGCCGAACCAAAACAGAACGAAAACCAAACCAAACGTCTGGAGCAAGTCTTCAACGACTCTGGCCGGACTGCTAAACTGCATTTCATTTCCAGAAACGGAGATTTGTTGTTTTTGTGTTTTTTTTTTATTTCGCCTTCAATTTATAAGAGGAACGCAATGTACCCTGGGCATCACCATTAATGGTAGACGCGAGGAACTTGACCAAGATGTTGCCAAGCAGCGTCTACTCGTTCACAGTCGTACATTGGCGAGCAACGGCGGAAGTGCCCCTTCTCAATGCAAACAAACCACAACCAGATCCAGATGTTTTGTTTGTTGTGGATTGTGGTGGCAGTGGGAGCCACAGCCACAGCAACAACATCAGCATCTTCGTCTCCTCCATTTACTGAATGCCCACTGCACTCAGACGCTTCGGCGGCTGACATTAGATAACGAACACGAGACAGCTTCCATTACTCCCACTACCTCCACCTCCACCTCCACCTCCACCTCCACCATCACCATCACCATCATTATCACAATCCCTAGCGTCATTTGTAGATGCATTTGAAAAATGACGGTTTTACGAGTATTACAAAACTTCAGTCGCATTCGTATCGCTTCATCGCGTCACAAACTAGTGACATATCGAATAATTTGACAACTCTACGATCACTCAGATGAGACTTTATGGGTATTGCCTTTTACATATGTAGCTGTCAAATTTTTCAATTTCCGTCAGTCAGACGTGCATTTTTCTGATACGAAACATGGCATGGGCCAGAACTGAAAGTCGGAACATGTTTGTGCTAATGGATTCCGAAGGGATTAGATTAGAGTGAAGGTAAGTGAGTGAACCATGGCATTGTCAGGGCGGATTCTTCCGAATTGTCTTGATGTGGAGTGGGTATGGATAGGTTTGTTTGAAATGTTTCAATGTTGAGTCAACAAATTGGGCATTAACTCATTTTATTTCATTTATGAGATACCCACAGATAAGAGGCACTTTACGCAGGAAGACTGCATTTAGGGGTTGCAAATAGTTACAATATGGAAGGACCTACGTCGAACGGGAAAAGGTCCTTTGAAGTGGGCCAGTATTTTATTGCATTTCCATTAGCATATCATACAATACAAACGTACTTACTGATACAATCGAATTTTGACATAAAGCCTGCCAAGGATCAAATAGACTTACCTGAAAAGATAAAGAAGAAAATCGTGTTAGTTGTTATTTAAATTTTTTTTTTTATTTTTCTTTATATAAGCAAAGGCTGAGAAGTCGAATAAGTAAAATAAAGAAGGAATTGTCAGGAAAGGAATAAGGAAATTGATAAATACCCTGAATGTCTATGTCAGGTAATCGGCCAATGTGTATGAATGTAAAATGCAAAATGAGCAATCCAATCTGTTCCTAATTGATTGAGCTACTAAGGGCGCACCATGGGACATTTCTTGTAATAATAGTAACCTTGATAATAATAAAAAGCTGGAAACACTATGTACAAGTACGAGTACGAGTACATTGTTGCAATTTTTAGTCTACTGACCAAGGTGAAAATTGGTTAATTAGGCTAAGAAAGACTAAGAGGTATCTGAAGTACTGTCTTAAACTGATAAATATTCCTTTGGCATGTACAGCAGTTAAAGCAATCTTCATACCAACAGCACTGCAAAGCTAATAGCCACTGAAACAAGCACGAACCATGAGTATGAGAAAATCACTTCGGCATTCTTGAATATTATCGATCATCGTATTGAAATAGTTTTCAGCTCCTAGGTTAGGTTAGGTTAAACAGGGTTATGATGGATATGTCATCACACAGACACGTGATCCCTGTGGAACCAGTTGAATTTGTCTTCAAATGACAAAAACCTAAACAATATTGTGGGTTCAAATAAGACCAATCTCCCTGGATCGCGATTTGAAAATTTTGCCAACGATCATAATCTAGTCATCCCTAATGATGGGTCACCTACATTTTTTAGCACTAAGAATACCTTCACGGCGATAGATGTATCTTTTGCATCCGAAGATATTGCTCCTTTGTTTCACTGGGAGGTTGAACCTTCGGGTTCGGAGAGTAGAGATCACATACCAGTCATTATACGAACGCCAGATAGAAGATTGCCAAAAAGATTTCAAACACGTTTTAAAGAAAATATGGCAAACTGGAATCTGTTCAAATCGACAATGCAAGCTTTGACCTTTGCACGACACGCGTCACTCAACACTAACCAGGAAGCTGCAAGTATTAAAAAATTATCAGAATAGCAGCATCGAAAAGCATTCCGGTAACCAAACATAAAGGCCACAGGTCAAATCCAGTCTGGTTCTCGAAAGAAATTTCAGATCTGGTAAAGGAAAAAAATCTAGCCTGGGTTAATGTGCGAAGAAGCCCAACCACCGATAACTGCATTCTTTATAGAAAAAGAAAAGAAACTTCGTAGAGAATCCATTCAGGCTAAAAGGTTATCGTGGGAATATTTTGTCAACACCATGAACCCTTCTATGGACCTAAGAACATTGTGGAGCAAAATTAGATCAATTCGTACCTCGAAACCACCTCAAGATTTTCCATATATGCTCATTGGTCATAACCTTCAAAATGACCCGGAGGTCATAGCTAACGCTTTCGCAGAAAAATGGAAAGGGTATAGTGCGAACACCATCTACCCAGATGGCACGATCCAAAAAAAGATTTACTTTAAAATAGACGATCTTCCGAACTCAACTGGCCAATTGGAATACAATAACACTGGCTGAACTCGAGATGACCCTACAGACTGCGAAAGGGACGACGCCGGGAGAGGATCACGTACAAAATGGTAAAATATAGCAATGATAGTCTCAAAAGAAGAATTTGCGCTTTATACAACAACATCATAAATACTGGGAACTTTCCACACGACTGGAAGCGGGCAAAGCTCAAACCTATGCCCAAAAAGTCACACAGCTGTCATTCTTTCGAAGAATATCGTCCAATCTCACTTCTCTCCGTTCTCTCCAAGATTTTTGAGAAAATTCTTGCAAGACGAATCGGTTGGACAATGGAGAAAAAGATGCACCCAGGGCAACACGCTTTTAGACCCAACAGAGGAGTTCAGACGCTCTTACACCTATTAGAACACAAAATTACTGAAAACTTATCCGGTCATTTCTTGGGATCTAGAAAAAGCTTTTGATAGAGTCCTGGTTTTCCCAGCCAACCTTGAAACTGCCCTCCAAATAGCGAAAACACTTGTGGAAGGCACTCTTCAACATGGCATGACAATATACATGTGGACTACGAAAAAAAATTCGGAAAAAATTGACGCATCGATCAACGACTGTTTCCGCACGGCAACAGGAGCGTTAAAAGCTACGCCTATTGCAGCACTCCGAGTCGAAGCTGGATACACATCATTCCAATACCTAGGAAGAAAGAGAACAGTGAATATAGCTAGTAAGGCATTGGCCGACTTCATGCATCCATTGCACAATACTACTAAGGCGACGCTTTTAAGCAAAAAATCATTCAGAAAGAGCTGTACCTCCGCTATAAGCAACATGGTGTCCTTACTATGTAGCCAACATTTATGCCTCCCTAACACCCTTTTAGAGACTGATTTTAATCCCCCTCCACCTTGGAAAAGGAATTTACTGAAAATTAACTCCACTTTGGAAATATACAGGAAAAACGAAACACCGGATAAACTACGAGTATTTCAAGCTCTACACCTGGATATGATTGGTTCTTCGAATGCAGTCCGATTTTTATACACCGATGGCTCGTGCAAGGACAATAATTCTACCTACGCTGTGATTGAGCTTAACAAAGACGGAGAAACCAAAATCATCCAGAGAGGACTCCTTCCGGAACTAGCCGGCAGTTACACAGCTGAACTAACGGCTATCGAAAAAGGGATTTCCATCGCACAGACTTGGTCAGAGAAAACTGTTATTTTCACTGACAATTTAAGCATTTTAAAGGGGCTACGAAGTGGATTAAACAAGTGCCCCTCCCTAGAATACATTAGGAGTAGTCTCAACGCTAACGAGAACCTATCCTTAGCATGGGTACCCGCACACGTCGAAATTAAGGGTAACGAATTTGCAGATACAGCCGCAAAAGAAACCATCAAATACCCTTTGATAGTAACAATCCCCAATTCTTATCAGCTCACCAGGAGAATCTTCAGAGGAATTCAGGAAATTGAGACAGCCGAGGAGTGGAAATCCTGCCAAACATTTCTTCGAATGCACCACAATCGTCATACTCGTATTCCATACAATAAAACTTTCAGCAGACACGACTGCATAAGACTGTTGCGAATCAGGGTAGGAAAAACCCTTTTCACCACTAGACATCTTTACAATGGAGAAACACCCGAGGAATGTCAACATTGTGGAAGGGCTATTACAATTTGGCATATCATGGTCACCTGCCCAATTTCCAAACGTACCCGTGACCCAGAACAGAACAGAACAACAACAAAAATTGTATATTATTAGTTTTATGGAAAATATGACCTATGAAACGACGACATCACATGGCCTTGATGCCCAGATGTCTTAAAAAAAATAGTTTATAAATTAATTTCTTTGTAGGCTATTTAAATATAAATAAATAAATAATAAGACTATGTACGAGTACGAGTACGAGTACATTGTTGCAATTTTTAGTCTACTGACCAAGGTGAAAATTGGTTAATTAGGCTACCAAAACCGCCGGTTTTGACAGAAGAAAGACTAAGAGGTATCTAAAGTACTGCCTTAAACTGATAAATATTCCTTTGGCATGTACAGCAGTTAAAGCAATCTTCATACCAACAGCACTGCAAAGCTAATAGCCACTGAAACAAGCACGAACCATGAGTATGAGAAAATCACTTCGGCATTCTTGAATACTCATATTATGGTTTTACGATTGGTCCGAAACCTCAATCATCGTATTGAAATAGTTTTCAGCTCCTAGGTTAGGTTAGGTTAAACAGGGTTATGACACAGAAACGTGATCCCTGTGGAACCAGTTGAATTTGTCTTCAAATGGCAAAAACCTAAACAATCTCCCAATCTCTTTGCAAAAGCCAAGAAGGGCTTTGAAGTTCGTGCCGACTATTTCTTCTAGGTCTTTGAAAAAGTATTTCCCTAAAAATTTTCTTCGACTACGCGATATTGCCTCGCATTCACATAGTATGTGTGTTATGTCCTCAACAGTTTGCAGGTCACCGCAGAATCTGCAAATATCTGACAATTTGGAGTTTATTTGCGTTTTTCGGCAGAAGACAGTATCGTGACAGGTTTCATATTACTGTCCTAAGCTTATCCCTGTTCAATTTTATTAACTTCCTAGAACTTTTGCCGTCAAAAAGTGGCCAGAGAAGCCTTGAATACCCTGTGTCCTTTAAGACTTGACCACCTTGGGTTGGCAGTTTTGTGGTTTTTTCCTCGATAGTGACCCTCACTTGTCGAGTAGCGCTCCTGTTCTTGAAAGCTCATCCGCTTGTTCATTTCCTTTAATACCGACCGCAATGTCCTGGCACCCAGCACAGTCTTATCCGGTTCTGACTGCATAATGCCTCAAATAAGCTAAAGCAAATGCTGCAAGAATATAAGAACCGTGAGACTTCTAATTACTTCGAAGGCTTCACTGCGGACAAGAGTTCCAATTATTCGCTCTGGAATAAGTAGACTAAGAAACCTGTTATGCAAAAGGAGACAAAGAGAAAGAGAATTTGTTTGTCGACCACTTGGAAGAAACATTCAAACCGTTCGAAGGACGTCAATTGGCCCAAGAACTTAATCTCAGAACAGGATCCGACGACTACAATATAAAATCCGTATCACTGTCTGAGCTACAGTAAACAATAAAAAACCTAAAAAAAAATAATAAGGCTCCAGGATACGATTTGATTACAAGTGAAATTCTAAAGGAGCTACCTCGAAAAGCGTTTGCCAAGCTCCTCCACATTATAAATGCTTCCATGAGACTTTTATACGTTGCAAGCCAATGGAAAGTCGCAGAATTCATAATTTTTCCAAAACCGGGGAAAAGTCCAAACGACAAAATATCATACAGACCCATTTCTCGCTCCTGCCGATAATTTCAAAAGTCTTCGGAATTCTTCTGTTTAAACGTTTAAAACCGATAACTGAAGAAAGACGATTGATCCCGGATCGGATAACAAATGCAATTGAAAACGCGCTAGAGGGGAAAAAGATATGTTCAAGCGTTTTTCTCGATGTACCTTCGACAAGGTATGGCACGAGGGTTTGAAGTATAAGCTACAACAAATTTTACCGAGAGAAATGAATAGACTGTTCGGGTTAGATATGGGATTGAATACTCTGAATTCAAGGAAATTCAAGCTGGCGTTCCACAAGGAAGCGTTCTGGGGCCATACCTATTACTGTACACTAGGGACATACCTCTAGAAGAAGAGACTGTGGTAGTCACGTTCGTGGATGACACGGCGATCCTCGCCACATGACAAACAGTTGAATCCTCGACTGCAAAACTTCAACGAGCTCTGAACAAAATATTTGAGTGGACGAAGAGCTGGCGAATCGTGCTAAACGAGACTAAGTCAACACACGTGAATTTCACGTACAGAAAAATAAACAACTTACCTTTATTCATCAACTCGGTACAAATACTGTATGCAAACGAGGCAAAACATTTGGAAATGACCCTAGATGCAAGGCTGAAGTGGAAATCACACGTAAAAAAGAAACGTGAAGAGCTCGAAATCAGGCTAAGAGAAATGAATTGGCTTATCGGAAGATACTCTAAACTAAGCAAGTGTTAAAACCTTCGTGGACTTATGGTATACAACTGTGGGGTTGTACCAAACCAAACAATATGTCCGTCCTACAGACGTTCCAGAACAAAGCGCTTAGAGCAATCGTAAATGCTCCATGGTATATAAGGAATAGCGATATTCACCGCGAATAATTGTAATTGCAACTGTGAAAGACGAAGTAACAAGCTTTGCTCGTAAACTTCGCACTCGTCATTGCAACCAGGAAATAATCCGGAGATTAGACGAGACAAATCTTGTGCGGCGACTTCAAAGACTGTTCGACTTAGCGCCTTAAGGAGAAACCGTATGAAATAATGGTAATAGTAGGTGCCTTCGCTGGAAAGCTACCTGGTGTTCTTATGAGCGCGTTCTTATGGTATGAAGGTTTTTACCTAAACACGGAAAAAAAAAATAATAATGCCTTAAGCACTATGTGATAGCCCCTGTCTGTATCAGAGTTGACGTTGGTTGATTCCATTGCCTTGAGTGCGGCCTGGCTATCGATGTGGATAGCGATGTCTTTTTCGAATACTGATTCCATCTGCACTAGCTCAGCCGCCTTGAGGACAGCCGGAACCTCTGATTGGAAGAAACTGCTTGCGTCCAGTGGTCTTATAGACACTCTTAGTTCTGGGTCTTCTGAGAAGATACCAGAGCCTGTGTCTTCCTCTGCTTTCGAGGCGTCTGTGAAAGTTGGAATTTCATTTGACCTGATTATTGCATTTTTTTACCAGTCCTCGCTCTCCGGATATATTATATCATACGGGATGTCGAAGTCGACCAAAGAAGGAATTTCATCTGTTAGAATTGAATTGCCTGATAGTAGCTCCGCTAGGATCGTGCCATGTCCGAAACTACTGCTGTTGAAGTAACCCAAATTAGTGAGTCGTATCGCACTGTTATCAGACAGTTTTTTAATCTGTAAATCAAGCGGTGTTAGGTGCAGAAAGGTGTCCAATGCTGCCGTAAGTGTGGTACCGAGCGCATCTGTAATGGCTATGGAAGCCGTTCTTTGAACCGCCGCTAATTTTCCGTAAACCGTTTTATTGTTTGTTCCTTTCCGCCATACTAGCGCCGTATGTAAGTATGGGCCTTAACAGCACCGTATACAGCCAGTACACCATAGCAGGTTTTAAGCCCCAAATTTTTCCTACCGTTCTTTTGCAGATAAAAAGAGCATTACATGCCTTTTTGATTCTTTCCGCTACGTTAAGATTCTAGTTCAGTTTTCTGTCCAGAATCACACTCAGATACTTTGCTCTGTCCGAGGGCTCCTAAGCTTTAAATATTTCATGTTTGTGTTTCAGTTACTGTAGAGTAGTTAGTTAGAAAATGACAAAAGTGTAGTGACCCATACGACATTCACCAGCAAACGCACTGATTGATGTCTTCGAATTTAAGAAGATGAATTTTAATAAAGGGTCCGCCATCTAACGTTTTTTTTTTCAACTAGTGCTTATTTCGTGAATGGTAACACTTAGCTCATATCTGGTTTGCACATTTCAAAGTGCAAGGTCGTGGGAACTTTACAATTTTAGTGAAACCCATCGCAGTTTTACTTTTTTGAAAAGATTTAAAGTGCTAAGTGGAAAGTGATTGGTGAAATAGGGCCCTGATTTCGAAAATGAACGAATGGAGGCAATGGGAAGTCATTCTCAGTAAGACCATTGACTTTAAAACAGCAGAAGCCGTTGAATCCCTTCATACAACACACAAAGAAGTGTCTTTCAAAACGAATACTCAGCTATTCAAGAGGCCGGTACTTAAGTCAGCCGGAGTCCAGTGCCCTTAAAGTATATTGCAGTATACGAGTACGTTAGCATTCAAATTCACAATATCCCATGCCAAGCAGATAACACAACCTCAAGCGAACTTTACGCCTAGCCATAGATAGACTCATCGATATAATCTCGACCCAAAGCGATCAAGATTTGATTAAAATAAGGATTGGCTGCCTCGATTTCTTCGCAGTAGCGTATCCCGTCAACAGAATTTTCCAAGACTTTGTTGACTATTTCTGGCTCTATATCACGAATGGCCGGATTGCCCACATAACATTGCAACTCCGAGGCGGCTAATTCACATCGCTAAGCGCTCAAAAGATCGATTGTTTGATGGGCTGTGTAGCATGGCGCGCCATCGTGCTGAAACCACAGATCGTTCAAGTCCATACCTTCAATTTCAGCCCACAACAGATCATAGCTCTGTAGCGCTCACCATTGACCGAAATGGCGTTTCCAGCAGCATTTTCGAAATAAAATGGCCCAATGATGCCACCACTCAAAACTTCGCACCAAACTGACAGATGTCTCTTGTGTTTTATGTAGGTACCTGCCGTGAAGGCTTAAGCCTACGGTGCGTCTTTGCACGAGATATCAAAACAATGGGCTGATAAGCGCCCTTCGGGTAATACAAGTACTACCACCAGTACCAGATTCGAAGTCTTCCCCTTTGGTGAAGGGTCGAGACCTATCTAATACCGCCATTCTGTGGGTCATGGCACCCGGTTGCATTGCAACACAGCGAGCAGACCAGTTGGTTCCATTGCAATCCCATGGTTGAGCACAGGTCGTAGTATACTATTCGGTCTACTCTCCCCGCGATTTTGGGTACAAACCTACAACTACCACGATACTACTCTCACAAGGGAAACAACTCCTAGGACAGGCCGGAACCATAGTTCCGGGTTTTCCTGACCTCCCGTGATACCAGAATATAGCTTCCGGTCGAGCTTCGCAATCTTGCGGTCACTTCCAGTTGGGCACCTCACTGCCCAAGACTGGCGGCCTTCTTAAATTCCACCCGCTTACTGCCTACTGCGTCTTCTATTAAACGCTTCTTATGCAAAACTACGGGTTCTTTCGAACCGTACGGTATCAGTTACTCCACTGACATCGTAGGCCTCGCTAAACCCTCTCTTATGCAAGAATGCATTAAGAGAGCCATGCTCGATCAAAAAAAAAGCCCAAACTCAGGGTAAAATTCCGTTCAGGAAATACTCTCATGGTTAGCACATCCCTTAGGTAGTCGTAAGTAACCCTACCGTTTTCATTAGCATCCCATCTAGATAGAACACATGCGTGTAGCAAGGTTTTACGCTACATCAGGGATAGGCCGTCCACTTCTTCCGGGGAAACCCAATCTCGCCCATTTAGAGGGAGACCTTTTCTGATCTTGAAAGCAAAAGCCACGACGTATGTCTTCCAGATCCAGAGGTGACACTCCCAAAAACACCTGCATTGCCTCTGTGGAGACAGTGTGGCACACAGGTAAACACCCAAGCAAGGCGACTCTTTGGCAATACAAGATCCGATTAAGGCCATCCACAGTCATAGCTCTGTCCAATGCTCCATATGTTGCACAAGCAACAAAAAGGCCATCATATATGATACGGACAGAACGCCTGTTAAGTCCCCAGTCAGATCGCAAAATGCGCCTTACCTGGCCTACAACACTCAGCATACGTTGTCTGATTCGTACCAGGTGAGGCATGAAGTTCATACGTTCACCCATTCTTATGCCCAAATATGTGACCTCAGTCACACATCTAATGCTAACGCCGTTCAAATGCATCGCAGAAGCCCGACTTCTTGTATTACCAAACTGACACTCTCTGCACATGCATTGGCTTCTCGACAATCATGTGCGGGTTTTCCGATCCTCAGATGTGACAATTTGGTTTGTTAACATAGCCACCTCGTCAGAAAAAATGATTTTTTGCCCAAATTCGATGTGCAATTCGAGCTGATGTAAGGCCCAAACTAAGAAGCAATAACGAAGCGGATGATCGTTAACCTTCAATTGCTGAATCAATTGGACTTTGTAAGGCAATAATCCGAGATCCTTGTGAAAAATTCTCAACAGACTGCGGCCACATTCGCGTTGATACGTACTGTACGGCGACGTTGACCGTGAGTGTTGTCAGCGCCGTGGCCAAAATTCATTTTCAATAAGCGCACTGTTCGGGCAACACAGCACTCACTTTTGAAATAAGTTTGCGCAATATTTCCTAACGTTGTTCAAGCGTAAGACGACTCATTTCATTCTGCGGAGGTACGATGCTGACTGACAGTCAAGATTTCGAGCGGGAAAGAGTTGTCAATGTCAAAATAGATTAAAAAGAAACTTATGGCATATCCATTAAAAACTCCTATTGTCGGTAAGCAATCACCTACGTCTGTGTGGAAGAACAGAGTTGGTTGTTCTAGAGACCAATGCTGACTTACAGCTTCATCTGATTGTCATTGTTTTCTTCTACAAGGGACTGTAGAAATACTTTTCTGAAGCAAACACTAATCTTCTTTGTCTGAGTTCCTTAAAAAAAAATTCTCCTTTCTTAAATTGACCAGAAGAAATGTATATCTATAGTCCGGTGATCAAAAGCCGACCCTAAAAGACTGGAAAAGGAGAGGCGTTTCCATAATTTGAATGATTCACACTCAGAAGTTTGCCATTGCCTACAGAAAGAGTGGTGACGTCTGCCTTTTCTTCCTTTCGGTGTTAGGCCAGATTTGAGCCCATATGACTTTGCATTGCACTCAACGTTACCATCATGATGGTAATTCCTTAAAATAGGATAACACTGTAGTAGACATGGCACCGGGTAATCAATGTAATGTCATTCTACAAATAAATGCTAGTACTCGCTGCCTTTAAGGTGCTGATGTTTGTAATCTATAAAGAGAAAGGTTGCGTATCGAATAAGTTCCCCCTTCGACTATACTCGTAGACACTTAAATGTTCTTCAAACCACTCTTTGGTATAGACAACCATTTACTCAGGATCCTCAAATGTCCTTTCGCATCCAAGTTTCACGAAAATATGAAAAAAAAAAATAAACAAACTTCTTAATACAATAAATTATCCTCACCTACATACTCGTAAATACGAGTAAGGCCATCGAAAGTAAACCCACAATTACTGTATCAATCAAAAGTTTTCACCCAATTTTCACTCAATTTCCACTCAATTTTCAAATCAATTTTCTTTCAAACTTTCTCAAACCAAAGCCAAAGCCAAAGAAATAACCAAATAACCAAGCGGCAGCAGAGAACTTTCCACTCCTATTCCTATAACTTCCTCCGGTTGTTCACTTAAAATACTCGTACTTGCAACTTGCAATAGAATTAAACTCCTCTGTCCGTTCCATGTCACAGTTACCGTTAAAAGTTTTCAAATTGACTCCGTATCTCTATCTGCAGTTTGAAGTTGACTTCACATCTTCATCTTGGTAACCAAACCATTATCGTCACGTTGGTCGCCCATTCCACAAATACCGGGTAATCATAGTGGCAACTCAACTCTATTCGTATCACCTGGGAAGAACTCTTCCGGACGACTTGAGTATCTATTATATCTATCTGTCTGTTGAATGATGGAGTAGGTGTATTACTTGTAGTATCTGTGGCAAAGTAGATCTTGAACTTGAACATTATCCACTTCCAGTCTGTTTGGTTGGTTGGCTTGGTATTCGGTTTCGGATTTGGTTGCGGATGATTATCCCGACAATTTGCAGAGCTTACTCGTAATTGTGTTTGAGGTAAATCGCTGTCAGAGACGGAGGTGGATAAACAGTTTACGGATACAATCCAATTTGTTGTGGGATTTCTGTGTAACGAGGGCTCTTCTCTGGGTCTTGATGGATTCTAACGTGATGATGATGATGATGATGATGATATGAAAGGTTGCCGTGGGAAATCTTCTACGGAAAGGTGCCATAACTTTAACTGCTGGGGAATGGACGAAGTTGCGCCTTTGGGTGATTAATGGTTACTTGACAATCCACTAAATAACAGACAGTCACAACTATGTACAAGTTGCCTATTGGATATGTTGTAATTCTTGTGAATTATGATCTGTGATACGGCGTTGTCTTACAAATAACTGGAAGTATGCACACGAAAATATTTCATAACATTTAATCGAGGATTTAGTAATAGTCATGAAGATTTTGATGTTTGAGTAGGCTGAGATCCGATAGCTTAGTCTAATGGATTCAAATGACTAAGACTTACTCAATTGAACACCTGAATTCTCTGTTTATTTAGCCTTACGGTTTAGTCTGAGTAAGGCCATCCATCTTCAGGCATTTGGTGGTGATTTTTCAACAGTAAATAGCTGAAAGCATTTTCGATTACAAATACCAATGATAGCAGCCATATAAATCAACTGAAAGGTACCTGGTGCCACCTATTAGATCGTGGTACTGCAGGATCAAAAAACAAACTGTAACAGAAACCTTTTGCATCACAAGAAATAGTGTCGCTTATGGGTCACTTTTAAGTCATTAGCCAGAGCGTAGTACATCGTCAAAACGCCTATAAGAAGTTTCCTACAGAGAAACAACAGAAACATGTCTAAGAGACTGTCAACTGTCAATGGAAGCCCCCAAAGGCCGCATGCAGTGTCAACGCGGAATCAACTACTATATGCCTTGCCTAGCAAGTGAACCGTGAACCGACTGTTACATCCTTGCGGTGAATGTTAATTCACTCATTAGGCTCGAACGAAGAGCCACACTATTTAAGTTGCTTAAGACCAAACCCCTGATTTGCTTTTGGTTAGCGAAACTAAGACACAAAATGAGACACAGCAGATAAACTCGTAAAATAGTACGAACAAACCGACCCAACTCCATTCCAGGAGGAGGCGTTGCGATCTATGTAAGAAAAGGTCTGCGTTTTAAAAGAATATACAGTCGTGTAGTACGTGGGTTTCGGGTGCTGGAGGCACGCGTCGCGTATATCCCTCTCCGTAGCGGAAAGTGGTTATACACGGTGTCTGCTTACGCACCTAAGACTACTGAATCCACCTTATTCATCTCAGAGCTCGAGACACTTTTTCGATTTCTAAGGCTGGAATTGGAGGAGAATTATTTTATTATCGGCGGGGATTTCAACGCCAAACATAGTGATTGGGGAAATAATACACCAAATACTAGAGGGAACCTACTATTCAATTGGTGGGGTCAGCACAGTGTAATGTATCGACTTGGGCTTAAGGCGACAGATAGTCCATCGTTTCCCAGACACGGATCCTATTTGGATCTACTGCTGTTCGACTCACGAATACAACTGACATGCACTAACCAACAAACTACAAACTGTCTACGCACTTTCGTGTATGACAGTGACCATTGCAGTCTCAGCACCGAAATAACTGTTCCCAACGAAATTGCGGAATTGGATGAGTCTGTGCAAAGGCATTCCTACAATTATAGTAGGGTGCGTCAGTCGTTCATAGACCTCCGAGGAGATCAAACGCATTTCGTGTTCGGCTTTACAAGTGTGGAAAAATAATAATAAATAAATAAATAGATATAGTATTAAACAACAAACTTTCGAGTGTTCGGTAGCCGAAGTGGTAGAGACCCGGACAATAAATCTCGGGGTTGTGGGTTCGCTTCCCAGCCTCAGCGAAAGTTTTTTTTTCTGTCTTTATTATTTAATTAATTTAAAAAGATAAAGAGGAAGCTAAAGCCAACCTCTAACTTGGCACAAGGTCCCACCCTACCAACGTCCACTGTAAAGCTTGGTGTAGTGAGGGCAGGAAACAACTTCGCTTTATTGGCAGCAAGCGAATCGGACCATGAAGAGGAGGAAATCGAATCTATAAGTAGCATCATTAAAATGCTACAGCAAAGGGTACATGCCATAAAACAACAGCAAATGGTCAGAAGGAAGAGGGAAGAGCATGAGCAATCCCAACAACAACAGCAGTCGCAGCTTGCTCAAAAGCAGCCCCAGGAAAACAACAGACAAATACAATAGCACAAGTGCTACAACAACAAAAGACTAAGAAACACCAGCAGCAACAACAAGAGCAGCCACAACAGCGGCAGCAGTTAAAACAGCAACAGCAACAGCAACAACAACAAGGACGGAGCATCCGATAGGACGCAACTCTCGTGCGTATTATGTGGGAACGTGGGACACACCGCAAACTATCGGGGTTGTCCTAAGTTCGCTGACATTAAAAAAGCAAAACCGGCTCGGCAGCAGAAGGTGGAGGTCAAACGTTTCAAACGTCAGCCGTCACGTCTCAAATTTCCTACGCCCAAATGGCTTCAGGTAGGGGGGCTACGGTACAGCAAGCGACTGTTGCTTCTCCGGCGCCAATGTCGAGAACAACGGAAGCTGCACCTAACATGCTGGCTACTCGTATCTTGCTCGCAATCCAAGGGCAGATGGCTCAGCTGCAAAAGCAGGTTCAAGAACAGGCCAAGCGGGTGGACCAGATCTACGCGCTGCTGCCGGGCCTAACGCAACACACGTCGTAATGAGTACGCACATGGTGGAGCAAACTTTGAAGGTCCTTGCGGTGAATGTTAATTCACTAATTAGGATCGAACGAAGAGCCGCGATGTTTAAATTGCTACAAGACCAAACTCCTGATGTGCTTTTCGCTAGCGAAACCAAGCTAACCGATAAGCACAAACTGGAGTACAATAATTATATTGTTAGAAGAAGAAACCGGCCCAGATCCAAACGTGGAGGCGGTGTCGCGATCTTCATTAAAGAAGGTATACAATTTAACAGAGTGTACAAGGGCGTATTGCGTAAGTTCCGGGTGTTGGAGGCAGCCGTCGTTTACATCCCGCTCCGCAGTGGAAAGCGGCTGTACTTGGCCTCTGTTTATGCACCTGATACTTCACAATCCACCCTATTCATTACAGAGCTCGACACGCTTTTTCGACTTCTGAGGCTGGATTCGGGGGAGAATTACTTTATAATCGACGGGGATTTCAACGCTAGACACAGAGATTGGGGAAACAATTGCCAAATACTAGAGGGAACCTACTACTCGATTGGTGGGGTCAGCATGATGTCATGTACAGACTCGGTCTTAAAGCGACGGATAACCCGTCGTTTCCCAGAGGCGGGTCTTATTTGGATCTACTGCTGTACGACGAACGTATACGACTGACAGGTACGAATTTACAAACGCTAAACTGTCTGCGCACATTCGTGTATGACAGCGACCATTGCGGTTTTAGCACCGAAATTACGGTTCCCAACGAAATCGCGGAATTGGAGGAGTTTGTCCAAAGATATACTTACAACTACAGTAAGACTCGATGGACACGCTTCTCCGCAACCTTGACAAGAGCGCTCTCCTCGAACACGCTCCACCCACCGTCCAATAGGAATTTGTCAAACGAGGAGATCGACCATTACCTAAAACAAATGGACGAGACAATTAAACAAACTATGGACACTACAATACCGCGGTATCGACGTACGGCCAACGAAGACCTGTTCCGCAATCCTACTATTGACGCACTGCACCGACAGAAAAGTAGACTTCTGACAAGACTCAAAAACTTGTACAGACAGTTAACTGACAGACAAGACCCGGAGATTAGGACACTGAAGTCGTCGATTAAAAATATTCAAACGCTAATAAAAGAGAATTACAGAATTGTTCATATTCGAACAACAAGGTTCGGGCTGTAAACACCAGCAACCCGAACATGTTTCCGCAAATCAATAAACTATTTCGGAGAAAAAATCAAAACGACCTTCAGTGTCTTAAAATAGCCCGGACAACAGACAACGAACGGTTACTGACAATAGCAGGTATTGATCCAAATGAGGCCGCTGATGATGACGACTTCTTTGTGATCGAGGATCCACAGGAGAAAGCTGAGGCTATAGGGGCGACTTTCCGGGAAGTATACAAGGCCATTGATAACATTGGCCCTAATTACGACCTGGACAATCGAGTCTTGGTGCACGACTTCTGCATTCGAAATGAAATAGGGAACTGGCGATCCGAGGGCTCTGGTTTCACCCGGTTCAGCGACGAAAATATGGCCAATAATGTCATTGCCAGAGAGGGTGACCTACAACCGTTCATTTCGAAGGAAGAACTCCATGAGATCTTCGACACAATCAGGACTAAAAAATCAGTGGGGACCGACGGTATTCCGAACATCGTGCTTCGACATCTTCCTCTAGAAGCGGTGGACATTTACACCATCCTGTTTAATAATGCAATGAATAATGCACATTATCCAGCGCATTGGAAAACGGCGGTGGTTCAACCTATCCCCAAAAAGGGAAAGGATATATCCAATCCGGCGAATCTCCGGTCGATAAGTCTCCTTCCGAATATCAGTAAGGTTTTTGAGAAAGTAATCAATAGAGCTCTGTCTAGGTGGGTTGAGGACAAACATAAAGTTCCGGATAATCAATTCGGTTTTAAGGCGGGACATGATATCTCACATGCCGCGTCTAAACTGGTTTCTGATATCCAATGGAACAAAGGCAAGAAACAGTGCACTGGTGCCTGCCTTGTTGACTTGGAGAAGGCCTTCGACACCGTATGGTTAGAGGGTCTTTTCTATAAGCTGACTAGGCTGGGGATCAGTAAACCACTCTTGTACATTCTTTATAATATGCTAACCAACAGACAGTTCATCGTGAAGAATGGTGATGTGACTTCTGTTGGAATATTTCAAATTAAAAATGGTCTTCAGCAAGGCGCGGTGAATTCGCCGATCCTATTTAACATTTATACAAGCGACTTGATAGGTTCACTTCCCCATACTATTGCGTATGCAGACGATTTGATAGCGTACAGATCGGGTAAGTCGGAACCATTCTGTTTAGGACGCCTTTGTCTGGGGCCTCTAGCGACACCAGAACGAATTGGCGGAAGTTTTCAATGGATAGCTATTTGCTTGTCGAAATGTATTCAGATACCTTGGGATCTGGCTAGATCAATATCTATATTTTAGCAAACATACGAGTATATAGGGTTTTTCAATAAGGACTTGACAACTTCTTTTTAAATAAAACGCAGTGTTGGCTCTGAGCTCTTCCAACGTCGTCGGCGTGTTGGCATAAACCAATGACTTAACGTAGCCCCACAGAAAATAGTCAAGTTAAAAGCGGCGTTAAATCGCACGAACGAGGAGGCCAATCGACTGGCCCATTTGAGATAACACGCTCACCATATTTACTCTTCAATAAATCGATTGTAGAGTGTGCTGTGTGGCTTGTGCCATCATCCATCAACCATTCGCTTCAAATGGTCCATCTTGAGTCAGCTTGATCTTGTATGGGTGTAAACCAAGATCTTTACGCAAAATACGCCATAATGTGGTTTGAGCGAATGCCGAATTCTTGAGAACGCCGTGGAATTGACTGATTTGGATCGTTTGCTGACGCCTGTTTGTTTCGTTTGTTTGACGCCTGAACGGCAGCGATATTTTCGACACGTTGACCAACCCGTTGTCTCACTGACACGGCAACATCACACAACGAATATGAAGACTCAAATTTTTGCACTAAACTTGTTATTGCCTGTCTACTAGGGCGAGAATTACGACCGAAAATTGGAGTTAACGCTCTTAAAGTTGCAGTCATCGACTCCGAATTTCGGTAGAAAATTTTTATAATTTGCAGACGTTGCTCGTTCTCGTTCGTGTACTTTACCATGATGAAAATGTTGAGTTTACTGAATAAAATAAATTGACAGTGACAGTTTGATGATTAGTGAAAGAGTGCGTTCGCAAATTAAATTCAAAGTTATCAAGTCGGTATTGGAAAACCCTTTATATATATATTTATATATATTTATATATATTTTTATATATTTATATATTAAGTATACGCAAATTCGACAAACAACCCCTAATTAAGCAAATGTATTCAGACTTTATTGAGGAATATGAGCGTATTGGCCATTTAGAAGTGGTTCAAAATTTTGATTCATCTACCGCACACTTTTTTTTGCCACATCATCCCGTCTTCAAGATGGCTAGCTCTAGTACAAAAATCAGAGTGGTGTTTGATGTACAACAAATGTATCGGCAAGTACAGGTTGATACATCTGATACAGATTTTCAGTTAATTTTATGACGTAAGGAACGAAATGAGCCATTAAAGGTTTATCGACTTCTCACCGTCACATATGGTACAGCTCCGGGAGTTTACTTGGTAATTAAGTCATTACACCAATTAGCAGATGACGAAGCTAGGGATTATCCGATTGGTGCTAAGTGGTTAAAGAGAATTTTTATGTCGATGATGCGATGCTAGGTGCGAATTCTATTGAACAACTCGTTGAAGGTCGATGTCAACTAGTCCGAATTTTAGGCCGAGGAGGATTCAAACTGACCAAATTCTGTTCAAATTCAGAAGCTGTGAAAGCGGACGAAAGTGAGGTTTCGTCAACGGTTACAAAGAGAATTGTTTTATCTGAGGTCGCTAGGTTATTTGACTCTCTTGGGTTAATTTGCCCCGTGGTCGCGTTCGCAAAAATTTTCTTTCAAGACTTGTGGAAAAGGAACTTTGGCTGAGACACACAGCCAGCTGATGATCTTTCTGAGAAGTGGAAAAAGTTTAGTTTAGTAGCACTAAAAAAGGTAACAGTCCCACGATACGCATTGAGTGGCACCAAACAAACTTCTAAAACTGAATGGTTTCTGTGACGCAAGTGAAAGGGGCTATGGTGCCTGTGTATATACATGGTGTTTGCATATCAAAGGTAGGATAACGGTTACGTTATTTGAAGCTAAATCTAGAGTAGCACCAAACAAGACTGTTACAGTAGCGAAACTTGAACTATGCGCTGCAAAACTTCTGGTGGACATAATAGAAAGGTTAAAAATTAAAGTGTTTAGGGAGATCTCAATTGATGAGATTTTATATTGGACTGATTCAACTATCGTTCATAGTTGGTTGCATGAAGAACCGTTCAAATGGAACACATAGAGTCGCTCATATATAAGAAGCTACAAGCTTTGATCAGTGGAAGCATTTTCCCGGGGAGCTAAATCCAGCCATCTTATCACACGTGGATTGTAACCATCTGAAATTGAAACTTCTGTCCTCTGGTGGAGTGGCCCAGCGTTTTTACGTGAAAAACTATCGAATTGGCCTACAGAATTACAACAGTACGCCCTCAGAGATGTGCACTAGTAGCTATAAACATGGGGGACGTCACTCAATCTATGCACTTTTCCCGAAGCTTTCGAGGAACTCGTCGTGCTTTTGCATATGCACTGCGTTTTTTACATAGATATCGGGCTCGAAATTTTGGTCAAAAATCTTTAAATGCGAATCCAAGAAATCACATAATGGCGCCAACATTGGAAGAAGAGGTTCAAGCTGAAGAAGTGTTCATTAGAGCTATACAGCGCTGCGTCTTCGCTTCTTGAAAAACAACACTCTGCGTCGCGCGATAGCGCCTTGAAATGTCTGGCTCCATTCCATGACGAAAAGGGTCTTATAAGAGTCGGAGGACGAATTAAGAAAGCCAAAATTATGTATGATGTAAAACATCAAATTCTTTTACCGAAGAAGAAGAAGAATGATCTTAGCAGCAGTATGGAATCGTTATTGGCCAATCAGTGGCTTGCAGTTGTCGCAGAGCATTGTTCGTAAATGTATTTGGGGCTTTCGTATGCATCCTAGACTCATCGCTTAGTTTATGGGCGATCTACCTGAAGATCGTGTGGTGCCAAAACAACACAAAGCGTTTATGGTCACTGGGGTGGACTTTGCTGGTCCTATAACGGTTCAACATCACATTCGCTGCCGTCAAAATAAGGAAGTGCACTTGGCTTTATTTGTTTGTTTCGTTACGAAAGCGGTGCACATAGAGCTTATGAATCTTTCCCATGAAGGTGTTTTGGCACCAATTGATACTCTTCTAAGTTTGGCACACATTTTTCTATATGCTGCGCAGTTGTCAGTGGTAGGGTACTTGCGTGCTTTTATCCAAGCCTTGTTCTTCTCCTTTACCAAACTTGCTATTGCTTGCGTAAACCAGATAGGGTTGCTCTTAAGACATACGAGTATAACAACGTTTAAATGTCCGCCGCGGTTTCTCTGGGTGGCGGGCATCCGAAATGTCCAATTTTCCATGAATCAGTCTGTATTTGACCGATGGCATGGGTTATGCTGGCTTTGAGGTCGCTGTGGTTTGTGGCTTATTCGCATAGAGCTGCGACTTCAGAAAACCCCACAAGAAAATATCTAAATATCGCACAATCTCAGTGGCCAGTTCACATCACCTGCATGTGAGATGACCATGCCATCGAAATGCTCGTGCAGAATTTCCAATGTGGCGTGAGCTGTGTGGCAAGTAGCGCCGTCCTGTTGAAACAACATGTCGTTGGTGTCCATATCCACAGATCTTGCGTTTCATCGCCGTACGGGTGTTGGCTTATCGTTTACTGAACCAGTGGACTCACACTGCGAATAGTCCTCTTGGTAGGACGATTATGGCGACCGTTAAATGGGTGAAGCGCGTGTAACGTTGCCCGAACAGAACACCCATTTTGATCAAACAATTTTATCATTTGCACGTGTTGTCCATTCATAGTGATTTGGCAAAACAGACTGAATAAATGACAGCGAATTTGACAGATGTAGCTTCAACAATATGTCCGCTATCAACTCACAAAGTTCGAAAGTCCCTACTGAAAGTTCAATTTCCATTGCAGCACAAGTACCCTCGAAAACGCCCTCTATTATCACCTCTACCAACACCGAACTTCACTCTCCTTTAGTTTTAGTTGAAGACAAGTTTGTATCAAAATCAATAAAGTCGTCCTGAGTTGACCAGGGCCTGTTAAATTAGAGTCATGTGACACACAATCCACCTTAAAATCACCGTCTAATCAGCCGTTTTAATGAAAAGACTGGCCTCCGCCGATTGAAGGCTGATGGATTCTCCTTCTCAATTGCAATCTCTGCAGATTGTAGCCGTTCAACATTGGACTTTCTCACTTCTCACTTTTTACAGCAATTCGTTGAGGCTTGGGATGCCCGTATCTGCATTTCGGCTGCAATGACTTAATGATTCCATCTCCAGAAAGCACAATACTCAAGGATTGTTATGCAATGTGATCAATCTACTTGATCCGGGTTTTCTGTAAGTGGCTTTGTGAATGTAAAGGCGAGTTAGCTTAACTGCGTCAACGACAACACTTCTACCCGTAGTTTAGTCTAAGTCGAATCTATACTACATTGTAAGCAGCACCTTCGGACTATTATAACAAAAATCTTCAAAGACCTATGACCCTTAGAGAGGTTTGCTGAGGTGTTGCTCACATGTCCCGCCCTGGAGCTCGTAGAAACGATCCTTGTTATCAACGTCTTTCTCTTCCATGTGGGATTGAACACATATTTAGCTTATTTTGGCGAGTTAAGTTTTGATGTGAAGAGTCATGAGCCAAACCTTATTGTCGAATTTTGTCTTCTTTGGAACGAAAAATAATCGCATCGTACTACCTACCTGTGACAGCCCATGTCAGCAAGGACATTTTCCTCAATAGAAGCCCTTCAGTAAAGCAATAGCTCACGCTTGATAGGTCGTCTGATTGCTACGCATTACAATGGAATTTTTGTCAGTCAATAAAGATCCCACCGCCATAAGTTCTGACATAAATTGCCTGACAAATACGACTTTTCCCATCTAGATCCTCATAATAATAAATCTCAGCACCTACATAACCATCTAGCATGTCACATCTCCATCAGATCGTTATTAATAACGACGCGACCACATCACTCTAAGGGCATGGCGGCACTCCTACTCAATCCTAAGACAGGAGAAAAAAAAAGGGAAAATAGAAATATCTTCAATGACTTCTGATCTTTAGTGCTGTCACTATCATTTTGATTAGTCGCCACCCCAAAATGGAATTTAATTATCAAACGCTTTATACGTATACATAGGCTGATGCGTGCTAATGTATATTCTCTATCCGCAGCCGAACTATAATACTATCGATCCGACGTGTAACCTTTTTACAAAATTTACCATTTGCAGCACGTACCCACTAATGGTTGGTAGTATGGGCTTTTTTTTCCACCACCACACCACTGGAGTTTTCTTTAATTCGTTACATTACGCCGGGTAAATTAATAACCCTCGGGAGTGTATTCAAATAGTTTTTGTGTAGTCGAACTCGTACCCGTACGTATAACACACCCAGGCTCACGATTCTTGGGCTTAGATAAAATTCTGAAACTGCGTTACGCCTGCGCAGCGCATCAATGCCATCGAACGACAACGACGACACAACACGTCGACAAAGACGACAATAGGCCCTATGGGTGTTTTGGTAAATTGATCACGTAAATCGGATATTTTCAAGACTTTAGTCAAGGCGCGGTTCCATGTGGTTCAGGGCTCTCATAGGAATGGCAGCTAACAACAGAATCGGCAGTAGGAGAAGCAGTTGAAGTTAAGATAACAACTAAACAATTCTATGCAATTGTGCATCTAATAATTGCTGAGAACACCCTATTGTTGGTTGGGTTCCAAGTTCCAAGTTCCAAGAACTTTTCTCTGGTCTATGGCCTGCTCCGAGTCCTAGGATCTGTGGAGACGTGTGAGCGGTGGTCGGTGGCCGGTGATTTGTTTTGTTTTCACTTTGTTATGATTTATTGGGCTCCTGAAACCTCTTGAATTATTCAGATTTTTCGCATTTGCATTCTCTATGTCAAGTGGCATTGTTGTACGTAGTCGTATGTAGGCGGTTACTTATTGCTAGGTCTTGTGAAAATACCACAAGAGGGATGGGAAGTATACTCGTACGTATAGATAGATAGGTGGAAATGATTCGACATCCAGTATCAGGAGAAGTCGAGTGCTGGCACAACTGCGAATATCTATGCATCGGAATCTTGTTTGTTTCAATGGGATAATTTAGTACGCATAATTAAGATTATTTTTATAACTAAATTCGATTTTCAATTACAGGTGCCTTGACCAAGTTTTTAAAAAAATAGAGAAAAACTATGAAATTGCAACATCATGGACCCGGCAATTGTGTTTTATTTAATTTTATGAAATATTTTGGGTTAGCAATCGTGACAAGACCTAGTGTAGTTACTGGCGGACTCCCTAAAATTTTGGTTTTTGGTCCGTTCCTAAAAATACTGCTGTTTTGGGAACATGCAAACCATTTATACTAATTAAGTTGTAAGCTGAAGAACTGCAAGCTACATAACTATTAAGGGCTTTCGATCTTTTGCGATGAGAAATGCGGTTACTTCTTTGGGTTGAACTGATAGCAATGTTAAACCCAACAAGTCGACACTTACACAGGTGGGAGGTGCATCTAGACATTCACCCTTCCGACTGCGCTCAGAGAAGCATTGCTCGTTGGAGCTAGCTGAAAAGGTGAAGAAATTTGTAAGCGAAGCTTGGCTGCTACAGAATAATCCTGTCAGAAACGCTATCCCTGACCTATCAAGTCCCCCGCGTGACACCAATGAGCTTGACATGAAAGTCAAGGAATTCACTCTGGCTCTCAATCAAGCTATGGCCGCTTCCTGCCCTCTTATTCAATCTAGAAGCAAGAGAAAGCCACATTGGAGGACATCAGCACTGCGACTGCTCAGAAGCACTTACAGAAAGCTTTTCAACTTAGCAAAAAGCACAAGAAAAGTGCCTGACTGGGACTCATACAAAGAATCGCTCAAATTATACAAAAAAGAACTGAGCAAGGCAAAGCGACAATCCTGGAGGTCATTCTGTGACAAAATCACAGAAACCTCTGAGGCATCGCGGCTAAGAAAAATCATCTCTACAAATCCTACCTCAAGTGATGAATCACTCAACCTGCTACTGGACACCCACTTTACAGGTAGCTCCCAATTCGTGGCCAGTAGCAACCCAAACAGGCCTACCACAATCGGGACCAAAATTCATGGTCTGATCACAAGAGACAAACTGTTGGGCGCTGCATATCTTCAAACCATACAAGTCTGCTGGCCCGGACGGTATAATACCTGCCGAGCTACAGAGGTCCTCAGACATTATTCTGCCTGCGCTAGAAAATATTATGAGGAGCTGTGTAGAACTTATCCACATTCCACTGTCATGGAGAGAAGTCAATGTAGTTTTCATTCCCAAAGCGGGAAAATGTTCTCATGATGTCCCAAAGGACCTCAGACCTATAAGTCTATCATCTTTCCTTCTGAAAACTCTAGAACGACTGATTGATATCCATATACGAGCTAAAATTGATCCAATACTTCTGTCAACGGCTCATCATGCCTACTGTCAAGGAAAGTCGGTGGAAACGGCTCTGCACTCACATAGAGAGTACACATTACACAATGGTTACTTTCCTGTACATAGGGGCTACCTTTAACAACGTTAACACATCCGCAATCACGACTGCGCTGTCAACTCTGCAGGTAGACGACTCACTTGGGGAGTTGATCGGTCTAATGCTAAAAAGGAGGATAATCAACTCCAAACTGGGTGAGACTTCTGCTAAAAGATATGTCAGCAGAGGTACGCCGCAAGGCGGTGTCCTCTCTCCCCTTCTCTGGAACTTAGTAGTTAACGAACTACTGATATACCTGGAAGCGTATATTTCTTCACTGTAGCGTGTTCCAGGCGAAAATTTTTAAAGAAGCTCTGTCCTGGCTGAATAAAAACGTGATATCTACAAAGGATATCCGCATTTTTTCGGATAGTCAGGCCGCTATCAAGTCCCTGGACTCGGTCTCATTAAATTCTAAAACCGCCCTTGAATGCCGATTATCTCTTATGCTGGGTGCCGGGCCAAAGAGACATTCCAGGGAACTGTAGGCCCGATGAACTCGCTAAAATTGGAACCACTCTACCTATTCTAGGGTAGCAAAGGTATACCAATCGCTAAGTGCAAATTAATATCAGAGCTGGATGCCAATAAAAGAACAGACTGTTGGACCAACATGTCTAGCGACCAAACAGATGTGGCCAAAGCTAGATCTGAATCGCTCTAAGAGTCTGATCCTTCTAAATAGGAAACATCTCACAGGCATCATTGGTGACATCACTAGATACTGCCTCAGAGGCAAGCACGCAAAAAGGCTTGGCGCTATTGCAAACGATTTCTGTAGAAGCTGCATGGACGAGGAAGAGGAGGAGACAATCCTCCGCCTACTCTGTACATGTCCAGCTCTGTCCCAGAGTACAAAACTTCACTTAGGAGCTTTCTTCTACAACGACCTATACGATCTAAAAAATATATACGTAAACAGTCTCCTACGCTTCATCGTAAGCTCAAACTGATTCCATTAGTAAGAGGATCATAGATCCACGTGGCATCACAATGGCCAATAGGCCTAAGTGGGTTGGTATTTCCAACAGACAATCTTACTTACTCTACCCTTGGTCGCTACAATACTTTGTACATTTTACTGCTACTAGGACTGCACCGCTTAACCGTTTAAAAACTCTAAGAGAGCTCAATTAGTTTGGCCAAATCCTTAGAACAAAACTCAACAACCTACCAGCGATAAACACTGGAAGCAACGGATGTTATATACAAAGTCCAGCTAAACGTAGTAAAAGAAACACCTCCCCCATGGTGGAATGGAGATCGCTCTATTCTTAGGCAAATGACCAGAGCAATTTTCAAATTCTGCTACAAACACGACTTTATAAGAAAGCCATAAAGACATGCAAGAAGCAAGCCTGGATGGACTATTGCTATTCAATAGAAATCATCAAGAACTCCGCCAGGCATAGCAAAATTCTGTCCAAGGAACATTCCAACCCTTCCTTTCTAAGAAGGTCTGATGGAGGATGGACGGAATCCTCGGCGGAGATGTTAGAACTCCTGATGAAAACACACTTTTCCGCATTCACTGCTATTAGTACGGAACCCGGGAGGTCGCGGCAAGTACAACCTGCATCACGCAGCAATTTCAAAAAATTTCAAAACCATTTCCGAGAAAGAGATTTCCTGGGCTATTAACAGTTTTTTCCTGTTCAAGTCTCCGGACTCTGACGGCATATTACCCATCATGCTACAGAGAACGCAAAACCTAACAACACCTTGGTCAATCTATCTTTCTTTTTCTTTCTATTCCTGGAGACGCGCTAGAGTACTGTTTACACTAAAGGTGTAAACTCGGTCTCGGCCACGAGTCCTCAAAGGATTTCAGGCCAATTAATTTAACCTCCTTTGTACATAAAACCCTAGAGCATGTCGTAGGCATCCACATGCGAAGCATTCTAGAAGAATCATCGCTATCTAAATCACAGCATGCCGACCTTTTAAGGGAAGACCCACGGAAACGACTTTCCACGAGGTAGTGCGCACAATCGAAAAATCCATAACCTACAAAGAATATACCCTAGCCTCCTTCCTAGACATAGAGCAAACCTTTAATAACGAGCACACTGAAGCTATTCACAAACTTCTGATCGAGCTGGGCATAGAGGAATTTGTTAGCCAATGGGTACTCTCTATGTTCAGAACAAAAATTATTCAGAATAGAGAATCAGAATACTAGTGTCAAGAAAGTTTCCCACCGTGGTAAGTAATATCATGGAAGCTGCTCTAGACAAGGTAAACACTTGGGCCGTAAGTTGTGGCCCTGGTGTCAACCCGAGCAAAACTGAATTGATGTTATTCACTACCAAAACACTATCCTCCAGCGCTAGGTATCTGGGTATGTATCATGCTTGACCCAAAACTTAATTGGAAGCAAAACATCGAACATAGAGTAAAGAAGACATGTGTCGCCTTCTACTCGTATATCCGCAGCAAGACCTTTGAAAAGAATAGAGGAATCCAACTAAAGATGACCTTATGCATGTACACAAGCGTAGTGCGTCCATTTGTTACCTACTAATCACTAGTATGATGGTCCGCATTGAGCAAAGGCTACCTCACGAAACTAAAAAAGCTTCAAAGAACGCTCTAGTATAGGCACCAAAGACGCGTTGAGTTCGGCCCCAACGGATACCCTTGCTGGACCTTCTGCCTCTCGACCTACACACAAAATATACCGACCTATGCAACGCAATCAGATTCAAAGAATCTGGGTGCTGAACTGCACTGCCTTGCGATCACAGCAACACCCTGGACGCGTTACCAAACGGCATGGTCACCTTTGCAACAGACTACATCCCACCCAAACTAAACTTAAAAAAAAAAAATTCTACGTAGAGTTTCTCGCCATATCGAAATCATACCGCCAGACGGACTTTTTCAGCGTCTTCCAGGCGGAACTACTGGCAATCCGAGAGACAAACGCCTTAGGGTCACACTGCTTCCCTAGAAGTCCAACCTCCAATGGAGGGCGTTAACTAACTGCGCCATATCAAGGATGATATCACCGACCTACAATAAGAATAGACCAAAAGGCCTACTAAATAGAACCCGCCCAGATATCGCCAGATTCACGGCGATAATCACGGGGCATTGACCAATTGGAGACCATGATGGCAGACTAGGCATCCCTTACAACAATCACTGCCGCAGTTGCGATAAAGAAAATGAGAAGGAGATTCTCTCCCATTTTCTCTGCAAATGCCAGGCGCTAGCAAGGGCCAGACTGCGACGACCTTAACGACATCTCGGGTAATGGCGATCCAGAGATCTCATCTGTTTTCTAACAAAAATCACATTCTAGTGCTACTTAGGTTCATGGTGAACCGCCATCTCTACCTAGGACTGCATTTAAATATGCAAATACGAAGGATGTACAATTAAGGCACAGCAGGAAAAGATAAGAGCAAGAAAGTTACACGAATGACGAAATGTGCAGACCAGCTCAATGAAATCGAAGAGTCACGCGATAGAAATAATATCAGGCAGTTGCCTAAAAACCCAATTGGCAGTAGGCTGCAAAGCCGGAATGCAGGCTACTTGGTAGAGGGAATGCATGTTCTATCAAACACTGATCATGCCAGTTCTGTATTCAGGTGCCGAATTCTGAACGATAAACAGGGAAGTAAAGCCTATTCAATATTTCGAAGACTTTTTAAGTCAAATTTGGATGTAAAATTCGAAAAACTAAAACACGTCAACTCCACCAGCTTTGTGAAATCGAGCGAATGGACAATAAAGTTCCGGAGGCACACGCCCGGAAGGTCTTCGCACTCCAGCCCTAGAGCATTTGTCTAGAGAACTTAAAACAGCATGCATAAGACCAAGAAGATGTACAGTTACCGTATATCAAGCAGACGCTCTTTACAGCAGTCCGTACAGTAACTGAGAAACTCGCTTGGAAGAAGGCGCAAGTTTACATTTGACTGATTTATTTTACAACCATCCATGCAGATTCGACATGTAAAGCGAAAAGAAGCTTCCTATATTGAATGACGTCCAGCTAATCGGCCTGGAAAAGCTATTAGTAGAGGCTAATCAGTAAGCTTCCTCCCTGTTGAAGAAAATAACATAATTTCTAATAGGGTTGATAGGCCCAGTTTAAGTGCGGAAGAGCATCAGCAGGAAAGTAATCAGATTGCTTGATGACAGTCTAGCGATATTGTCTTTTAAAGTTTTTAGCAGCTCCTCTATATATTTTGCAGCCTATGTACTCGTAAGCATGTGAGCATGTGACATCGGTACCAAGCGATTTAATGCTTTAACTTCAACCTTTCCTGGCAGTACCAAGTTTCTGTGGGCATTGTGCTCCAGCAAAGCCATGACTAGTGGTGCGAGAAACTTCCTTCTCTTAGTCCTGTTCGAGATAGAAAAAAGGTACGAGTAGAGCAACATTTAAAAAAGGTTTCAGCTTTCTGAATATTCTGCCTTTCAGCGCTTACAACCCCTAAAACCAGCATCTTTGATCAGCGGTTTATTTATCCATATGTCACAAGTAAAACTTCTGCGTAGCATGTACCATCCTTCCAACTCAACTTAAAGAACATGTTATAAAAGTAATCGCATGAATCATCAGAAATGTCTATCAACTCCTGCGTCATCATAGGAGTTATTATGGAATTGGGGATTCCATTATTACGTAAAACTGGAACGCAAAACCATCTTGTAGGCCTGGTGGATGATGAATTCAGGGCGAGATGCGGAGTGACATCATACCTTCATCTGTGTGAACTCCTAATCAAAAATCGCATTCAACAACTGTTTTTCCCTTTTATAACAATAACCTTTGTACGAGTATGGCAGCTATTTTCGATGCTCATTCGCAACTATGGCTATTTTGCGTTACGAGCAATCCAATTACTGACGGTGGTGTTCGTTTGTTCGATCGAAACTTTGGAACTTTGGACGACATACCGATCCTTAATGACCTCTGCTCCGTATGCAACCGAAAAGCTCATATTAAGTGTCGACCAAGTAGTTTGATCTAAGACGAACTTCCATACGGTGTGAAACTTACATCTCACGTGCTTCCTAAATACTGCAACTTTAATTGTAGGACCATTAGGTACGATTAACTACAGTTGAACCTGAGAGCGTCCTGAACTGAAAGTTAATTAAAAATGCACCCAAGCATAGCAAGCGCGTCCTACGTTAAGTGCAAATCTAGAGAAAGTTATTTTTTCATTAAAGTAAGCCCAGGCTTACGATTCTTAGTAATAAAAATGACAATAGAATGACAGCTTAGTTATTGTCTTACAGAATTCAAATCCAACTATGACTTTCAAACATAAGTATTCGTATGTAAGACGTATGTACTCGTACACTTTCAACAGCAATATTTGGCGACAATTTTGCAATTTGTAAACCAACCTACGACGCCTTCGAACAACAATACCTTTCATTCGTATGCAAATTGTTTTTTTCGTCTCAGAACAATGTCAATTACAACTGATGCGTCGTACAAGAACGATTTTTGCTGTACTCCACAAATACTCGTAAATCAAATTCGCTTCAATTGACCCACTTTCCATTTCAAGATCGTACGACGGTAACGTATTGACGCCCCCTCCGATAATTTAACTCGTAGTACTATTCTGGCCCACATACCGTCGGGCACACACCATTCCAAAGCCGATGCTGATGTGATGCCACACCTGAATTCAATTATTTGTCGCTGTCACTGTACAAAAATGAAAAAAGGCGGTTTGCCAGACGAACTTGGCTCATAATCACTTTCTGCATTAAGACGGGCATTAATGTGGAAAAAAAACATAATAAAAAAATTCATAAACATAATAGCACTTCCTAAGTGCGACAACAACCACACAACACCACCGCCGACGCCGCCACTAACGTTGGAATGTCAACCGCCAAGAAAAGCCTGCAAAAGAAATTGTTTTTTGTTTTTTTAATTTCAATTATTATTCGAGCCAAGTTTGTCACTTTTTGTAGCTTATGCCACTTGAAATGAAGTGAAATATACTTTTATGAACTAGCATTCCACAGTGGAACAAATGGGTAAGGCAAGGTGGCCAAAACGCTTGTTGGTCAGCTAACAAACGGGACTTCAGACAGATCGTGTTTATCCTATCTCATGCGATACAGCTATAAAGGAAATATTGCGTTTTACGTTTGGTTTTCAGGAGCCGGCCAAAGCTAAGGACCTTTTTAAGATTTGAAAAATATGAAATGAGATAGACTCCAAAGACCAATGTCCAAAATTCCAAGGATTAGAAATTAGAAAAAGACAAGTGATAAGGAAACTGGAAAGAAAGGATCGCATTTATGTTCGATCCAAGACCAAAGCAATTAGAAACAATGGACAGATGGACCAGCATTGCTGTGTCCAAATTCACAAAAAATTAAAAATTATGTCAAAACGGTTATGTTAGATTAATCAATACATATCTTATCAGTGTCCATTAGCCAGAAAAGTAAATAAAGGTTAAATACGAGGGGCGTTCAACATATTCTCGGTATCGGGGTGAAGCTATGGTTGTATATATAGATTGACTTATTTATCAAGTAATACTATTATTTTAGTGCATTCATGTAAAATTTCATATAAATGTGATTATTAATTCGCGTTTTTTCTCTAGTTAAACAGAATCATAATGGCAACTGAGACGATGATGGTGAAAATTGAGCATCGCGCTGTAATTAAATTTCTCACTAAGCAAGGAAAAAGTCAAAAAACTATTCATGAAGAGATGGTGGCTGTTTACCAGGGTTCCGCACCTTCATTATCAACTGTGCAAAAGTGGTCAAGTGAGTTCAAGAGAGGCAGAGAGAGCAATGAAGACGACCCCCGCTCGGGCGCCCCGGCTACTGCTTGTACGGGAGAAAGCATCAAAGAAGTCGAAAAACTTGTTCTTGAGGATGCCCGAATAAAGGTGAAAATGATGGCAGAGATCACCAAGCTTTCAATTGGTACCATTCACACCATTCTTCATGACCATCTTAACCTTTCAAAGGTCAGTGCAAGGTGGGTGCCACGAATGCTCACAGCATGCTGTAGAGAGCTTTTGGAGATGTGTAGTGAGAACGCAGACGGTGTTATGGATCGAATTGTTACTGGGGACGAAACATGGGTCCACCACTATGACCCTGAAAGCAAACAAGAGTCCATGCAGTGGCATAAAAAAGGAACAGACCCCCCGAAGAAGTTCAAAGTCACTCCGTCTGCCGGGAAGCTCATGGCCACAGTTTTTTGGGACTCAAAGGGAATCTTGCTCATTGAGTACAAAAAAAAAGGTGAAACCATCAACGCCACATCCTACGCTTCCACTTTGCATAATTTGCGGGAGGAAATTAAAAAGAAAAGACGGGGTAAATTCGCAGCGGGGGTGTTGCTTCTTCATGACAACGCTCCTGTTCACACGGCGCGAGTTTCCGAGGCTGCTGCGCGAGATTGTGGTTTCGAAGAAATCCAACACCCACCCTATAGTCCAGACCTTGCCCCTAGTGATTATTTCCTGTTTCCGGATTTGAAAAAATGTCTTCGTGAAAAAAGATTTTCGGATGATGAAGAACTCAAGTCGGCAATAAATGGGTATTTTGCAGAGAAAGAGGAAATTTATTTTTTTGAGGGTTTAAAAAAGCTTATCTCAAGATGTAACAAATGCATTGATGTTAGGGGAGATTATATTGAAAAATAAAAAGAATTTAAATGGAATTCGCATTTTCCTTCATATCGATACCGAGAATATATTGAACGCCCCTCGTAGACTGTAGTTCTTCAAAGAAAAAGTGCAGCGGAACTCTCGACAGGATTTTATTTATTTTTATTTTTAAGTACCCTTAAAATGTTTGTACACAGCGCGAGCGAAAGAAAATCAGGGAGGATGGAAAGAGAGGTACCAGTGAATGCTGGTTTTAAATGTTTGAAGGTTATAATGACTAGGGAATAAAGAGCTAGGCAGGGTATTCCATAAGCGAGTTGTAGGGCTTAGGAAAGAATCACGATATTTTAGAGTACGTCCGAAAGTGGTCTGGAGGGTATACTGATGAGCATTCATAGCGAGACGGGTGTTACGGTTAAAAGTTTGAAGGCGCGGAATGGTACTGGCAATTATAATGGATCACTGGTGGTGGAAATAGCGATAAAACAAGGTGAGACAGGAGACATTACGCCGGTGTTTAAGGGTGGGTATCAATTGATTGTGTAATATTAGCGCCACCTATATGATTTATCGCACGGTTTTGAATCCTATCTAGCAGGTGAAGAGATGCTTTAGGAGTACCAGACCAGATGTGGGCACTGTACTTCAATTTTGGGCGGATGAATGCCTTATATATTGAGGGCAGATCAGAGGGCGGTAAAGTATTTCTTACATCGCTTGAGGAAACCTAGACATTTCGTAGCATTTTTGACGATGTCGAATATGTGGTCATTCCAACGTAAGTTGTAACTGACACATGTACCGAGAATGGAAAGATCATTTATTTTGTGAATATCAAACTTGAAACGAACCAAGACAACTTGAAGTGAACGTTCCGAAAGGTAATTTCTAATCCATTGGAAAAGAGAGTCGGCGATCCCAAATGCATGCATTTTCGACAAAAGAGCCTGATGCCATACTCTGTCAAATGCCTTAGAATATCAAGAGCAACTATCTTGCTTTCGCCAGATTGATGTACGCTCTGGTTCCACTTTTCGGTGAGGCATGCCATCAAAAACCGTATTGCCGGTCATTGAGAAGTTTTCATGTTTCGAGGTATTTCATGACCTGACAATTTGTCAGCGTTTCCATGATCTTGGAAAGTAGGAACGTAAGTGCAATGGGTCTATAGGAGGAGAGAGAAGAAGATTCGTCTTCTTAGGGACGGGCTGTACAAATGCTGTTTTCCATCTGCTCGGATCGAAACCTTTTAAGTTTACACGTCACAGCATATGCAGATAATTTAGTTATATTACAGGAAAAATACCGTAATTCTATATTCCGAAGTTGGGACTTTCGCAATTGGGCACTGGATATGTACATTAACATATGGCACTCTAATTAAGTGGTCTTAGCCCTAAGTATATAAAATAAATACGAGTATTTCCAAATAAAATGTAAATGAAGTCGAAAGACATAGATATAAGAATTTAGAGTAGCTTAGAGTGCCTGTGTGGGGCCAGTAAGTTAGTATAAGATTGTTAAGTAATTGTAAGCTAGCATTTAAGCATTTTTTGTTAGAATGTAAGAGTTAGTGTTAAGAAAATAAAATGCATTTAAAACTAAACTCTAATTAAGTGGACAGGAAAAACCAGAAAATAAAACTCGGAATGTTAGAGGTGGTTTAAAGCCCTGCAGGTAAAGCTTTTATATTACACATTTCTATGCCTTATACAGCAGTGCTTCGGCTGCTGAAGGCCGTCTACCAGATTGACAATGACATGTCGTTGTAGCTGTATAGAAGGGTCTTTGGTCACCATTAAAGATGTCCAGTATTTAGCCCATCTCGAGTATATAGGAACCAAAGTGGGCGTAACGGACTTCTTTAAGAATGGGACATCTCGCTAGGAAATGGGCCACATCCTCCCGTTCCCTCAGGTTGCAAAGGCCGTATAAAATTGGGAGCTCCGGTGTGTGGGGTATATAATTGAGAGATAATATTTCACCTCTTAATTTAAAAATTGTACTTATTAGATGCGAGCGGTTGTTGTTCATAAAATATGTCCTTTCGTGCAGGTTGTACTGGAGTTGGCTATAGTGCTGCCTGTATTGTGATGAACGTGCTTCTAGGCCTTACTATTTTTCTGCAATTTTATAAACAAAGCCTTGGATGGTAAAAAGTTTTGCGCCGGCCTCTTTGTCGATATTACCAAAGCGTAATACCAAGCGACATTCTTTAGGACAAGTTGTATGGAGCAGGATTTCGTGGATTTTTCCATAATTGGTTAGTGACATATTTGAAAGACCGAAAACAAAAGGTAAGAATAGGAGTCTTCATTAGTGATTATGAGGCAATTAACGTAGGTGTACCACAAGAGTCTGTATTGGGCCCCAATTTTGTTTCTTATATTTATTAACTCCCTCTTTTCTCTATCTTTGGCAGGCAGAGTTGCAGCTTTTGCTGATGACATTGGAATCGCTTATGTTTCAACAGCAGATTTAATAGCAGATGATGATATCCATTTGCTAAGAGTATGGTTTGCTGCTCACAGGCTAGTGGCTAGTAGCAAAACCAAACTAATGTTTTTCAGCTTAGGTTCGTTTGTGCCAGCAGAAATTGATATCAAATTCCATTCATTCCATTCCTGCCTTGTTATTTGTGCTTGTACCACTGAACTGTCCGAACCAACTTTCCATGAAAATTCCTTATGCAGCTGGAAGTGTTTTCAGGTTGAAGTTGTTAGGAACCTTGGCACAATAATTGACCAAAACATGAGTTTTGCTGAGCATATTTTAGACTTGAAACGATACTTCTATTCGGTGTTTTTATCGCCTTAGAAAATTTTTTTCAAATAGGTTTCTAAAAACTGTTTATCGTGGAATTTTTCAATCAAAACTGCAATATGGAATTAGTTGTTGGGGAGGTTCTTCTTCTCGTTTTGCAGAAATGCGCTTTACGTAGGATTTGTGATGCACACCGCCTAGCTAATTCTATGGTATTGTTTAGGTCCTTGAAAATATTGCCATTAAGAGTCTCTAAGATCTTTTTTATGAGAGGTAGCTATTTAGAGAGTCATTCTGATACACACAACTTACGTCGAACCAACCGTCATATTGTTCAAGTCCCAGCTTGCCGTATAACGCAGTGGAAATTCCCTCTCTCGGTTCGGTTAAGCTCAAACGTAAGCGATAATAGAAATTCAGGCGTACAATTTTTATAAAATTCGTAGGGTATGCGATCATCACCTGGTGCTGTGTTACATTTGGAATTACGGATTTTAGCAGAGTTTTAGCCAGGCGCTTTAATAATCATGGACGAATGGCAAAGAAATGCAATATGAAATTGCCATTTACATCGATGAGTCTTAAACACCGGAGAGAAGGGGCCCTGATCTTTCCCACAGGGCTTACTTTACATATTTTGAGTTGTGCCCCAATGAAAGAAGTCTGGGATGGTTAACTCAGGCGATCTTGCTGGCCATGCCGTATCGCCAAAACGGGAAATTACGCGACTAGGAAAAGTTTCCTTCACAATATTCATTGCGGCTCGTGCTGTGTGTGCAGTTGCACCGTCTTGTTGAAACCACATGTTCACCAAGAGCCGCTCATCCAATTCCGGCAGAAAGAAATCGTTTATCATGGCCCTGTAGCGTTCGCCAATAACAGTGACCGTATTGCCGATGGCTTCCTCGAAAAAATACGGCCCAATCATTCCTCCTACGTAAACGCCGCACCACACAGTGGCTTTGAGTGAATGTACCTAGGTAATGGCTCTTCGTGCATCACACGCAGATTTTCAGTGCCCCAGAGACGAAGATTTAGCTTATTGCCGTAACCACTTAAGTGGAAATGCGTCTCGTCGCTCATGATGATTTTCGACACAGAATCGTCCTCTTCGTTGTTGAGATTGAGGATGGCTTTACAGTAATTCACACGCGACTGACGATCGGGAGGCATTAACTGATGCACTGTTTGCATTTTTTACAGGAACATGTGTAAGCTTTTCACTAAAATTCGCTGTAGGGTCCGTCTGGTGATGCCCAATTGCGTGGCCCGTCATCTGGTTGATGTTTCTTTGTTCTCAGCGACATCGGCAGCCACAGGCGCGATATTCTCGGCCGAACAACCAGTCCGGTGGCAGCCACGCCCTGCATGGTCTCCTGTGGTTTCACTCTGTTCGAGTCGAGTAGCTAAGCGCCGGAATATTTGCCCAGTACGCGCGACACGATTAGGAAATCGACGTCGAAATTCACGTTGCGCTAACACCACCGACCGATTATTGGTCAAAAACATCGACACAATTATTCCAAGCTCTTGCAGAGTATAGCGGTCCATTGCTTGTCTGTTTGTTTACTGCAGCTGTCTAGTTCACAAATGTCAAATATGATTGACGTACGACGCCATTTGCAAAAATTATACCATCTTCCGATAGGGTGACTAATTTTGCGCCACCTTGTATATCGATCCTTTCAAATTTGCAGAACCGACTGTGACTCTGCTATTTTATTCCTCCCCTTATTTCTACGTGTTTCTGATCGGCAAATTATTTTCACTTTTTTTGTAGACCTTCTTCTGCAGAAAAGCCAATATTTTCTAAGAAGCCGATGTTCCAACACTCGTCCTTCTTTGCAGCTCGGCCTTGATTGCCTCTTGTGTCGGTGCTTGCAGAAAACTCTTTGTTAATTCAGAGGTTTCATTGTGGCGTTCGGGTGAAACCTGACACATCAGATGGGCGCCTCTAATGATTTCTGACTCCTACATCTGCGGCGTTCTGTCGTCCGGGATATTCGCATATTGGCTACAAAAAGGTAGTGTTCTAAGTAATCTATCCAGATACTCATACTAGGGCTGCATCTTATGCCGATCGCTTTGTGATCAATCTGGAATGAGCTATAATGAAATTTCGCTTTATTACAAAATCGATTAGCCGGAATCTACTTGTTTTCTAACTCTGCCGTCTCCGGTCCTAACTCTTCGTTAAAATCACCAAGGACGGTGTGAACGTCGCGTTTTGGACATTGCTCACAAGCCTAATCAAGGAGCTTGTATAGGTAGAAGCAAGCTTTGTCCTTCTCCACTGCGACCCCGTATCAGCCTTATTTTGGAGAATATATCTTTGATGCGGATTATAATCTGGTGTTCGTTGAGACGATTTAAGCTAAAAACTATTTAGCTATGAATTTCTTTCATGATACTCGTAAGTCTACATACAAACGGGTACTGCTTCTATTCTTTATTGCAATCATAAGAAAACGTGTCACAATTTGTTATCCTTCTTTCGCCGGATCTACCCCATCGCACTTCTTGGATGGCAGTGGTTTCCATTTTATAAAGGTGTAGAGTCTGTGCTAATTGTTAGACTTCATGCGAACTGTTACGTTCCGAAAGTCGTAGGGCGGCAGACCTAATGCGAATAAATTCAAAATCTCTTAGAGATATCGCCATCTGTGAAAACAATTTCCACGAAGGTTCGTTTTTTTAATAATAGAATAGGTAATAGCCACTTGCTTTGGTGGCAGAATCAAACTTAAAGGGACTAACGCTGCTAAGGCTGCATTCGGAATGTTACTCGTATCAAAAATATGGAGAGGCAATGCAAAACGCTATAGCACCAAGCTGGGAGTGTTCCACTTTAGTGGTCCTGATATATTGCTGCATTCCGTGGAAAGTGACCATCAATTTCGCAAAAATGCAAACTTTTGTAGATCGTTGTCTGAAAAACATTCTGCGAAAGTTGTGATAAAATCGCATTTTAAACGGACGTACAAGGGTAGATGCACTTATGCAAAAGCGAAAGTAGCAGTGAACTATGTAGTACCACTACAGGTAACGAAGAAATTGCCCGACATGCAATGCACAGGAACCCTTTGACTCAACAAGAAATACAGGGAGGTCTTCGTATGATATGGCGGTCGCAAAGGGAATCTTAAACGATAGCGATCAATAACATTGAACCCCTAACACCCATGGGAAGATATAGTATATCGCACACCGCGTTTGGCTAAACAGACAACTAAACTCGACGTCGAATCTAATCATTTTGCAGATCCTAGCAGAATGAGAAGAGGAAGGAGAATATTCTTCATTTACACTGTACGAGTACATACCAACAACACAAGGACTTACTAATTTTTATTGGTGAACCTATGTAGATCCTAACAATTTCGAAGCATGCTGACAATGACAATCCGAAATTGCCAGTATCGTCAGCATATTTCATTCTTTCCAATCCATACAAGCCAATGCGTGAGAGTAGGCCACCGCAACGTGCACAGAGACTCAAACTTTCATCTATTTTCATTTCACAGGAATGTTAATGCTGATCTTAGTGAGTTATAGTTGATGTAAGCAATCAAACGCGATCAACCGTTTCAGATCTACTCCTATACTAAACTTAAAAGAAGTACAGGGTCTTCCAATAGGGACTTACTTTGACAGTTGATAGCGGCCATATTGTTGAAGCTACATCTGTCAAATTGGCTGTAATTTATTCAGTCTGTTTTGCCAAATCACCAATGACGGACATAGCGTTCAACAACACGTGCAAATGATAAAATTGTTTTACCAAAATGGGTGTTCTGTTCGGGCAACGTTCCCATAATCGTCCTACCGAGAGGACTATTCGCAGTGTGGTGGATAAATTTGAGTTCACTGGTTCAGTAAACGATAAACCAACACCCGTACGTCGACGAAACGCAAGATCTGCCGAAAACATTGCCAATGTCCGTGAGAGTGTGCAGGAGAATCCGAGGCAATCCACAGCTTGACGAATTTTGCGTCGTGACTTGAGCCTGCACCCGTACAAAATTCAACTGACCCAGGAGCTGTAGGTAAACGACCATAGACAAGGACTTGTGTTCGCTGAATGGGCTCTGGAACAGTTGGAAACTGACCCTAATTTTCATCGAAAAATCATCTTCAGCGATGAGGCCCATTTCTGGATGAATGAACAAACAAAATTGTCGAATTTGGGACGATAACAATCCACATAAGATCCACGAGCGTCCAATGCATCCCGAAAAAGTCACAGTTTGGTGTGGATTTTGGGTTTGCGGCGTCATCGGTCCATATTTCTTGGAGAACGACGTTGGCCTGGCAATTACTAACTTCTTTTGGCCTTACTTGGATGATATAGACACCAACGACATGTGGTTTCAACAAGACGCTACGTGCCACACAGGTCACGCCACATTGGAAACTCTGCACGACCGATTCGAGGGCATGGTCATGTCACGTGGAGGTGATGTGAACTGGCCACCGAGATCGTGCGATTTAACCCCGTTAGACTTTTTCTCGTGGGGTTTTCGTAAGTCGCAGGTCTATGCGAATAAGCCACAAACCACAGCGGCCCCTAAAGCCAGTATAACTCATGCCGTCGGTCAAATTCGGCCTGATCTATGCGCCAGAGTCATGGAAAAATGGACATTTTTCCAGGCCTTTCAAACGAATAAAAAATTTCGATGATACCTCACACACACTTTGTTTTATTTAAATTTAAAGATAGGAAGCGATCAATGAAAGATGATTTTTTTTACGGTCAACCTTCAAACCTTCAAGAGCACTTTAACGCTCTTTATGGGGGGATTACAGCGCCCACATAATATAATATGGGAAGTGCCGATGGCAACTCTACAGCTATTAATTTGATCACTTGGCTTTTTGCCAAAAAGACTGAACTAGCGAAATAGTTCGGGCTTTTGGCAAACTCCCAGACTAATACGCACTTTTCTGACAAGGTCAACAGGTTGGATGTTGTAAGCTAAATAAAATGACATATTCTTGGTTCTTCTGATTCGTGTTTATTTTCAAATTATGTGGCAAAAACCAATCGAAATCGACCACTGTTGACATGCATTTGCCTTACCCGGAAAAGTTTAAAAATTCTAAGCTGCCAACGAACATGATCAGCGTTTCCAAATAGGTTTGCATGCAGATGACATTCTAATACTACCACTACCAGTTGCATCGAATATAGCGTACAGTAGACCCACATTAAAAAAAAATAAAAAAAAAACATTTGGTAGTGTTGGATCGTCGGGGTCCGAATTTAGATATTGCGATCGTGTGCCATTTTGAATATCAATTAAGTTATTGCGAACAGAACAGAGGTAAGGTGCCTGGCGATATTTCAGTCGATCGCTTTTTCAACGGATGGACAATATGACACGCAGTAGTTGGGTATATTTCACGTAAATGGCGTGGCGCCACTTATTTTTAGCTCCTTGGAGTAGGGAAATTTATTGAACGAAAGAAGGATGCAACATTGAAAGCTTAAAATACACAGGATAGATATGGTGAAGGTACGCAGTACTTGATGGGGCATTATCACATACTCGTATGTGATTGCTTTGGGTTTATGGTTTGAATGATTTAATTTATGCCACAGCGGAAGAGGAAAAAAATCCATTAGGATTAAATTACCACTTGCTATCAACAGGCCTATAATAGATTTAAAAAAATTGGAATCTTTTAATATTTGTCCACATTAGACAACGAATCAGATAAAAACTGAACGGTTACGGAGCAAATGAATACGGATCGCTCATCGTAAAATGTGTCTAATGCATCCCGCAGTTAAAATAACTCAACAAACTTTTGACACAACAGAATGTCATTATGCATTTTCTAGGCTTTTCTGCTTCTGGCGTATCTGCATGACAAATCCGACTCAGTTTGTTATGAGGGAAAAACTAAAACTAGCGTCATGGTCTCCATACATCAGGAAAGTTTCCCTACTGACCTTACAAGTCTGAGGGACTTATATATCAAGTTTCACGAGATTTTGAATATGTCTCCTCAAAAAGTCTCTGTGACCTTGCTGCTTTTGGTAACTATGTGCACTCAAAAAGGATCTCACACCTTCAACGGAGCAGAGCTGACAACGACAAGTTTTTTTTTGTCCTTAACGTGCTACCATTACCAGTGTTTCAACCATCCACTCCTATGCCCTCTCGAAATCACCTTCCTCTTACCTTCTACTATCAAAACCTAAATCTAAGATCTAAAACCCATGCGGTCTTGCCCAAATCTCACGCTCTCCCATTTGAGGTCTACGCTCTAACGGAAACTAATCTAATTCCAGACATAAAGCATCAGGAATTATTCCACGCTAGTTCCAAAGTTTTTCGAGACGACGATCTTACCCGTCCAAAAGATGATTCTCCTCACCGAGGTGTCCTACTGGCCGTCCACAATGACCTAAACTCTTCTCCAATCGCTGTTTCTACTTCTTCTAATCTTGACTACGTTTCAATAAAGATAACACTCCCCTGCAGGTTACTGTACAGTATGTGCTTTTATATTCTACCGGCGCAACCTATCGAATCCTCTCGATGATATCATCGTATTCGGAGATTTCAATCTCCCTCTTCTTGGATAAGCTTACAGACTCTAGCTTATGCCAAGTTAGTGGGGTCTCCAACTATATGGGTAGGCAATTAGACCCCATTTTCACCACTGAGCCCATAAAATACTCTGTCTCGCTCTGTCCCCTTTCACTATCGACCATTGAAAGCTTTCACCCGCCGCTTCTTCTTTCTCTTTTCCCCGACTCTCCTATCCGTCCCACCCCATCTGCAGCTGCCTTCCGCAAAATTAACGCATATCTTAGTAAGTGTTCTTTTAATTTCGCCAATATGTCCCTTAATGGTGCTCTCTTTATTTTCTACAAAGAATTATTCAGTTCTATTTCTCTCTACGTCCCCTTTTCGCGCGCAAAAAAAAAACCCTTCTACGAGCCCCCCGTGGTATAATCGTAAACTTCGCTCTTTACGTAACAAGAGAAACAAATTATGGGCAGTTTTCCTTCGATCCAATTCCTTTGCGGACTATTCCAACTACCTCGAGTTATACCAATCAATTCGCCCAGCTTTATAATGTTCTCTACCAGCGATACCTTGATAGTGCGCAATCAAGGCTTATAAACGATCCTGAGTCTTTCTAACGGTTTCCCTCCATCCCTCTGATTCGAAAACATATCATCAACCAATCCGCATACCATAGCCAACTTTTTTGCTGCTTTCTTTAAGCAATCTTTAGCCGATAATTCCGTCGTACCGGATCCCTCTTATTTTAAATACATGCTTAGCTTCCCCATTGGCCCTTCTACCGCGAGCATCGAACTTGTCGAGTTGTAGAGGCTGAGTAGGGTCAATGAATCTCGAGAAGAAATTCTCCAGACGAGTCCTGAAACCAAAGGATGCTCCCCCCCCCCTCCCCAACTCACAAAGCACTCCATCATTCCCCTGGGCTGGATCAAGGTGTTATACGACCCGTGCCGAAGATCAACCTGGCTGCGGGCCCAGTACCTCCAAAAATAGCTCAGTCGCAAACGGAGTATCCGGATACCTGGCGACCTCCGGATTAGCTAGCCTTATCTGTATACGGCGGATCTCTGTACAGATGGACACCCCTTTCTCCGCTACTCGTGGGACCATTAATGGATAACAACCAAAAAACAAAAACCGAGGCCGGTACTCCTTCATTACCGGGCGGTGGAACGGTGTCTACACCGACTACCGGCAAGGCTCCTGCATTGCCGAGAGGAGGCAAAACTGTGGCAGGCCATGGTGCGCCATCCTCTAAAGGCAAAAGGAACGAGCCAAAAAATAAGAATTCAGGTAGTGTTAGGACTGTGGCAAGCCATGGTCCTATCACCTCCTCCACCCCTAGCAGCAGCAAGTTTGTGGCAGGCCACGGACTTGTCACGGCTACCAAAACTCCTTCAGGGAGTGTTAAGGCTGTGGCAAGCCATGGTCCTATCACTTCCTCCGCCCCTAGCAGCAGCAAGTTTGTGGCAGGCCACGGACTTGTTGCTGCTACCAAAACTCCTCCCTCCAAGGAGGAATCTGGAGCTCAGCCGCATCGGCAAGATCCATCTAAGGCGCTCTACATAAGACGCCGAAATGCTTCACGCATCATCAAAACCTTCGGATCCATTCCGGAGGTTGAGAGAAGTGCGGAAATAAAGAGCAAGGTTGAGTGGGCTAAAAACATCCTAAAAGACGGATTTCCCACTGCTTCCACTTCTCCCAAAACGTCAAAAGACTCCTCTAAGCGTCAGAGATCGTTGGAGGAAACCGTACCGGTTTCCAAGAGGCCCAAAACACACAGTTCTACAACCCCTGGGCCATCCAACAGCAGATCTCTGAGGTCTTATAATGAAGTCCTAAAGGACGCATTGTTGATCGCGGTGATCGACAGGAGCGATACCGACGGTTCCATTACACCGGAACGGTGGCAATTGGTCAAGTTGAAGCTCTCGAGCAACTTCTTGGCCATCATGCGGGAAAACCCAGGACCACCTCCTATCACAAGCGACGCTGGCTGGCACCAAGGCCATGTCAAGCTCATCGCTTGCTCCAACCAGAGATCTCTCGATCTCTTCACCAAGGCCATCGATGGTTTAGGAGAGGTTTGGCCAGGTGCAAAACTCGAGGTCGTATCTAAGGAAGACATTCCTAGTAGACCTCGAACTCGTACCTGGATTCCAGCCGAACCCTCCTCTCCAGAAAGTATCCTGGAAATCATCCGGCTCAGCAACTCGACTCTTCCGACTCATGACTGGAAAGTCGCGAAACTGGAGGAACTAAGGGGTTCTTATAGATGCGCGTTAATTGTGATCAATAAGGAATCCCTTAATCCTCTGGCGCAGACGAAAGGCATGATTCGGTTCGGATTCGAGTCCATTCATTTAAGGGTGTACAAAAAGGATGAGCTGGATGCTGATAAGCAACCTCCTCCTCCTTTAATACCTGACATCACAACCTCGGATCTTGGAGCGTCGATATCCTTTCCAGAATTGGATAGCGACGACTCCAATCTGTCCAAGGTGACTACCAAGCCGTCGGTCTCCTCTTCTGACAAACTGTCGGAAATGGAAACCGATGACGAAGCAATTAGAGTTTCTACACGATCAGAGATAGAAGATGAGCTCTTGGGCACATCTTCAGAATCGGAGGACCTCAACAACACCGTGGTGGAGGCGACTCTGGAAGACTGTAGCAATGATACGGTTTCTCCAGATTAATCTCCACCACTTAAAAAAGGCTTCGGCCGCACTCGTTCTGCGTCTTTCCAAAAACGCAGAAGACATAATCCTAATCCAGGAACTATGGATTGCAGAAGGCGTGGTTCGTGGACTTAGGACACCCACATACGCTCCGCTTTATACAAGAGACAAAGGTAAGATTAGAACTTGTATATTAGTGAAACGTAGCCTTAATGTATTTCTACTTCCCAACCTCAGTGACCCCGACCTAACCGTTGCCAGACTAGAGACTGCCAAAGGCTCTTACTGACTATCATCGGCTTACTTTGGCCACGACCAAGTGGGCCCTCTCCCTGATGATAACCTAGAAAGGGTGGTACTGAAAGCGGGAAGGCAAAAAACTGGCCTCATAATCGGATGCGACGCTAACGCACATCATACGGTCGAAAACGATATCCTCTGAACTGTCAAGTCCCCCCCGTGACACCAATGAGCTCGACATGAAAGTCAGGGAATTTACTCTGGCTCTCAATAAGGCTATGGCCGCTTCCTGCCCTCTTATTCAACCAAGAGGCAAGCCACATTGGTGGACATCGGCACTGGGACTGCTCAGAAACGCCTGCAGAAAACTTTTCAACGCAGCAAAAAGCACAAGAAAAGTGACCGACTGGGAATCATATAAAGAATCCCTCAAATTATACAAAAAAGAACTGAGGAAGGCAAAGCGACAATCCTGGAGGTCATTCTGCGACAAAATTACAGAAACCTCTGAGGCATCGCGGCTAAGAAAAATCCTCTCCACAAATCCTATGATGCCCAGCTATTTGAAAAAAACCGATGGCTCTTGGACAACCTCAAGTGATGAATCACTCGACCTGCTTCTGGACACCCACTTTCCAGGTAGCTCCCAACTCGCGGCCTGTAGCAGCCCAAACAGGCCTACTGCAACCGTGACCAAAATTCATGGTCTGATTACGAGAGACAAACTGCTTTGGGCGCTGCATGGCTTCAAACCATACAAGTCTGCTGGTCCGGACGGTATTATACCTGCCGAGCTACAGAGGTCCTCAGATATTATTCTACCAGTGTTGGAAAATATTATGAGGAGCTGTGTAGAACTTATCCACATTCCACTGTTATGGAGAGAAATGAATGTAGTATTCTTTCCCAAAGCTGGAAAATGTTCTCATGTAGTCCCAAAGGACCTCAGACCTATAAGTCTATCATCATTCCTTCTGAAAACTTTAGAACGACTGATTGATATCCATATTCGAGCTAAAGTTGATCCAAGACTTCTGTCTACGGCTCAACATGCCTACTGTAAAGGAAAGTCAGTGGAAACGGCTTTGGACTCTCTGACTAGCCACATCGAACGATCCCTACAATATAAGGAGTACACAATGGTTGCTTTCCTAGACATAGAGGGCGCCTTTAACAACGTCAACACATCCGCAATCACGACTGCGCTGTCAACTCTGCAGGTAGACGACTCACTTGGGGAGTTGATCGATCTAATGCTAAAAAGCAGGATAATCAACTCCGAACTGGGTGAGACTTCTGCTAAAAGATATGTCAGCAGAGGTACGCCACAAGGCGGTGTCCTCTCTCCCCTTCTCTGGAACTTGGTAGTTAATGAACTACTGATATACCTGGAAGCGGGTGGTAGCAGAGTGATTGCCTATGCGGATGACGTTGCTATAGCCGTCTCAGGAAAACATCTAAATACCATTAAAGAACTCCTCCAACTAAATCTCAACAGATTAACCCGCTGGGCAGATCGCTGTGGATTGGGAATAAACCCCCATAAAACTGATCTTGTCCTCTTTTCTAGGAAATATAAAATTCCAATCATAGACCCTCATTCAATAAACGGTACCAGTTTAGTTTTCTCCGATACAGCAAAATATCTGTGTCTCATTTTTGATAGGAAACTAAACTGGAAACCTAACATTCAAGAAAGAGTCAATAAAGCTTTATTCTCTTGCAAGAAAGCCATTGGGAACAAATGGGGCCTTCAACCTCGCATAACCCGCTGGCTATACATCTCGGTCATAAGACCGATACTTACTTATGGGGTGGTTGTCTGGTGGACGGCCTTGGAGAATGCAGTCACCGCATTAAACTAAGCAGAGTCCAAAGAACAGCATGTCTATGCACAAGCGGAGCCTTGCGGTCTACCCCCTCTGCGGCATTAGATATTCTGCTTCACTTGACACCCCTCGACATTTTTAGCAAGCAAGTAGCTGCGACTGCAGCTATTCGCCTTAAAGCGACTAAACAGTGGACAAATAATTCATTTGGCCACGCTAACATTCTTAATACATTAGGAATCCTCACAGAGAACACCGATTACACCATACCTGAACTTTGGTTTGACAAAAACTTCCATGTAAGCTTCCCCTCTAGATCATTCTGGGAGGAGGATGCTTTCATGGAGGACAAGTCAATCCATCTCTACACAGATGGATCTAAAACCGACAGCGGAGTTGGTGGCGGTGTTTTCTCAGATAAGCTAAATCTAAGCCTCTCTTTCCGCCTTCCAAATCACTGTAGCGTGTTCCAGGCGGAAATTTTGGCGATTAAAGAAGCTCTGTCCTGGCTGAAGAAAAACGTGATATCTGCAAAGGATATCCGCATATTTTCGGATAGTCAGGCCGCCATCAAGTCCCTGGACTCGGTCTCATTATATTCTAAAACTGCCCTTGAATGCCGATCATCTCTCATGGAGATGGCAGAGCAGTTCAACATTCACCTCTGTTGGGTGCCGGGCCACAGAGACATTCCAGGGAACTGCAGAGCCGATGAACTCGCCAAAATTGGAACCACTCTACCTATCCTACCGGACAAAGGTAGTATAGGTATACCAATCGCTACGTGCAAACTAACACTAAAGCTAGATGCCAATAAAAGAACGGACCTTAGGTGGACTGCTGGACAAACATGTCTAGCGACCAAACAGATCTGGCCAAGGCTGGATCTGAGTCGATCTAAGTGTCTGATCCTTTTAGATAGGAAACATTTCAGCGCCATAATAGGTGTCATTACCGGACACTGCCTCATAGGCAAGCACGCAAGAAGGCTTGGCGCTTTTACTAACGATTTCTGTAGAAGCTGCATGGACGAGGAAGAGGAGGAGACAATCCCCCACCTACTCTGCACATGCCCAGCTCTCTCTCAGAGAAGGAAGCTTCTTCTACAACGACCTAAACAATCTAGAAAAAATAGACGTTAACAGTCTCCTACGCTTTATTATAAGCTCAAACTGGTTCCAGTAGTAAGAAGATCATAGATCCACGTGGCATCACAATGGGCCAATAGGCCTAAGTGGGTTCGTATTTCCAACAGCCACTCTTACCTAACCTAACCTTCCCCATTGGCCCCTCTATTTCTCAAAGTTTTGATCATACAGTGATAGAAAATAAATTGCAACAACTTAAAGATAAATACTTACCCGGTCCAGATGGCCTTTCATCCATATGTCTTAAAAAGTGTTCCTAAATTCTTTTCCACACCCAAACTTCTTCCGGTTATCGCTCTCTCAAGGTGAATTTCCACAGATATGGAAGTCTTCTTTCATAACACCGATACACAAAAAGGGATTAAAGAGCGAAGTCACTAATTGCCGCCCCATAGCTAAACTTTCACATATACCTAAACTGCTCGAAGCCTTAAACTACTCGTACCAGTGCAAATCTCTTATTTCCCCTAATCAACACGGCTTTTTTAAAAGTAGATCAACTACCACTAACCTCGTCGAATTCGTGTCCTCTATTCTCTCAGCCTTAGAAAGTGGTAAAGAAGTTGACGTTAGAACAACTGATTTCAATTAGGCTTTCGAAAAGATATCTCATAAACTAATCCTGTTCAAGTTGTCCGTCTTGGGCTTTGTACCCACTTTGCTAAAATGGATGTATTCTTACCTGGATAATGGTTGTTATAGTGTTCGATTCAGGTCTGCCCTATCGACCCCTTTCTTGACCACGTCAGGTGTGCCTCAAGGTAGTCACCTAGGTCCGCTCCTCTTCATCCCAACCATTAACGATCTTGAAAGGGCCATTCAACACTCAGCACTTTTCCCTCTATGCTGACGATACCGAATTCTTTAAACCCATTTCCTCACAACATGACTCAACCCTCCTTCAAATAGATCTAAATAGTTTTTCCACCTGGTGCATCAAGAACTGCTTAGAACTCAATGTCACCAAACGTCAATCGACTACCTTCTCACGTACGTGCAACAAGTCTCCTCCCCGAGTTTACCTTTTCCACGGCCAACCTATATCGCTTGTTCAATCTATCCGTGACCTTGGCATATTATGCGATAGATAATAGATAATTACTAAACCAAACTCATCACTTGGCTTCGTTGAAGGATGGTCCAAAAAATTCTGCAACCTGTACGTACTCAACCAGAAGACTATACTATCACTCACGTTTGCCCCCTTCTCGAGTACGCTAGCCAAACGTGGTGTCCCTATCAACAAGTTGGAACGATCCTCTAATCTTACCTCCCTATCGAGACCGTCTCAAACTCATTAACCTGAATACCTTTGAGGAACGAAGGGACGGAGCAGACATTATTTTCATTCACCGACTCCTCTCAGGCTCCGTCGATTGCAAGCCCTAGTGGCCAGTCCTCCTAGATATATTCCCTTAGTTGCTAAACCTTAAGTCTTAAGTTTTTAAGTCCGAGTTTTTAAGCTTTTATTAAGCCAAATAAATGGGGGCTTCAGCACCGGACGATATATTCAATGGTAATTAATTTAGTGGGGGTTGTCGCCCCCATTTATATCGCTTAATGCAAGCTTAAACTAACTTGAAAACTAGGACTCAAAAACTATTAGTTAAACACTAACAAGAGTTAAGGGTTAGGAAGTAAGCGAAGGTTAAAAGGTAAGGTTAAAATCAAAATCAAAATCAAAGGGAGGCTTGAGTTGACCTTACGGAGCATGCGGGAGATAGAAGAGACGAGGACAGCGTAAATTAAGAGGGTTAGTGTTGAAGGAAATAGAATTGTTAAGGGAAGCGCAGTCCACAGAACCGGAGAGCAGTCGATCAATGAAGAGAATGTCAGCTAAGTATCTGCGTTTTTCGAGGGTATTCAGGTTAAGAAGTTTGAGGCGGTCACGATAGGGAGGCAAGATAAATGGGTCACTCCAGGGTAGTCCACGAAGAGCAAATCGAAGAAAACGACGTTGAATGTTCTCGATTCGGAATATATGAATTCGCTGAAAGGGGGACCATACTTGGCTGGCATATTCAAGTAGGGGCCGGACAGCGGTAATGTAAAGTGACCTTGTCACATAAGGCCTGCAAAATTCTTTAGACCAACGTTTGATAAAACCGAGCGATGAGTTGTCTTTAAGGATTATTTCATCAATATGAGAACGGAAGTTTAACTCTCTATCTCTATAAAATTCCAAGGTCGCGAAGGGAGTGAATCTGGGGTACAGGTTGGCCAAGCAGAAAATGACGTCGAGAAGGAGATTGATTGGACTTACGAGACAAAATCATAGATTGGCATTTGGAGACATTAAGTTCAAAGCAATTTTTTTGATACCAAGTAGAAAACCTATCGAGGTCTTCTTGAAGGAGAACAGAGTCTTGGGGTGAAGAAATAGTTTCGAAGAACTTAGTGTCATCTGCGTAAATGGATACGGAGCAATGTTTGATAATCTTCTCAAAATCGTTTATAGTTAAAATAAAAAAGAGGGGACCTAGATGGCTGCCTTGTGGGACACCAGAAGTAGTGGCTAAAAACGGAGTTGAGAAGGCTGACCTAAAGCGAACGCTATAGTAACGGTTCTCCAGATAAGAAGATATCCATTTTAACAATATGGGTTGATGTGATATTTTATCGAAGGCCTTAGCGACATCTGCAGCAATAACGTGAATTTCGTTGCCATTTTCTAGAGCTGAAAGCGCAAAGGATAAAAAACTTTCGAACATTTTAGGTATGTGAGAAAGCTTAGCAATGGGACCGTAGTTGGTTACTTCATTCTTTGATCCCTTTTTGTGAACCGGGGTTATGAAAGAGTTCAAACAAACTTGTGTGAAGGACAGATGAAAGAGGGAGGAAAGTGGGTGCGAAATATTGAAGGCACACTTTTTAAGAAATATTGCTGGGAGCCCATCTGGACCGGATACAAATTCTTCATTGAGCTTTTGTAAATTTTCTTCGATAAGGGTGGGCTCAAAAGGTTTAGAGAGAGAGGGGCCAATGAAGAAATTGGGAAGGTACTTGAAATATGAGGAGTCGGGTACGAAGAGATTGTCTGCAAATGACTGTTTAAAAAAGTTTGCAAAATATTTGGCAATAATATGGTAAGAGCGAAGTCTTCTGTTGTGACATGGAGGGGAAATAGATGATGTTTCGTGCCGTGAAAAGGGGACGTAGAAAGAAATGGAATTAAATATTTCACTGTAGAAAATGGAGACATCATCAGATAAGGATAGGTTGGTAAAATCAAAAGAACATTTGCTAAGATAAGTATTGATTTTGCGAAAATTAGCTTTATTAGTGGGCTGGCATGGAGAGTTATGGAAAAAAAAGAGAACAAGAGGGGAGTGAAAGTTGTCGACAGTTGATAGGATAAAGGGACAGAACATTACTGTGGAGTTAATAGGATCACTAGTGAAAATAAAGTCTGGTTGCCTACCGATTGAGTTAGAAACGCCACTTACTTGGCACAGGCTTGAGTCAGTTATGCTATCAGTGAAAAGACATTCCTTGGATGAAGTGGCGTTTGACGCGGTAAAAAGTAAGTGATCATCCGATGGAATCCACTTAAACAGGGGCAGATTAAAGTCACCAAAGATAAGGATATCGTCGATGGAATCACTTAGGTCAATTAGTTGGTCTGGTCAATTGCTTTAATAGCAAGGATGTAGGATTCAATAGGTTGAGCTTGAGGTTGACCTATTGGGAAGTGTTATTTTAATTGAAACAAAATCAAGTTTAACAGAAGAAGAGATAGCGATGAGAGAACAGTTGAGGTTATTGTGAATAGCAAGTAGGACACCTCTACATGGAGAAGACAGAAGGCAATATTATATCGCGTAATGGACCAGTAAATTGGCCACTGAGATCGTACGGTTTGAAGTCATTCGGTGAATTCAGTCATTGGCGTATGCTGATAAACCGCAAATGTTAGACGTTGTTGATGAGAGAGAGTCCCAAGTGTTCGAAACAGTGGCTCTAAATTAGATCGACAGGATAAGCTTCGCCAAAAACCGGCGAGGAAGCAATATGCCTGAAGTCACATAATGTTATTCACTAAATAAAGGGTTTGGATCTAAATCCGGTACCTGGCGTTATTGTTTCAGAACAAATTCGATGGCTCTTAGAAAACACGCTTTACAAACCTCTCATTCTTTCCGCGCTGTGGCGTTGCATTGTGTGATTTTGCAATTGTAAGTCATATTTTGCTGGCGAGCGCTGGTGTTTTTACGAGTATAGTTTATCAAAGAAGATGTTGCTTTACTGAGGCGAGAAACATCTCAAATATATTTGCCACGATTATTGGGACGTGGTCGACCATTTACAGAGACGACAGATCGACGGTATTGGAAAAGAGAGGAAAATATTTCGCAAGATCTATGGTGCAACATCCATAAATGATACATACTGACATTGTACTCGTAAAACGTACAAAAATTCAGTTGTCACGTTGAGCGGGTGGACAATAACCGGGGTGTTTTATCCGGGACGTACTGGTGCAACTCGTATTGTATTGAAAGGACCAAGATAATGAAGATCTGACGGCACAAGAAACTTTTAACTGGCATCATCGTGGGCAAAATAGAATGTTCATACCAAAAATCAAAATCACAATTCCTCAGGATAGATAGTATACGAGGGTTGTCTGAAAAGTTTCCGACCGCAACGTAAAAATAGCCGTACTCGTCAATATAAACTAGTGAATGCTAGTTGTGCATCTTTTGACAGTTTCTTACCGAAGTTGGACGCGTAGTTTTTAGTTGACAGTCGTTTGAGTGAGTCGATGTGAGTGTTTTTTTTTTTTTTTTTGAAAATGGAAAAAATTGAGTATCGAGCTGTTATTAAATTCTTGTTTTTGAAAGGCAATACGCCTACGCAAATCAAAAATGAGTTGGACTCTGTGTATGGGGACTCTGCACCATCATTTACCACAGTGAAATTCTGGGCAGTTGAATTTAAACGTGGTCGTAAGAGCTTGGGATATGATGAACGGTCGGGACGTCCAAAAACCGCAACCACTGACGATAACACTGCTAAAGCTCACCAAATGGTGTTAGACGACCGCCGAATTAGAGTGAGAGAGATAGTAGAGGTTATGAAAATGTCCAAAGAACGTGTTTGTTACATATTAAATCAAGTTTTAGGCATGAGAAAGCTGTCCGCGAGTTGGGTGCCGCGTTTGCTTACGTTAGACCAAAAACGAGTTCGAATGAACATTTCCAACGCTCTGTTGGCGCAGTTTAGGCGCAATAAATCCGAGTTTTGGCGCCGATTAATTACTGTAGATGAAACTTGGATACACCATTATATGCCAGAAACAAAAATTCAGTCAAAACAGTGGACTGCAAAGGGCGAGCCGGCTCCAAAAAAAGCAAAAACTGTTTTTTCGGCTGGGAAAGTGATAGCGACTGTTTTTTGGGATAGCAAAGGAGTTATCTTAATCAATTATCTTCAAAAAGGAAAAACCATTACAGGAGCATACTACGCATCATTACTTGCCAAGCTGAAGGCAAAAATTGAGGAAAAACGGCCACATTTGCAGAACAAGAAATTCCTATTTCACCAAGACAACGCGCGGTTGCCATGGCGAAAATTTATGAATTACGGTTTGAACTGCTTGACCATCCGCCTTATTCACCAGATCTAGTCCCAAGCGACTTCTTTTTGTTTCCTCATCTAAAAACTGTGCTCGGAGGACAGAGATTTTCGTCAAATGAGGAGGCAACAACCTTCGTGAACAATTATTTTGCAGAGAAAAACGCCAAGTACTATATTATTTGGACGGGTTAGAGAGATGGGAGCATCGCTGGGAGAAGTGTGTAGAGTTTCTTGTATCATTGTTCGGTCGGAAACTTTTCAGACAACCCTCGTAAATTTCTTTACAGTTTCTCTAGGGTTCTTGAGAAAAAATATAAACTGAAGACTGAATTACAGATGATATCTTTTGAATAACTTTCTTCAATCTTTAGCTCTGAAATCAACCCTATTTTCAGAGTTAAAAGGCGGAAACAATGTCGTCATCCTGTTCTGTTCTGTCTCTTGACAAACATTCACCGAAACTAATTCATTTTTCAGCGCTTAACTGAAGACTGTTCATGTTGTGGACTAATACGTTAAAATGACAAGTTTAACTTATTGAGAATTTTTTCCACTTGATTACCCAAATATGGCTCATGAATTGAGTGGTGTCATGATCCTCCTTCGATCTTGTCCCGCTAGATTCATATAAAAATAAGAAATCAACGAATTTTTGTGCAATTTTTCCCCGAAATCATCTCCAGGTCATAGATCACAAGCCCCAACAAGTCAATGTGATGTAAGACATTGTTACGATGGATTATTATTACTCGTACTCCCCCAGAGCGACTAGTAAGTCTCATAAACTTCCCACTGCGGATTTTGTATTTTTTTTTTGTACGTCGATTGACTCCTAAGCGACCGCATTGTCATCCGCAAACAAGATCGACTCACATACGAGATACTGCTTCCCTGAGAAGAAATATTGTACAACACCAGCAGAGGCAGAAGCGCTACAGCTAAGTCGACAGCAACAGCATTTTCTGTCCGTGTTATATCATATTCGCGGGAAAAATAACAATGCGATGCCTACCCAAGGTGCAAAATACCAACATACACACACTTCATGGGAAACAATATGTACGAGTATGTGGTACCCGTAATACGGTATCGGCGACTGGGTGAAATTTGTTGAACAATAGTGGCACAGATCGCGGTAGACCACGAGAAAGCCCCCAATCAGGGATTGTGTAACATCTCCCCATATGATACCATGAACTAAACTCAAATCTCATCCCGTTGGTCCGGGAAAACTCATCCCAAGTGTAAACAACAGAGCCTCAGTTTACCTCAGTTACCGGGGGTATCGCGGAGGCAATGGATGAGATGAAGGTTTCAACACTCCAAAGAAATTGTGGAAAAATTCGAAAATAGATTCCAAACTCTGCAGTGGTGGTGCAATATGAAGAGATGATGAAAAAAATGTTTATGACCCGGTCCCGGCCTGAGGCGCACAGAGATCAAGTGCATAAATTTTCCTCTTTCTTCTTTCTTCTTTCACACTTTAATTTTTCTTCTTTATTTCTTTGCACTCTCTTCCATCCCTCTATGAGTGTTTCTAGAATGAAAAGTATGTTCGAATGGAAATCTGTTATAGCCCAGAGGAAAAGATGTTTCCTTCAGCATAACACAGTCATTTGATCCAAGTGAAAGAGGTGGAAGAGAAAAAAAATAAAAATGAAAGTGTAAAGCTATTAAATTTCCAAATCATAATTTAACTGCCTTGGCCGTCCGTTCAGTGATTCGGTGTCAATGGCCAATTGTCGGCAATGGGTAGGGTTACAAAGTTGAAGCTGGAATAGGGCATTTCAAGTGTTATTGACGGCAAACAGTTTCCGATGAGTAATTTCTGTTTTCCTCTCAGAGTATAGCTTTCAGAGATGTTGGAATCACTTGGAACTGACTAGTTTCGCATGTCCATACGCTAAATGTGATATTTGTTAGCAAATCGTACATCAATACATCATCCTATTGTATAACTGACTATGATGTAGCTCCTTTCTATAATATTTCATTGGAAAGACTCGGAAATATCGCATGAATACAGTTCTGTAAAAGCGGAAGTAATCTATTGTACCATCGACCTTTAGAGCTGAAAAGCACTCTCTAAAAATCCCATAGGTTCCGGTTAGGTTAGAAGGGTTCTCGCTGAGGCGCACTTAGACTGTAATGCCATTGCTAGAGTGTGGTAGATACTCCTGGAACATTGATAAATTTACTGAGGATCTTCATAGAGCAGATTAGAACCAGAATTTCGTCTTTCCATTCGACCCTACAGCTCCAGCTGAAATTGTTGGAATACTCACAGTGTGCCGTGATTATAGTTGTGAGATCGCTCGGTAGTCAAGCTGCCTACTATTTGTTCCTTCGGATCTGAGTCTGACCAGGCCATCAACTTCGTGGTTCACTTGTACATCCGAGTGTTCCAGAACTCAACAGAGTATGTGGTCTTGTGGTGCTTAGCCATCTCATTGAGAGATGAGCGACAATCTCTAACCACTCTCGAATTCATGGTGCTCGAAGTATGGGATCTGATCGCTGCTTGACTATGTGGGTATATTGGAATACCCGACGCGGGTATTGCTGAGACTACGGATTAGAAGACGGTACAGCTTGTGGGTAGACCAGGAATTTGTGTCTCCAGAGTTCCTCAGAGATGACCCCTGAGCCAACGTTTTCAGCTGTCTGTGAAGATGTTATTGAAAAAAAATTACTAAGAAAGGTGTTGTCTTCATACTTGCCTTCTTGGTATCAGCTGAAGGACGGTTAATTAGCGATGCAGCGTGATAGACTGAGTTACATAGTGTCAAGCTTTTTACGTAAACACCTGTCATGTAAACTTAAGTTTATGATGTCCATACATCCATGGGAGCAAGGATAAGCCTTGCCATCGCTCTCCGTCTTTCCAATTTGATACCAATCCGGAACTATGTTAGGGGCAGAAGTTCCACCCTTGGTATGAGTCGAGGCCGACTCTACATTGGGTCAAACCAACGGGGGACTCCTGATTTCCATGGTACCGTGATTTAAACCCTGGTAGGGACTTGCCACCAACAGGATCTATGACCGGCAACTTGTAACTAGTCAAATCGTAGCAACCTTCGGCGGCGTCATCTGAAAATCTTTAGGATACGACCAGTACTTTGCTCTGCCCCTGCAAGATTTCAAAATTGGGCGGGGGCCCAGACTCGTATTTAACTCATTTTACTGATGAGTGTCTTTCATCCAAAGGTAGCAAATGGAACAACGTTTAGAAAGACGCCGTTGGAACAGAGGTCCTTTAGCGGAAGTGATGCTGTAACAAGCAGTTCGTTGCCTTTGGTTAATATTGGTCCGTCTTAGAAGTGCAGGCCACCAAACAGCTATGATACTCGTATAAGTGAAAATTTGTCTCACGGTCGTGATGTAGACCTTGTATACGACTTTGGGTTGTAGACAATTGCTCTCTGGTACGCCTTGGAAGCAAGTAAAGCTTTTTCATTTCGCCCTGCAACATTTCGTATCCGATTCAGTTGGGTGTCCATAATGAGGCCTATATACCTGGTACTCCTCAAGGTAGGACGATGCAGGGTATCTTGATTTTTGTTAGTGAAGGGAATCGACTGCTGTTTTGATCGGACTTATGATAAGGTCATAGCCACAGGCATTCTTTAGAATGTTAGAGTGTATATGGGTGCTTACTCGACCCATAAATTGTGACGTTGTCAGCGTATGCTAGCATACCACATAATACGTTCTCTAATTTGATAACCAGCCGATAGAGGATTAGGTTCCGTAGGAAAGGGGAGAGTACATCGCCTTGGGTAATTCCCCATGTGGGTTCTTTTGAATTTTCAACTCTATTGCTGAGAAGTTCTTAATGCAAATTGACGATCGAGAATCATTGCCAAAAACTCCCTCGAGAGTTTAGAAAACATGTTAACAGGTGTCTTTTACAAAATTCTGACAGCGGTGGCTTGTGCGAGATTACTTACCTGACGCTTAGATTCCTGATCCACATCTACACATATTTTATCTGAGAAATTATGCTAGCGATTGAATTATGGTCGCAGTCATACAACTTGAGATCAAGATTCTCATTTAATTCTCATTACCTATCTTTAGATCCAGCTAGAAAACGGAAGTCCATGTCCAAAGTTGGTTGTAGATCTCCTTCAGACCATATCGCCCTAAAAGTACGAATTCATTGTGGATTAAGTATTAAGGGCATCCATTTCATGTTGGCTGACATTTATGCAACATTGCTGCGTAAAGATTTGTTGGTTTCTATTTTTAATCACGAAATGGAGTGACATCGAAAATCGTGTGATGTATTGTAGTTGGCCTTCATAAATGCATTGGTGACGTGACATAAAGCCAAGTCACCCAAGACTAAATCCCAAAATTTGCCATTGGTGGTTTTGAAAAATGGGCATATTGCTGCAATGCAACATGGAAAGATGTGAGATTTTTTGAGTCATGAATGTTGTTTGAGGATACAGAAGGAGTTCGAGACCGCGGTCTGTTTATAGTCCTGAAAGTAGTACGTGAAAACAAATTTAAAGCACATCTTGGAGAATGCAAAAGAACCCCAAATCGCTATTTTCTACTTTTATAGAGCTGAGCTATAGCCATAGTTATCCCTGTCAGACACTTCTATCCATGCATGATGTTAATTGAGAACACTCTTTGTTCTAAAAAGGTCGATTATGACGCCACCGAGATTTTTCATTTTGAAAAAGATTTCGACAGAACCACAGAAGGTCTATACAACTGTTCGCATAGGGTGAACACTTTGACAACAAGGAAAGAAATCAGCGGACTGTGCTAAATGAAACTCTCAAAAAAGAATAAAAATCAACATTGACAGACTCCGCTAAATTGGAAAATCTTAGCTTTGGGGTTGTTCTCATCCTTTCTTAAGGCTGGTAGACACTCTTACTTTTCTCACTTAGGTGGCGCTACAGTTCGGTGTGACCCAGACTTTCAACTTAGCGAACTAAATCTAGTTGCGCACACCAAGGCGGTTGAGGTCTCCTTCTAAGCGTGCGCGCCACTTTACGTGAGGTCTCCCTCTACAGTGTTGTCACTCCTAGTTTGATTCGAAGACTCTGCGGGCTGGAGGATTGGTGTCCGTTCGCTCTACATGTCCTATCCATCTGAGGCGACTGATGCGCAGTTTTCTGACTAGGGCGATGTCGCTGTACAGCTTGTATTGCTCGTCGTTGAATCTTCTTCTCCAAAGCCCCTCGACGCAAACGGCACCGAATATTTTTCGAATGATTTTTCTCTCGAAACGACTGAGGATATCTTTTCCAGCTTTCGATAGAGTCGATGTTTCAGCGTCATGAAGTAAGACTGGGATGACCAAGGTCTTATATAGAGCCTCCTTGGTTTTTCGAGATAGGGCCGTACTACTCAATTGCCTTCTTAGCCCAAACAAACAGCGATTGGCAAGAATGAGGCTTCGTTTTATTTATGCAGAGGTGTGTTGTCAGAATTCATAGCAAACCCAAGGTAGACAAAGTCCTTTACTACCTCGAAATTATAGCTGTCGATTCTGACGTTCTGCCTAATTCGTCGATGTTGTGTTCCTTCTTGTTGACAACATATACTCGTACTTGATTTTGTCCTCATTTACCGCTAAACCTATTTTAGCAGCTTCCGTCTCAATACCAGCGAACGCTACGGTGATAGCCAGCTGAGTTCTCCCAATTATGTCGATGTATGCACAGACTTTTGAAAGATTACACCTCCAGTGTTCACCCGTGAATTCCGCACTATTCTTCCAAGTATGATATTAAAAAAGTCACATGAAACCGCGTCATCTTGTCTTTTTTAACATCAAAAGTCTCGGTAAAGTCTTTACCGACCTTGACGGAGCAGCGAGCGTTCTCAATCATTGACAGGGGTGCCAAAACTAGACATGGCTCTAGTGGGGTGGCCGTGGTGTAGTTGTACTAGCAATCGCTTCTCACTCGGAGGTTCCAGGTTCGAATCCTGCCCATGGCAAGTCAGTTTTTCATTTATGTAATTGGAACTCAGACAGAAAAATTTTGCGTGTTAAGGCATAACACTGACACGTAGATTTGGCTGTTGTAGAGTTTTAAGAACAGAAAAAAAAGTGAAGAAAAAACTGTCCGTCCTATTCGGACTCCCACCCCTGGAGTGCGAATATCGAAACCAAACACACATGAGTTTCAAACCACTACAAAAACAATTTTCCTTTCACTTCCTTCTACCTTTCCGCCCGCACCATGGCAACAGTAAAAGGGTATCTAACCCATTAGGAGCCCGTAAATCATAAAAAAAAAAAAAAAAATACAATAGCTCGTCTCTATATCTGTCACACGCGGCCTTAAAATCGATGTAAAGGTAGTGGGTATCGATTTGGACTTCTTGAGTTTTTTTTGCCAAGATCTGCCGGAATATGAAGATTTGGTCGATTTTGGACTTCGCTGATCTGAAACCACACTCATAGGGTCCAATCGGGTTGTTGACGAAGGGTTTTAGACGTTCCAAGATAAGATCTTGTATGCGATGTTGAGGAGGCTTTTGGCTCAATAGTCGGCGCAGTTGAGGGGGGTCTTCTTTTTTGTAGATCGGGCAAACGATGCTGAGATTCTGTTCATCAGCCATACAATCTTCCGACCAAATCTGAAAAACGAGTTGATGTATGCTGTCCACAATAGCAGCAGCTTTGAATCTCTTGGCCGGTAAGCCCGGCTCCAGCGGCTTTGTTGGATTTCAGCTTAGATATTGCTATTCTCACTCCGTTACGGTCCGATACACAGAAGTTTTGGCTATCATTCTCTAAACTGAATGGTCTATTCTGCCTGACGGGCTTCGTCGCCATCATACAGTCTGTAGAAAAAGTTTGTCCATGTTATTTTCCTTCTTCATATCCACAGGTTTACATGCGGATCTGTTTACCTGTTGGTAAAACTTCCGTACGTTATCCCTGGTGTAGAAACTCTTAATATCTTCAACAGCGCGCTTCTCGTGCTCTTTTCCTTCTTCCGGGGAAGCAGCGATCGGGGACCACCATTGGGAGGTAAGGCAAGCACTAAATCAATTATTTCGCTGCTAACCCAATCCAAGTTAGTGGGCACTCGGCAGTTTCCCCATCAATCGCCGCGCGGATCCCTGTATCATTTGTACACTTCAATAATAATACTGGCGCTGGTTCATTGCTCACCATCTCCCTTCCTGAAAATTCAATTTGATTTCGAAAACCCTCATGGACCTGACCTTTTCAATAACCCTAAAGGCACTGTGCTCATCAAACGCATCACCCTTAACTGTTTCAGGACTTCTTCCGCCAAAAGTCATCCTCATACAAAACCTTACTAGACATTTAGAAGTAATAAGGTCAACAACAAGTGATCTCCTATTCTCACTCAGACATGGGTCTTGAAGGACGGGTGTTTGCTTGCTCATCGATAGAAGAAAGTAAATTCCACTGTTCTATGCCAGAGGACACGTCTTCTGAAAAGATATTTAAGTTGCTTGAACCGTAAAGTGTCTTTCTTTCATTGAAATTCCTCGCGCCCAGATGCAGGCGGAGGTGTCATATCATCTGGATTGTTTCCACTGCCATCTTTGTGAGCCACATCTTCTTCAAATCTTAATCATCGGTCGACTTACATACTATATTAAAAAGGACGAAGTTCTCCCCATTCACTTTGAGTATTTTGGATGAAGTTCATAGTGAATGCATGGAGTATTCGAACACCCAAGGCATCTGACATACATAATAGTAGGCATATGGGGTGTTGCTCAAAAATAAGTTTTTCCACTGATCAAATACCGGCAACTTGAACTGAACTGTGTTAGAAGCATCATCCAATCGCTCCAAGCACCATTGCACGCACACTTTCCAAAACAACTAATTTCCTGACCGCAACAACAGCAAGGAGGAAATCTTAGACTCGTAAGTAGCGGTTTCATATTTTGCAATTTTCCTAGAAGAAATTTACTCGCATCCGGTGCGAGTGTTTACTAATTATATGCAAATACCGTGTTGCAGTAACCGAAACCTACTTAAGCTGATCCACCCTTTCGCTTGTAATACATGGTCAAGTAGCGTAAACTTGGATCAACTACAAGTGATTGCAGCTACTGGATGCCATCAATCCAAATGGGAACCACAAAAAATAAAAGAATTGGTAGCGATCAGTGATAAGTAAGCATCACCTAGAGGTCTACATAAATCTCTCGCTGATTGACATTTGATTGCAACCCACCCGAAGGCGTTATTCTCGTGAAAACTTCCACAAGTCCAAGTCCAACTTCGGATTGATTGTATGCTCCAACCTTCAGTCGCACAACAATGTATACATTTTATTTGTGCCAATGGGCATGCCCATTCAACGACCATCGGTCGGACAGTCGGCGCAGACCTCCATCTCGGTAAATAGAATCTGCAAGATGGGAAGCTCATGTAGTCGTACCTTCTCTGTGCAGCAAGTGAAAGTGAAACTAATTGAATGGCCACCGCCATCACACGGTGAACACAAGAAATGATGATGACAAGTGAACGAACTGCATTTGTTGTGGGCTTCTCTGTTATAAACAACTTAACCTTTACCTTTCGTGTAACCGCCTCTTTTAACGAGTTACGAGTACCATGTGTACAGCATCCAACTATCCAGTTGGTATCCAGCATTCAGTATCCAATGTTTGGTATCCAGTAAGCATGTTTCGTTTGGAGGTACTCTCTTTCGTTTTTGGTCTGAACCTTTGTATGGTGCCACTAAAGTTGGTCCGTCTGTTGTTGGGTGTTGTGCTGATGCCCAGCTGGTGTGCTGCCCAGAATTGCACACGCAAGTGCAATCTTGCTAAACAGCGAAACAGTTAAACGAGGCAAAAGTTTAACGAAAGTAAATTTACCTCTCAAGCTTATTCGCACGAGAATTGGAGAAAGTTCGTGTCAGCTATCCGCAACGTTAACGCGCGACACACCTTGACAGCGGCCCTGATGAATATGATGTTACTGGTTGGTGATATGCTATGTTGTTTTGCTGTTTCTTGTTGTAAGTTAGAGGAGACACTTGACGAGATGACATTTCGGATGACATCAAAGGGAAACATGGTAAACTTGCAACATCATTTATGTCAACGCATTAATCAAGCACAACACTGTTTGTTGACTTTGAATGAAGTTCAGCATTTGTTGTCAAGTTTTCTTTGGTTTCATTAATGGAATAGAAGAATCACAAAACAAGTTCAGACGTCATATGATGAGTGTGCAGGGCAGGGTGAATCTAGAGATGGTTAGGCCAGAAGTCAGCGTGTTGATGTGCCATCTCTTTGCAGTTACTTTATTTCGCTTTGCGTGGCGCTTAAGTCAGCAACTGGGCCTTAGCCAACTGCTCTCCCCATTCAGCGAAGCTTTGAGCTCACCGCTTTCCATTGTACACACCAAGTTAGTTGGGATCATTTTTACGTCTCAGAGCTGAGATCAATATGAACTTTCGAGAGCGCTCAGGGTTCTGACAAAATAAAGATGGACACACCCTTAATAGGTCAGCGGCAGGTCTTATATCCTCGAAGCGGGTTCAGGCTTCGGAATATCCAACTTTCGTGGCCAAGAAGAGAGGGAAAGGGCCTGGCCTTCCAAATTATGGATTGTGCATGGGACTAACGACATTGCCACGTCAAAACTCGAATGTTGCGAAAACACCAAGAACGAATACACTGTTGACGACGCTGCAAAACGAAGAAAAGACAATAACGCTCGGTTCAGCACATGGACCTTGAACAGGCGACGTGCAGCCAGTCGTTCATAGACCTCCGAAGAGATCAGGCGTACTTCGTGACGGCTTTACAAGTGTGGAAGAAAAAAAACAAAGAAATATACTTTTAATTAACAATTTATCAAGTGTTCGGTAGCCTAAGTGGCAAAAACGCGGACGACAAATCTCGGGGTGGTTGGTTCGCTTCCCAGCCTCCGCGCACGTTTTTTTTTTCTTCTTTTATTTCTATTTAAAAAGACAATAAGTGATAAGAAAGTGTAGATTAAAGTGTTTATTACAAAACTAAATCACGTGATGGATGGTGGAGAGCGTTCCGCTCTTCCCATAACGGGAGTTGCAAAAGGCAACAATAGTGTTGCCGATGCCGTGGCGAAAGCCATCAAAAGGAGGAGCAGGTTGAAAACCACTCCGATTTTATCAAAAATAAAAATAAGTGCTGCTTTAGCAGCTGAAACAGAAAAAATCAAAAAACAAAAGTTGATGTCCGATGAAGTCCAGTATGAGGGGGGCAACAACAACCTTGCCTCTCTAGCTACATCTGAGTCGGAAGACGAGGATGAGATGATTAAAGATATTAGCTACAGCATAGAACAGCTGAAAGAAAAAATGCTTGCTGTTAAGCAAATACAAACTGCACGCAGGCAGAGAGAGCAAGTAGAAGCAGCGAGCTCACAACAAATCCAGCAGCAGCAGAAACAACAACTGCAGCAAACAAAAAAGCAGCAGCAGAAACAACAACCGCAGCAGCAGATACAGCAACAGCTGCAAAAACAACACTTGAAACCACAGCAGCTGAAAAAAAAGCAGCAACAACAACAACAACAGCAGCAACAACAGCAGCAGCAGCAGAAGACGAAGGAGAAGGTGCCTCCCATCAACACCTATAAATTGGAGGTGAATGCAACCAAGGACCTATGTAAGTTGGTAATTGGTAGTAATTTTAATATTAAGCGATTGGGGAACGATCGCCATGCCATCCACTGTAATACAGTGGAGGGCTACGCGAAAGTGAAAGAGCTCTTAAAGGAAACGACGACGGAGCACTTCTCATTCACACCGAAGTGTGAAAAGCGGCAATCGATGCTGCTGTTGTTGGAACCGTCTTCTGATCCTGAGGAGATCCTGGCACTGTTCAAAGAGAAGGAGTGCGAAGGACTCAAGTTTGTAGGGGTAAAACCATTTACCACATCTAGAGCCAGGCGGGAGAAACGGAGTCTGCCGTTCTTCCTGGTGCAGCTCAGTCCCGAAAGCCGTCTGGATAGTCTAAGGAGTATCAATGTCCTAGCCTACCAGATGATTCACTGGGAAAAATTAAAAAGGAGCGAAGGCGTTTTACAATGCGTTCGCTGCCAGAGGTTCGGGCACGCCGCGTCGAACTGCCAAATGCAGCCTCGATGCGTGAATTGCGTAAAGAACCACAGCTCCGAGGAGTGTGCTCCGGTTAGGGACGGAGCATCCGATAGGTCGCAGCTCTCGTGCGTATTATGTGGGAACGTGGGACACACCGCAAACTATCGGGGTTGTCCTAAGTTCGCTGACATTAAGAAAGCAAAACTGGCTCGGCAGCAGAAGGTGGAGGTCAAACTTTCACCTGTTAGATTTCAAACACCAGCCGTCACGTCCCAAATTTCCTACGCCCAAATGGCGTTAGGTAGAGGGGCTACGGTACAGCAAGTGACTGTTGTTTCTCAGTGGCCAATGCCGAGACCAACGGAAGCTGCAGCAAACATGCTGGCCATCTTGTTCGCAATCCAAGGGCAGATGGCTCAGCTGCAAAAGCAGGTGCAAGAACAGGCCAAGCGGGTGGACCAGCTCTACGCGCTGCTGTCGGGCCTAACACAACACATGTCGTAATGGGTACGCACATGGTGGAGCAAACTTTGAAGGTCCTTGCGGTGAATGTTAATTCACTGATTAGGATCGAACGAAGAGCCGCGATGTTTAAATTGCTACACGACCAAACTCCTGATGTGCTTTTCACTTGCGAAACCAAGCTAACCGATAAGCACAAACTGGAGTACAATAATTATATTGTTAGAAGAAGAAATCGGCCCAGATCCAAACGTGGAGGTGGTGTCGCGATCTTCATTAAAGAAGGTATAAAATTTCACAGAGTGTACAAGGGAGTGTTGCGCAGGTTTCGGGTGTTGGAGGCAGTCGTCATTTACATACCTCTCCGCAGTGGAAAGCGGCTGTACTTGGCCTCTGTTTATGCACCTGAGGCTTCAGAATCCACTTTATTCATTACGGAGCTCGACACGCTTTTTCGACTTCTGAGGCTGTAATCGGGGGAGAATTATTTTATAATAGGCGGGGATTTCAACGCTAGACACAGAGATTGGGGAAATAATTTGCCAAATACTAGAGGGAACCTACTACTCGATTGGTGGGGTCAGCACGATGTCATGTACAGACTCGGTCTTAAAGCGACGGATAACCCGTCGTTTCCCAGAGGCGGGTCTTATTTGGATCTACTGCTGTACGACGAACGTATACGACTGACAGGTACGAATTTACAAACGCTAAATTGTCTGCGCACGTTCGTGTATGACAGTGACCATTGCGGTTTTAGCACCGAAATTACAGTTCCCAACGAAATTGCGGAATTGGAGGAGTTTGTCCAAAGATATTCTTACAACTACAGAAAGACTCGATGCACACGCTTCTCCGCAACCTTGACAAGAGCGCTCTCCTCGAACACGCTCCACCCACCGTCCAATAGGAATTTGTCAAACGAGGAGATCGACAATTACCTAAAACAAATGGAAACAAACTATGGACACTACAATACCGCGGTATCGACGTACAACTAACGAAGACCTGTTCCGCAATCCTACTATTGACGCACTGCACCGACAGAAGAGTAGACTTCTGACAAGACTTAAAAACTTGTTCAGACAGTTAACTGGCCGACCCGGAGATTAGGATACTGAAGTCGTCGATTAAAAATATCCAAACGCTAATAAAAGAAAATTACAGAATTTCTGTAAGTTTGTATTGGAACAACAAGGTTCGGGCTGTAAACACCAGCAACCCGAATATGTTTCCGCAAATAAATAAACTATTTCGGAGAAAAAATCAAAACGACCTTCAGTGACTTAAAATAGCCCGGACAACAGACAACGAACGGTTACTGACAATAGCAGGTATTGATCCAAATGAGGCCGCTGACGATGACGACTTCTTTGTGATCGAGGATCCGCAGGAGAAGGTTGAGACCATAGGGGCGACTTTCCAGGAAGTATACAAGGCCATTGATACCATTGGCCCTAATTGCGACCTGGACAGTCGCGTCTTGGTGCACGACTTCTGCATTCGAAATGAAATAGGGAACTGGCGATCCGAGGGCTCTGGTTTCACCCGGTTTAGCGACGAAAATATGGCAAATAACGTCATTGCCAGAGAGGGTGGCCTACCCCCGTTCATTTCGAAGGAAGGACTCCATGAGATCTTCGACACAATCAGGGCTAAGAAATCGGTGGGAACCGATGGTATTCCGAACATCGTGCTTCGACATCTTCCTCTAGAAGCGGTGAACATTTACACCACCCTGTTTAATAATGCAATGAATAATGCACATTATCCAGCGCATTGGAAAACGGCGGTGGTTCAACCTATCCCCAAAGTCTCCTTCCGAATATCAGTAAGGTTTTTGAAAAGGTAATCAATAGAGCTCTGTCTAGGTGGGTTGAGGACAAACATATAGTTCCGGATAATCAATTCGGTTTTAAGGCGGGACATGATATCTCACATGCCGCGTCTAAACTGGTTTCTGATATCCAATGGAACAAAGGCAAGAAACAACGCACTGGTGCCTGCCTTGTTGACTTGGAGAAGGCCTTCGACACCGTATGGTTAGAGGGTCTTTTCTATAAGCTGACTAGGCTGGGGATCAGTAAACCACTCTTGTACATTCTTAATATGCTAACCAACAGACAGTTCATCGTGAAAAATGGTGATGTGACTTCTGTTGGAATATTTCAAATTAAAAATGGTCTTCAGCAAGGCGCGGTCAATTCGCCGATTCTATTTAACATATATACAAGCGACTTGATAGGTTCACTTCCCCATACTATTGCGTTCGCAGACGATTTGGTAGCGTACAGAACAGGTCCAAAAATCGAGGTCATTAATACTCTCTTGCAGCGTGACTTCGATAAGATAAGACGATTTTGCGATGACTGGAAGTTGAAAATCAACTTTCAGAAGTCGGAAACCATTCTCTTTAGGACGCCGTTGTCTGGAGCCTCTAGGGATACCAGAAAAAATTGGCGAAAGTTCTCTATCATTGGACAACACGGACAACCTCTTGCCTGTCGAAATGTAGTCAGATACCTTGGAATCTGGCTAGATCAGTTTCTGTATTTTGGCAAAAATGTAGATGCTGCTCTGGCCAGAGCTAAAGGTGCTTTTGCCCTCACAAAGAGACTGTTTTATAGCAGCCAACTCGATGCGAGAGTAAAGGTAATCTGCTACATGGCCCTTATCAGGCCCATGCTGGTATTTGGTTGTTCCGTGTGGTTCAATGTACGAGCAAGCTTAATGGAAAAGATTCGGGTGTTTGAGAGGGCTTGCCTTAGGGCTTGTCTTCGCTTGTACAGAACACCAGAGTCGGAGTACAAAAAATTTTATCCTAATGAGGTCCTTTACAACAGGGCGAACCTAATAAGAGTGGACAACTTCGTAATTAAGCTGACTCGAAGGCACATTGCAAGAGCAATGACATCGACGAATAACCTGATATCTGGGGCTTACTACCCCAATTACCTTTACCACGAGAGTGTGCGCTCTGACGGCTTCGTTCCACCGGAAGCATTCCTCTACCTAGATCAGATAGGGTTGATCCAGGATAGATCAGCGGTGCCATTAATCTTCCATGTCGCTCGGACAGCTGGGGACAGGCGACTCAACTACAACAGAGACGTCGCACACGGCAGTGCGGATCGCCTCAGGTTCAGTAGGGCGGTGGGGAATCGCGATAAGAGGGATGTCGTTCGGCAGCACCAGCATTTCTGGTGGTTGAATGATGGAGAAGATGTTTCGTCGTCGTTTCCGTCAATTACGGACCAGCCTCACTAATGAGGCAGGGCTGACCAATATATTTGCTTTGTAAATAGCGATGGCCAGCTTACATAGGTTTAGGTTAGCATCTAAGAAATATATACATATATTAGTGCATACAATGGTATATCCTAATATATGTATATAATTGTGTATAATGTCTATATGTGTGTATGTGTGTATTGTGCATCTAGGTTAGGTAGGCTAAGGTTTATTTTAAGTTAGATATTAAGTTTTTATAAAAAATAAAAAATTATGTCCATAGGCTAAGTTTTTGTTAGCAATTTTTTTCTTAGCTTTAAGTATAGTAAATAATTATTAGTAAAGAAAATATACATAAAGTCGAAAGACATAGATATAAGAATTTAGAGTAGCTTAGAGTGCCTGCGTGGGGCCAGTAAGTTAGTATAAGATTGTTAAGTAATTTTAAGCTAGCATTTGAGCATTTTTTGTTAGTATGTAAGAGTTAATGATTAAGGAAATAAAATGCTTTAAAACTGAAAAACTGAACTGGCGACGTGCAGCCGGTGCCGTAGACGGCTCTAAAGCATATATCACAGCGAATTCCAGGAAGTGCGATGGGATGGACCCGACCTAATGGTGATAAAAAACTGTGACATATCTGATACTATTGTGGCTACCACATAGAAGAAAAGCGTCGTCTATTTCGGTACGGATTTGTTGTAAGCATTCTACAAGTGAGCGATCAAACGGATCAAGGGCAAATTCCACAACATCAGAATGATATGCGCGCACGCCTTACAGAAGAAAAAGACGATGCTACAGGAACAGTCAACAAAATCAATAATGTTGTGATCGACGCAAAACACTCCTCAATTATCATATACGAGTATCGCTGAACATTCTGGGCGACCAATGTTAACTTTGACCACTACAACCACAAACACTACAGCCTACAAATATCTCACACACCACAACACCACAACAGCGTACCAAATACTGAAAGTCAATGGCATCGATTCCAAGAAGCTGTCAAATACGCTGCAACTTATGTCCTGGGTTTCACCCGACCACACGCACCAGCCAAGTTTGATGAAGAATGTAAGCAAAGGCATATAGCAAAACAGTTCATCTAAAACTGTATAGTACGACGAAAGCGGCTTGATGCTAATCCATAACCAATCTTCCGAAGTTTTATCGAAAGGTACGAGTATAATGCGGTAGGCCAACCAGACCGGAACTGTAACCTGTAGAGATAAGCAACAAAGTTAACGAGTAAACGAGTAGAGTCAGAATAAGTGCTAAGAATATGGAAAAACATATTCAGCAGACTGATAAACGGCAGAGACGAACAAACCATTAGGATTCGATCCATTTTCTCGGTCCACCCAACCAAAACGAAATAAAAATAGAAACTTCCAAACTTAAGCATATAAAGGCTGCCGCACCGGACTGCCGACATGGCCAGCTATCTAAGGCAAAAGAAGATGGCTAAGTAAAGAGCATCCACCAACTCATTTCCAAAACTTGGTCTAAGGAAAGTATGGTGTTAATGGAATCTGAACCTCCTTTGCCCACAAGAAAGAAGATCCTCTATATCGAGCCAACTATGTGGAGCCATCATGTGTGAACATCTGGATTCAATTACCAACGGTCTGATTATCCCCTATCTAAGCGGCTTTGCGCCCTCTAAGTCCACAATTCACCACATGCCTTATCATAGAGAAAGCACAAGAAGTCCAGGTCTATCTTCATCATCTCTTCCTCGAATTCAAGGCCACCTATAGAGATTAACTAGAGAGATAAACAAGTTTAGTTTTAGCATCTTCGCCAAACTATTGTAGCCAGATTGTGCAGAATGACGATGGACAACGCTCGTTGCTTCGCAAAGGTTTGAAACAATCAATAAAGGGTTTAGGCAATCACTGTGATGTGACTTTTTGAACATGATACTTGAGAAAGTTGTGCGAAACTTCCAATACCCTATCGCAAGGCACAATATTTCAAAAGTTTGTGCAACTTATTCTATATGCAGTATATATATATACGACATTGACTGAAGGCACCAAATTTACACTGGGCCAAAGCCAGGTTACACAGCGAAAGCTGACGACAGCACTGTTACTCTTGTCAATCCCAGTTTATTTAGCCTGCTGGCCAAATGACATTAATGCGACAGTAATGTGCCAGCACAGATCCACAACTTCCTAACGCGCCCCCTATACTGTCACCAATTCATCTTTGGGCTGAGGAAAAGGAAGAAGCGAGATTTAGCTTACTCTCAACATAGTCTCTGGTTTTTTACGTAAACACCTGTTTACGGGATGACCATACATCCATGCGAGCAAGGTTACGCCTTGGGGTCACAGCACCCAGTACTTATTGCAACTCTACATTGGGTCAAAGATCCTTTCCGCGATTTGAGTTTAAACCACAGTCACCATTACGCTCCCACAAGGGGGCCTATCTCTAAGAAGTCAGGCCCGGACCCAGATCCGGGGGGCTCCTGACTCCCATGGTACCGTGATTTAAGTCCTGGTAGGGGCTATCGCAACTTGCAAGTGGTCAAATCGTAGGAACCATCGGTGGCGTCATCTGAAGATGGTTACGATAAGACCAGTACTTTGCTTTGCCGCCGCTTTTTATTAGATATCGTCATTAATGGGCGAAGCCTTGATAATTGGGCGGGGGCCCAGCTTACTTTCAAGAGCAAAAATCGAAGCGAAACTCGATTTCGACAAAGTGAGGATAGCTATATCTAAACTAAAGTCCAACATATTTAACGCGGCATGATATGAATTTGTAAAGAACAGGTGGTTCGAAAAGTCTCGAAACTGACACATAGGTGGCGACTCTAGTAAAATGATACGATTTTTAGTTAGTACCAACCTTCAAACGATACGTGTCGAAATTCGGTGACGTTCCGACCATTAGTCATCGAGGCATGAAGTTAAAATTCAAGAATGGCTTGAAAACTGTTATAAAAAATTTTCTCCATCGAAAGCAACTCGTATTTGTCACTGGAGACAAAATTAGAATTAGAACGCTCAAATTAGACGGTTACGACGGAAAACGTCACAATCCACAATATCCGTTTTAAACTACCGTAAAACGAGAATGCATGAGATATCTGACATCTGATAGACCGTGAACATCATATTTTGCAAAAGCTCTGTTCAAAGTGAGTACCGCGTTTGCGCACAGTTGACCAAAACCAACAACGTGTTGATGATTCAGAGCGTTTGGAGCTGTTTAAACGAAATAAAAAGAAATGTCCATGCTGTATGTGACAATGGATGAACCATTGATGTTCGCAACCTCAAACTTCAACAGGTTGGAAGGTTGGACAAATCGTTCTATAAGAAAGGCATAGAAATGGTAGAGCCGCGCTGAAATGGTTGTATAACTCGGTTAGTCGCAGGACTTTTCGATGAAGTGTGTTGGATACCTGAAACTTTTAGGGTTCGTTACAAATAGAATTTTTTTTTTTTTTCAAGAAATTGTTTGATATGCTTTCGGTAGCTCAAATTCGGACTCCTTGCCCTTATGAGTTTAAATTGGTAAATGAACGCAATGAAATCTGTGCATTGCTTAACTTAATACACCAAAGTGAGACATTTTTGGGCCGGATCATAACCTCCGATGAAAAACGTATTGTTACGCTACGCTACCTTTATACCATCAAGCAGCCACCTAAGCAACACACCCCAACTCAGAGGGAGCCATTATGGTCATTTTACCAGCTGACTTGATTTCATTCGGCAATAAACTGTGTTTGCAAAGAACAGTTCGCCTCGCGTTTTATTTTCTGCTCCCAATAAATCCGGGAAATCTTTGGCCATCCTCTGACTGAGCTGCCCGAAATACGCGTTTGTGCAACACTGGTGTCAGAAGTGGGATCTTCAGTTTAGTATGGTTGAAAATTTTGCAGAAAATTTCGAAAAACTGCTTGCGAAACTTAACCTTCTTTGCGGAAACATGGACCAACAGAGTGCTGCTGTTGCACACAAAACAACGTCAAGCAAAGGAACTGCGCACTTTGAGTGCGAGCACTTTCGCGCATAAAGTCTTCGAGTCCTCTACACCTAATCAAAGTTACGGGGTGGCCGTGGTGTAGTGGTACTAACAATCGCTTCACACTCGGAGGGTCCAGGTTCGAATCCTGCCCATGGCAAGTCAGTTTTTCATTTGTGTAATTGGAACTCAGACAGAAAAATTCTGCGTGTGAAGGCACAACACTGGCACGTAGATTTGGCTGTTGTAGAGTTTCAAGCACAGAAAAAAATACTGTGAATTATACCTCGAATCACTCTGAGTGAAGAAAAAACTCTCCGTCCTAGTGCTCCGAACAACACTGTTTCTGGTAGTGAGGAACCTGTCGAAAACAAAATAGAAGCTGGTCCACCTCCTGTTGAAAAGCCCCAACTTGTAACTTCTATCCCAAACACGTGCACACTTTTAAAAGAGTTGGTGGGACATAAGGTTAATCGTAGTCGAAGCAAATGGATGGACATCTGGTCAAAAAGCACAGACTTTGCCAACCTTACTTCGAGAGGAGAAAGCGTGGCAGTACTTTCTAATTTAGACCCGGCAGACCGTTCTGATTATAATAAATTGGCTGCAGCTCTAGAACTAAGGTTTGTGTCACAGGAAAAACATGTGTCTCATGTTACTTTTCGTTCCAGGCGACAACGAACGAATGAAGATTTAGGAGCCTTCGCCAGCGAAATACGCAAGCTAACACGAATCGCATTCGGGGACTGCCCATCAAATGCTCAAGAACGAATAGCCATAATGCAGTTTGTGGATGGCATCAATGATCGATTTATACAAGAGCACGTGCGGCTAGCAGATCCGAAAACAGTTGCTGAGGCCGTAAGTGCAGCCACAACTATAGAAGCCGCTCGTCTCGCTACTTTTTAGTCTGGCCACCAAGTTCGTACTATTGAGATCAGCAGTGAAGAAGTGGTATCCACTAGACGGAAAAAAACCGACCAAGTCGAAGCAGACATAATGAAGACGGGGCAACAAATAGTTTGGGAAACGACCAGGAGTCAGTGGAGAGGAGTCAACACTGACATGTTCAAATGGACCCCAAATCTATAATGTACACTCGGAAAGGTTTTACCGGGGATTTACTGCCCCGATACTTCTGGGCCGCACGCCATGCAGTCTATTAGTCGATACTGGATCATCGGTGTCATTGGTAAGTTGATCGTTTGTTCTTTCCAGTGTCGCCTCCACTCTGAAAACGTAAGATTGCAAACACTGTGTGGAAGCACATTTGAATCTACCCACATCTGGCCGACAACAATCCAACTTGGTCGATTTAAACGTCGCATGAAGCTGCGAAATTTCTCTTCCTTCTGGATGTCAAGGAATTCTTGGTGTCGATATACTGCAGGCTACCAAATGCATGTTAGACTTCGTCGCCTACCAAATGAAAATAGGTGAATTCCATTAACACGTGAGAATGCTGAAGAAGCTTCCGTATTCCCTGATGATTGTCCAGTGAAAGAATCTGTTCGTGCTATCTACCTCCAGCCTTCTGAGGATTTTATTACTCCCCCTCGAACAGAAGCCATGATTTAGACTTCTGCGACTGCTGGTACGATCTCGGAAGGATTGGTAACGACTATGGGACACAATTTACCAAAGGGACTGTTAATCGCCAAATCGATCAACAAAAATTGCGACGGTGTTGTGTTTGTTCGAGTTGCAAATGTTGCAGATCATCCTGTGGTGGCACGTGAGGATACTTCTGTTGCACTGTTTGAGGAAGCTGCTGCGCCCGCATTTAACGACAATGTCCTTCCCGAAAGTGTGTCAGATCTCATGTTAAAGTCGCAAGAAAATATTCCACCAGAACAAAATCATGCGGTTCAGGAACTATTGCGGGAATTTAAAGACGTTTTCTACACGGCCCCTGAAGACTTGGGTAGGACCCACGTTGTCAAACATCGAATTGACGTTGGATCACCCAAACCCATTAAGCAACCTCCTCGATTATTGCCGCTATCTAAACATGAAGAATCTCGTAAAATTATCGGATATATGCTGCGTCAAGGCATTATCGAACTCAGCAACAGTCCCTGGGCATCACCAATCGTTATGGTGAGGAAAAAGGACGGATCTACAAGGTTTTGTGTCGACTACCGCCCCCTCAACTCGGTTACTGTCAAGGATGAGACCTTGGATGCTGTTGCCGGATCAGTATGGTACAGTACATTAGATTGTCAACCAGGATACTGGCAAGTAGAGTTACACTCGGATGACCGAAAAAAAAAAACAGCTTTTGCGACAAGGGATGGTTTATGGCAGTTCACTATTATGAGCTTTTGACTAACAAACGCTCCTGCCATATTTGAGCGTTTGATGTTGACAGTGCTCCGAAGTCTACCGATGGAAAGATGTACCGAACTGTACTGAACTACGTTACCAAATTTCTAGAAGAGAACCAAGACAACTGGGACGCGTTGCTTCCTCTGTTCGCCATGGCCTACCGATCCTCGCATCAGGAGTCAACGAAAGCAACTCCGTTTGCCATGCTCTTCGGCAGGGATATGCGCCTCCCTCACGATTTATTATGTGCAATCCCACCGCATTCGGAGCGCAAATTGTATTGCGCATTCATTCCGCACAGAAAATGAAAGGCAGGTACGATCTAGCCGCTCATTCCCCAAGATTTCAGGTTGGCAGGCGACGGATTCGAGTTTGTCCAAAACTTCAATCGGACTGGGATGGACCATATCGAATCATGGAAATTATTACTGATGTCACGATTAAAATTCAGAAGTCGCCGCGAGCAAAGCTGAAGGTTGTGCATGTGGATCGACTAACCGCTTATCGAGGCAACAACTTCGATGCTTGGCAGTTGGAAAACTATCTTTTGGCCCGAGAAGGTTCCATTTACGACCATCAAGCAGCCACCTAAGTAACACACCCCAACTCAGAGGGAGCCTGTTGAAGTGTCACTTGACTTAATTTCATTCGGCAATAAAGTGTGTTTGCAAAGAACAGTTCGGCTCGCGTTTTATTTTCTGCTCCCAATAAATCCAGGAAATCTTTTGCCATCCTCTGACTGAGCTGCCCGAAATACGCGTTTGTGCAACAGTATTCTATATGATAACTGCAAAAGACCAATGAACCAAGCCGAACCTTTACCTAGAAAAATGTAGGGTCTGTCTGCTGGACATCGAAAGGACCAATCCACCAGGAGAGAAACGATAAATGCGGTCAAGTATTGTGAGGAAAATGACACAGTGCATGGGTGAACTGCTACAGTTGGGATTTAAAATTCGTCGCCATCCACCGTTCTCTCCAAATATTCCCCCAACGGACTATCATCTTTTCCGCAGCCTAGATGCATTGTGACGACAAAAAATCTTTCCAAACCGAGAAGAGGTCATAAAAGCGTGTGAGGATTTCACTACGTCAAAAAGACAAGACTTTTACAAAAAATACTTGACCGTAAATCAAGTTGGAAGAGAGTCATAGATGCCAACGGATCGTATTGATCAATGTAAATATACATCCGTGATCAACCTCTCCTCTTTTTTCAACTAATCTTGGAAACCGGGTAGAGCGGAATTGAGCAATTTGAGGTCATTGTACAAGTTTTATTACCTTCCATCTATAATTAACGTTATATAAAAAGAAATTAATTAAAACCTATTTCAAAAATATAAAACTGAATGTTTGGCGTTCAGAAAATCTCCATAAATCTAGATACCAAGGCAATATGTCACCTCTAACTAGATACGTAGATACTTTTCCTCCAAACGTTCCTTAACAAATGGTTTATTAGTGTCAGTGCCTTCCGAACTAGAAATGCTTAACCAAAACGCAATAAATAACCGAAACGTGGCATCCGAAATACAAATTCTTTCCTTTTGTCATGCATACTACAATACGAGTACATACATGCATCCATTAAATCCACATTTAAGACCATACAAACAACGCAATCAGATCACGAATCTAAAAAAAAAAATAACAAAAAAACAAATCCCTCGAAAACATTTTCGAAAATTTTATAAAATCAACAAGATAAAAATCTCTCAATGGATACCGCACCGCAGCTCAATGACATCAGCAACGCATTATACGAAAATATAAATCAATATACAAATTTTTATATTTATAAACAGCTCTATCTCACAAAAGACGAATGAAATTGGCTAGGCATACACATCTTCGTTTTATTTATATTTTGCAATGAAACACTGTTTTTTTTTTCTTAAATGTCATGGAAGGAACTATACAGGCTGATTGTCAAAAGTTGTGTGGCACCCTATCTCTTTGACGTTTGTTTGTTAAGGTAGAAAAGCGACTGATAACATTTAATGACATTTAAAGAACTGTCACCTTTTTGACAGATGACATTTGTGAGCAACTGTCATTTAGGTGTATCAAATAAAAGAGCCAACGGTCTTACGTTCTCTTTCAACCAAATCCTTGTACTCGTATTTTAGTCCTTCGATAATCAGTTCACAAGCTATCGAAATCGAAATCAACATGCCACATTCGTGTAAAACCTTTATTTATGTTCGAATGCATCTGCCAAAGTAGGTCAAAGGTTCAATAAAACGATTAGAACACCCCCTACGAGGCAATGCTGGTACCACATCGCACCGCAGTAATTTAGACTAGCTGCGTGTGATATCGTGTGATGGTGATAAGAGCGTCCTAATTGCGGTAATGGATTGCGATTTCTCTGCGATTTCCCTGTGGGTACGAATGCGAGTATGAGTTCAATTGCAAGTGGTTTTAGAATTCTGGCTAGCACACAACTGCCATTGATATGCAAGTGAGAATGTAGTCACAACCCAGATAGATATGACTTTGAAGGCAAGGCTAAACGAATGAAACTAACCCATAGGGTGGGTAAGCGCCAAGCCAAGCAGAGCTGAGTATTCACACTACGAGTATGTTGCTCATGTACATACAAAATACTCATACTGGCATTGACACAGGGTTAACCCTTGAACATTGCTGACATTTGCCTCCTAAAAGACATCGGCTCCATCTTTGGATGCCTCCTCCCCAAATGTTTACGTAGAAAGCTTTCAAGTGCTCTTCTCAGGGTTTGCTTTGAGATTTTTATTATTTTTTTTTGTTAACAATTCGTTCGGTGTTTGTTTTGTATCTAATTTCTTTTTACACAAATACGTTTAGGTCTAAAGATTAACTGTGGGCTGATTATTGGATGGCGACTGTACGGGTACGAGTATATCGTAATGATTACCGGAAATCGTTTTCAATTGAATTGAACTATTTTTAAACAGCGCGTACAAAGTTTGTGTTCTGTTGTTTGTTGCGTTAATGGGCCTATGGGTAAGCGGTGCGGTAAATGAACTTTTGAATGCAGTTTATGTGCGTGATTTGTGAGTCAGATTGTAGAGTCATACATACTCGTGCACTCTAACTTTTAATCAGAAAATCATTACATTGGCACTCGAATTTGTGCTTCATGAGTTAGGAACAGATACTCGCACAACCACCATTCCCGCAAATAGAAGAGGAAAATTGGCGGCGAGAAAATAGATAAACGCCTCTTTTGATATGGCATTCATATATGCGGAGTCGAAAGTCGGACTGAAGCGTTTCTGACTATCGTCCACTCTACATGTCCTATTCAAGACAATGACAACTTTGTTGGACCGGTGTCTGCTCTGGAGCTTCACACAACTCTTTTATGTAGGCTTTATAATTACAAATACACACACATTAATAATTAAAAGAGAAAGAGAAATAAAAAATTGTTGTAACTCTCGCTACTCTCACTACCAAATTATGTATTAACAGTTTTATGTATCATCTATGGCTTATATAAGGGGCCGCTCGATAATTAATAAAACACAGTTGTAACACAGTTGTCATAGTTTATGCTTTTTTTTTCTTAGTCCTACATAAATTTCAGAAGTGGGATCTAAGCCAACTGAATTTTAAGTTTTATTTTTTGAGTAATTTTTAATAAGTTTTAAGTGGTTTTTTTGTTTTATGTTATGTGTATATGCATGTGAGCTATGGCTAAAGCGCGCGCAGACAAATTTATTCAGAATGCAACAGTGATTCTTTTAAAAGAAAAATTGTCTGCATTTGGTCTCGAATCGAGTGGTAGCAAGTTGGAGCTGAGACTTCGTCTCCAAGAACATGTGGATCAAGCTACAGATGCCCAGCTTGCAGAACATTTTCCGCTAAATCTGTTGGAAGTTTTCCATCCGTGTGGTGACAGTGAAGTTCCTGTTATTGAGAGCGCCGCTAGTCAACAAGTGTTACCAAGCGGTGAGTCGACGTCAGAACGGGAATCAACCGCTACGAACCTGTCTGTACCTAATGACCTCCAACGCCAAATAGATGACCTTCACGAACAAATTAGACAACAGGAAGAAATTACGAGGCTAAGACAGAAACTAGTGTCGCTATGCCGTGTGACTGAATGTCAGACGTACAGTTTGAGTTACAAAGGCATTGAAGAAGCTGTACCAACGTTCTCAGGCGATGACAATTATTCCGTAAAGCAGTGGATAAGGAGTTTCGAAGAAGCGCAAGTTTTACACAAGTGGGATGAACAGCAGGCGTTGATATTTGCTAAAAGACTTCTTAAAGGCACCGCTAAATTGTTTCTGCGATCAATCAACTGTACATCTTGGATAGAATTGAGAGCATTGTTGACAAAAGAGTTTCACCACTCTGTCACTTCAGCTGACGTTCATAACAAATTAAGAAAACGAAAAAAACTAAGTGGTGAAACCGTTCATCAATACACGTTGATTATGCAAGAAATTGCGTCCCTTAGCGAGATCGATGAAGATGATCTTATCAACTATGTTATTAGTGGAATTCCAGACTCGTTGTTCAATAAACAACTTCTATTCGCGGCAAACAGCCTGGATGATCTAAAGAAGATGTTGCGAAAATACGAAAAGCTTAAGTCATATACGCATCTGAGTAGTATGCAACAAGCGGTTTCACACTCATCTTCTATGGGAATCAAGAAACAACATGCAAACAACAACAGATGCTATAATTGCAACGAAAGCGGTCATATTGCCACCAGCTGCACAAAACCTCGTCGAGCGAGAGGAACCTGCTACAAATGCGGAAGGCCAGGACATTTAGCCACCAATTGTCGAAATATTGCGCCAGGGAAAGGACCATCAACTTCGAAAGATGTACTCGTACTGCAAGAGAAGGGCGAGGAACCTGATCTGCAAGAAAATACAATTGATTGCGAAGACGACTTCTCTTTTGACGTTGAGTATCAATTTATAAATAATGTTAATAACCATATTCTTAAATTTAAAGCAAAAACTTTACTGGATACAGGAAGCCCAATAAGCTTTATTCAGGAGCACTATGTACCCCTTTCCACTGTTTCACCTCTTCGAACCAGATGCGCTAAATATTTTGGCATAAACAACAGCAAACTAAACATTGTGGGGAGAACACGATGTCTTGTATCCGTGAGTTTTTATAAAAAGCATGTTAGTTTTTATTTGCACGTGGTAAAAGATAATACGATGAACAAATCAGTTGTTTTAGGTAGAGATTTTATAAAAAAATTCAATATTAAGCTAACGTTTGCCGATTTTAATTACAATTATAAGATATCTCACAGTAGTAATGAAAAAAATTTAGATATTAGAAATATGAATGAAAGAAGTAACTGTAATAATTATGATCTATATGTTAAAGATAGTAATACTTACGATAAAAATGATTGCACTGATAATGATAAGATTCAAAAATGTAACTCTAACTTAACCGTCATACCTCTTGATTCTCTTGTAAATGATAATTCTAACAAAAAAAATGACATCTATGAAATAGCTCACGTGAAAGATAGTAATCATCTCGAAGATATACTTCAAATTGATATATGCTGCGTAACTAAAGATAATAATTTAAAAATTAACAATAACCTGACATTCTCGGAAAAAGAACGTGCTGAAGCTATTATTAAAGAGTCCGTTTGCACTGAAGAAAGTCCCTATAAAACCGTATAAAATGAAAATTAATTTAATTAGTTCAAATGTTTCTTTTAGTTGTACACCCCGACGATTGCCTTACTCACACAAAGCTGAACTTAAGCAAATTTTAGATGACTTGTTGTCACGTAAAGTAATTCAAGAGAGTAGTTCACCTTTTGCATCACCAATAGTCCTAACAAGAAAAAAAAATGGAGAGTTCCGATTATGTGTCGATTATCGACAACTCAATAAATTCACTCAAAAGGATAATTATCCTATTCCTTTAATAGAGGATCACCTCGATCGATTGCGGGGAAAGAAGTACTTTTCTCTATTAGACCTTAAGAATGGATTTCACCATGTAAAAATGGATGATGAATCCGTCAAATATACATCATTTGTGACTCCCCTGGGGCAATTCGAATATTTATACATGCCTTTCGGTCTTAAAAACGCACCCAGCACCTTCCAACGTTACATTAACTCCATATTTAAAGACATAATTGTCAACCACAAATTATTAGTATATTTCGACGATTTACTTGTTGCAACGGAAACAAAGGAAGAGCATTTCAAAATTTTGCAAGAAGTTTCAAAAATTATACGCGATTACAACCTCAAGCTTAGATTCGATAAATGTTCAATAATGCAAGAAAAAATAACTTATTTAGGTTATGAGGTAAGTGCAAATGGCATAAGTCCTAACGCAGATGGCCTTGCAGCAGTAAAAAATTTCCCAATACCAAAAAACGTTAAAGAGCTCCATTCGTTTCTCGGCTTATGCTCTTACTTTAGAAAATTTATTAAAGATTTTTCATTAATATCCAAGACCTTATATGATTTATTGAAACAGAATACAGATTTTAAGTTTGAAACGAATGAACTGCGAACCTTTGAGTATCTTAAGAAAAAACTGCTACAAGCGCCTGTCCTAAGTATTTATTCCCCACATGCAGAAACTGAGCTTCATTGTGACGCTGCTGCTTTAGGATTTGGTGCTGTTTTGTCGCAAAAACAAACAGATAACAAATGGCATCCAATTTTCTTCTTTTCAAAAAGAGCCTCTCCTGCTGAATCAAATTATCATTCATTTGAGCTTGAAACGCTCGCCATAATCTATGCTTTACGACGGTTTCATATTTATCTTACCGGAATTAAGTTTAAGATAGTCACGGATTGTAAGTCATTGACACTCACTCTGAATAAAAAGATTCTAAATCCCAGAATATCGAGGTGGGCGTTAGAGCTACAGGAATATGATTACACAGTTGAACATAGGGACTCCAGCAGGATGAATCACGTAGATGCGCTCAGTCGATGTCATAACATTTTATTAATAGAATCTGACTCTTTTGAATATGCTTTAGCCTCAGCACAAAATCAGGACGAAACCATCAGAAATATCTCTGAAATCCTAGAAAAACGCCAGCACCCAATGTACGAAATGGTTAACGGTCTCATTTATCGAAAACTCAATAATACAGTCTTGTTCTATGTACCTAAGAAGATGGAACAAACTATAATACAAACACATCATGACGGATTATGCCATGTGGGGGTAGATAAATTACACGAGCATTTAAGGAAAACTTATTGGTTTCCTTCTATGAAGCAAAAAATTCGAGATTACGTAAAAACTTGCCTGAAATGTATTTATTTTTCCGTACCATCTGGGAAAAAGGAAGGTGAGTTACATATTATACCAAAAGGTAATAAACCGTTCGACACACTTCATATAGACCATTACGGCCCCCTACCAACAGGCGTAAGGAACTTAAAGAAACACATATTTCTCGTCGTCGATGCTTTTACTAAGTTTACAAAATTATATCCGGTTAAAAGCACGACTACAAAAGAAGTTATACAGTCTTTAAATTCGTATTTCATCAATTAAAGTAGGCCGAACCGAATAGTTTCTGATCGAGGTTCATGTTTCACATCTGAAGAATTTTCAACTTTTTGTTTAGAATCAAATATCAAACATATAAAAATTGCTGTGAACTCTCCCCAATCAAATGGACAGGTGGAAAGGGTGAATAGGGTGTTGACGGCAATGTTATCGAAAGAAAGCGATGCCGAGCCAGGCGGGTGGACTAAACACCTTAGTAAAGTAGAATTTTCCATCAATAACACTTTCAACCGAAGTACTGGGTTTAGCCCTAGTGTTTTACTCTTCGGTATTCCTCAAAAGGGCGAGTTCAATGATAAGATACGAGACTACTTGCAAAATAATTCTAGTAACGATGATCCAATTAATTTGAGCAAAATTAGACAAAAGGCAAGTGAGAACATTACGCGTAATCAAAACACAAATAAGGCGTATTTTGATAAAAATCATAAAAAACCAAACAAATACAAAATCGGTGATTACATTCTTATTAAAAATATAGTGAGTACAGTCGGAATAAACAAGAAACTTTTGGCTAAATATAAGGGCCCTTATGAAATAATCGAAGTTTTGCCTAATGATAGGTATCGAATAAAAGACATAGACAATCTGCAGCTTTCTAGAGTTCCATACAGAGGAATTTGCAGTCCTGAAAACATGAAACCTTATAGCCGTTCTAATAAGCACGAATCAATTCAATATCAATCGTAATATAAATATTATGTATTCGATAATCAACTTTATTGTCTTCGATGTTAGCTATGTTGTTTATCCTTATTTTGATGTCATTTTTTTGTTGAGTCATCATATCTAAAATCGCGGTCGATTTTGTTGTCAGGATAGGCCGATCTGTAGGCTTTATAATTACAAATACACACACATTAATAATTAAAAGAGAAAGAGAAATAAAAAACTGTTGTAACTCTCGCTACTCTCACTACCAAATTATGTATTAACAGTTTTATGTATCATCTATGGCTTATATAAGGGGCCGCTCGATAATTAATAAAACACAGTTGTAACACAGTTGTCATAGTTTATGCTTTTTTTTTCTTAGTCCTACATTTAAGAATATTGTTAAAGAAGTCACAGAATGGGACATTCTTGTTCTTTCATATTGGTGGAGCAACAAGCATTCTTCATTGCCATATGGAAGACACAGATCAATTAAGCAGCATCAAGTTTCGGTATGGGCTTATACGAGTACAAATCATCACTTTTGACGCTGCCATATCCTACCTTTAAATAAATGCAAACGGTGTGGGTATCAATTTAAAATTCTTGCAAGCTCTAACCATTATGATGAATTTGTCATTAAGGTCAACGCCAGAAAAATGTAGGACCTGATCCAACTATCCCATTCCTGTTCTGCCCAGAAGACATGGTATGTTTAAGAAGTCAAATAGGGGACATGCGTTACATGCTCCATTCGGAGAAGTACTTTGGTCTCATTTGTTTGATACGGCAAGCCAATCTAGCAATACAAAGAAGGACTCTCATTTAAGCAGTTTGTACTCCCAATCTTATCCTATCGGCCATTGTCGAGATGATCTGTAAATTAGAGTCGGAACATACGAATATAACATATTGACTTGTAGAGCGAAGATTTAACTCTGAAACTAAATCAAGACTTCCTTGTTACAGACAATTTGGCCAATCTTGCATGTGGCCATATAGGTGATTCAACAGGGGTTCTACAAACAGGTTCAAGAGCACCAAAGGAAATACACCAGATCTAGCAGATCTAGTCTTTAGCCATCCAATCCTAAGCCTTCTCCAATCTGCGAAATCTACAAAAGAGTCATAGACTTGATAAGTAGGAGTGGGTACATAAAGTTTAGGAAGGACTATTACTTTCCAGCTGATGCATGCAAGGCTGGCGTATCGTGACAGATGTCATCTATAAATTTGGGAAATTTACCATGGAACCTTACAAAGTGATAGAAAAAACCCAAATCGTTGAATTTGCCAAAGATTCGTGTCAAATTTGCACATAATCATCTGCCTACCGAGACATGTATGCGCAAAAAGTTCCAAGAGACGGTCTCAGTATAAAATATGAAGATGAAACGTGTACGCTTCGGACGTCCAATAGAAAATATCGCTGCAGTAAAGGAAAGTGTCGAAAACGGCAAAAACATCTCCATTCGTCACCATTCTTATCGGAAATATGGAATATAAATTACACCAACTCAATGACGAATTCACAACCGGCCCAGATGGCCTCCCTGCCATATTTCTTAAAAAATGTTCTTCCTCTCTTTCCCTTGCCCTTTCTAATCTCCTTGGTCTATCCCTTTCACAAGGAGAATTTCCTGAGGCTTGGAAATCCTCCTTCATAACCCCGATCCACAAGAAAGGATCAAAGAATGAAATAACCAACTATCGTCCCATCGCTAAACTTTCTCATATACCCAAACTCTTCGAAAGTATTTTGTATGAAGCTCTAAGCTTCCAATGCAAATCACTTATTTTCCCTAGATAACATGGCTTCCTAAAGGGTAGGTTCACCATCACAAATCTCGTTGAATTCGTATCCTTCGCCCTCTCTGCCCTAGAGAATGGCAACGAAGTCGATGTAGTTGCAACCGATTTTAGGGCCTTCGATAAAATCTCTTATCGATTAATAATCTTCAAATTGTCTGCCCTCGGCTTTGAACCCATACTGTTAAAATGGATACCCTCTTACCGTTTTTACAGTGTTCGTTTTAGGTCAGCCCTCTGGAGTTCCACAAGACAGCCATCTCGATCCCCTTCTTTTTATATTAACCATAAATGATCCCGATATGATCATCAAACACTCGTCTGTCCCCCTTTACGATACTAAATTTTTCAAAACCATTTCTTCTCCCGATGACTCTTTCCTCCTTCAACAAGATCTTGATAGTTTTTCGATCTGGTACCTCAAAAATTCTTTGGAACTTAATATCGCCAAATGCCAATCCATCACCTTCTCACATAAGCGGAACCAATCTCCTCCCCGACTCTATCTTCTCTAAACAAAATCCGTTCTCCTTCACCACTCCAACCAACCTTAGTTTGAAGTTTTAGTTTAAGTTTAATTTTTAAGTTATAGCTTGTATTAAGCCGAATAAATGGTGAGCATTCGCCCGCACCAAAATTAGGAGCTTGACCTCACCACAGCCACACTGCACCGAATTTTTTTAGAAGGCCCAATTAATGCAAGAACTGAAGGCGGCTGACCACCAATAGCGCCGTACATTCACCCCTTTCCACATTAGCGGCTACGTGAATAAAAAAATCTGCCGCATCTGGGGCACGAAAATCCATGAGTGATTCAGAAGATGCCAATGCACCCAGAACGAATAGTTGTTAGGTGCGGTTTATGGACCGGAGGTGTCAAAAGAACGTACTTTTTCGAGGCAGGAAAAGCCATTAAGGCCAATGGAGCGCATTACCGAGATGTTATAAACAATTTTTTGTGGTCGTAGCTCGAGGATGTGGATACAGACGACCTACTTTCAATGAGGTGGTGCTACGTGCCATACAAGTCGCGAAACAAATTATTGTGCACAAAGTGTATCTACTATATCTCAACAATTGTTCGTTTTATTCAAAAAACAAATCCTGCCCCGCTTGTTGAAACAACCTTTATACTCGTATACCCAGGCATTTCTCAAGTATTATATTATTTTCTTATTTACTTTCTTAAAGTGCTCAGCTATCAGTCTTGACCAGATCTCTGGAACAATATCGTAATGAAGACTTTTCCGGGAGACTTCAAAGTGATGTGACAACATTTTGTTCTGTATTGTTTGCGGCTGTAAAGCGCCAGATACAAAGTTGTCAAGTGTACAAAACAATTTAAATTCAGTGAATCATATAACGACAGCGAAAAACATCGAAATCCGCAAGCACTTTTTCGAGAAATATATCAATCGAACGATTCCAAGTGAAGCTACGCTCCGCAAGAAGTACGTCCCGGTTCTCTACGGCTAAAGCATTCGCACATATGCGCGCAAAAGTGTCAAATAAATGCATTTGGGTAGCTTTGGACGAGACTCAAGATAGCGAGCAACGATTCGTCGCAAACTTTGTATTCGGATTGATGGAAGGTGTGGAAGAAGACAGTCTAGAACGAGGAAAATGCTATTTGCTGAATGTGGGAATATTGGAAAGTGCAAATGCCAGTTGTGTTTCTGTGTTTTTCGTCGATTCCCTTTCGTTGTTGTATCCACAAAGTAAAATTATGACGAGATATTGTGAACAGGATTGCAAGTGGTAAACCTATTTTGTCGAATATAGGAATAAAATACGATAAAGTTCTATTGACTGTGACGGATGCCGCTGCGTATATGCAAACACTATTTCCGAAGATGTTACACGTAACTTGTTTTGCACATGGTTTGCATCGACTGGCTGATTTCATCCGACTCACATTTCTAATTGTCAACGATTTTGACGTTAAAGTTAAGTTAAAGTTAAAGGCATTTTCGTGAACGTATACATTTAGTGGTCTTATTGCTATTGTATTCTTATTGTATATTCAATTCAAACCTAGGCACCATTGCGACGACTCAAACTCAAAACGGTATGTCCGAGATTGCCTTCACCACGCGAACCAATATTTGCTCGATCTGGCACTTGGCTACAAGCACAATGTGCATTATTATGATAATTTTGAACCTGTGCGCTCAGTTGTTGTTTCATTTGATGCAAACGATGCTACTTCAATCGAAAAAGCTATCAAGAGCTATTTGCCTCACGTGAAATAAAATCGCAATTGGCCTACATCAAAAACAATTTCACTATGATCGCCCGTGCAATTACAAAACTGGAAACGCAAGGGCTGGAATTAAACGAGAGTGTTGGGGTAAATGAAGCAGTTTTGTCAAAAATGAATATGCTCCCACAAAAAGCATTCGTAGGCAAGCTGAAGGCCGTGTGACCGTATGTCGGCTAAGAAACCATCAGAGAAATAAGAGATGTGTTATACGATGGAAAGATCAGCTACAATGAGCACAAAAACTGTCTCCGGCAGAGACCGCGATGTTCAAGTATTCGCCAACGACTTCTATCGACGTCGAACGTTCATTCTCTGCATACAAGCTGGTCTTCAATGAAAGGCGCAAATCACTTTTATTTGAAAACCTTAAAAAGCATGTAATACGAAGGTTGTCTGAAAAGTTTCGGACCGTCAATAAAAGCTAGTGAATGCTAGTTGTGCATCTTTTGACAGTTACTTACCGAAGTTTAGTTGACAGTCGTTTCAGTGAGTCGATTATGAGCTGTTATTAAATTCTTGTTTTTGAAAGGCAATACGCCTACGCAAATCATAAATGAGTTGGACTCTGTGTATGGGGACTCTGCACCATCATTTACCACAGTGAAATGTTGGGCAGTTGAATTTGAACGTGTCCGTAAGAGCTTGGGATATGATGAACGTTCGGGACGTCCAAAAACTGCAACCACTGACGATAACACTGCTAAAGCTCACCAAATGGTGTTAGACGACCGCCGAATTAGAGTGAGAGAGATAGTAGAGGTTATGAAAATGTCCAAAGAACGTGTTTGTTACATATTAAATCAAGTTTTAGGCATGAGCGAGTTGGGTGCCGCGTTTGCTTACGTTAGACCAAAAACGAGTTCGAATGAACATTTCCAACGCTCTGTTGGCGCAGTTTAGGCGCAATAAATCCGAGTTTTGGCTCCGATTAATTACTGTAGATGAAACTTGGATACACCATTATATGCCAGAAACAAAAAATCAGTCAAAACAGTGGACTGCAAAGGGCGAGCCGGCTCCAAAAAAAGCAAAAACTGTTTTTCCGGCTGGGAAAGTGATGGCGACTGATTTTTGGGATAGTAAAGGAGTTATCTTAATCGACTATCTTCAAAAAGGAAAAACCATTACAGGAGCATACTACGCATCATTACTTGTCAAGATGAAGGCAGAATTTGTTTAAAAACGGCCACATTTGCAGAAAAAGAAAATCCTGTTTCACCAAGACAACGCACCGTCTCACACCTCAGCGGTTGCCATGGCAAAAATCCATGAATTACGGTTTGAACTGCTTGACCATCCGTCTTATTCACCAGATCTAGCCCCAAGCGACTTCTTTTTGTTCCCTCATCTAAAAAGTGTGCTCGGAGGACAGAGATTTTCGTCAAATGAGGAGGCAATCACCTGCGTGAACAATTATTTTGCCAAGTACTATTTGGACGGGTTAGAGAGATGGGAGCATCGCTGGGAGAAGTGTGTAGAGTTACAAAGAGACTATGTAGAAAAATAAAATAAAAATGAGCACAATTTCGAGCAAATTCCGTCTATTTTTCGTGCAAATTTGCACGCATTTTTGAAGATTTTTTGGACATATTTTTACGAGGTCTAGATATGAGATATGTCCACGACAAAGTAAATCTTACTCTCAGAAAAGGTTGATGCAAGCAACGAAAAACTGGACAAGAAAGCAGAAAAAGTAATCTACTTCAAAACTGTTTGCCCGGAAAAAACCTCCCACTCTCTCTTATAGGGCCCAAAAATGAAAAGGCAAACAACAACGCCTTGGTCCACTCCTGACTGTTGCGCCAACAATTGCGCCCCTTCATGTTGGGGCTCGAATAAACTGAATTGACCATTTCCTATTACCTTAGTGTTACCCACTTTGATAGGTTTAATCCTGTCGGGATGATAATAATACTTTAGAATACTTTAGAGTTCTATATTAAAGTCCCGCGATCGCAAACAAGGAACGGATCTACGCCGGAAAGCAGTTCACAGAAGGTTGGATGAAAGGTTAGAGACCTAATATGCCCTCCTAGGTCGGCGCCTTTCCTAGATTACATTTATTAATTAATTAAGGAACTTTACCTTACTCTACGTATTTATCCCACTTATGTGTATAGACCTACCAGGTCTATGCATAAGTTTTTTCTGTTTTTTTTTTGGTAAAAAAATACGTAATTTTCTAGGGAAATTATTTTTTTTTTTATTCAAAATATTGGCCATCTGCTTCTATACATTTCGCCCATCTTTCAGGTAATTTATGAATATCATGCCAGAAAAACTGCTTGTCTTTTGCGGCAAACCATTTGTCGAGCCATTTTCCAACCTGCTCGAAATCGCTGAAGTGCTGCTCTGCGAGCGGGTGTCCCATTGATGCGAAGAGGTGATAGTCAGATGGCGCCAAGTCTGGGCAGTACGGCAGGTGCAGAAAAATAAATAAAAAATAAATCCATTCTTCGTCACCCGTCAAAAATGATGAAAAACTGTTTTGATTCGTGGCGTTGAAGCAGAATTTCACAAGTGATTTTTCGATTTTCCATTTGACGTTCATTCAAATTGTGTGGGACCCATTTACCGAGTTTATTGATCTTCTTCATTGCTTGTTAACTTCTGCTGATTGATACATGTTATGCTTCCGCTAATTGCCGTTGAGTTTGAGTTGGGTCATCATCCAATAACTCCTGCAATTGCTCGTCTTCGGATTTTTGTGCTCACTGTTTTTCACATTGAAATCACCACTTTTAAATTGTCGAAACCATGTCTCACATGTTTTCATGTGTTTCTACCAGCAAACCATGACTTTTAACAGCCTTTTTCTGCGTGCCACAAAAGTTCTTTTTCAGGCACAAAACTCGACATGATCACTGAACGATAAAACAAAGTTTTTGGCGGACTCAACTTGTGTGTGTTTGTAGTTAAATGTTAGACGAACAAAATGACGTATGTGTCAAATTAATACGCTGCGTACTTTTCGCTGGCGCCATCTCTTAGTTAAAAGACTTATGGTATACGAGTATACGGGTTATTCTGCTTTTGATCAGCTCGTCACACAGTGACGCGATCCCTTGCGAATAATCCAGATTTTTACTTTTAATAATTTAATTTTCTTTCTACAGTTATATTGTATTATTGAAGGAATTTTAAATTAATAATGTCTTGAGATAACGCGCTCACCATACTTACGCTTCAATAAATCGATTGTAGCGTGTGCTGTGCGGCTTGTGGCATCATCCTGTTGAAACCACATGTCGTCCAAGTCCATATTTTCCAATTCGGGCCAAAAATAATCGGTGATCATGGCGCGATAACGCTGACCATTCACAGTAACGTGACGATCGTTATCGTCGACGAAAAAATATGGCCCAATAACGCCGCCGGCATGCAAACCGCACCAAACAGTTATTTTTTGTGGATGAAGTGGTGATTCATGAAGCACATGTGGATTTTCACCCGACCAATAACGCATATTTTGCTTATTGACAACCCATTGAGCCAAAAATGAGCTTCGTCACTGAAGATGATTTTGCGATGAAATTCATCATCTTGGCGCATCTTCTCCAGAACCCAATCGGAGAACGTACGTCGCTTCAAATGATCCATCGGCTTCAATTCTTGAGTCAGCTTGATCTTGTATGGGTGTAAACCAAGATCATTACGCAAAATACGCCATAATGTGGTCTGAGCGATGCCCAATTCTTGAGAACGCCGTGGAATTGACTAATTTGGATCGTTTACTACGGACGCGTGAACGGCAACGATATTTTCGATACTTCGACCAACCCGTTGTCTCACTGACACGGCAACATCACACAACGAATATGTAGGCTCAAATTTTTGCACTAAACTTGTTATTGCCTATCTACTAGGGCGAGAATTACGACCGAAAATTGGAGTTAACGCTCTTAAAGTTGCAGTCACCGACTCCGAATTTCGGTAGAAAATTTTTATAATTTGCAAACGTTGCTCGTTCTCGTTCGTGTACTTTACCATGATGAAAATGTTGAGTTTACTGAATAAATTGACAGTGACAGTTTGATGATTAGTGAAAGAGTGCGTTCACAAATTAAATTCAAAGTTGCCAAGTGAAAGTTTCAGCTTACTACGATTGCCTTGTGCAGAGAAATATTTTTTTTTAAACTTAGGTCTATAACTGAAGAACGTTGATTGCTTAGACAAGTGGCTGCAAGCAGCGCCGAATTGCAAAATATTGGCAATTCATCAATACGATCTAGGCTTAGAAGATTCGTCTCAGCTAGTTAAAGAGAGTCTCAAGAAGTCTGTTAACTTGCCTGCACTAAGTGTCGCTATTAGAGATCAAGTAGCCAATGCCAGAATATTATGAGAGGAAAATTTAGCATGTGGTTAAACAATAACTTCAAACTAGAAGATGTTGCAATTATATATTTAAACGGTGTACTGGCTTCACCAGAAGCTATGTAGTATATCCAAACGACGAAGATATCAGAAAAAATTCAAGGAACTCAATCTTGCGTCAAAGAAAAGAAGATTTGCCAAATTAGTACAAACTGCAGACACTGAGGAATTGTCATTTGCTGCTTCTTGCTTGGTCATCGCCAGATAATACTCATATTAATAATAAATGCATGCCTCTTTTAGAAGCCTTTGCGTCACATACTGATCTGGATTTGTCTTATCGGAAATATGTAAGATTGCGAAAGGTTATCAATGAATTGCATTCAGGCCAAACTGCTCGTGTTGTTCAATATGGAGAAGTTGATTTCTAAGATTTGCTTATAAAATCAGTTAAAAATTATGATAACGTTTTCACAATCTCTTCCCCTCTAAAGTTGGTCTGTAAGTGGGGGTTTGATGGCTCGCCTGGCCACAGTAATTATAAACAGAAATCCAAATTCAGAAATTCACTTCAACTACTTGATATTGATTCTCGGGCAGTTAAATCCAATAATTATAATCCTTTTTCGAGATTTTCGTGTCGTCCTATGCGTTTGTCATTTACTAAGGAGTCAAGAGAATTTAAAAAATTTTAACAGAACAGGGTTACAGATCTTATAAATAATGTAGAAATGTAGAGCCACCATGTGTCGTAAATGTATCTTTTGAAATGATTTTTACAATAATATATGACAGCGTTTGTAAAACTGTACTCATCTCAAGCCTGTTATACAGAGTGTCGCCTAAATTGTCAAGGATAATTTGGGAAATGTTGTCTCTAATGTTGACAGCATTTATCGAGGATTCAAGAAAAGGCTTACTTTGGTGTACCCTGACCCATGTTAACAGAAATTGCTCTGTTTGTACTAATGGTAGAAACTTAGTTTGGAACTTTGCTTTTAGAAGAAATTCTAACCTTTGAAACTGCGTTTAAACAAAGTTGATATCTTGTTTGAGCCTTCAGATATCCAATTTCTAAGTCTGTTCCGTTTTCATTGCCCATGCAATTTTTTTACTTTAAGGTCACTTTTCTACAGAAAATGCGTAATAAATATAATGTTTTACTATTTTTTTCTTATGAACGTAACAACAGTAAAAAACAAATCATCATAAAGTTTGCACAAAGACTCATAGATTTTATGATACTTGGGAAAGCATGCAACAGGTAAAAAAAAGGAATTTATGATTTTTTACCTACGTTTCCAACAACAATTGATAATAAAGGTGGTTTTCCAAGAATTAAAGAGTTTCAAAGCGTACTTGTTTATTTAACTACCAGTCAAAACCCTCATTGCCTTACCTCGTTCCTTAAAACTTTTCAGAAAGAGTTAGGATTCGGGTATGCAGACGTATTTGGAAAAGTTAACAAGCAAAAATGGTATAAAAAATTAAAAAAAAAAAATTAATTCATCGGTTTAATTTTTTACGTCAAGGTTAAAGTTGCTTAGAAACGCTATTTGAAATGTCTGCATTTACAAACCACGAATACGCAGACATTATTTACGTTTATGGGCTGTGCAATGCAAGTTCAACTAGTGCGCGACAAATATACCATGAACTTTATCCTAACCGACGACTTCCTAGTAAAGGAGTGTTTGGAAATACTTATCGAATATCGAATGCGGGAGCTCCACATTCCACAAGTAAGAAGGATTTCGGCTGATGAAAGAATAGTGGAAGCTGTTACAGCTGATCCATCAACATTTGCAATTTCCGGACATAAATTTACTAGTGTAAATTTACCACCATACACCTGGACAAGAACTGCTTTCCAATGATTTGGAAAAGAGACTTGAGTTTTCTAAGTGGTTGCTGAAGCGGAGCTTGGATGACAGCGAGTTTATTAGCAGAATTCTATGGACCGACGAATCGCAATTTGCAAGAGATGGAATCACAAATTTTCATAATCTTCATACGTGGGCTGTGGACAATAAACATACAAGGGGACATAAATCATTCCAACACAATTTCAGCGTCAATATGTGGGTAGGTGTACTTGGAAACAAGTTAATCGGCCCCTTCAAACTATCACCTAGGCTGAATTCTACTAACTATCTGGAGTTTTTGCTAAATGAATTACCAGAACGTTCCACAAATTCAACTAGCTACACAATATTTTCAACAGGACGGTGCTCTAGCCCACTATTGGTCTTGAGGTTAAAAATTGGCTAGATGAAGAGTAGGAAGAAATTTACCAGAACAGTTCACTGGCCTGCAATATCTCCTGACCTTACCGTATTGGATTTTTTTGTATGGGGAAAAATGAAAGAACTTGTTTATTCAACCGAAATAGCAACTTTAAGTGAATTGGAAGAGCGTATTCTCGAAGCGTCATCAAAAGTGATGTTTAGTACACACATAAAATAAAAATTATTTAAGACCACACTCTTTGGAGCTTAGTAAAAAAAACCTTTACATTTGTGAAATAAACAGATACACGTGAGAAGAAGTGAATGGAGTATGTCCGTCACCTGATGTATGACTGTCCTGTCGCCGAGAAAGACATCTAAAGCTCAATGTTTGTTTGAGAATTACTTATGCGCAGTCGAATGAAGACCCCGTTACATGAAGAATAAATTTATGATGAAAGTTAAAACGTATTTCTTATAAAGAAGCAGTAAAAGAAGCATGAAGCTGCCACAGACTAGTCCTTAAGAAAGAAAGCAGGTTTCAACATTTCAAATAACATATTTCAAGCTGCTCCGTTGATGTTGATACAAAAAATCCGATCATCCTGTAAATCATATCTGTATACAGAGGTTCTGATGACTTTTTTACATGACCCGAGAGAAACCCATGAGAAACATGTGGATGCTTGAATGAAGATCTTTGAGGAAAAACGAGCTCTTATTGGTATGAAGAGAAGCAGGAGTTGGACATATTAACCGAATGTGCTCACGAAATTTGAACATGAAATTTATTTGGTCGTCGAGGGGAGGCGACATCGCTAAAGCTATATAGCATTTTTGCTGCAGATACTGCTGAGTCCTTAACCCGACCATACTTATAGGAGTTGCACGTACCTGAGTTGCATATCAAAACCATTCATTTCATTTCATTTTTAATGCATTTTATTTTATTCGTCTTAAATTTACTAAACTTACATGCTAACAGAAAAAATGCTTAAATACTAGCTTAACATAACTTAATTAACTTATTCTAACTTACTGGCCCTTGAAGCGGGCACTCTAAGCTAAGCTATAACATATTTTTATTTTATGTCTTTCGACGTCTAATTTACCATTTTCAATCTTAATAACTATTCATTAACATCTATTATAGTTAAACTAAATATTCAGTGTTTAAGAAAAAACTTAGTAAATGAGCATTTCTTTTTGTATTTACATAAAACAAGGGTGGCCGTGGTGTAGTGGTACCAGAAATCGCTTCTCAGTCGGAGGGTCAAGGTTCGAATCCTACCCATTGACAAGTTTTTTAAGTTTCTCATTTGTGTAATTGGAACTCAGACAGAAAAATTCTGCGTGTGAAGGCATAACACTGACACGTAGATTTGGCTGTTGTAGAGTTTCAAGCACAAAAAAAAATATTGTGAATTATAACCTTCGAATCACTCTGAGTCAAGAAAAATCTCTCCGTCCTATTCGGACTCCCACTCCTGGAGAGCGAATATCGAAACCAAACACAATCCTTCTACCTTTCCGTCCGTGTCCTGGCAACAGTAAAAGGGTATCAACCCCTTAGGCGCGCGTAAATTATAAAAAAAAAAAACCTCTGACTTGAACTACTTAAACTAACTACCTGCGCTAACTTATACTAAACCTTAAACTACTTAGCCTAACTATATAATCTAATCCAGCCTAATTGTTAGTAAACTTCAATTTGCTAACCTAATTGTTAGCTAAACCAAGGTTGCTAACCTTAAATATCTTAAAACTACCCAACCCTATGTAAGTCGGAAATTTTCTAAACATAGCAAGGAAAATATGGCCCACTTTATCTTCTGACCAGGCTAACTCGGACTTGAAGGAAACGACGAATGAATCGGGTCTTCTTCACTCAACCACCAAATATTTTGGTGCTGCAAAACAACATCTTTTTCATCCCGTTTTGAAACCTCTGTTTGCAGTTGAGTCGCCCCTCACCAACTGTATACCTTACCTATCCTGGATCAGCCCTTTCATGTCAAAATAGAGGAACGCTTCAGGGGGGCCTTTCAAGCGCACACACTCATGATATAAGTAGTTGGGGTAGTAGGCCCCAGATATCAGGTTGTTGGATAAGGTCATTGCTCTTGCAATATGCCTTCGAGTCAACTTGATAGCGAAGTTGTCCACTCTTATTAGATTCACCCTGTTGTATAGAACCTCACTGGGATAGTATTTTATGTACTCCGATTCTGGTGTTCTGTAAAGGTGAAGACAAACCCTAAGGAAAGTCCTCTCAAACACACACGGGACACCCATATAGCAGCATATGCCGGATGAGGGCCATGTAGCAGATAACTTTCTCCCTAGCATCGAGTTGACTGCTATTGAACAGTCTCTTTGTAAGAGCAAAAGCACTTTTGGCTCTGGCCAGAGCAACATCTACATGCTTGTTGAAATATAGATATTGGTCTAGCCAGATCCCAAGGTATCTGACTACATTTCGACAAGCAAGTGACTGGTCGTGTTGTCCAATGATAGAGAATTTTCGCCAATTCTTTCTGGTGTCCCTAGAGGCATCAGACAAAACAACGGCGTTCTAAACAGAATGGTTTGAGACTTCTGAAAGTTGATTTTCATCTTCCAGTCATCGCAAAATCGCCGAATATTAATAACCCCAACTTTTGGACCTGTTCTGTACACTATCAAGTCGTCTGTGTACACTATGCAATGCGCAGGTGAACCTATCAAATCGCTTGTGTAAATACTAAATAAGATCGGCGAATTAACCTTGTTGCAGACCGTTTCTAATGTGAAATGTTCCAACAGAAGTCGCATCGCCATTTTTCACGATGAACTGTCTGTTGGTGAGCGTTATGACTCCTATTCAACCAAACCCAATCCGATTCGGACTTAGAGAGATCTTTATTCGCCGGCTACTAATAATACACTGAACATAGACTATGCAGTGCACACTGACACTCAGCTCAGTGCATGGCGATAGGTTCGCTCTTGTTCTGCTTTCTCACTCAACTCTTTCGTTGCGATGTTGCTGGAGACTGCTCTTCTCAGAGCGTGATGTAGCAAGTCGCCAAATCCCTCCTATATTTTTCAGCCTCAGCTTCAAAGATGGCCTTGTTATTGTGTCGCTTGAAGTTCCGCCGCTCCTTGCTAGATCTTGGTCAGTAGCTGGTTGTTCAGGAGTGGTGATATTTGGTATTCTCTTCACATGGCTCACATTCCGTCTGAATGTGTTTTCCTCTCCTTGCACCGTGACTTCTCTCCAGTTCCGTTCAATTACCTTGAATTAGGTTGGAAGAAATTTTGGTGTTAACTGGTTCTGAGCCCCGCTGTCGTAAAGCAATACCATATCACCCACTTGGATATCACTTTCTTTCACCCCACTAGCCCTATTTCCTATTTCCTCTTTCCTTCCCTTTCTGTTTAGCTATCGTATCTAAATCCCGAGCCTCTTAATCTAAGATATTTCCCTCAATATCATGAACAGAAGGTATCTTATCACGGATTCTCTTATTAAACATGAGTTCCGATGGTGTCACTCCCGTAGGTCCCCTCCCCCCATTATTTGCCATATTCTCGTCACTGAACTGGGTGAAACCCACATCAAAACCATATTTAAAGAAAGGTACCAACGCTCAACTAATCCGTACGAAGCCGATTGGTACCATCAAGTTCCAATCCGTGGAGAGTAAAAGTTTGTTGCCACAGTATCAGATGATACAACTTCAGGCCATCGTGCAATACAATCAATCATTGTCAGACAGTATTTATAGCCTTTGTGCTTTGGAAGAACAGTTAAGTCGATCTGTACATGATCAAATGGTTGATTAACGGCTGCAAATGTAGTAGAAAGTGACAGTGTCGTTGACACCTACACGTTGTTGTCAGGAACGAACACATTCTATTATATCCTTCTCACTAAAAGGGCTATGAATTTACGCGGAAATTGTTTTAAAGCAGATCTTTCATTCATTTCATTTATTTCATTTGTACATTAAGATATTATCTTTTATAGCACATAGTAATTTTGATTCAGTTAATTGAAAAAATGTCTTAAAACTAATTTGTATACATGAAGTATCATATACTAAGAAGTGAAAGATGAGTGAAGATATAGTGAAAATTCAGATATGTCGGGAAGGATTTAAAATGTGTCTGATTTTTGAAGGTAAAGAGTTCCAAAGTCTAACAGTTTGGATGAAAAATGAACGCGAAGAGTTATGGTAATTATAACGGCAAGCAACCAGGTTGATAGTTCTTGAGAAACGAGTGAAATTAAGCCTGTTATACAAGTAAGATGGACTTTTAGTATTTATAATTTTATGTAAAAATATACAGTTCCTGGCGTTGACGTATTCTTACAAAGTGCAACCAATTAATCCCCTAGCGAACACAGAAATATGGTCATATCTGCGGATGCCGTAAATATAACACACTGCATCGTTAAAGGCAACTTGCAGTTTACGCAGGGATAACGAGTCAAGGATGATGTAGACCACCTCGGCATATGTTATGAGAGGTAAGACTAAGGTCAATACTAGCTTCCATCGTGTTGCTTGTGGTGTGAAATAAGCAGTGATCCACAATTTGCGAATCGTAGATGCGACCAATGACCACGTTTGTGTGATTATACCAAGACTAGTACTCGTAACTGACCCAACAGCTTTAATTTTATTGTTTAGTCGTGTTTTATTCAAAAGTGCATAGCCACTTTTCCGCACGAAACAAAAACAAAATCAATAGTGAGAATAATTTAGTTCACTTCCAGAAGTGAGGATAGATTTTTACGAAAGATCTGAATTATAGATGTCGCAACATACAACTAGAAGGCATTTATTCGTTTCCTAATGGTGGGCAGCATGACGTTTCTCCCTATTATGGGATGTGTTCGTGGATCAACTTATGTTTTGAAAGAGCAAATCAGTAATGAACGTTCTTTTGGGCTTTTTACACTTGGAAAAAATAGTTAGTTTTCTTCTACCCAAAAAGGAACTTGGAAATTTTTTGAAATTAGTGTGCCAAGGTGCTTATTTGCTTTCAAAACTGCTTTCAAAATGCCACCAAAGCTACAGTTTATCGGAGAAAATATTAAGGAAAAAGCAACAAATGTTTTTGAAAAAGCAACTAAATGCTTTTGCTTTCGATTTCTATTGGGTTAACTGGGTTGGGTTAATTTGATTTAATTAATTTCCTTATGGCTTAAAATTTAATCTTTAGAACTAAAATCTTCATATAAAACTGAAGCAAACGCACGAAATGAAATTTAAAATACGATTGAATTCGCCCAATGGAAAGCCACTCAAAGCAACTTTGAAACCAACACTGCGAACATAGCCGCGAGATTTTCTGATTTAATGTCAAACTGCAATCGAGTCTGCCAACTTTGAAATTATATGTAAAAGAGAGTATAAAAGTGAGTTGGAACGTTTTTTGAAAAAGTGGAATAAAGCACGCCTAATATCAGGTAAAAGACTCAAGTTAAAATTATTTTTTGAGATGGGAATTACTTGGGATTGTAATGGATTTAGTAGTAACCCATTAGGTACTGACCAAGTGTAAATATGTTTCAACTCTTCGTTGATGAGGAAAACTAGTTCATTTAAGTTGCTGAAGGGTTTCGCTAAGTGCAGTTGGACATCGTCTGCATATACGTGTACCGAAGCATATTTACAAACTGATGGAATGTCGTTTATGAACATTCAGAAAAGTATCGGTCGTAATATTGAGCCTAGAGGCACTCCCTGGTTGATTTCTTTTAAAACAGAAGAACATGTATTGGAAACAACCCTTTGCGATCGGCCGGAAAGAAACCTGTACATCAATTTAACAACCAGACGTTGATAGTCATACCGCCAACACCCTGGACTTGTTTTTAGCTTCTCACCCTCTAGGCTCGTCGTACCACTGTGTTATATCAGCTAATTTCTCGTATACTGACCACACAGTTAGAGAAAAGATTCCTAAAAGAACCGTATGGCAATACGAGAAAGCCAACTGGAGCGGACTTAACAGCTTCTTTAGGAATTTTAACTGGTCGTTATGTTTCCTCGATAACGACGTAGATGCCGCTGCTGATATTATCACAGACACCATTCTCTTTGGAATGAGATCCTTTATTCCTCATCGGATGAAGAAAACGCATGGTACGAATCGAGCTGTAAAGAGGTCGTCAGGGTTGAAGAAATGTTTTTGCGATCCTTCAAGACCAACTCGACAGAGGAAAACCGAGAAAAGATTAAACAAACCAGGAATGACTGCAACATTTTTCTCAAGCGTGTGTAATTTTAATACGACCAAAAACTGTGGGAAAAATACTACAATGTCCCAAATTTAGTAAAAATGTTTGGTCGCCTCATCCCCCATTCCAACGCTTATTTATAATAGCATTCCAGCTGTCAGCTCATTGGACAAAGCTAGTCTACTTGCTGCACACTTTGCGGCCAACTCAACACTCCCGGATTGTGCTTTGTCTCCGCCTACACCTGAGTGCGTCGAATCTTCAATGGGACGAATCTACTTTCACACTCGTGTAGTAACAAGAGTACTTAAAGATCTCATCATACATTAATCCGCTGGTCCAGATGGTATATCTCCCCTTCTTCTGAAGCGGTGCTCTTCCACGCTGGCAAAACCACTGCGTAAGCTTTTTCATCAATCCTACTCTTTAAGACTCTTCCCGAGCAGATGGAAAACAGCATTTGTCTAGCCCGTTCCTAAAAAAGGCGAATCATCTTCTCTCTCCTTCTGCAGACCCATTGCACTTACGTACCTTCTTTCCAAGGTCATGGAAACACTGATAAATCGTCAGCTCATGAAGTATCTCGAAACACGAAAACTTCTCAATGACCGGCAATACGGTTTTCGTAGCAACAGGTCCACTGGTGATTTGATGGCATGTCTTACCGAAAAGTGGAACCAAAGCGTACATCAATCTGGCGAAAGCAAGATAGTTGCACTTGATATTTCTAAGGCATTTGACAGAGTTTGGCATCAAGCTCTTTTGTCGAAAATGCGTGCATTTGGGATCGACGACTCTCTTCTTCAATGGATTAGAAATTACCTTTCGGAACGTTCAATTCAAGTTTTTTTGGACGGTTTCAAGTCTGATATCCACAAAATAAATGCTGGTGTGCCCCAGGGCTCTGTTCTGTCTCCGACACTCTTTTTAATTTTCATTAATGATCTCTTGACTGCTACTTCTAATCCAATATATTCCTTTGCTGATGACAGTACTCTCTGCTTTTCATATTCGTTCTTGGACTCACGGCCCTGCTCTTCGGCTGTAGAACGAGAACGGCAGCGTATGCTAAGCTCATTAAATTCCGAAATCAACAGCATAACCAATTGGGGAACTATCAACAGAGTGGAATTTAATGCTTCCAAAACACAATGCCGTCTGCTGTCTTTAAAGCGAAATTTAAACACCCAGCCATTATCCATGAATGGCACTTGCATCGTCGAAACCGAAAAACTTTCCATTCTCGGTATGTGTGTCAATGACAACTTACGTTAGAATGGCCACATATTTGATGTCGCCAAAAATACTGCGAAATGTCTAGGTTTCCTCAAGCGATGTAAGAAATATTTTACCCCCTCTGATCTGGCCTCAATATATAAGGCATTCATCTGCCCAAAATTGGAGTACAACTCCCACATCTGGTCAGGTGCTCCTAAAACATCTCTGCACCTGCTAGATAGGATTCAAAACCATGCGATAAAACTTATTGACGATACTAATATCAGTCAATCAATGGACACCCTCGAACACCGACGAAATGTCTCGTGTCTCACTTTCTTTTATCGCTATTTCCACCACCAGTGCTCCACTGAAATCGCCAGTAGCATTCCGCCCATTCAAATGCTCATCAGTATACCCTCAAGCCCATTTTCGGACGTACTCTAAAATATCGTGATTCGTTCCTAAGCCGTACAACTCGCTTATGGAATGCCCTGCCGATCTCTGTATTTCCTGGTCGTTATAACTTGCAAACATTTAAAAACAATGTACATCGGTACCTCTCTTTTCTTCCTCCCTAAATTTCCTTTGCCCGCGCTGTGTGCAATCACCTTAAGGGTACTCAAATCCCTTGAGCGCGCGCTAATTATAAAAAAAAAAAAAATTAACTGAGCTTCCACCTCAGGATTTTATGATTCACATTATCAAAGCAACGAAACATTACCCATGTCGTAGTCATGCCTTAGTTCTTCCAGTAAATTAACCATAGCTGTGGAACAACTACGGTTAGCCCTGAAACCGGATTGTTTAGCATACAGCAACTTGTTGAGTGATAAGTGCTTTATTATTTGTTTAGCCACAACTTTTTCAAATGCCTTCGACAGACAAGGTAGAATGCTAACTGGTCGAAAATCAGCAGCAGAAGATGGATAAGGTTTCTTTGCTATTGGCAAGACTTTTGTAGTTTTCCAGATCTGAGGAAAAGCTGATGTTGTTATACACCAGCTGATGGCATGGGTGAGATGAGAGATAATTTGAGGTAAAATAAGCTTGATCAATCGCATTGGTCACCTAAGGAATTTGACTTTACAGCTGCTACGCATTGAGTGATATTCACTTCTGTGGCTACTACAAAGTTCTCAAATATTGGTACAGAACTTACAATGTCTACTCTCCGATTATAATCAGAACAACTTACAGTAGGGTCATCACTCAGAAAAATATTATTTAGAGCATCGGGATCAAGAGCACACTCAAAGCCATTGCTTCCACTGGAATTACCAATTTTTCGTAAGTTACTGCAAAGTTTTTTCGCAGGGAGGGAAGTATTTAAGTTGGCGACATAAAAGTTTCTCTTTGATGTATGAAGGATGGCGGTTGAGTAATTACGCGCTGCTTTGTATTCTGACCAGTTGACATCGGATGGTCTTCCATTTGCTGTATAATTTGTTTCTAGTTTTTTTTTTTATAGAACTAACTACTTCAGACGTGAACCAAGGACATGCTTTGTTCTGAATTTTAACTAGTTGGTACACATGCATCATACAATTGCACTAAGATTGATTGAAAGAGTCTTACTTTTTCAGCAGCTAATCGACATTGTTCCCAGTGAGCAGAAAGAGCTGCAATTTGAAGGACATTAGCTTCAATGGAATTGAAATCTCTAAATGTAAAAGTGTTTGGGACGGCGGTTTTCGACAAATTGATGTCATAAGTACCAAAAAGTACGAGTAGATCACACAAAACGTGTAGGGTAAGTAGTATTAATTATTTGCATTCCTACTGAAGAAATTGAGTCCTTCGATTGAAAGGAAAGAGAATCATTTCCAATAGATTGGCATTGAAATCACCACAAATGATTATCTGTTGAAAGAACAACTTCTATTATTATTATGCGCACATGTAATAATGCATTGGGTGTTACGAGTACAGTCCCACAAAGAGATGCTGGAATATAAAGGCGAATCTGTGATGCTAAAGTGTCACGATCAACTTAGATTCCGGGCTCTAAATACAATTTTAGAAGTGGTGTCTGCTGTTATTTTGTTAAAAAATTAAGAGTCCGATGAAATGTCCAGAATGATTTAAGGTTTTAGATATTAGGAATCGGCCTGCCCTTGTATTTCCCAGAAAGATCAATGCACTTAGACCGAATTCTCATTTTAAAGTGAACCAGCCTCCTGACATTTTTTCAATGTTTGCTTTCTTCCTAAGAAAATGTCAAAATGTCCTCGAGGTAACAAAAATAGATCGCCGAAATATTTGGGTAGCGTTTTTCTAAGATAAACTCTACGACTACAAGCTTAAATAAGCCCATTTGAGTGTGCACCGCGGTTTTAACAATATGCACGTCATGCTTTGGAATATTACAATATGATTTGTTGATGTGTTTGATGTAAAGCTTCTGTTCGGGAATGCGATCTACAGCTTTCAACTATCATCAATCTTAACTTAGTTATGGAATTAAAATTGTATACTAACTAGAACTAAATCTTAATTTGTTTAAAACATTCTATATTATTCATTGTAATTTGCTATATTCTATATTTTGCCTAAAAACATGTCATATAATACCCTATGTATAGTTTCCTTATCAATTAAATTTTTTGCACTTGCTTAATCATATGGACAACGGAATCATATCGGAGAATTAAGCTTCGTGTGCCGGTTCATTGCATTATCGTTCTCTTTTACCTAGCAACCACCAACCGCGATACATCAGCTACTAGTCCACACATTTTAACTAAATTTTGTCTTGATCGCTGGCAATTAGAATTAAATAAAATTATAACGTTGTTTGAAATTTGCGCCTTATTTTTTTCTTTTGCTTTTTTGTCATTGCTGATCAGCTTCCATGGAGATTCGGTAATATTTACCGGTCTGGGCTTGTCTGAGCGTTCTACTTTCGGTAATCACCGCACGCTTTCTAATCCCCTTTTTTGGATCTCCTGACAAGGTGAACTACACTGTTCGACGGACGCATTCAATCACTTCTTTAATTGTTGAAGCGCTCTGCTGAATAGTCAGCTTGATACTGCCTTGTGATTTAAAAATGTTGGAAGATCGATTAACTGTTTTTTTTTCACTAATAAGTCCATAATGGAAGGTAAAATCTGCGGCCAGTAAGCTGACTTGATGCTGGCAATGACAAAGTTCCATACAAATGACCGCCAAAGACCAAAATCTACATTCATTCCAAATCTCACAGAGCGAAATGATTGCAGGCAAATAGTTGCACCTCAGATGAGATGACTATTGAGCTTTCTTGAAAGTGAAGTCTTAACTCGGATATGCTGCTACCTTCAGATATCTCTGAACTGGCGAATGGTTTAGTTTAGTTTATAGTTTTATATGCATTTTATTTTCTTAATCATTAACTCTTACATTCTAACAAAAAATGCTTAAATGCTAGCTTACAATTACTTAATAATCTTTTACTAACTTACTGGCCCCACACAGGCGCTCTAAGCTACTCTAAATTCTTATAACTATGTCTTTCGACTTCATTTATATTTTACTTAGAACTATTTATTTTGTATACTTAAAGCTAAGAAAAAAAATTTGTTAACAAATCTTAGCATATGGACTTTTTTTTTTAATAAAAACTTAGTATCTAACTTAAAATAAACCTTAGCCTACCTAACCTAAATGTACAATACACATAAACACACATATACGTTATACACAATCATATACATATATTAGTATACACTTTTGTATACACTGATATATGTATATGTTTCTTAAATGCTAACCTAAACCTATGTAAGCTGACCACCGCTATTCACAGAGCAAATAAATTGGTCAGCTCTGTCTCTTTAGTGAGGCTGGTTCGTAATTGACGGAAACGACGACGAAACATCTTCTCCATCATTCAACCGCCAGAAATGCTGGTGCTGCCGAACGACATCCCTCTTATCGCGATTCCCCACCGCCCTACTGAACCTGAGGCGATCCACACTGCCGTGTGCGACGTCTCTGTCGTAGTTGAGTCGCCTGTCCCCAGCTGTCCGAGCGACATGGAAGATTATCGGCACCGCTGATCTATCCTGGATCAACCCTATCTGATCTAGGTAGAGGAATGCTTCCGGTGGAACGAAGCCGTCAGAGCGCACATTCTCGTGGTAAAGGTAATTGGGGTAGTAAGCCCCAGATATCAGGTTATTCGTCGAGGTCATTGCTCTTGCAATGTGCCTTCGAGTCAGCTTAATTACGAAGTTGTCCACTCGTATTAGGTTCGCCCTGTTGTAAAGGACCTCATTAGGATAAAATTTCTTGTACTCCGACTCTGGTGTTCTGTACAAACGAAGGCAAGCCCTCTCAAACACCCGAATCTTTTCCATTAAGCTTGCTCGCACATTGAACCACACGGGACAACCAAATACCAGCATGGGCCTGATAAGGGTCATGTAGCAGATTACCTTTACCCTCGCATCGAGTTGGCTGCTATAAAACAGTCTCTTTGTAAGGGCAAAAGCACCTTTAGCTCTGGCCAGAGCAGCATCTACATTTTTGCCAAAATACAGAAACTGATCTAGCCAGATTCCAAGGTATCTGACTACATTTCGACAGGCAAGAGACTGTCCGTGTTGTCCAATGATCGAGAACTTTCTCCAATTTTTTCTGGTATCCCTAGAGGCTCTAGACAACGGCGTCCTAAAGAGAATGGTTTCCGACTTCTGAAAGTTGATTTTCAACTTCCAGTCATCGCAAAATCGTCTTATCTTATCGAAGTCACGCTGCAAGAGAGTATTAATGAGAGTTTTAATGGCTGTACGCTACCAAATCGTCTGCGTACGCAATAGTATGGGGAAGTGAACCTATCAAGTCGCTTGTATAAATGTTGAATAGGATCGGCGAATTGACCGCGCCTTGCTGAAGACCATTTTTAATTTGAAATATTCCAACAGAAGTCACATCACCATTCTTCACGATGAACTGTTTGTTGTGTAGCATATTATAAAGAATGTACAAGAGTGGTTTACTGATACCCAGCCTAGTCAGCTTATAAAAAAGACCCTCTAACCATACGGTGTCGAAGGCCTTCTCCAGGTCAACAAGGCAGGCACCAGTGCACTGTTTGTTCCATTGGATATCGGACACCAGTTTAGACGCGGCATGTGAGATATCACGTCCCGCCTTAAAAGCAAATTGATTATCCGGAACTATATGTTTGTCCTCAACCCACCTAGACAGAGCTCTATTGATTACCTTTTCAAAAACCTTACTGATATTCGGAAGGAGACTTTGGGGATAGGTTGAACCACCGCCGTTTTCCAATGCGCTGGATAATGTGCATTATTCATTGCATTATTAAACAGGGTGGTGTAAATGTCCACCGCTTCTAGAGGAAGTTGTCGAAGCACGATGTTTGGAATACCATCGGTCCCCACTGACTTCTTAGCTCTGATTGTGTCGAAGATCTCACGGAGTTTTTGCTTCGAAATGAACGGGGGTAGGTCACCTTCTCTGGCAATGACGTTATTTGCCATATTTTCGTCGCTAAACCGGGTGAAACCAGAGCCCTCGGATCGCCAGTTCCCTATTTCATTTCGAATGCAGAAGTCGTGTACCAAGACGCGACTGTCCAGGTCGCAATTAGGGCCAATGGTATCAATGGCCTTGTATACTTCCTGGAAAGTCGCCCCTATGGTCTCAACCTTCTCCTGTGGATCATCGATCACAAAGAAGTCGTCATCATCAGCGGCCTCATTTGGATCAATACCTGCTATTGTCAGTAATAGTTCGTTTTCTGTTGTCCGGGCTATTTTAAGACACTGAAGGTCGTTTTGATTTTTTCTCCGAAATAGTTTATTGATTTGCGGAAACATGTTCGGGTTGCTGGTGTTTACAGCCCGAACCTTGTTGTTCCAATATGAGCTTACAGCAATTCTGTAATTTTCTTTTATTAACTTTTGCACATTTTTAATCGACGACTTCAGCGTCCTAATCTCCGGATCTTGTCTGTCAGTTAACTGTCTGTACAAGTTTTTGAGTCTTGACAGAAGTCTACTTTTCTGTCGGTGCAGTGCGTCAATAGTAGGATTGCGGAACAGGTCTTCGTTAGTTGTACGTCGATACCGCGGTATTGTAGTGTCCATAGTTTGTTTAATTGTCTCGTCCATCTGTTTTAGGTAATTGTCGATCTCCTCGTTTGACAAATTCCTATTGGACGGTGGGTGGCGCGTGTTCGAGGAGAGCGCTCTGTTCAAGGTTGCGGAGAAGCGCGTCCATCGAGTTTTACTGTAGTTGTAAGAATATCTTTGGACAAACTCCTCCAATTCCGCAATTTCGTTGGGAACTGTAATTTCGGTGCTAAAACCGCAATGGCCACTGTCATACACGAATGTGCGCAGACAGTTTAGCGTTTATAAATTCGTACCTGTCAGTCGTATGCGTTCATCATACAGCAGTAGATCCAAATAAGACCCGCCTCTGGGAAACGACGGTTTATCCGTTGCTTTAAGACTGAGTCTGTACATGACATCGTTCTGACCCCACCAATCGAGTAGTAGGTTCCCTCTAGTATTTGGCAAATTATTTCCCCAATTTCTGTGTCTAGCGTTGAAACTGGCGAATGGTTTTTCCAAAACAATGAACTGGATGTGAAGATCCAAATTATCCGTGAACTCTGAATCTCATCGTGATTGTCTGTATTGGTTTCCATCTAGAACTCTATCATTTATTTTCATAATATGCGACATCATCTTCACCGTTCGATAATTATTGCTACTTCTTGTGACACCTTTGCCTTTATACAATGGAACAAGAAAGTTCTGCCTGATCAGTATTTTCGTAACTTCGTTACCAAGCGTTCATGCTCCCCTTCAACATATTTCGAGCTTGAATATAAGTTCTTTCTTCATTTTGTCGCTATCTTAAAAATATTAGCCTGCATATTACTGCAATGATGCAGTACAAACAACTGAGACACAAATGTGTGAAAGTTCGACACAACAGTGTCTCTGGATAAAACAAAACATAGTCTGAGTTCCTAAAAGATGGAACAATATTGTAACCAGGGATGGGCTAACTTTAAGTGACTTGACATTTGCTCATAGATAATGCATTAGCAGATGTCGTTATACTTGAACATTTTGCGCTGGGTGCTCCAAAAACTGCTAATAACTATTACCTTTCCCCACTGAAAAACGCCATAAGATGGATTAGTGTTGGCTTTATATGGTATGTTCAACAATTTTGTAACATGTAACAAAAATAAACCAAACTCACCCGATTTCTAAGGACTGATCAGCTTCAACAAAACAAAGTGGTTTCTTATACGAGTATCTCCTTCTTCTCCCTTTTGATTTCAGTTTATCATTTCGTAGCTCATGAAAATGATGAGTTAATCCTTAAAAATTGATCTCAATTCACCTTTTCGCACCTAATCACCCTGATTTCAGATTCCTGCTGTGCACAGATACTTGTTTATTTACTGCACTGCTACAAATTACACACTATCCACTAAAGAGTGGGGTAATAAGTTGTTGGCTTATTACAAAACACAAACACAACCAAAAGGAGCACAGTAACGAATCGATATTTAGCCCATGGGTCAGCGTTGGAATCTTTTGCATCGACTTTGCTGTCTTTCCCTTCTTCTTCTTCTTCGCTTGGTCTTTTCGTTTTCTTATGAAATATGAGCACAACCAAGACGATTTTGTTTTTACTGGCCGCCGCTTCCGTAAATCCAATTAAGACATTTGTTTTAGGCAAAGGCGGAGTGCCAAGTAAAACAGGCCAACTAAATATTTGGCAACTTTACGGGGAAATTTTGAAAACCGATAGCGAAAAAGTTAAATTGACCGTTAACGCGCTGCGACGATCGACTAGCACTCCGAATCAAAATCTCGGCGATCGTTACGTATACGCTGCGGTGTACGAATATTGTCGAAAAATTTTGCGAAAAAAAAAACTTTCTATTTAAACCGATGACAAAAGGGGTTGGCGCTCGCGTCACTTTCTAGCCGCGTTGTCCGAAATCGAAATGTATCATAGTTTCCCTGCACGTCCGCTTTTTGAACGCAACATCTGTCCACTAAAAAGGTACTGACATGTCGGAGAGAGGAAAAACTAAAGCAATAGTATTCTGGGCGGTATTCCAACCGAACCGAACTCGACCAGAACCACCACCGACTCTCTGCCCAGACGTGTGTACTCGTGTAGTGTTCTCTGCTTTACCTACCACAGAATAAGAATAAATAAAGAACTGCGAATGGATGTAGGGGCAAAATATAGAATCGAACTGAAAACGCTCAAATGTAAAACAAAATACAAAATGTGTGTAAACCACAGGAAGCATACGAACGAAAATTGTATCGATATATTGGTAGGGGTGGAATGCCCGCCGAGGGAAGAAGATACAAAAGCTCGTGGAGGAAATGAACGGACGAGATTCAAAGACGAACGCATGTACGAATTGGTACTCGTACTTGTTGTGTGTTATAAAATCGCTTCTCTTCTACTTTTTTGATTTTGATTTTGAAATTATTTGATTGCTACAAATAATGTTAAGTGACTCGGTAGACGTAAGTGCTCTTCACTGGGTGATCCATTGCTCGAATTGAGGTTGGAAATTGACTCGAAAGCAACAAATCAGAAATAACATTTCGGCAACCTTGTCTTGTCACGCGCTTTCCAAAATTGTGATCTTGATGCTTAATGATGCTGCTTTGATGGCGTTGAGCAATTTCCAACCTTTATTTAGCTCTTCTGGGCAGCCAATGGAAATGGCTTCTGGTGTCAAGGACGACTGCAGCAATTTAAAATTAATCCAGGTTTTGCCTTAGTGTTGACAAAATTATTAATATTACGATCTTCATAGGTCGAATAGTGGCAAGGAATGACTTGACACGGACGTGACATGTTGCGTCGTATTTGGGTTCTTCATCGCCGACATCCTTACCGAATATCACGATCATGGGTCTTTATAGGCCCTAAGGTGCACGATTATAGGGAAAGCAATTCTGATTATATGTTTCGGTGTGACCCTTAGTCTTAATTTGTAGCCGATATACATATAAGACACAACTTCTACTGTTCAAATAAGAAAGGTGACACAATGGCTCAATATTGCATTAGACCTTTTCAAATTTATTTACCAATGTTTCCTCTATAACGACGTGTATGAAGCTGCTGATATGATCACAGACACCATTCTCTTTGGAATGAGATCCTTTATCCCTCATCGGATGATCAAACCAAAAGAAAAGGCATGGTACGACTCAAGCTGTAAAGAGGCTATCAGGGTTAGAGATATTTTTTGTTGGTCCTTCAAGACCAACCCGACCGAGGAAATCTGCTTGCTGCACACATTGCGGCCAGCTCTACACTTCCAGATTGTGCTTTGTATCCGCCTACACTTGAGTGCGTCGAATCTTCAATGGGACAAATCCACTTTCCCACTCGTGTAGTAGCAACAGTATATTTATCTCCCCTTCTTCTGAAGCGGTGCTCTTCCACGCTGGCAAAACCACTGCGTAAGCTTATTCGTCAATCCTAATATTTAGGACACTTTCCGAGCAGATGGAAAACAGCATTTGTCCAGCCCTTCTCTGCAAGCAAATCTTCTTCTCTTTCCTCCTACAGACTCAATGCACTTACGACCCTTCTTTCCAAGGTCATGGAAACGCTGATGAATCGTCAGCTCCTGAAATATCTCGAAACACGAAAACATCTCGATGACCGGCAGTACGGTTTTCAAAGCAACAGGTCCACTGGTGATCTGATGGCATGTCTCTCCGAAAAGTGGGACCAAAGCGTACATCAATCTGGCGAAAGCATAATAGTTGAACTTAATATTTCTAAGACATTTAAGAGCGTTTGGCATCAGGCTCTTTTGTCGAGAATGCGTGCATTTGGGATCGACGACTCTCTTCTTCAATGGATTAGAAATTACCTTTCGGAACGTTCAATTCAAGTTTTTTTGGACGGTTTCAAGTCTGATATCCACAAAATAAATGCTGGTGTGCCCCAGGGCTCTGTTCTGTCTCCGACACTCTTTTTAATTTTCATTAATGATCTCTTGGCTGCTACTTCTAATCCAATATATTCCTTTGCTGATGACAGTACTCTCTGCTTTTCATATTCGTTCTTGGACTCACGGCCCTGCTCTTCGGCTGTAGAACGAGAACGGCAGCGTATGCTAAGCTCATTAAATTCCGAAATCAACAGCATAACCAATTGGGGAACTATCAACAGAGTGGAATTTAATGCTTCCAAAACACAATGCTGTCTGCTGTCTTTAAAGCGAAATTTAAACACCCAGCCATTATCCATGAATGACACTTGCATCGTCGAAACCGATAAACTTTCCATTCTCGGTATTTGTGTCTGTGACAGTTTACGTTGGAATGACCACATATTCGATGTCGTCAAAAATGTCGCGAAATGTCTAGGTTTCCTCAAGCGATGTAAGAAATACTTCACCGCCCTCTGATCTGCCCTCAATATATAAGGCATTCATCCGCCCAAAATTGGAGTACAGTGCCCACATCTGGTCAGGTGCTCCTAAAACATCTCTGCACCTGCTAGATAGGATTCAAACCCGTGCGAAAAAACTCATAGGTGATACTAATATCACTCAAATAATGGACACCCTCGAACACTGGCGTAATGTCTAGTGTCTCACTCTGTTTTATCGCTATTTCCACCACCAGTGCTTCACTGAAATCACCAGTCGCATTCCGCCCTTTCAAACTTTTAACCGCAACACCTGCCTCGCTATGAATGCTCATCAGTATACCCTCAAGCCCACTTTCGGACGTACTCTAAAATATCGTGATTCGTTCCTAAGCCGTACAACTCGCTTATGGAATGCCCTGTCTAGCTTTTTATTGACTAGTCATTATAACCTTCAAACATTTAAAACCAGCGTTCACTGGTACCTCTCTTTCCATCATCCCTGATTTTCCTTCACCTGCGCTGTGTGCAAACATTTTAAGGGTACATAAATCCCTTGAGCGCGCGCAAATTATAAAAAAAAGCAAGGAGGAGTTCCTACGAACCTGTCCGGAATATGATGTCCAAAATATACTCGGGGATTTCAACCTTGAAATCGATAAGAAAAACCTCTTCGGCGGATTAGTTGAAAAGCACGACATAAAAGACAATAGCTTCCGGCTAATCAATTTTGGATCAGCTCGTAATAGGGTGATAAGTAGCACTAGGCTACAAGCCTTCGAATTCATACAGCAATCTGGCGCACTCCAAATGGTCGATGCTAATAGGTGCAAGCCGCGCATCAGACATTATAAATGTGCTAACATTCAGAGGGCCAAACGTCGACTATAGACACTTTGTTGTTACAGACAAAATCGGAGCACGACTATCCAACGAGGAGAAGTTGCGAAAAGCTCAGAAAAATAAATTCGACATTGGAAGCCTTAGCACGACTGGGGTAGCCAGATCCTACAGAGAGCGTCTGAGCGAGAGACTCTCCGCTGTGCATTCACCATCCACAAACGCCAACAATATGTGGAACCAATATCGCGACATCATCAAAGAGGTAGCTAAGACTACCGTAGGCTCCCAGCTACCACCGAAAAGGAGCCTTAGTATGATGATGAGTGCGTCCGTCGGAATAAGGTGACAGAACATACGCACGTAAAAAGAAAAGACCCTACGGAGTCTCCCACCTCAATGATATCGAAGAGTCCCGCGATAGAAACAATATTCCGATGTTTCTCAGGAAGCTAAAGAACTGGCAGGTGGCTTCAATCCCGGAACGCAGGCTCTTCGAAACTCTAAAGGAAACCTAGTCACCGAAGCACGGGAGTAGTAGATGTAGTTAAGCAGCACTTCCAGCGGCTATTTAATGGGCATAAGCTTTCAAAAACCGAGCTTTTCGAACATGGAGGTGATGTTTTTTTGGTAGGGTGCATACACCAAATTAACAACAAGCCCATGCCCGATGACTGGAATATCAGCCCTATATACCCCATCTTTAATAGATAAGAACTATCGACACATATCCCTGCTAAATGTAGCGTATAAGATGCTTTCCAATGTACTGTGTGGACATCTCAAAACTTTCTACAACGCACTAATCGGCACATACCAGTTGGCATCCGGCCCGGCATACCGATAATCTACAAAAATTTTCACACTAAGCAAATCCTGGAAAAGATCAACGATTTTCAAGTCGAGGCTCACCATATTTTCATCGACTTCAAAGCTGCATATCACAACATTTATTGTCTTTAGCCTTACACGGCGATGACGGATTCGGGATCTTTGCAAAACTGACCCAGCTGCATACAGTTCCGAGGTATTCCAAACCTGTTTTTGGATTTCGGCAAGGAGATGATCTGTCATGTGATTTCTTCAATTTTGTGCTAGAACGGATAGTGCGCAGGGCATGTGTTAACACGTAAGGCACTATCTTTAACAAAACCATCCAGCTGCTGGGATACACAGACGACGTCGACATCATCAGCGCGCTGTCATAGAGGCTTTTTACGGTAATCTCTTGAGGTAAATGAGGACAAAACCAAATACATGTTGTCAACAAACAAAGAAGCATCTGTCCACCGCCTAGGACAAAGCGTCATTGTTGACAACAGTAACCGGAGTAAACATCAACTCCGAATGGAGATTCGGCGAAGACTTACCCTAGGAAACCGCTGCTACTTTAATGTGGCGAAACAAACGGATTCAAAACTCCTAAGTCAGAAGACGAAATACAATACAAAACGTTGATCCTCCCAGTTCTACTATATTATATGGAGTCGAGTGCTAAACGATCAGCAGGGAAGCAGAGCAGATATTGAATACTTTCTCGATATAAATTCTTCGTCGAATATTTGGTCCCATATGAGAGGAATGCGATGGAGCAGAAGATACAACTGCGAACTCAATGAGCTGTATCAAGATGTGGATGTAGTCCAAAAAGCTAAAACTTGTCGACTATACTGGTCCGGCCACATCCACTTTCAAGCCGACAAGGAAGACCGAACCTTCGTTTTGAGGACCAAGCCATCGCAGATGCCAGAGTGCTTGGTCTACACAACTCGAAGCAGTGAACCTGGAATCGAAAAGAGCGAAAGGCTGCTGTGATTCAGGCAGAGACACTTCACGGATCGGGAGCCCGTTAAGTTAAGAAATGTAAGTAAGCATTTCGAAAGCCTATTAAGATAAAAGAGTCCTCATCATGCCTGAAGATGCCTCCGACCCTGAAACATACGTTTATAAAAGATCTTTAACGATCTATTGATTATTCTATTCGATTGAAGTTATTGAAGCTTTGTCTTGGTCTACCTTTTCCAAAAAAAAACGGCCGACTTCCTGGAAGGCTTTTGATTTAAAGTTACGTCCTTGGTAAGAATGCAGCTCTATGAAAGCCACAATTGTTGGCAATCGTCTTCGATCTAAATCGCAGATTGATTTAGAATTACACACTTTTGACCACTTTCGAGTATGTACTGGACAATTAAGGTGTACCGTTAGCCATCTATGGTAGCAGGGCCACATTCAACCCTGACTTTGACTTTCGAAGCAGCACTCATTATGCATATTCCGCACCTACGTTTATTTTGCACTTAGCCCGTACAAACGTTTCCTTCTGCAGCATATTGTGTATTCCTAGGAGATCTTCCGTTGTTTCGCTGACCATCAAACGCGCCACGACTAGCTACAAGCTGATACGAGTGCATATAGTGATTCTCACTGCGTCACACTGCCACACAATATGTCTGTTACACTGCTCGGTCTTTCCAGATTTTTTCTAGGCCAATTTAGTAGAATGGACTGGATGGTGATTTGCCTTTTCCCATTGTTACAACCGCAGTATTCAAATTTGGCCTCTCATGCTCGGCAAGATAATGAACTTGCATATGAGTGGAGCACATCCTTTTCTTTTTCAGAGCACACTGTTGTATATGTACACGGATATTCCATTTAAGGAAGGAGTCTTTCGTAGATGAGTAATCGCATCCCCGATAAAGTACCGGAAAGAGCACTATTTATGACATTAACGCGTATTACCTAGGCAACCTAATGCGTGAACTTTTATTTTAATCTAAAGGACAAACTCTGAGGTTAGTAATGCAATACAACATCTGTCAAATTTTCGCCTCGGTTTTGACTAAAAACTAGTCACGCTTTTGATGAAATTTTTTATCACGTTTGTATTTTGTATTTCGCGAATAACAGCTGTGATATTTGCTTTTGGTGCATGAATGAAATTTATCACGCAATAGAGAAATTGTCTGACCCACTGTATAGCATGTGGCACCGTCCTGCTGAAAACAAACGTCATCCACGTCCATAGCATCAATTTCAGACAAAAAAAAATCAGTCAATTTAATTCACTGAAACGGTGGCCCAATCAGAATTTTCGAAAAAATGACACCACCACCAAAAATCGCACCAAACGTCAATCTTTCTGGATGGAAAGATTGTTCCACTATTTCTCTTGGTTTTTCGGAGCCCCAGATGCGACAGTTTTGATTGTTTAAATACCCAGACAATGGAAACGAGCCTCATCACTCAGAATAATTTTGTGTAAAAATTTATGATCTTGTTCATTCATTTCCAGCACTCAATCAGGGAAAGTACGGCGTTGTGAGTGGTCTGCTGGCTTCAATTCTTGGACCTTGTAAGTATTATGCAAAATGCGGTGCAAAATGGTAGCGGATAGGCCCAATTCGTGTGATCGTCTCGAAATGGGCAGTTTTTGGGTTTTCAGCCTTACAATCAGCTGCGGCGGCGATATTTTCAGCTGACTTTGCTGGACGAACACGAGCTGGAGTCTTCACATCACTAACCTGTCCGAGAGGTTCAAATTTATCGGTTAAATTCACTATATGTAGCTGTGCGAAACGGCGTTTGATGATGACCAAAAACAGTACCAAATTTACGAAACGTTTCCGCGATATTCTCACCGTTTTTTTTTTAGCGATATTTCACTGTTTCAACACGTTGTGCAAGTGCGTATCGATACATATTTAATAACTTCGTAGTTTTTACTCTACATCGTTAAATGTTGACAGTTCAACAATGGATGACCCCCTTTACAAGCGTCGCAAGAAGTAGTGATACTGTTCCGTACCACATTAAGAATCCAAAACGCCGCTAATCATTCTGCAATTGTTCTTCTGAAGATAACTATCCAGAATACCTGGATAGTCGAATGGCAAGGTCTTTCAGTAGGAACATAGTAATTAGTTACAGATTGATTGAAAGCCGTTTTCTAGTGAAACAGTCGTATTGTATGTCCATACCGGTTGAGTTTTAGAGCAAGCATTCTTGTCGTCTAGGTTTGAAGCTCTTGCCAAACTAATTCCAGGCATGCACCAGCTTTGACAAACTTGTTCACCTCCTCCTTAAAACATTTTCATTGATTTTTTCTCTGAAATCTCTGCAATATCGTGCCTTGGCATCCAATTAAAGATTCCTCTGCTAGCTGGACAGATAACTAAGTGTTAGTGATCTACCTAATCTAGCTAAAGATTGATTGCCTTTTGCGTTCTTTTCGTAGCACAGGCTGGCTGGAAATACACCGCTAAACCATTCCCTATTCGGTTCGTAACTTTAGACTGCAGTAATCAACTCTTGCTCAAAAATTACCAAAATAATGTGCAGAGTCATTTCGTGATAATAAGACAAGCTCTCCGACTTGCTGACGGTGGGGTTTCTTATTTAGCACAGCTTTGTTGTCGCTACAGATACAGATACTTCGCCCCTCTTCAACCAACCTCATTAAGGCATCAACCCCACTTCCTATATCAACCATTCCCATTTATGAAGACCAGACTACACTCCTTTCCTGGTTCAGATTCTGTCTGAACCCAGTACAGAGACGTGGACTGCGTACTTTCGCAGCAACTGGAGTTCTGCTGTCATAACATCCGAGTCTAAAGACATGCTACGTGCGAACTCATCAAAACTCAAATGTGTGTTACGTACCAAAATGGAAATATGACTTTGAGAGTGCAGCCCATGATATAAATAAACACACCTTTCTTTGTAGCGCAGGTAAGAGCAGCGAAATGTAAGTCCGTAAAAGCTTGTTCGACCAAACAAAGGAGACATAGGAACTGAAATGTGTAATTGGTCCTTTCATATCGGTACAGATCCAGAACCTCCTCAGTGAAAGTTTGTTTGGAAAAACTAATGGTGTTGGCTGTTAGAAGTAGATGAGTCAAGGCAGACAGCTTCCTCCTTCTTGTGAATATAGGACAAGCAGTTTTAGATGATTGATTGAAAGCCCATTTCTAGTAAACCAATCGAGGACTAATTTAGTCATGATCCGACAGAAGGTCGCATATGCCTCGACATAGACGGTAGTCAACGCTAAGTAGTGAGCCGACCAATATACAACATAGCAGTGGACACACCTATTTATGCCCGACATTACATATTAGCCACAGTCAGCATCCGGAATCATAGTATTATTCATTAGCATTGTCTTAATCCAACACAAGTGATTCGTCTACGACAATGTTGTATGGTGGAGTTACACATGCCGACAAAAGTTGTATCTCAATGTCAAAAAAATTATGTAAGGCGTACTCCTTGTTGAAGGCGATCTCAATGTCAAGAAAATTATGTAAGGAATACTCCTTGTCGAATGCCATGCCATTCAACTCTGAATGTTTAAAACTTTGAAGCACTTAGCGAGTGTGAAGGCATTTTTGCCGACTTTCGGTGTGAAAACTACTTTCACTATTCGCCAGAGATTCGATATGATAGCTAGTGCCAGGCCTAATTTTTCACCAGATAGCAGATCATTGGGTTGTACTACATCGCTTGCTTGAAGTTTTGTTGAAAAGAGCTGGTTGTTAGATGGCTCTGATCCGGTTACCTAAGAAGTAAGTCGCGAGCATGTAATAGAGAATCTCAGCTCTCGACTCAGTGTTTTTCTTTGGGCACCGTTCAAGTTCTGCACAACGTCCTCTACCTCCTGTTTCGTTATGAGCTTAAGCGGAGTTTTAACGAATTTGCCAAGTTCCTCCGTATTCGTGTATTTTTCTAGAATCTTTCTCTTAAACAATCAAAACTTTGCAATGATAGGTGGTTTAGAATACTTCTACTGACATTTTAATAATTCAATCAAAAGAATCAGAGAAATTTGTCAGTTATCCTTCCGAAGATAACATGCTGTTGTACGATGGACAAGGCAACGAAAAACAATACAAACAAAATCACAAACAAAGTTAGAGAAGAAGCTTAAGAAAAATAGTTCAACCACGTAATCCAGTATAGAATGACCTGTAGAATCGTATCGGGAAATGCTCCTTTAACGCCCTAAAGGCATTTAAAACAAAAAAACATCTCATCATTGTCATCAGTCTGCGACTAATTCCTTTGAATACGTAATAATTATGTACATATCTCACTCAAAATCACATCAATGTATTTTCTCAAATAAAATTTCTATTAATATCACTCACCTTGATAAAAATCCTTTGGCTCGACATCCTCGTGTACACTCTATGATGAAGGGTTTTTTGCAAAACCGCATGTCTTCTCTAAATATGTACAACAACAAAAAAAAAAGAAGAATAATCACCAACCACTAGGCAGTCGGTGCCACTTCACTACCACTCGACAAGGACAGAGATGAAGGCCACACAATCGGAATCCGAATCGGAACCTTCATACACCGACGACTACGGGCTACGACCACGGTACGACGGCGAACACGATAGACACACTTTGGTAAGGAATTACACGATAGCAGTAAAGGAAAAATCCGCACCATCAAACGATGTATATTTTTTTCTAAATCTCAACTCCGAAAATTAAATGACTTACCTTGTTTAATTTTCCTAGAACTAAATGAAATATTTAATTTTAATAAAAAAACAATATCAATGCACTGTGGGAAGTTTGCGGCATTCCCAATTGGAAAGAGATTCGGGCGATTTTCTGAGAAACCAGGACATTTCCTTCACAATGCTTTTGTCATGCTTCTTTTGATCTGCAATTTTCTCAACCTTTCGCTAAACAATTTGTAAATAAAGTGGAAAAATTAACTAATTTTCGTAATAATTTCGAGAACGATATCAAGAAACTAACGCGTCGCGACTGTCAACAAATCAAAATACACAAAAATGCAAACGGACTGTTGCTGTCTTTGTTTATTGTCTGGCCACTAGGGCTGTGCAAAAGAGATGGAAATCAAAACAACAGTAAACAAAGGTGATAAAATAAATTTTCTAAAGGGGTAGCTAGATTAGAATTTTTAATCATTTAACAAGTTTCGGAGTGCTTTGGTAATTGGGAATTATTTTCATTTAAAAATTGAAAAATATGAAAGTGGTTGTCAATGCAAATTGATGAAGCACTTTGAATTTTCGCAATCTTTGAGAAGGTAACCAAAATTATCTATTGACCGACAGATGGCGAGGAATCTAAATTCTGTTTGCTTGAGAGTCGGTGTTTTCTTTTAGGTTGGAGTAAACTTTTTCTGCAGAGTTATACAACATTCTACTGAAAGCATAGTATGGTGCCAATATAAATTGAATAATCACGGTATTGTGGCAGCATTTTAAGGGATGCAACAATGAGCTCTAGCACATGTGCTCTGATAATCAGAAAGTGCTCACTAGATCATGTACACAAAATACATTCATGAATCATTAATGTGTTTACGATTGTATTTACGTTCACCGGATGCTGTAGGAATTGCTGTGACACTTCTGACGGCGTCCTGTCGAGAACCAGACTTCCTAAACTTGTGGCGCGAATATTGATCAGCATTATAAACTATAAACACATCAGCTGGGTAGACAGCGGTGTTATTAAAACTTCCGCAACAGATTCAACCCATAATCTGTGCTGATTTGAAAGCCGATAGAGATCTGTAATAGCCCCCAGCAATTGTCATATCGATCCCTCGTCCCAAAAGATGTCTATAAAGCAACTACTCTTGGAATTCATTCTACAGTTTGATTTGGTTATAAACAATGTTAGCTCGCAGCAAAAATTCAAAAGTTGCAAAATATCGAAACACATGGTGAAACCAGGAGACTTATGAAGGTCATCAAAATAAAGGAAACAGCCACACTGGAAACACTCAGAAGATCTGATGGCACCTACACTGAGCCGAAAACAGAGACTCTGTCTCACGTTCGAAAACATAATCGGTTTGTTACCAGTCCCTATGACCAAAACTGCAAGTTAGTCAAGTAATGCAGTTAACCCAATGTAGGTGGTAACCATAGATGAACTAACTCTACTAATACTTTTGCAAACCCTTAACTTTCGCACAGACACACTGTAAGTGAATTACCAACACTGAGCGCAATTTACAAGTAAAGTTGCTAGAATGAGAGCGATTTGCACGAGTTTATGTAATATGGATGACGTTTTTTGAGTTAAATGGGAGAGAAATTGCCATTGATGACAGTTCACACGTATTCACAAACAGGGTCACACGGATAGAGGCGATAAGTAGAAATCGAGTCTTGGTTTACCAATATCTGGAAAGTTTGCCATCTATGTTCGTTGATCTATGCTGGTAACTCACATCATACAACTGATGGCATGATACCGATGGAATTATAGTTATGCTAGAAAAAACAAACAAATATACATTCCGAAGACTTGGCGATAGTATTATAGCTTTTGTACCCAAAATCAGCAAATGTTAGTAGTCATCACTAAGAGGTTCAGACCTCTTAGCCTGATTTTATCCCGGCTAAATGGAGAGAATGATTGAGATACATGTTGATAGAACTGCGATTGAAATTCCCGATTCCCTTGCCCTGGTAGACTAGTTAAATGTGGAGTGAGTTCATAAACGTCAGCATTTCTACCTTAGTGCAATCTCAGATATTTTGTTGTGTATTTTTCAACGTGATCGCTGCGCTGGCATATCTTAGTGCATTTTAGCTTTGTTCAGTGAGGTTGTTCCGGACTGTGAAAAAATTTTCTGTCCGAATCTGTTCTGCTCTGTGTTCAGTGAGGCTGTTCCAATCTGTCCGGAACAGAAAATCTAGCACCTATTTTCGAAGTAGAAGACAATTCTGAAAAGTGTGAATATCAGCTGTGATTTTGAATTGTGTCATTTGGTAACTGCAATATGCTTTGTGAATTTGTGATTTTTTTTAAAGATATTAAAAAATAATGGAACACTTTGAGATAAAATCGGAGAAAGGACAACCTGTTCTTGTACAGTGTTCACCAAACAGTGGTCTAAACGAAAAAGAAAGGTTAGCACTGTAGCAGAAGAGCTTAGCAAATGGAGAGAGGAATTTGCAGAGGAAAGAAAGACAAAAAGAGAATATAGGGAGGCGAAGTTGGAAGCTTATAGAAAGCGGACAGAAATTATGGAAAAGCAAATGAAGCAGAGGGAAGAACTGCTCTCTGTTATTTTCAATAAAAATCTGAAAAATAATTTTTCTTGTCTTTTATTATTTTTTTTATTTATTCATTTCTGTTATTAAATTACATTTATATATTACATTTTCATGATCAATGTTTCTTAAAGTTTACTGTTTCTTAGAATAAATAAACACTTCTTCACAAAGGGTATTTCGGATGCTTGTCACGATCTTGATCATGTAGGGTTTCGTGATATATATCCTGTTCAACATATTCTTCGACTTCCAAAGGAAGATCATTATCATTGCATAAATTATGCGACACGACATAAGCTCTTATGACATGGCAGAGCTTTTTTATTTATCTCAGCTTACAATAATAAAGTTGACGGAATCGTTGCTTGAGTATGCCAAACGAATGCTCAATAACAATTCTTCCAGAGCTAAGCTTCCGAATAAAGAATTTTTGCCTCGCCATTAAGTGGCCGTTATCTCGAAATGATGTTATTAAATATTGGCTGCAGCTATAGGCGGAATCTCCCAATAAAAATCGGTTTCCACAAACATCGGCCAATTTAGAATATAAAGTATTTTCCAATAGGGACTTGACAACTTTGAATTTAATTTGCGCTCTTTCAGTAATCATCAAACTGTCACTGTCAATTTATTCAGTAAACTCAACATTTTCATCATGGTAAAGTACACGAACGAGCAACGTCTGCAAATTATAAAAATTTTCTACCGAAATTCGGAGTCGGTGACTGCAACTTTAAGAGCGTTAACTCCAATTTTCGGTCGTAATTCTCGCCCTAGTAGACAGCCAATAACATGTTTAGTGCAAAAATTTGAGTCTATATATTCGTTGTGTGATGTTGCCGTGTCAGTGAGACAACGAGTTGGTCGAAGTGTCGAAAATATCGCTGCCATTCAATCGTCCGTAGCAAACGATCCAAATCAGTCAATTCCACGGCGTTCTCAAGAATTGGGCATCGCTCAGACCACATTATGGCGTATTTTGCGTAATGATCTTGGTTTACACCCATACAAGATCAAGCTGACTCAAGAATTGAAGCCGATGGACCATTTGAAGCGACGTACGTTCTCCGAATTTCATCGCAAAATCATCTTCAGTGACGAAACTCATTTTTGGCTAAATGGGTTCGTCAATAAGCAAAATATGCGTTATTGGTTGGGTGAAAATCTACATGTGCTTCATGAATCACCACTTCATCCATAAAAAAATAACTGTTTGGTGCGGTTTGCATGCCGGCGGAGTTATTGGGCCATATTTTTTCGTCGACGATAACGATCGTCACGTTACTGTGAATAGTCAGCGTCATCGCGCCATGATCACCGATTATTGGACTTGGACGACATGTGGTTTCAACAGGATGATGCCACAAGCCGCACAGCACACGCTACAATTGATTTATTGAAGAGTAAGTATGGTGAGCGAGTTATCTCAAGAAATGGGCCAGTCGATTGGCCGCCTCGTTCGTGCGATTTAACGCCGCTTGACTATTTTCCGTGGGGCTACGTTAAGTCATTGGTTTATGCCAATACGCCGACCACGTTGGAAGAGCTCAGAGCCAACATTGAACGGGAAATAGCAGCCGTTACGGCCGAAATGTGTGGCCGAGTCGTTTAAAATTGAATCGACCGCTGCAAACGTGCCCGCGGTGGCCATATGAACGAAGTTGAGTTCCATTCATAAATGTTTTGATTGTACTTCAAGCCGATAATGAAGTTTTTGAAATATCTCAAATGGTTTGCGTTTTATTTAAAAAAAAAAGTTGTCAAGTCCTTTTTGGAAAACCCTATAGTTCTGCACTAATGCAGTTCCTTATTAGTGTGACGTTTTTTTGAAAACAACCGTGCTCTCGAGGCGGAGTAGGATTTGGCATTTGTTGTTGTACTACTCACGAGATTGAAGAGTGCGCAAAAACTTCGGTTTTTGTCTTTTTCTCGATTAAACACGTTGCGTAGAAAATCCCCAAGTCACAGTTTTTCCTTTCTGGATTCACATGGATATGGTAAGACAAATTAGATCCTATGTTTTCTTTGTTTAGATAAATAAGTATTCACGTACCTATGTTAGGTGAGTACGTCACTGTTGTTTTTTATCAGATTCCATGAGCTTATGAGCTTTCCCTAGATGCGGCTTTGAATTTCTTTTTCTTAATATTCGCATAATGTTCTGTAATCTCAAACTCATCTTCCGTTTAATGACAAATGATGATTGATCCTCATGCTCTCGACACGAAATACTGCAAAATGAATGTATTTGTGTCTTAACGAATAAAGGGAGAGTGAATCTACAAAATCAATTTAGAATGAGGCGCGAGTGTCTTGCCGGAGGACAACAACGTTAGATTTGAATGCTAGTAAAGAAAATTTGTGTCTATCTGAGATACGAGGGGCGTTCAACATATTCTCGGTATCGGGGTGAAGCTGTGGTTGTATATATAAATTGACTTATTTATCAAGTAATACTATTATTTTAGTGCATTCATGTAAAATTTCATATAAATGTGATTATTAATTCGCGTTTTATCTCTAGTTAAACAGAATCATAATGGCAACTGAGACGATGATGGTGAAAATTGAGCATCGCGCTGTAATTACATTTCTCACTAAGCAAGGAAAAAGTCAAAAAACTATTCATGAAGAGATGGTGGCTGTTTACCAGGGTTCCGCACCTTCATTATCAACTGTGCAAAAGTGGTCAAGTGAGTGGCAGAGATTACCAAGCTTTCAATTGGTACCATTCACACCATTCTTCATGACCATCTTAACCTTTCAAAGGTCAGTGCAAGGTGGGTGCCACGAATGCTCACAGCGCCTCAGAAAAAAGTGAGAATCGCATGCTGTAGAGAGCTTTTGGAGATGTGTAGTGAGAACGCGGACGGTGTTATGGATCGAATTGTTACTGGGGACGAAACATGGGTCCACCACTATGACCCTGAAAGCAAACAAGAGTCCATGCAGTGGCATAAAAAAGGAACAGACCCCCCGAAGAAGTTCAAAGTCACTCCGTCTGCCGGGAAGCTCATGGCCACAGTTTTTTGGGACTCAACGGGAATCTTGCTCATTGAGTACAAAAAAAAAAGGTGAAACCATCAACGCCACATCCTACGCTTCCACTTTGCATAATTTGCGGGAGGAAATTAAAAAGAAAAGACGGGGTAAGCTCGCAGCGGGTGTGTTGCTTCTTCATGACAACGCTCCTGTTCACACGGCGCGAGTTTCCAAGGCTGCTGCGCGAGATTGTGGTTTCGAAGAAATCCAACACCCACCCTATAGTCCAGACCTTGCCCCTAGTGATTATTTCCTGTTTCCGGATTTGAAAAAATGTCTTCGTGGAAAAAGATTTTCGGATGATGAAGAACTCAAGTCGGCAATAAATGGGTATTTTGCAGAGAAAGAGGAAATTTATTTTTTGAGGGTTTAAAATAGCTTATCTCAAGATGTAACAAATGCATTGATGTTAGGGGAGATTATATTGAAAAATAAAAACAATTTAAATTGAATTCGCATTTTCCTTCATATCCGATATCATTTCCCATACCGAGAATATATTGAACGCCCCTCGTATATGCATTCTTGATAGCAATAACAACCGAGAGACAACAGAGCGGCTCTTAAGGCCTTGTTATACCCTCTTACTATTTTCAAGAATGCAAGGCTTTTGTGAACGCAGTTGGAAGGCTTATTGGTGTAGTAACGCGACTGCGAAATTTCAGCAAAAGAAACATACAAGCATTGAAGTTGTTCAATCTCCAAGTACTCTGATCCGAAAGAAAAGAAAATGGAATTAATCAGCTTGGCTGAAGGTTTTCGATATAAAGACCTTCAAATTGTTTAGTGAATATTAATACATTAACGACTGATAAATTGACAACGATTTATTCTTGATTCTTCTTGGCACCGACAAGGAAACTAATCAACCTTCTACGTAGCTCTGCCTGTAGCACTCTCCCCTTTTCAAAGATTCTTCCTATTTCGTTGTTTCAAAAGACATATTCATACTAATCACATTTTTATATTAATAGGTATCTCCCATTAAGAACTAAAGAATACATTACTTAATCCTTGAGCCCGGTTGATTACCGATGAAATTCTTAGTATTTTTTAAGTATGCTACTCTTTTGCCTATAAGAGCAAAACACAGCTTTTAAAGACTATTAAGTGCTTCCAGAGTTCCAGATATTTCAATTTTAAGGACACATTTCTCTTCTAAGTGTGTCACCAAACTACGTCAGGATATACGTATAGGTATATGATAACCCAGCGGCTTTGACCTAAAAGTTACCAAGAGTGATTCAGAAGTCATACTCCTCGTTCTTCAGGAGTTCTTGGAGCATGTATTTGGCTTAGTTACATTTCTTCCTTCTCCCTTTCAGGCACGAAGGCCTTTTGTAGCGAACAGGAGCTGCGTTTCCCACTTCCAATCATATGCTTGTGAGAAATAAACAAAAAATACTTATTATCTAAACTTTCCAACTATATTTACAAATATTAATCTAATCAAAACTCTGAAGCAACTCTCTTGCTCTGCGATACTTCTCCGACGATGTGATCAATGTTGAATCACCATCAACGGCTTGCTCTGCTTGCTTATCCAATTCATCGATGACCGCCTCAGCAGCCTTGGTAACTTTGTCCTTAGCAGCACCCTTCGACCCAGAGAGATACTCCAAAGCAATCGGCCAATATTCTGCACTTATCTTTGTATCATCAAACACTGACTGTTGGATGGATATCTGCCGGAGTTTCTCGAATTTCCAATTGCCCTGGTTGTTCTTCCACTTTTGTAAATACTCTTCATTTCGTGTGGCTTCTTTTTTACTTCCTCGATCCTTTTGAGTTTCAAGGCGTTGCTGATGTTTAAGCTTCTTTTTCTGCCGAACCGTCAGAATAGATTTTACATTCTCTGGTTTTTCACTCTCTAGTAGTTCTTCGACGGTAGGTTCTTGCATCTCCTCATCCTCGTCATCGCCAGATTGTGGAGAGTCCTGTTTGGGTTTCTTCACTGAATCTGATTCATCGTCATCTTCGGCGAGGGACTTTCTTTTCAGTTTCTTTGATAGTCGCTTTTTGGGAGGAAGATTTTCGGGCTCTACTAAGAAGGAACTTTTAAAATGGATATTTTGGGAAGCTTCAAATGGTTTTACCTTTGCTTATGATAACACTTTTGGTGGGAATCACTTCTTCTTCCTCTTCCTCGTTTGCTTCATGCTTCCTTTTCTTGCCTTTGGGTTTTTTCGTGGTCTTGATGGAATCTTTTTCTATTTTCGCCATTGTACCTACTTCCTTATTGCTATTCCACAGAACAAAACAAAAATCGGATGAAACCAAAAATGTCAAAACGCACGTTGAAGTTTTGCGTCTCGGTGAAAAGCTCTGTTTCTTTTGATGTAGGGAAAGATGACTGTCTAAAGATTTCGGCAGAAACAACACTGCTTTCTTGACTTTTCATGAAAATTTGCTGTGTGATTTGTTTAAATATTTGAATTACTATCGTTCTCAATGCATTAAGGGAGTCAAATTGCAGTTTATTCTAAAAATTCAACATCAATCGTCGACTGTTTTAAGTTTAAGACACCAACGACTTCTTGAAGCAAACACCTCTAAACTCACACGTGCGATTTGACAGCTGCCAGAGCCCTAATAACAACAAGAATCACAATTTTGGGAATCTGTGTCCCGAAAAATGGGCAAACCAAAAGCAAATAAAACGAAATCCAACCATGTAATTGCTAAACCAAAGACCAGAAAAGAACTGCGAAAAGAAAAGAAGCTTCAGAAGAAGGAAAACAAACGAAATTACTTTTCAAATGCAGGTAAATCGAAGAACATCCCTGGCCCGCTTAACAACAAACAAACTCAGAAACCACATGTAGGACTTCCACCGCCTCCCGGGAATGTAAGTGACGATGATGAGGACATCCCTTCTGACTTCTCTGACGCCGAAATAGATGCAAAGATGCCCAAGTCATTGGCCAAACCAAAGCCCAATAAAAAGAAACAGAAAATTGTGAAGAATTCAATCCCAGATGCTGATGAAAGGCATCGTCGGGAAAATGCCAAACTGAAAGATTTGGAGAAAGCATCACACAAACAACGTATAAAACAATTAAAAGAGGCAAACGAAGAGGAAGACAAGATCATATCGCGTCTGGAAAAGAAACTAAAAATGAACAAGAGCAAGGACAAGAAGCGACTTGTGCAAAAGATGTTCAATGATGGTCTGGATTACGCCTTGGAACTGTGTTTGGACGATGATGACGATTTAAAGAAGAAACCTTCTAAAAGTAATAAAAAGGAAACGGCAGATGATTTTGATGAATCAGACTTTGGTGAGGATGACGGTGATGGTTTCGGTGATGAAAGCGACGGGGAAGCGATAGTTGCTGAGGACGAGAAAGGATCAAGTGATGAAGGTTTGACTGACGATATTTCTGAAGAGGAAGATGAGACCCCTAAAGGTAAGCTTTATTCGCAACTCCTGCCAAATAACTCATATTCTAAACCTGTCCCTCACAGTTAAAGAAGACATATACGGTCGTAAGCGAGATGCCGACGGAAACATCATACAGGAGACGAATATTGCACCTGCTGCTGGTAAATATATTCCTCCCCATCAACGTGCAGCTGCTTCTTCTGCAGAAACAGGAAATCGTCAGGAGAAACTAGACCGTCTACGTAAACACTGCAAAGGATTCCTCAACCGACTGTCGGAAAACAATCTTCACAAGATCGCCAACAGCATTGAAAAGCTCTACATGTCCACATCCCGTCATGATATGAATGAAACACTGTACGCGTTGCTCTCGGAAGCTTTGCTGGCAAAATCATTATGTAAAGAGCGAATGGTTCAGGAACACATTGTCCTACTGGCATATCTTCATGCTTCAGTTGGACAAGAGATTGGAGCTCACTTTCTACAAATGTTCGTCAATAAATTCGTCGAGCACCTTCGTGATGTGACGACCAGAATTGACATGGAAAACAAGGAATTAAACAATTTAGTACTTGTCCTCTCTTATCTCTACATGTTCAAGGTTTTCGAGCACAACCTACTCCTCGAGCTCATCGATCGCCTGGGTGACAATCTCTGTGAGAAAACCGTCGAGTGTCTTCTATTGATCTTTCAATCTGTCGGGTTTAAGCTTCGCAAAGATGATCCACTTGCCTTCAAAAACATGATGCAAGGACTTCAGAAGAAGATCACCGAATCATCGATGGAGATGAAGGAGAATTTGCGGTTGAAATTCATGGTGGACATCCTTAACGCCGTGAAGAACAACAACATCAACAAAATTCCCCAATTCGATCCGGAGCTGGGTGAGAATCTTCGCAAAAAACTGAAAGCAATGCTAACCAACGACAAATATGTGATCACACTCAATATCACGATTGACGATCTGTTGAGAGCTGACGAGGTCGGTAAATGGTGGATTGTAGGATCAGCCTGGTCGGGCAATATCAAGGATATCAATAGCGCCAACAAACAACCATCATCCACCCTCACACAGGAACGTTTCAGTGATAAACTGATTGCATTAGCGAAGCAACAAAGAATGAACACGGAGGAGAGAAAGAACATTTTCTGCATTGTGATGAGTGCCGAGGACTTTGTGGACGCTTTTGATAAGATTCTTCACCTCTCCCTAAAGGACCAGCGAAGCATAGCTTACGTAATACTCCATTGTAACCTCAACGAGAAGCAGTACAATCCGTACTACGCACACTTGGCTCAGAAATTTTGTCAGCACAACCGCAAATTTCAGTTGGCATTCCAATTTGCCTCATGGGACAGAATCAACGACATTGATGCGCTCATCAAGCAACAAATCAAGAATATGGCGAAGTTCCTGCTTCATCTGATTTTACATGGTGGTCTAGCGCTTTCCATGTTGAAGGTGGTGAACTTTGTAGACCTCAACAAGTCCAACTTCATCCTCATGAAGGACATCATGGTGGGAATTCTCTTAACCACAGAATCCGAATGCCGACAGGTGTTTGAAAAAATAGCCAAGAACACCAAACTGAATGTTTTCAAAAACAGCATACGATTGTTCATGCAGCACTTCCTCCTCAAGAACGAGGCATCCCTCAAGCTGGACGAGGACAAAATGGATTTACTGAAACGACGAATAGAAACAGTGGACAAAGTTCTGGCGTATGTTGACCTCTAGCACAATAAACATAGCTTCCATCTGGTTAGGAATATGTATCTGGTTTATTTTTTATTTTTTTATTAACAACTGGTATCGAAAAATCAATATATATCACCATTCAATTTCAATGTGAACCTTTGGTCACATGCCTATTTGGCATCCTCGACAGCCTGGTTTACCCAAGCACGGAGCTTATCTGTGTCCTGGAGCCCTACTAACTTATTTTGAACCTTTCCATCTTTGATTACCATCAAAACAGGAACCGATCCGACATCATAATCTAATGCTAGCTCACTGTGCTCGTCGATGTCGACCTTAGCCAAAGCAATAACACCTTCCTTCTCACCAATAATGGACTCAATGCGCGGGGTGAGCATCTTGCACGGATTGCACCATCTAAAAATATGACAAAACATGAACTGGAACATTTATGTAACAATAAACAAATGGAGTCTGCGTCATACATACGTTGCGAAGAAATCCACAACGATTGGTTTACTGCTTTTCTTAACCTTCTCGTCGAATTCTTCCAAACTCTGGATTTTGAAGATTTCTGAACGTGAAGCTGTTGCTGAGATTGCTCTAAGGCTAGGTCTTACCATACGGCAGATGGACTGTGCTTTAGTTAAAGCGAACATTTTATATATTGTTTAAACCAGAGATTTTGTGGGATAAGTCGACTGCGTGTTGTCGGCTAAGACACAGAGGTATTAATTATGAATTAAGGCTTTGTGGATAAATATAAATCACGGGGGAGATAATTTATTAATGGCTATATACCTTTTGAAAATATTCAGTTCTATTGCGAAGTTCTCTTTAAAAAAAAAATGTTCCGGAACGTCAAAAATTAGCAAAGACGAACCTCTAGAGTTGAGGAAACGTTCAGAAATTGCGATAAATGAAGGCATTCAGCCTTCGAATTACTTCAGAATATTTCTAATTTGAATGCAATTATATCCAGTGGCAAGCTGTGTTTAACTGTGACACTAGATATTCTGGTTTAAGTCGGAACATTGTTATGGACTCATATATAAATATATACCGATGTATTTAATGTTGGGCTTATCAATGAATTATTGTAGTTTCCTTGTCGCTTTTATAGATTTACAATGCTAAATTGTCAGCTGACACGGTTCCCAGATTAATTTCGTTAGCCTAGCAATACTTTGTCTGACAACGTTGTCAAGTTGAAAATTGACAGCCCACACGGTTGGGAGATGTATGTTTACAAAAAAATTGACGGATCCGTTGAAAGAACAAATTAAAAATTGTTTTTTCATGCTGCACTGAGTGAAGTGAAGATTTTGTTGAGAAATATAAATAAATAAATCGTAATAAATAAAAGATTCTCTTCGATTGTTTTGGCGGCGTAGGTTTTTTTTTCCTTTTTTTAAAGAACTTAACACTCAAGAGGGTAAGACTACTCTTAAGAAGCCGGAGCACGTGTTAAGTTCTTCAGAAAATTGGATAGAGCGAGAGAGAGAGAGAAAAAAAATGTTTGGACTCAGTGGTTATTTTGCTCCATGGGTGGCATCCAACATTTAATGGGAGACTAAATTATCATTGAAAATTGACTTAATGTTGCATTTTAGGCAACCATTCATCTCAAGAGATTTTAGTTGTCTGAAAAAAAATCTTTCGGGCATGGCTAATATTGAACCCCGAACCTTCTGATTGAGAAGCAAATACACCACCACTTGAGCAGCGAGGAGGATGAATTGCCACACAAACGCCGGCGTGCTCGGACTAAGGATTGAGTGGACCGCCGTCAGCAGGAGGGACTTCACGCAAAGTTACTTGTCGAACTGAGAGCTGTGGAGCCAGAGTTGAATCGCAATTTTTTGCGTATGAATTCTAAACAATTTGATGATATTCTAGCTTTGGTGACTCCACATATCTAAAAGCAAGACACGAATATGAGCGCGATCTTTTCAGCGGCTATGTTGACTCTGCAATACCTAGTTGCCGGCGAACGTTTTTGATCTATGCAATATCTCGTCCATCATTCCAGATGTTTTGGACGCATCTACAGAGTACTCGTGGACAAATATCTTCACACCAGAGGCTTGGTATGCTGTTGCCAGCAAATTCAGCGAAATGTGGCAATTTCCAAACTGCATTGGAGCAATGGAGCATGTGGTAAAGAACACACCACCTAATGCTGGCAGTATATTTTACAATTCAAAGGCACACACAGTGTTGTATTGGTGGACATCGACGTCGGCCACAATGGGCTATTTTTCGATGATGGTGTGTTTAACCGCTGAACATTTGGACAAACGCTGGATACTAATCAGCCGTGCTTGCCAGCACACACAATGCACTACCCTATGGAGATTTCCCTGTTCCGTATGTACTCGTTGCAGATGATGCATTTACTTTGCGCCCGAGCATACAGCCAACACGGTCTCTCAATGGTGCAGGGAGTATTTAATTAGCGATTCAGTCGCAACCGCAGTTCCAACCAGCATTAATAAAAAAAAAGCTAGGCGATAGAAGTGAAACTTCATGAAGTTAAAATGAGTCTGCTAATCCTAGATGACAAATGGTGGGATAGATTTGGTGGAGGCAAGTGTGGCAAACGTTAATTTCAGCTCTATATTGTTGTGTCTGCTATATCGCCAAGCTGAGTTGCTGGACTGTTCTACTCTGCTTATCTTCTTGGCGTTGACAAACAAAAGTCAAACCAAGTAAAATTTTGTTGTTAAGCTGAAGTTTTCCGTTATGTATTGTTGATGCTTTTTGTGTTGTTACCAAATAATGTGTAGATAGGTGCTTTGACGATGGTAACAATGATGATGATGATGCTGATGGTGTTAGTATACACGTAACTTGTGCATTTTGCACCCATCCACGACGCCCACTTTACCGTTCCTGGCTCATTTCGTCCGAGTTAGTGCCCCACCATGCGCGTTACCTGCTCTCTTATTGTTCCCAACTCCCAACTCCGAGTGTGTCACCTTTTCGTTCCTCTCCCATGTCTTATTCTGTCCGAGCTGATTCATCAAGCGCGCTACTGCCTCCCGTTTCTTGTTTCATCGAACTTCGCACCAAGCCCATGGAGCCGTAAGAAGTTTCACTTAAATAAATTTGTAGTGTTTCTTTAGAGTTTGAGGTACGAGTTAGTAGTCAGAGGTCGAGTGATGTTATCAATCTTGTTGTCAACTACGACATCGTACTGATGCCGCTTAAGAAAGAAAGTAAAATTGTTTGAGAAATTCGTAGATACCTCGAGGTGTACGCTATTTTCTTTTCGTTGAAGAAATGGATACATACGAGTACCATTATGCTGTCAAATTTAGTTTTAATGTCGAATGCTTTAAGGCATTCGTTCATATGACTGAAGACGACAAATTCAAAGGCCCACCTCTTAGCGGTACTGTGCGCTTTTTAGGAGTTTTGGGTTTTAGGCTGAACAGGTTTTGAAGAAGGTTTGGACATTTATTACACGTGCGAAACTGAAGGTCGTTTTTTTTTCGATTGCTGTGGTCCCAAAAGATAATGCAACTACATTTTAAAACGTCTTTAAACGTATTGTTTTTTCGTATCGAACAGTTATTCATTCTCATACCATAGTCCTCTATGGGGATATAAAATTAAGTTGGTAAGTAAGAAACTCCTCTACCAATATCTTCATGTCGAAATCTTAGTTAGGTAGCTTATTTAAAGTTAAGCTTTAACGCTGACTTCATCTAGAATAATTCACAGAACGATAAGCTTGTATTGTGTCTTGTTCGGAATCAGTTCTTATTTCTTCTGCTACATTTGACAGAGCATAAGGTCCGTGATACTGTTTTGCGCGATTTCTATCATTTTTTCCCAATCATCCCCGATACCGAACATATATTTGATAAACTGTATTTACGCAAATTTCCTCGAAACCTAGAAACCTTGAATCCCACTATAAACACCTGTTCATTTGCGCACCACCCTGCGCTACTGTCAAATAGAAAAGTCAACCGAAGTTAGTAGCGCTCCCCATACACCAAAAGTCGCAAATCGACATACAAAAAAAAAAAATAATAAAAAAGTAAAAACACGAAAGCGAATTTGTCGCACGGAAATTCTATTCCCCAAAAGCCCCAATAAATAATCTTCAATTTGCTTGGGAAATTCTCCCAGCCAAGCACACAAATTCGCGCGAAAATGTAAAATAAAACATTACGAAATTTCCGCATATTCCAAAACTCACTTTTTTGACAGACATCTGACGTGGTTTTTTCATTTCAGTTTACGAAAAGTCCTTTTTCACTGCACAAACAAAAATCAATTTTTCTTTTTTTTTCATTTTTCATTTTTCTCTTCTCTATTAATTGATAAATAGTTAATTTAGTTTGTTTCGGTGTTGTGTTACGCATTCAAATGTTATCGAGTGGATAAAAACTAAAACTAAAAAAAAAAAACCGAAGAAAATATAAATTTTGGAAAAAATGGATGACCTTTCTCAGGGCGACATTTGTCGCGTTTGCCGTTGCGAAGGGCAATCGGATCGTCCGCTGTTTTATCCGTGCATCTGTACGGGAAGTATAAAGTACATCCATCAGGATTGTCTAATGCAATGGATGAGATATTCGCGCAAGGAGTACTGCGAATTGTGCGGCCATCGGTTTTCCTTTACTCCGATCTATTCGCCAGATATGCCTCGTGTGCTGCCACTGCGTGATGTAGCTGGTGGTTTGCTGTCGTCGGTGGGGAAGGCTGCTAAATACTGGTTGCACTATACACTTGTGGCGCTTGCCTGGTTTGGAATTGTCCCGCTGTCGGCGTATCGGACGTATCGTTTTATGTTTAGTGGGTCTAGCTTCGATATGATTTTGTCGTTGCCGTTTGACGTGTTTTCGACGGAGAATATAGCGTCGGATGCGTTTCGCGGATGTTTTGTCGTGACATGCACGCTATTGTCGTTTGTCGGATTGGTTTGGTTGCGTGAGCAAATTTTGCATGGTGGTGGACCGGATTGGTTGGAGAGGGATGAGGCTGCTGCACCGATTGCTGGTGTTGATGCAGCCGTACAAGTTGGAGCTGGAGCTGTAGCTGGAGTAGGTCCAGGAGCAGTAGCTGGAGTGGCAGTAGCGCCAGCACCCGCACCCGAACCAGTGGCAGCTGCTATGGTTGAGGTGAGATTAAGGGCATTGAACGACAATAATAATAATGAGAATAACAATAATGAAAACGAGGCGCCCTTGGATGTGCCAATAGACAATGCTGAACCACCTGCAGCCGAGGCAGAACCTATCGCAGAAGCAAATGCTGGTAATCGTGCATTAAACGAGGATCCCGCTGATGTAGCGAACGCCAATGAAGAAGCCAATTGGAATCCAATGGAGTGGGACCGCGCCGCAGAAGAGTTAACGTGGGAACGTCTCTTAGGACTGGATGGCAGTATGGTCTTCCTCGAGCACGTTTTTTGGGTAATATCGTTGAACACGATTTTTATTTTCACCTTTGCCTTCTGTCCGTATTGCATTGGAAATTTTGTCATCAATTGGTTGGGATTGCTGCGGCCGGATAAGCCTTTGTTACATTTTCATGGACTTATAACTACTCTGTTTGGTTACTGCAACATTGGCTTGACGCTGGTGGTGCTGCATTACTTTGCTCGTCTTTTTAAAATGAGCAAGATACGATGGCTATTGGGATTGTGTTATATTGTCGTAAAAGTTTCGTTGCTGTCTGTGGTTGAGATTGGAGTGCTGCCTTTGGTTTGTGGCTGGTGGTTGGATATATGTTCTCTGCCAATGTTTGATGCAACAATCAAGGATCGTCGGACAAGCTTTAGAGCGGCTCCGGGTACTTCGCTCTTTATTCATTGGATGTTTGGCATGGTGTATGTGTACTATTTCGCTGCGTTTATCTCGCTACTGAGGGAAGTGCTGCGGCCGGGTGTCCTTTGGTTCCTGAGAAACCTCAACGATCCAGATTTCAGTCCAATCCAGGTGAGTTTTACTATAGAATTGAATCCAATTTGATTAGAAACTAATTTATTTGTGTGTTTTGTAGGAAATGATACATTTATCTATTTTGCGTCATGTTCGTCGCTTGATTTCGTCGGTGATAATATTCGGATCAGCAGTTCTATTGATGCTTTGGCTACCAATACAAATTTTGAAGTCAGTTTGGCCAACATTTTTGCCCTACACATTGTCTGGAGATTCAGAAGTGAATGAGCTCAGCCTTCAGCTTCTCCTGTTGCAGGTAAGTTGAAAGTTGGTTTTCAAAAAATGTTCTTCACTGATAGTTTTCTCTTCTTCGTGCAGATAATTTTGCCTGGATTCTTTGAACAATCGCACACAAGAGTTTGGATGAAGGGACTTATTCGTATTTGGTGCCAAGCTGTCTCCTGGGTACTGGGGATCAAAAGCTACCTTCTTGGCAACGATACAGCGGAGAACGGCAATGGTGGTCAAGCTGAACCAGAACGTGCTCAACCCGATCGAAATCAGGGATTAGCAGCTGCTCACCAATTCATATTGCAGCGCGATGCGCCCGTTGGCTTTCAGCCATATGATAAGCCAACTTTGTTCCCCTTCCGCCTTTTTGGTCTGATCGTCTTTATGTGCATAAGTTTGGTTATCTCATCGCTAATAACGCTTACCGTGCCCGTTTGGATTGGTCGTCAAGTGATGGCACTTTGGTCGGTGGGAAATCACATCGCAAATCATCAAGTTTCAACAAATCCTGAAGTGCCACCACGTCCACATGAATTATATACTGCCGCTGTGGGTACTTATCTCTGCTGGATAATCTCTAGAGGAATTGCGATCGCTGTTAATCTACTACCACAGGGTCGTGCTGCTGTTATGGATAAAATCAAACATTGGTTACACGTGGGTGCGTCCTATACTCTTGCTGCAATCATTTTCGTCCTAATGCTCGGCGTTATTCCCCTACTTTTCGGGCTCTTATTGGAGTTGGTTTTAGTAATTCCCCTACGCGTACCCATAGGCCATACGCCTATTCATTTTCTCTGGCAAGATTGGGCTCTCGGCGTGCTCTATACAAAAATCGCATGTGCCCTCACTTTAATGGGTCCAGACTGGCGTCTAAAACGAGCAATTGAGCGTGCCTATCGTGATGGCTTACGAGATATAGATTTAAAGTTCATTATCCGCGAGTTGGCAACCCCGGTGATCACATGCTTTGGCCTGGCTCTAGCCGTGCCATATGTCATTGCTCATTCGATCTTGCCAATATTTTACGATAATATAAGCGCCAGGACACTTATAGCCCGGGAAATCTATCCCATCTTCCTGGTGGCTGTAGTTGTCTTCGCCATCATATACTTCCAAATAAGACAATTCAAAAAGCTCTACGTTGCAATAAAGAATGACAAGTATCTTGTGGGACAGCGACTGGTAAACTACGAACATAGAAAACGAAAGCAGGAGACGGCAGATGCGGCAGCTGCTGCTGCTGCCGCTGCCGCAGCATCTACAAGTGCAGCTGCATCAGCTGCTGAAGGAAATGTTGAAGCTGAACCAGCCGATCCTACTGCTGATGAAATTCCCCGAATTGGTGTTGGAACAGCTGCCACTCCACTACTTGGAGAACAGTTATAGATTAAAATGTCTACTGATAGTGATTACAAAAAACAAAAACAAAAAAAAAACCTTTGTTTTTCTATTTGACTCTTATTCCACTTTCCTCTCGCTCTAAATCCTCCCACGCTTCTACATCTGTTTCCCCCTCTCTATTTTAATCTATGAATTTAAAAGATTTTTTTTGTTACACAGTTTCTTATTTCATAACTTTTTTTTTTACTATATCTCGTGTAAAATGGAAGTAATGTCAATAAACAGAAATTGTTATTTTAGTTTTACTGGTAAAATAAAAAAAGGCAAAACCCAATAATAAATCAAATACATATATATATATATAAATATATACAAAAACAAGAAAAAAAAAAGAAGAAGATAGAATTGCTTAACAAATTACAATTTACTTTTACTACTGAGGATTTCATTTAGAAAAAAAAAAACAAAAATAAAATTACTATATTACAAATAATTATAAATACAAGGAAAAAAAGGAGAAAAAAAGAAATAAACACATAATTTCTTGTGTAAGACTTTAGTTACAATAATAAATACAAATGTAAATTATTAAAAGCGAAACTTTCAGAATGTTTGGGTACGTTATTTGCAGTTGCGTTTAAGTGGCAATAGAGGAGGGTCTCTATGAATGAGCTACTGGTGATTGAGACATCGTTCTTCCAAAGAAGCTTCTTTAATCACTTTAATGCAGCCAGTTGATGGGAGTCGCAAATGGTTGCTTAAAACGTTAAGTGCCACCGTTTAAATTGATTGCCAATTTTTTGTTTGGAAACTTGTAGATTGTAGCTAAAGAAGGCACGAACCAATATCAACTTAATTGCTTTGTTTTTGATAACATTTTGCAGCTATTATACATATATTGTGGTGACACATGCTTCTTCCTAAGGCTGGTCTTTGCCTCAGAGGTTGTAAATCGTCGTTTTAATCTTCCTACATCACCTCTCTTAGTATTTCTGATATTGGCGAAGCAGAATGAATCGGAGTCAGATCACATAACTTCTGAAGTATGCGTAACAATCGCAAATCTTGGATTTTGTAATTAAATAGCTCACCACTTTGTGCAATAAAATGATCAGACGCCTAACCAGTGAAATGAGTGCTTTCTTATTCCACTGTATAAAGGCAAAGACGACATGAGAAATTACAAGTACGACTCGGTGAACCTAATGTCGCGTACCTACTATGAGAATGTTATATATGACAGTCGATAACGCTATATAATTTATCTCCACGGCACTTAATAACGACTTTGAGGGCGGCAGATGTGCATATGATTGACTCAAAGTGTATAGATAATGATGGAAAAATAGCGCAAAGTTTTTAAGGACTTGCATGTCGTCTTCATCGACTTGGAAGAAGAATTCCATAGAGGTATCAGAGATCTAATTTGGGTGGCGTTAAAATCCCATAATGCACCTGAGGCGTACATACAGTGTGCTGCAAAAGTAAGTTTCCACCGCAATGGAAAGAGAAAAACCTTTTGTCTCCCCACAGAGCCCCGCCCAATTATCAAGGCTTGGCCCTTTAATGACGTTGTCTAATAATGAACGGGGGCAGAGCAAAGTACTGGTCTTATCGTAATATCAATGTATCAATGGATTGACGGTGAGCGATGGCAAGGCGTATCCTTGCTCCCATGGATGTATGGGCATAAAGCCATAATGGCAGGAGTCCACGTTAAACACAAGAGACGTTCTGTCTCCCCACATGGGCCCCCGCCCAATTATCGAGGCTTCGCACGGTATGAAACAGGAAGTAAAACAGAGATAAGGACGGCCACTACTAATCACAAAACGCGTTGATACGAAAATAAAAAACATTTCTGTCAGCAATGCATTTCTTTCCGTCAGAAAAATTCAAGCGAAAGTCAACATTGATGCTAATAACATACCATCGGTTGACACAATTACAAAAGAAGAAGATTGCACGAAGATAGTTTACGCCGCTGGGAAACTACTGTATGTGAGCAGGACTAATATAAAAACAAAACGATGCAATTTTATAA